>OX439130.1:52481065-53201065 GCA_949318235.1 Ecdyonurus torrentis
TGGTGCTGCTAAGACACGTGCATTGCTCTTTACCAGCTATAATGTTTATTAAAATGAAAAAAAAAAAAAAAAAAAAAAAAAAAAAGGAAAAATTCTTAAAGGGGGGGGGGGGAAAGAAGAAGGACAATTCTGACACATACATTTTTTTTAACTCAATCATTTCTCATGTAATTTCAATACTTGTATTATTTGTACCATTGACGTTTAATTAATTTGTCTGTAACAGTAAACATGTAAAAATTGAACCTAAACTACTAATACCAAATAAAAAATTATAAAAATAACAGAAATGAAATCAACTAATTTCAAAGTAAAAAAAAAAAAAAAAAAGATTTAAAAATATTGCAGTTTTTTTTTAATAAACTTTCCTTCGTAAAAATAATTTACAATCTCTTTAAAACACATACTTTTTTTGGTATAATTACAAACCAAATTCAAGCTGCTGATTCGAGTGTTAATTTTTTTTTATAATACAAAAGTTACAAAAAAAAAAAAAAAAAAATTATCCCTTAACAATTTAATTAAATATATTTTAATAGTAAAAATTATTAAATTGTATACATTTCTTATTAACACTAAATTAAAAGTCTATTATATAATTGTTTTAAAAGCAAGCAGCATACATAATATCGGGCAATGCATGCGCTGATCAAGCTGTCAGAAAAAAAAAATTGTCTATACTATAAAGAGAGTAGCAACGAGCAACGAGCGAGCAGCAGCCAGGTAAAGTTTATAATATTACCTATACTCCTATACATACTATTTTATTTCCCCTCCTATCGCCTACTTTATCGACTCAGTAACGCATCGATTACATTTTAATCGCAAAATTGAACAATTTTAAAACACTATCATTAAAATTCGAGATATACAATAACAGTGACAAAATTACCCGTAGTACATAGGATGTATTTTACACTAGCGCTGTTAAAAAAATCTCACTTCTTAATTTTAAAGTTACAGCGTTTTAAGAACATTCGCAAACGTCACTTTTATAGGTCAACCAGTGTACATTGCAAACTTTTTTTTGGCACTTCCAAAAAATAGACAATCTGAAGATATTTTTACTCGCAATATGTTCAGATCTATCTTTAATAATAACAAAGATGCAGAGGCTCAAAGTTAACACGTGGCTCAAAGTTGAAAAAAATATCATAAAAAACACGACGTCGCGGA
The DNA here is from genome assembly GCA_949318235.1 of Ecdyonurus torrentis. Classification (NCBI taxonomy): domain Eukaryota; kingdom Metazoa; phylum Arthropoda; class Insecta; order Ephemeroptera; family Heptageniidae; genus Ecdyonurus; species Ecdyonurus torrentis. The sequence continues at coordinate 52,482,242 of OX439130.1, forward strand.
CGTTTTAATTAGTTGCACGTACAAATTTTAAACAAAAAATACTATATTAAATTGAGTTGTAGAAAACAAAATTTGACAATCAATGAATTTTTTTGTGACAATGTCCCACCAGCGAGTGCAATGGGGTGGTTGCTAGAAGAAAGCTACAAACATAATAATAAAGAGATCCTGTAAGGCTTAAAGTCAATCCCAGGAACGTTATATTAAAATTACAGAACCCTCGAAATTTCGCTAGCAGATTACGTTAACTACTCGTCATTTGATGTGACAGTGAAAGGAAATAAAACACAATTATTGCCAAAAATTTAATTATTTTGTATCTATGTTTTTAACAGTTGTCGTTACAAGAATTGTATCTTTGAAATTAAAAAATTACGTCTTGTTTTTGATGTCATTTCAAAGGCAGCAGTAACAAGTAACAATCCAACAAAAGCTGCACCTACAATAAAATATTTAGTATACCCGTGACCTTCAGGCAAGGGAGAGAATAATTATTGAAAATTACATCTGAAAAATTTTGCATAGTGATTTCACCAAAGTGTTCCATATTTGAAGTAAAGAAAACAACAACTATATTTTCCACTTTTATTCAAATCTCTACCTGCCACATTTCCAGCCTAGTAGCCACAACAACAGCTTTTGACATTTCAAAAAAAAAAACTCCTTACAGCAAAAGGATTATGATAAACCTCTTATATTATAAAGAGAAACCTTTTCCAGTTTTTTCGCTGTGTTTATCGTAGTGCAATGAAATGGATTATTATTATTGACAAACCAGAGTAAAAAATATATATATTATATATATTATTTTGATTGGGAAAGCAGGTTGTGGAGTGATTGCTCTTCATTCACACGAGTGGGCATGAGCGGCCAATCAGAGAGCGGCTTCAATTGACCTGCGAGGTCACACACTGGGTCAGTCACTGCTTTGTAGGACACTGCAAATTGCTCGACTGACGGAGTCTCTCTCTCTCTCTCTCTCTCTCTCTCTCTCTCTCTCTCTCTCTCTCTCTCTCTCTGTACTCTCTCTCACTATGCTCTATGTCTCTCTGCTGCCTATTTCCCCTTTCCTCTCCCTTTTTCTCTATACATGCTTTCTCTATACTCGTTATACTCTCTCTCTCTCTCTCTCTCTCTCTCTCTCTCTCTCTCTCTCTCTCTGTACTCTCTCCTATCACTATATGCTCTATGTCTCTCTGCTGCCTCTTTCCTCTCCCTTTTTCTCTATACATGCTTTCTCTAACTCTCTTTCTCTCTCTCTCTCTCTCTCTCTCTCTCTCTCTCTCTCTCTCTCTCTCTCCTCTCTCTCTCTCTCTCTCTCTCTCTCTCTCTCTCTCTCTCTCTCTCTCTCTCTCTCTCTCTCTCTCTTCCACCCTCTCTGATTGCACCTACGTCATCACAAGAAAAAAAAATCCACGATATCACGTGTCTCCACCAAAGTCGATCTTTTTTATCGTCTTTTCTTCTCTCTATACTTTACTTCTCTGATATTTTAGAAAAGAGAAATAGCAGGCAAGCAGGATCTATAGATTAAATAAATTGAATTTACTCCAGCAGTTCTTGCGTGGGATTCAATAAAAATGAAATATCACAACTTAACGCAGCTTCATTGAACATTTAATTAAGTTAAAATAAAATTGTTGCTATGTTTCGTTTCAATCAAAAAAATTAAAAAATAAATCATCGAGGAATTAAAAAATTACCAACATATTTTATTGTGCACAACAATATAACTTGTTTATGAATCAATTTCTTGTTTCTACGGCATGTTTAACGTTGTGCTGTTTTGGAGCTTACAATGGTATATAACACACATTATTTGTTCCATACTCGTATTAAAAATTAATAAAAATCTTTGAATGGTGTTTGTTACAATATAATTATCTCAATTATGCACATTATGCATCACTTTTGTGTGTGTGTTTCAAAGTTAACAGTGACAACTACAACATTTCAACGACAGAAGCGACAAATTAGGTTTTCTGTCCGTCTTTAAATTGTAATTGTCTAGTAACAACATGACAAAATATGGGGTACAAATGACTGTTAAAGAAGGTAGAAAAGACAAGGAATTAAAATAATTAAAGTTCCGTATGCGACTGAAATAATAATAAAAATAATAAAATCAATACAAAGTTCTAAAATTTTGAATGGTGATATATACAACACACACACACACACACACACACACACACACACACACACACACACACACAGTTGTATTATCCTTATTATTTTTAATAATATCACTGACAAGTGAGCCTAAAAGTGTATTTTCTGCCTTTACACCATTAAATAAAATCACCGCATTTTAAATTTTAAGTCTAAAAGAACATTTTGTTCTTTTTAAAAAATATTCACTTATTTTAAATCCAGTTAACCAATTTAAAAATATGAAGCAAAAATATAAAAATAAAGTTAAAATAAACTGTACAATATATTCATGGGGATAAGAAAATTATATTATCACGATATGTTGCAGAACGTAAAAATTGCAATATATAAATAATATGCAGTTTTTTTTAAAGTATGTTAAAGAGAATGAAATTTTATATCTGAAATTAAAAATCAAACATTTGAAATGTTTATTTTAGATAAAAGCTATAAAATTGAAGAGAAAAAGGGAGAGAGAGAGAGGAACCAACAGAAATCGATTGAAATTCGTTATAAAAAAACATATACAAAGTAAAACTTTGGTGTAACAAAGATATTTAAAATAAACAAATGTACACTCAAAAATAAATGTTTGAAGAGTACTTATACGTTACTGTAACCTCATAGCGTCAGGTGGTCGATATCGTATGTCGATGCAAATGTGATGAATGATGATTACCAGTGATGTTTGGTCAATACCTTAAGATGCTCTGTGTACCCATTTCACTAGTATATCGACGGTCTCGCGGCTATTATATGTATCTCACAATCTCGCCGCGCCACACAAAATAGGTATCTCACAATCTCGCCCGCGACACACAAAGTAGGTATCTGACTTCCTTGCGCAGCGCACAATATAGGTATTAGAAAATCTCGCCGTACGCACAAATTAGGCATCAGACAATCTCGCGAGTAATTTTCCATATAACATGCTGGCAAAAATGTAATATACGACGAATTAAATTAAAAATAAATAACATTTAATAATTGAAAATGTCTTATATTTTATTTTATACAAAACATTTCTTTAGTAATTTTACAACACCTTAAATTTAATAATATATATTATAATATTAGTAATAAATTATTATTTTTTTTTTTATGTTTGAAAATATAAATTTTTAAAACAAATTTCTTGTGGTTTATATATTAAAAATTTATATATTTTAAAATCACTAATTCTTATTTGTAAAACTAAAGTAAAAAGACATTATTAAAGAAAAATGGTACGTAAAATATTTAAAAATATATATTATTATTACATTTTATTCTATAAAAAATATTTACTTTTAATTATATTTTATTTTTTTAAAGTATTAAAAGCATTTTAACATACAAAATATATTAACATTTCAAGTATTTATGTAGAAAATTCTCTACGGCTGTGAGATACGTATTTTGTGTAAAATAGAGATACCTAATTTGTGCGTATGGCGAGATTTTTTAATACCTATATTGTGCGCATCGCAAGGAAGTCAGATACCTACTTTGTGTGTCGCGGCGAGATTGTGAGATACCTATTTTGTGTGGCGCTGCGAGATTGTGAGATACATATAATAGCCGCGAGACCGTCGAATTAGGATAGGATAGGATAGGATAGGATAGGATAGGATAGGATAGGATAGGATAGGATAGGATAGGATAGGATAGGATAGGATAGGATAGGATAGGATAGGATAGGATAGGATAGGATAGGATAGGATAGGATAGGATAGGATAGGATAGGATAGGATAGGATAGGATAGGATAGGATAGGATAGGATAGGATAGGATAGGATAGGATATAGATAGTATTATACATGCACTGGTAATGAGAAATTTATTTTTAAATATCTAATATTTCTTATCAAATTTCAGATAATTTTAAATAACCTCTAAATGCAATATAGTTGGATACATAAACATACAATTAGCAATTAATTAAACCACTACCGTCTTGTTTTGCAAGTGTATTAAATTAAATTTTTAAATGAAAAGCAGTCACGCTGTACAGTATAGTTTTAATTTAAAAATAAAACTGGGCATGAAATGAAGTGTATTACAACAAAGGATCAGATTTATTGGTTTACAATACCTCCGTATTGAAGTCAATAAACACGACGATATATTGATTGATGTTTTACATTGATTTCATACAAATAATTTGAATTATTTTATCGTCTCGTGGAGTCAATTTTATCGAACTTTGCCTCAAGTACATGATACCATTCACAGCTTATAAATTTTATATTTTTATTTTATTTTTATTAAAAAATTATAATTAAATTTGTATTATAATAGATTTTTCAATATTGTGTAAATTATTTGATTCAGTAATAAAAAATAAAAAAACTTGTGATTTTTTTTATTTATTATTATTATTTTTTTTTACTATAGAAATTTAACTGCAATGCACCGATAATTAATGGTAGTCACATTTTTTTAGATTTTAAAAAAACTCTAAATTTGTCCGTTCTAAAAAAACATATCCGTTAGAGAAACATCCGTTACAAATTTTCTGCAAATTCACAAAAAGTTCTTGCGGTGCAAGAGCTAAAAGAACTAAACGCTAGAACTAAAAAAACTTAAAGTAAAATTATTATCTTGTATACAAACGTTTAGCTGTGTTGTAAAATAGAACTTTTAATTTTTATTTCTGAAATTTATTTTCTTATGATAATTATGTCGTTGTTTTTCTGAGCATAGATATTATATGACAGAAAACCTCGAAGTAGCAATATCAGATACTTTAATATATTACTATATTATGTATAATTGAATAATTTACATTTTTGAAGCAACGTTTGTACGTACTGTCAAAATAAAAACTTATGAAAATTTGATTCATATTATCTACAATATTGATTGTAAATAATTATTCGTGTTCAAGTTTACAGAATTGAACTGTTATCTCTCTCTCTCTCTCTCTCTCTCTCTCTTTCTTTTTTTTTTTTTTTGAGTTTACAAAGTCTAGAAGTTTTTCTTGCATGAATTTTGTCTGTAACAACTGGCAACATGAAATACACAGACATTGCATGATTACAACTCAAAAAGTTACGCGCAGTACAATTTTATTTTCGTATTGTAAATTTATTATAATATTTAGATAAAAAATCAAACAGAAATATTAATTTTATATATTCACAAATAATTAAACTATTTTAAATTTTTTTAATGTTGTGCATTATAATTATTTAATAATACACCATAAACATTGTTATGGATAAATATTGCTGTAATTAGTTAGACGGTAGACCATATAGCATAATTTTTAAGTATTTATTTTAGTAAGTGTAAATAAAAAATGTTAAACTCAAATATATTTATTCGTTTCTTTCAATCTTAAATCATAATATCAGCATGTTATCTTACGTTATTGTAACAATTGATACAATTAGATAGTTTATAAATAAATAATAGAATGGAAAACGCAAATTTTTTTTATCACTTTGTTGGTTCATCTTGAAAGAAAACATAAGCAAATATTTCACAAAACACTTGATGGGACTTACATAAATAACATTAATTTTTCTCAAACCCCAACTGTAGCCCCGTAGCATTAATCAGAAATTTCGATTTATGCAACCTGCACAACATTTTCAAACTAATTTGTGCATGTTTCTATCGTCATAAACATGAATAGTCACGGAAATAGCATACTTTATAGTATTTTCACGCTCTCTCGTGGGGCTACATTAACCTTCTGGTAAAAATTGTCATTAGTTTTGAAGATAACATTTCGTGTTTATTCATTAAAAAGCACATGTTGTTTTATGTGGTCTTGAATAATGTTTTTATAGTTACCTCAAATAATATTTCAAAACAAAATATTTTTTACCTAAAAATGTACCTTATTTACACTCTGAACACAATAGTTGTTAATATTTAACTTCAAGTAATAATTTGTCTTGTTTTTTGTTATAGGTAAGACGGGCTTCTCTGATTGGTGGAAAATTGTCAACAAAAGTCTAAGCGTGTACTAGTACAGAATATCATCGTAAGTTATGAAAATCTTACTTTACTGCGTAAGTTATTTCTATAGATAGGTAATCCAAAGAGAATATCGTTATTCAATTTTCTGTTGCCTTTAATTTTATTTTATCCTGGAAGTTATATTTTGTTGCCCATTTGATCAATGTAATTTTGACCCGCAATACACGTCTCCAGCTGACCAGTACTTTTCAGCGGGAATCCTCTCTGGATTACATACTTTATCTACTTACATTAACTGCGTTCTTATGTCATCTGTGATGAGGAAACTTTGATAGAGACCGAAGTTTGAGATGGAAATTACATCTCAGAGGCTAACTTTAAGCGCAATTCTTCAAGTGTAGTAGCATTGCCACAGCAAAAAAAAAAAAGAAAAAAATAATTATAAAAATATTTTAGAGGGTAATTTTATTGCAATATTCTAAAAGAAAACAACGTCTTAAATCAATAAATATGCTAATTACTAATTTTAAGTTCATTTAAAGTATTTTTAATTACTTTTAAAAAGTCACGAAATGATATCACGATCATGCCTAATTTTTACCGACTGTGACGTCATTTTATAATTTTTTAAAGTTTAATTTACCTTATGAACTTAAAATTTTAAATTCACGTCTTGATCGATTTAAGATAATGCCCTTTTTTTAGAATATGAAGTCAAATTACTTTTTTTTTTTTCCTCGTTAAAGTTTTTCTAAAGTAATTTCTCTATCCGAGTTGGTCATTTTAAACAAATGACAAAGTAGACCGACAGACAGAGAGACAAACAGACAGACAGACAGAGAGACAGACAGACAATGCTACACGAACACTGGAACGAGGTGTTGTTTTAAGACTCTGGTCACGACTCACTTAGCAAGCAGCCTGCGTCACACGGAGCCAAATTCGAACATTTGTAATCCAACTACTATACACCCTAGAATACATTTATTTAAATATCCGGCAGAAAGTACAATATAGAAGGCGTGCCTATATCTTTAAAATACCTCGTAATTCCAAGCCAACTGCATGGCAAAAACATTATGATACAGAGTTTTTTTTAAAATACCTCATAAGTCCAAGCCAGTGCAAAATCATTATGATAGAGAGGTTTTTTCATTTAGAATTTAAAAAAATCAATTCTGCAACGTGATTTAGTCTTTGGTATCACCCATATTAATATATAACTGAAAAAACATGACAAAACATCGTCCGATATGAAATTAAAATAAAATTAATGAATCGTCTTAATTAAAAAAAGTCACTTTTGAAAGAGCAAGGTATCAAGATATTATTTACAAGATGGATGTAATGAACACTGACACCCCAGAGAGTGGTACATTAATTCATCCTGTTTAGCTTAGTAATCATCAACGAATGTCTGTGAGAGGGTAAGGTAGGGACAAAGAATAACCACGTGGTCATGTGGACTATATTACAAACAATCTTATGTTGATATTTACGTATGGCTATAGGATAGGTCATACTAAATAATTACATATTTCAAATTTTGAAATACGGGTCACAGTTTTTGTGACACCATAAACTGAAATATCACAAATCATGTTGTAGAGCAGGTCTAGATTTTACAAAATAATAATTTATTGTTACACATTAACTTCTTTACAATAATGCCATATAATAAAGTGACTTTGAAATGGATCTTACTTTTAAAGTAACTTTACTATACAAAATATAAAGGTAATGATTGAGTCCCTCCTCTTTACCTCATATTAAATATAAATAAAAAATTATTTACTTTTCGCTACATTTAGGAGATATGTCATAACTATTTCCATGAAATTTAATAAAAGTTCTAAGTAGCATAAAAATTAATGTATATTAACTAAAATATAAAATAAAAAAAGACATTTCACTTTGTGTTGATTAGTTGGTCATATAAAAATATATAATTTTACCGGTGACAAATATTGTTCTAAACACAATGTCAATAACAAACAGTCGCGTGACGTCACGTAATATATACGTCATTAGCAAGAACACAAACTTTGTTGAAATATGGTCGGTCGGTCCATACCACGTGCTGTATGTACAACAATTTATATGTAATAATGTCTGTCTGTCTGTCTCCTAAGCATCCTACTGAAGACAGGTCCATAAAGGTACAAACTCACACAGGAGATGCGAGATTTACGCGGACATGACCCTTATTTGATAAATGTCACAAAAGATTATTTCAAGACTAAAATAAAATGTTTGACACCAACACACGTTGATATCTTAAAAAATCTTGCTCGATTTACGATGTTTTTTTTATTATTAAAGTTTTATTTTAGCAAAGTTATAACCTACAACATATGCCTAGGTAGTTTTCATGTTCTGACTTCAATATAAACATAAAAACATCAGAATCACTTTAATTTTTTATACCATATATAGCATAATTTACATAATATGAAATTTTTTTGCTGGGTACACTACTTTTCACTAACGATATATTATTAATGAATTTTATAAATTAGAAATGATGATGGTGTAATAAAATTATTTATGAATATTAATTAAAAGTACTTAATGAAATATTCATATCTGGATTATAAAAAATAAAATCAATATTTGGTATTAATAGCGGTAATCATATTCACAGATTTATAATTCACTTTTTTTGACGTGTAAGTGAAGCGTAAGGGAGATAGAGAGAGAGAGAGAGAGAGAGAGAGAGAGAGAGAGAGAGAGAGAGAGAGAGAGAGAGAGAGAGAGAGAGAGAGAGAGCAACTACGGCGCTGTGGTATGCGTTCTGGTTTGATGTACGAGAGATTGCGAGTTCATATCTCAGTGGGTATGTGGCTTTGTCACAAGCTATGGTAGCGTCGACTTTATGCATAATTGAGCACAAGTGGTGATTTTGATACATCAAAAGCTGAGGACTAGTAATATTAATATCTTCTGTATCGACTTTTGACTATAAGAATTCTTCACAGAATCCGTGACCAAGTGTTAACATAAAAGTGCACAGAATAATCACGTGAGGATTATCTTTTGTGGGTGCTCAGTAAATATACAACTTAAGAATCAGTAATAAATAACATTTCAATTTAATAATTTGTTCTGTAAAGTATACTGAGGCTCATTAACAATGATTGGCTGCCCAAAAAATTAGACATGCATTCATTGGTTGATCTTGTTTTTTGAGCCGATAAAAAAATTGAGTCACATGTTGAGCATGGGACTTTTTTGTATGAAGTTTTGTTCATTCTTATCAGGTCTAAAGGTCTAAAGGAAGAAATAACAATGATCAACCATACATATAAACGTAGTAAACAAGCAATGACGTCATGATCAGATGTTCTTAACACAGGTTCGAAGCTGACTTAAGAGTTGTGTGTAGTTTATAGAACGAAGTAATATAAAAGGAAGCACTTATTAGTTTTCGGAGACTAGACTAAGACGAGAATTAGGCTTTTTGTCGTGCCTTGACACCACACGGTAGGCGAGCTGTGTTACTATCTATCTCCGCTTCTTCTGTAAGATGAGAGTATTATGTTTACTTTATTACCCTTATATCATAGTTGTAATCATTTCTTGGAGTTTGTCTTTTACAAACACAATTGTATCAAATGCTAACTACGATAGTGTGTCTATTAATACTGACCCGAGTCCTATAGGTCAATATCAGATAGTGGAGATCCTGAGACCACTCGTACATGTTATATTTCATACTTAAAATTAAACTTAAGTTAGCAGTACGAGTGTGACAAAATAGAAAAGGTGCTTAATTTTGCGTCAGTACTAACGCGTATAATTTTTTTATTGTATTTAAATGAAACGGCACTTGTTACATAATAATCTAATATGTATTTTAAAAAAATACAACAACGATATATTTTATTTATGTAATTAAAAATAGTACCCTTCAAAAATTTGTATTTTTTTTCTATGAATTTTTTTGAATAAAGACGATTATTTATTTATTTATTCATGAAAATAAGTTTAGTGTTGACAGCTAAGTGTATTGATGTCTGCACAAGGTCAAGCAGTCAGTCCTGGCAGTGCAAGGTGGTAGCGGTCAACGTCAAATCAGAGGTTCACCTCATCTCATTGATCACTATTTAATGTCACGTTGTCGGTATTATTATGTCGTCTATAGTACAGTGGCATACAGCTCATTGTCAGAGTGTGTGTGTGTGTGACTGAGGGAGAGAAAGACCTAGTAGATTATGATATACAATACTGTATTGAAAGTGGTCGCTGGTTAGAGAGAGAGAGAGAGAGAGAGAGAGAGAGAGAGAGAGAGAGAGAGAGAGAGAGAGAGAGCTTGCCATGCTTTGTGTTCCTGAGTCAGTAAGTATAAAGGATCGATGTGAGGCAGAACAAGCTGGTGCCACGGCGCACGCAAATATCCCCCTATACTTCAGTAGCGTGGTGTATAGTATAATATACAGTACATACATACATAGTTAGCGTGCGAGAGCTTGCACGACCCAGCACGTTGGTGTGTCACAATTTGAGGCTAAGTAATTGTAATACCTTGCCTTGCAAACAAAGGCTTATAGAAATACCTGCATGGCCAAGTGAGCGCACACTTAAATATTTTAGGAATACAAACGTGTGTAACAAAATTGCTGTAATAAAAACTATAAAGTAAATAATGATTTAATTCTAACTTTTATAATTGTAGCTAGAAATCTGTGTATCTATGTCTACTCCACACGCAAGTTCTAATTACAAATAAGCCTCAGTCAACGTACTGTGTAACTTGGACGCTATGCAAGAAGTCAGTCATGCTAATCTCTCTATGCCGTGTAATCTTGTATTTAAAATGATATTTAGAGAAAATCCCCTCAAGCCGTTTATATTTATTTACAATACTCTCTCTGTAGCTAATATCAATAAAATACAACTTTGTTTTGTTTGTAGCTCTGGGATCTCTGTGATCAGAATATCTGACATAAAAATACTCGGTTTTCTGAATATGTTTCATTCAACGTTGATCAATATAAATACTTAATATATTTAAAATACATAAATAATTTGAAATCAAATTTAGCAGCATTTATTTACACCACATAAATTCATTGACTTTTACTCTATCTGATAATTTTATTTATACTAAGGTTTACACTTCTTATGATTATACTACTTTCTTATATGTTTACGAAAGTTTATAATATGATAAAATTATCAAATATTTATGGTAGAATAACAATAAACAAGCCAGAGGTGGAAGGTTTAATAATTTGAAATACAATAATACTATATAATTCGAGTTCAATGCAAATTATTATATTTATTATATAATAATAACCCTAATTCAGTAATTTTACATCAAACAAAGGATAAAGAGCGCGCTCAAAAAAGTCATGAGCGTGAGCGCGCTCTTTGCAAAATCACGAGCGATGAGCGTGAGCGCGCTCATTTTAAAAGAGCGCTGGCCAAGTCTGGGCTTCAGATATAATATAAACTTTCAAAAGTTAATTACAATATTGCATGGCAATATTTAAATTTTAAAGAAATAGCTATAAATATTACGTAAAATTTATTAGATGAATAAGACTTTGCTCTTCATTTGACAATAAAAATAAGTGAAACACTATATTACGCACCATTATGAGAAAAGCTAAAGTGAAATCTGGGGCAGGCAATAAGCGGACATGCAAATAATTCTGCTCTTGAAGCTACTTTTAGTAAGCGTTGAACGTGAAAGTTGAACGTAAAAAAAGTAAACAGATTTGTATCAATTTTCCTCTCTCTCTCTCTCTCTCTCTCTCTCTCTCTCTCTCTCTCTCTCTCTCTCTCTCTCTCTCTCTCTCTCTCTCTCTCTCTCTCTCTCTCACACGTCATAATGACCAAGGTTTCACGTTGTCAACATGACTCTAAAAGTAAGTTTTACAGAGAAGTACAAAGTAGTTTCTAACATTGTAGTAAACACAAGAAACAAAAATTTGAATGAAGTTTTTGAAACAACAACAACATGGCAAAGAACAGCCCTTAGCGATGTAGGCTACTGCCACGGCATGGGTAACCACAGTGTTGCCTACCCATCAAGGCTCTGTCTCTCGCTCTCTCTGTATCTCTCTTTCTGTATCTCGCTCACACACACTTTCTCTCTCGATTTCTCTCTCTCTGTTTCTCTCTTTCTCTCTGCATCTCTCTCACACACACACTTTCATTCTCGCTCTTGATTTAAACCTCTCCATCTCTTGCTCTTTCTATATTTTAAATCAATAATAATCGATCGTAGAACACACAATTCTAATGCAATATTTTAAATTATATTTATAAAGATTTTTGTCAGATATTTGTTCAGTGTTCCTACTTTGAAAGGTTTCGATATTTTTCTTTTCTTGTTTCAATTTCAATTCGTATATTTGTACATATTTTTGTGTAAAGAAAATGTTTATTTTTTATAAATAATAATAACAGCAAGTAATAGTAATAAAATAAAAGGAGAATGCTTTTGCAAAATAGAGATATATAATGAGAGCACAAAAACATACACACACAATTATGTATATATAAGATAATATATATATATATATATATATATATATATATATATATATATATATATAGTAATGCAGAGGAATTTCCATTGATTTAGTACATATTTGACTGCAGGCAGTTTGTGTTTTGTTTTTATTAAACGAAAGATTGTATTTTCATTTCTTTATTAAAATTACAATGACACAAAATTATAATACAAATAAATTAAAATTGAGAATATAAATATTTTAATATGAAATTTGTTAATAATTAATTTATCCATGTTGTGAATGTCATACAATGTTTGTTCTACAGTCAAATATTGACAACATATGTAAATATGTCCTAAAATTTCACGTATGTTTATTTTGAAACTTGACACGCGATGAAATATTTATGTTGCAAATTTTCAACAATACTATCAGGTCAGTGTTATATATCACAAAAATATTAATATTTTCTATCTTTATGGTTTTGTCGCTTCATGCTGTCGTTTTATCCTAAACTATAGCGTTGTATGACAGAACTTTTACTTTCTTTTTAAATTGCTCAATATTTTGCCTGCATATTTTTTTATTGTATTTGTAATAAAAAAAATTAAACATTACATTTGTGCAAAAAAATTATCTAAAACACGTAAGGTCAAAAATACAATTTTTACACTGAGATTTTTGAGACTTATTTACGATTCCCTCTTCATTATTTAACTAATTACTTTAGAGTTTTGTAAATATTCAATTAGTGTAGATGTAAAACACATGATTTAGAATATAAGATTTTTTTTCATTGGTCTATAATTAATTTGTAAAATTGGTTTCTATATTTTATTATTTTAATGATTTAATTATAAATAATAAATAGGTTTTTTGTTGTTAAGTGTCATGCTATATTTCTATGCTGAGCAATATTTGTTTTTATGTGTCAAATATGGTGATAAAACGTAAAATGTAAGAGTATTTCATTTGTTTTGATTTGGTTGCTGTTTTTTATCTCTCAATTTTTTCCGTTCTTATGTATCCATGATCTCTCTGTCTCTCTGTCTCTCTCTCTCTCTCTGTCTCTCTGTCTCTCTCTCTCTCTTACACACACTATTTAATATAGGAAAGTAAAAAAAATCCAAGTCTATAATTTAAATCTAAATACCTTCTCGTTTTTACTGAACACTGAAATTATTCAAGCCTAAGTCTTGTCGTATAAACATTTGGGCATCACAGTTCTAACAACAGAGGGCAAATAAATTATTCAAATCTGGTAAACTTTTCTCTTAACTGTGATTAAGATTTCTATAAAATGTCAAGTCTATATTTAGGCATAATTTAAATCAGGTGCTATTTTAGTGCTTTCTCACTTGATTTTACATTTTTTTAAGTATGTAAGTGACTAACTTTTCAATGTGTTTATATTTATATTATTATTTTTTTCTCTAGTGCTTAATGTTTTCGTGTTTCTATTTTACTTTATTATATTCGGTGTATATGAACTTAATTGCTCTGTTGCTGAATTAAACAAACTAATTTAAATTTAAACTGAGTAGTTCTATCAACAGCTAATGACGTCACGATATTTGCGTCTCTAAGCAAATGAGACTCCAGTCATCGTAGCTTTGTAATGAAATGAAGTTTTCAGTAAAATTTCATCTTTCCGGCAAATAACGATTTTCACTTCAATTACAATCACAATGTCACTCGGGAGAAATCTTCACTGTTTTTTTTTTTTTTTTTTTACAGTTCAACTGTTGTGGATTTGAAGTTACACTGGAGTGCTGGGAATTTCTGAGGGTGGGAGAAAGCTTAACAAATGTAAAGTGATTTTACGTAAAAAAAAAAAAAAAAAAAAAAAAAAAAAAAAAAAAAAAAAAAAAAAATCGGGTCTGCAACTTTTAAGACAGTTTTACAAAAAACACTAGAAAATACGTAAGCATTATGCTAGATTATCTTCAGCAACATAAATTTTGCTATATAGAATTATATTTATGTTACTCAGGATAAAAAATATGTTGTACAGCTCTAGCCAAAAGTTCCCGCAACCTGCAACCACACTATGTTATCTTTATGAGAAAACGTAGCGGCCACCGCTGCCCCGTTTGGGTACTTTTGGCCAGAGCTGTACATAGCATAAAAAGTTATTTAATTCGAAAAACAGTTAAATTTATGCTATGTCTTAAACACAGCCTAAATAACATAATTTATTTCACCTGTGAATATGATCGCAAAAAGTTGTTACAGCGCTAGGGGCAGAATGCAACCGCGTGTTTCACACATACCCGACTTATTGCCTAACTTTTAGGATACATCGAAACTAATCGGACTTGATTCAATGAATTATTAAGATATCTCAATTTTAATTCAAAAAACATAAACTTATGCTCTATGCTTATTATCTGTGTGAAATAACATGATTATTTACGCCGTTTCAAACAGCTACTATCACAATAATATGACACTATACTTCTAGCATTAAGCCAATATATTATTTGGATATTAAAAATATTTCTCAGTTTCCGGTAAAGTTGACTTCCTTCTTAAGTCAGTCTGACTGTATGTAAAGAAAAGTATCAGATATTGGAGCTCGCGAGTACCAAGAAATTTTGCAAACATCGAGGCACTCTGTAACATCGGAAAGAAAAGAGGATTACGTGGCGAGAGAGGAAGAGAGAGGACTTTTTTCTCTTTGTGGCGTGTACTTATTTTTTATCTGCATGACTGAGTGGCAGCTTTGTCATGTAGAGACAGAAAGAGAGTTGAGAGAAGAGAGAGAGACACACAGAAGAGAAGGAGAGAGAGAGACACACACAGAGGGAGAGAGAGCGTCCATTATTCTAACAAGAATGATTGCAGTGTCGACAAATGTGGCTCCTAGAGAGTTACGTTACGCATATTATTTCTGCCACGACTCTCTCTCTCTCTCTCTCTCTCTCTCTCTCTCTCTCTCTCTCTCTCTCTCTCTCTCTCTCTCTCTCTCTCTCTCTCCCACCCACCCATACAATAAACGAGTTCTTCTTTATCAGGTTGAAAACGTAAGATAGAAAACTGTGACATGATAACGAATGTTATGCGTATTTTTCTCCTTTATTAACATCTACTTTTGTATGTGTAGTATCAATGTAATATCACAAGACTTCCAATAAAATGTGAACCATAGTTTTCGTGCCGCAACAATATTTTAATTTAAAATTAAATCTACTTTTACATTGTTAAAGGATTTTTGATAATGAACCACTTGCAATGAACGAACTATTTAAAATAAATTTAACTATTAATATTATTAATTGTTAATGCATTTCTAATGAAAAAATAGTTTTTTCTTACACATGGCAACAATTAAAAACATTTCATTGCAAGTGGTTCATTGTTATTTTTAATGTGTTCTCATATCATTTATTAAGATTTTTATTTTTAATTATCAACAGTACAGTACATGTTTGTGCTGCCAAACGTTTACCTTATGAACATTTTAGCTAACAATTTGTTTTCAAGTAAGTTACCAAGGTAAATGTTTCTATTACATATTTTTGATACAGCTCAATTTTTTAATGATTTTTTTTTTCAGATTTATTAAAAAAAAAAAACTTTTTCTAATGTATTTTTTTTAAATTAAGTTTTGCAAGGCTTATTTATGATAGCACTAACATGATATAGGAGCTTTTAGTTGCTTTTCAATGAACTTTATTTTTAAAGACTGTTGTTAAATAGCCTAGTAATTATGTTCTGCATTATTGTAAATGCTATCAGTATTTATGCAAAATATATAAATGCAGTATAAGTTAATCTCTCCATGAAATGGTGCGTTTTATGCCTAATCGACTAATCGTGAGCAAGATTAAATATAATATTTCAGTGCAGCATGACTGTTAAATGTTGAAGAAGAAAAAAAAAGTTGGTTGATAAAGGGTAAAAATCTGCGGCTACCTGCTTGTGCATAAATTTGCATGCAAATGTGAGATTATTAAGCTCTGCTTCCGCACTTTTTTTTCTTTTTTTTTTTGCAAACACGTAAAACTACAAAGAGTCTTCTCAGCAAAATATTTTGGTTTTCCTTTGAGTATCAGTGCAGAAATATTCAAATAAACCTCAAACATTTTGCATGTTTCGGTAAGTATTAAAAACTATAGTTGTACAAAAAATAATACAATTTCATGAATATATAATAATGATGATAATAACTGTAATAACGCAATGACAAAGACTATTCAATTTTAAGAGGGTAATTTTATTTGAAATTTGGTTTTATATTCAAAAAGAAGACATTGTTGTGAATCGATATCGATAGATACACAGATTTTTAAGTTCATCAAGTATTTGAATTAATTTTTTGAAAGTCACGAAATGATGTCAGAGACTATATCTTTTTCCTATGATCACATGAATAACCCGTGACGTCATTTATCGATTTTCAAAAATTATTTTTAAATACCTAACAAACTCAAAAAATAAAAACTCACATATCAATTGATTTAGGGAAAATGTCCTCTTTAAGAAAATGAAATAAAATTACCCTCTAAAATTTGTTGTAGTCTACCTCATGCTTTATGTAAATACTGTACATGGTATTAAAATGTAATGTTTTCAATTACAGTGTCTGTACATATTTATTGTGCCTAATTATATTGTTTTGGTATTATTTTGTAGCACAGTATAGAGGACAGCCTTGTACAGTACGATGTACGAACAGTACGACATGCAATACAAAGCTCACTCAGACAGTATTAAAGTTTTGAGTCAACAAAGTTTAAGAGTAGCCATGGTAACCCATTGTTATCTGCAGTACAATAAATTTGATGTTGTTTGAGCTGCGAGCTCCAGACGTTATCTGGTTTTAATCCCCAGTATCATCAACTGAGGTCGTCAAAACATGGACCATGTTTTACTTAAGTTGTCGATAAAGTGATTACTTGTAAGGACATCATATACAAAGGCCTTTGTTATTATTTTTTTTAATATATCAGTGTCTGTTATTTTAGCCGTAAATAATAAGGTGGTATTCTGAGAGGTGACTCAGGGATAGGTCACGGGAATATGTCCTATTGTAAGACAATGGCCTGGTGTGCTGGGGGATATGTCCAAGTAGTCACCCAATTTATTTTGAGGTTTTTTTAAATACGATATTTTAGATGAATATAAATTTTATGGTATACATAGATTAACTATTGAAGTTACAAAATTACAATTCTATACAGACAGCTGCCAAGATAGTAAATACAAGATAAGAAGTGATCAAAGTTGACCAATCCCTACTGGGTTGAAAATAACATGGAAAAGCTGGTGTCCCTATCTTCTATGTATTATCTTGAAACTGTAAAAGATGAAAGGCAACTCCTTGTAAGTTAGTACGTAATATACAGAATCCATTTTTAGAACTAATGGAGATAAATGAGTAAACCTACGTCTGTTCTAAATATTTTCAACAAAAACTAAGATTGACGTTGGTTCTATCGCGCTAGCTTAATTACAAAGAAAGATGAAAAGCAATGTGACGTGATCGTAATTATATTTGTGACATAATATTTTGATATTTGATTAATAAGGCCTTGCTAGATAGAAGGTTGTTACATACGTACATTACGTAATGTTATATAGAAGTCAATTACTTTTATTGCACCGCACAATGAAACACGCTCACTCAGTAATTTTACTCAACGACAATTATTGTCATAAGCCACGTTACTAAAAAACAGTCATGTTTTTGTTTTATTGCTCTCAAAGATAAGCTTCAAATTGTAAAGTTTTTGTGTGTGACGTGTGTTACAGCTAACCAATTAAATTTATAAGACTATAAAATTAATTAGTCTGCCAGTCTACATTTGAAACTTATTGTTACTACTGTACACAATACCAGCGTCAAGTTTTAGTCGCAGCTCAGACAAAAGACATTTCCAATCACTTATATTGGCACATATCGATTTAGCTTTCATATCGATTTACATTGTGTGGGCGAGAATGAGAGAGAGAGAGAGAGAGAGAGAGAGAGAGAGAGAGAGAGAGAGAGAGAGAGAGAGAGAGAGAGAGAGAGAGAGAGAGAGAGAGAGAGAGAGAGAGAGAGAGAGAGAGAGAATCTTTTCAGTGTAATATAGTTTCATGATGCAAACATTATATGCGCAGTATCCATTAAAATCAGCAGAATTTCAAGACTTAACTTTAATTGGAATTAAATAAACAAAAAAAATGTCATTTTTTTTGAAAGGTTAAAATGAAATACAAGACACTTTTTTTTTTAATTTCTGCATTGCTTTTTTTCCTCTTTTTTTTTCTAGCCACGAGCCTAATTTTAACTTTCATCACCTGTAATATATTGTAATCAGTGGTAACTGGTCCAATATTATCAGTAATGACTGATGAGTAACGTAATGACGAAGAAAATAATAATAAAAAGAAGTATTGAATTATGAACAGTTTAAGTTTTAATTTAGTTTGTAATAAAATCAAGATAGATTTGTTCAATAATATACCAAACTACATCATATTTATATATTTAAAGACAACTACAGGTGAAGTAGATATACAAGACGTACATACCAAGGTAAATCTTATATTAATGATAACTACAGGTGAAGTAGCTAGCCAGGTAGTATAAAAGTAAATCATATAATAGATTTAACTACAGATTAAATAGCTAGCCAAGTATTTAAAAGGTAAATGTTATAATAGTGATAACTACAGGTGAAGTAGCTAGCCAGGTAGTATAAAAGTAAATCATATAATAGAGATAACTACAGATTAAATAGCTAGCCAAGTATTTAAAAGGTAAATGTTATAATAGTGATAACTACAGGTGAAGTAGCTAGCCAGGTAGTTCAAAGGTAAATGTTATAATAGTGATAACTACAGGTGAAGTAGCTAGCCAGGTATTTAAAAGTTAAATGTTATAATAGTGATAACTACAGGTGAAGTAGCTAGCCAGGTAGTTCAAAGGTAAATGTTATAATAGTGATAACTACAGGTGAAGTAGCTAGCCAGGTAGTTCAAAGTTAAATGTTATAATAGTGATAACTACAGGTGAAGTAGCTAGCCAGGTAGTATAAAGGTAAATGTTATAATAGTGATAACTACAGGTGAAGTAGCTAGCCAGGTAGTTCAAAGGTAAATGTTATAATAGTGATAACTACAGGTGAAGTAGCTAGCCAGGTATTTAAAAGTTAAATGTTATAATAGTGATAACTACAGGTGAAGTAGCTAGCCAAGTATTTAAAAGTTAAATGTTATAATAGTGATAACTACAGGTGAAGTAGCTAGCCAGGTATTTAAAAGTTAAATGTTATAATAGTGATAACTACAGGTGAAGTAGCTAGCCAGGTAGTTCAAAGGTAAATGTTATAATAGTGATAACTACAGGTGAAGTAGCTAGCCAGGTAGTTCAAAGGTAAATGTTATAATAGTGATAACTACAGGTGAAGTAGCTAGCCAGGTAGTTCAAAGGTAAATGTTATAATAGTGATAACTACAGGTGAAGTAGCTAGCCAGGTAGTATAAAGTTAAATGTTATAATAGTGATAACTACAGGTGAAGTAGCTAGCCAGGTAGTTCAAAGGTAAATGTTATAATAGTGATAACTACAGGTGAAGTAGCTAGCCAGGTAGTTCAAAGGTAAATGTTATAATAGTGATAACTACAGGTGAAGTAGCTAGCCAGGTAGTAAAAAGGTAAATCATATAATAGAGATAACTACAGGTGAAGTAGCTAGCCAGGTAGTATAAAGTTAAATGTTATAATAGTGATAACTACAGGTGAAGTAGCTAGCCAGGTAGTATAAAGTTAAATGTTATAATAGTGATAACTACAGGTGAAGTAGCTAGCCAGGTAGTTCAAAGGTAAATGTTATAATAGTGATAACTACAGGTGAAGTAGCTATCCAGGGTAAATGTTATAATAATGATAACTACAGGTGAAGTAGCTAGCCAGGTAATGCATTGCAAACGTGGTCAGAAAGCTATTATCACATATAGTTTGACGTTGGATAAGCATTCCCTCAGTTACCTTTGTTACAAATATCATGAAAATATATAAAAAAATATCATTTCTAAAATTCAATTTAAAAAAAACCAAAGTTACTTTTTATTTGCTTGTTTTTATTTTGTAAATTATATTATTTGAAAATAGCAGCATATTTCAAAGTTTCCATTGTAAATATTTGATGTTTCATTTCATCAAAGTACAATAAAACATTTTTCTCTCGTCACAAAATAAAAACATTATTTGAGCAGCAAGCCGCAGCAGAAGTACTTGATTAAACTGGCTGTGTTGTTCGCTACATATATAAATTGAGTTATAAATAATAAAAATAACACTCAAAGTATTCTACATGCAACTATCATCAAAACATTATCCCAAATTGAAATCAAGTTGAAACTTTTTTTATTTTATTTTTTTATTTTTGCTTACATTACGTACAATATATTGTTTTTACAAAACAAACATGCATGTTGTACTTCATTCATTTTCTGCGGCATAATAGCCTTTTTTTTAAGCTTGAGAATAACATGGAGTGGGAGCACTTTCCACTGGGAAAACATTTATTTAGTGTTACGTATTCAAATTCAAATTCAAAATTCAAAATATATTTATTAATTTCTTTCATCCTACAATCACAATATACAAAAGCATATCGGCTTAGGTTATTGTATCAGTTGATACCATTAGAAATGATAGTCAAAATATACACAATTATAACATAGACATCATATATGTAGAAAAGACAAAAAATTAAATCATGACTATAAATGCGTTGTTTATTCTGATTAATTATCTTTCATAAACTCATCAATAGAATAATATTGCTTGTTTAACAGTAGTGTTTTCAATGATTTTTTTAAACAAAATAGGGTCTTCAATTTCTCTTATATAAGTTGGCAGATTATTATAAATCTGCAAACAACCACAGAAAGGACCTCTATTGTACATTTCAGTTCTTTTATAGACATTATTAATTTTCAATTTCGTAACATTCCAGTCTTAAGCAGAAACACAGAAGAAAATTATTTTGAATCAGTAAAACCGTTACTGTAAACATATTATAAAAAGCAATGCTTTGTTTGTAATACTTGGGTTGTTTTATTATTTAAGTAGGCTATAATTTGCTTGCGATGAAGGTAAACAATTAGTTTTCAAAGTTTACATACAGGTAAAAACGTTAATAAATACCCACCCAGGTATTCTAAGTTAAATTGTTGGGATAATTAACCCTCTTTTATACATTAAGCTGTTAATAATTTATTACAGCAATTTTTTTATTTACTTAATTTTTAGTATTAAATTAACGCTACTTTTTTTGCAATTAACTCGTTACTAGATATTTAAAATTGATCTCAACCGTATAGTATAAAATTAGAGTATAGCATTTTTTGTTTTTCACTGTATAAATTAAGCGTTGAGAATCTTATATACAGTTTTGCAAAGTTTTGAGTAGTATAAAATATTGCTTATGAGGTTACTAAACGATTGAAATGTAACGAAAAAACAAACAAACATAAGTGACGTCATGGGCGTTTATTTTATTGTGACGTCATTTACGTTTTCATCGTTATATTTTCAAAGTGATCCCATAGCTGTTAACAAACCTACAATATTTAAAAATATTATAAAATATCATGCAAGATTTTGAAGGAAAGAAAATAACGGTGTATTTGAGAGAGAGAGAGAGAGAGAGAGAGAGAGAGAGAGAGAGAGAGAGAGAGAGAGAGAGAGAGAGATTGAAATAAACGTTAAAAAAGATTTTAACTAACCAATGTATATAAATATTTATTTTATTAAAAAAACGAGTGAGAATTACAAAAATATTGTTCTATACAAAATAAAAATATATGAAATTAAATTATACCTTTACCAGCACAACGTGCTATTTGTTACTTTATTTTTGTGATATATTCCTATAACTGCAATACATAGTTGTTTATATTATAGTATATAATGTAGTGCAGTAAGCATGGTAGATAACGAGAGTGTATACTGCAGACATAATAATATGTATATATGTACAGCTCTGGCCAAAAGTTTGAGAACGATATGAAAGTGATCGGGCAAAACAGATGAGTCATCAATGCAGGTTCCTTTTTTCCTGACTATATCGATAGTATGTGAATCTTTCCCCTCACCTCCTCCTTTAAGTTTGTCTATCTGTTGTGTCTAGTTTTGTTATCATGTTTTTCGATCAAACAATCACTCAGAATGTTGTGATTTCTATTTTTATTTATGAGACTCACAAAATATATTCTTCTTGAGTTTTATTTTTATATAAACCTTACATGAAGCAAGGAAAAAAATATTTTTTTATAAATTATTAAAAATATTTAATAATTATATGATTACAGTTTACGATGTTTATGCTACTTTATATTTAATAGATATAATGAAAAAAAATAATTATTTCATTATTTAATCTTTTTTTAATTAACTTATTTATTAATTATAATATTAAATTGTCAAACAATATGATTTGAAATTTAATTTTATTTTCTGTTCTTCTTTTGTCCCGCATAAACAATCATCCCTTTATTGTGTCATTTGAATTATAGAATAAAAGTTGTTTCATATAAATAATTAAGTTACCTAATTGTTTTTATAAGGTATTATTATACAAATATTCAATAATTATATGATTACAGTTTATGATATTTATGCTACTTTATAGTATTTAAGAGATAGGCTTATTTTAAAAAAATTATAATAATTTCACTATTTTTTTTTTCAAAATTGACATATTCATTAATTAAAATATTCAAGTTGCAAAGAATTTGATTTTTTAAACTCAATTTTATCATCTGTTGTTGTTTTGTTACCCCTCCCCCCCCCCCCCCCCCCAACAATCTTTCTTTTACGTCTTTTGCATTATAGAATAAAAAATGTTTCATATTAATAATTAGTTAATGAATTATAGCAAACTATTTAATGACACAAATTATATATGAAAGCGATTGTTTGTAGAAATTAATTAATTAAAAAAAATCAAATAATGCAAAAAAAAAATATATATAATTATTATTATAAAATAAAAATATAGGCCTATCTATATGATATAGTATTTTTACCGAGGTTGATATTATACTTTAATATGAACTTTGCATTTTAACAAAAAAAAAACAAAAAAAAAAAAACAACAAGCGACAGAACATTTTACAATATCAAATAGCTGGCATGCATAACAAAACTAAAATATTTTGTAGTCATCAAAAATATTGAAAAGCTAGAAAGGTGCATGTAGCAAGCAAGCAAGAGAGACGCACGTCTGCTTGCTTGCTGCCGTGATAAATAATCGTAATCGCTATAGTGATATAGTCAGGAAAAAGGAAATTTGCTGGTTTACATGATTTGTGTTGCGGGTTGCATTTCATATCGTTCTCAAACTTTTGGCCAGAGCTGTACATAGCCAAGTTATTATTACTGAGCGTGTTGTGACACTTAGGGATTGCCGATATATTAGACAACTATCGATATATTTTTTATATCGGGTATTTTCAAAAGTACTCAATAGTAATTTAAATAAAAAGACACTATATCAAACACTTACAAAACAGAAAAAAATGCATTTTAAATACGATAGTCGGATTTACATATCGATTTATATCGCCTAAAAATATTTTCGATACTATCAAAGCAATAGTATTGTGTATAATGATATATCGCCCGATCTCTAGACCCACTTTGCCCTGCACCTGCAAGCAGTGCAAGCACTTTGCATTGCAATGCAATCAACTTCATTTGTAACAAAGTGCATAATCTCTGTGCATCTTGTGCAGTGCTATAACTTTACTATGGTTTATTACATTGTAATTTAAATAATGCTCTTTCTGTGTCACTTTTCATTTAAATTAAATATTTAATAAGTATAGAATAATGTTGCAATTTATGCAGTAATCGTGATGCAAGATATTTTTTACTGCAGTAAAATTTGTCTTGCTTCTTAAATAAAGTTGTTAATGTAGCATGCAAGGCCATAATATGAGAAATTTAACAACCGCTTGTCGCTGCTCCAGTAAAAATATAATAAAGCATTCTATAAGCTTATAAACCACCAAACAACGAGAGAGAGCGAATTAAAACAGAGTGGTTAGAATGAGAAAAAATATTGAGTGAGAGAGAGGGGGGGGGAGTGTTTGATCCTAACGTTAAATACACAAACTTTTGTTAAAAGAAAAAAATTAAAAAGAAAAAAAAAAGGCAAAATATTTAGCGGTTGAAATAAAATAGTGTTACAAAGCTCTTTGTTTTTAGTGTTCTTTGCTTTTAGCGGCTAGAGAGAGAGAGAGAGAGAGAGAGAGAGAGAGAGAGAGAGAGAGAGAGAGAGAGAGAAGAGGCAGCGGAGGAGAGTTTTGCACCCCTTTACATTAAGCAATCAGGAACTCACACGTTCAAACACGGGGGAGGAAACGAAACAAAAGAAAATGGAAATAACTTATACGTATCTTCAAGAAGTGAAGAAGTATCGGAAAGAGAGAGAGAGAGAGAGAGAGAGAGAGAGAGAGAGAGAGATCTTTTTGAAGTTATTTTTTTCTGCTACGTGTTCTACAGAAGACAATTGATCGATCAATATCTTTTCTTTGTCTCGTCCACTTTATAGATTTTCTCTTACATATTTTGATATATAAACTTTTTTATCTCCTCTCTCTCTCTCTCTCTCCCTCACAAAGTCAGTAGAAATAATTCTTTGCCGCAAACTACTGAATGGAATTATACACACAAAAACATTTGCCTCTGTTTCAGCAAAATTTATAGGTCAAAACTGTTTTCATTATAAAAACAATAAATTTGTTCCGCACAATTGATTTTGTTTTCTAATAAAGAAATTTCAATTTTATTAAAAAATAAGAAATATATAAAGGTTTTAGTTTTCAAGTATAGCTTTAGTAGGAAACCAGCTTTTCCTGGTTTTAAAAACGTGCAACCATTTATAACCGAAATTATAGTTTTCTGTCTTTATTTATTTAATTTATTAACATAATTTTAAATTCAAATGACACAGCTTAATATGACATGATTATTTAATAAATCGAAAAGATTTAAGTGTAATACATTGTTTTAAATATAAATCATTTTGTTTAAATTGATTGAAAACACCATTTAAAAAAGAACTCATTAAGGCATAGACCACAAAATAAGAAAAGTAAGCATCTTAGCATTGACCAGAATATTTTTATTTATGCAACCTGCACAAATTTTTGCCTATTTTTGAAGTCAAAAACTGGAATTGTCTCGCAAATATTTTACTTTACAGTTTTTTACGTTATCTTGTAGGGCCACATTTACTTTCTGGTAAAAATTGTCATCAGTTTTGTAGATCCCATTTAAACATTAAAAAACATGTTGTTTCATGTGGTCTATGACTATTATAATAAGGAGCTAAAAATAAGTAGATTAAGTAAAATTTTAATATAATTTGAAAAATTATTATTAGTAAGATTTACAAATGTTGAAAAACAATCAGAATTACAGGACTATTACAAACGTCTAGGAAATATTACACGACTGTAATTTTTTTTTTTTTTTTTTTTTGCCACGATAAAACAGACAAAATATGATACTTTTGTCAAATTATGTTAAATAAAGAAAGAAGCTAAATTTAAAGTCTAGTAAAAACTATTATTTTTTATAGATCTCTTATAGTAAAGCCGCATTAAAATATCTAAAGTAATAAAATAAAAAAAAAATAAAAAAAAAAAACTGAACGTTATTATAACTGAAATCGAGAATATTACTTTAACGTAATGCGAAATTTTTATCTTACTTATTGATCTGTAAAACATTTCTTTGCAGCATTTAAATTTGAAGTTAGCGTGTTTGACTGAAATCTAAATAAATGTAAATGTGGCTTTATCTCTGATTTCCAAGATATTTTTCAAACTTACTTTTCTCTGAAATAATTTATTGCCAAAGTTAAATTTGTATTTAACACGCAATGCAAAGGCTTTAATTGTGTTGTATAAAACACTGCATTGCAAATGTTTTTACGTTAAAAATAACTACAGTTAAAGTTACACTGTAATAAAAGTTAAAACATTTTTATAAAGTTTGTAATGATTTAATTATTAGGCACTAAAAGCTAAGACAAAAACAAGCAAACAAACCAAAAATATAATAATTTATCAAAGACCCCCCCCCACCTTTTTTTTTTTTTTTTCAATTTTTGCATTTTTTTTCTAGAATACTGGAAGGATTCTTAATAAGTTCTGTAAAACATGATAAAATAAAGATCATTAAATGCATTTTTAAAGACATTGCATTTTTTGAGGTTGGGGGCAAAGTAACAGGTTTACGAACAACCCTATTGCAAAACTGTGTACGAGATTTCCAATAATATTTTTTTTTTAGATTTTACGTAAAAATCAGTTTAAATAATACACTGTAATCAACGTTACACGAACTCAAATAGTCATTATTTGGAACAAAAAAAAAATACGATCGATATTTTTTATTTACGAGAAAAAAAAACTCAACCCTAGCGTTTGTTTTACAATTATTTAAAGTCAATCCAATTTTCGATTACTTTTTTATATTGGAGTTTTTTGATTGATATCTATTATTTTTTGTTAGGGTGGAAATATTGTGTACGTTATCTCGCCAACGTCAATATTTAAATTGCGCGCGGTTTATAATTACAGTTTGCTACACTGAGAAAACAATATCGTAGCACAGATGGTCCCATCTCATGATTTAAGTATAGTTCACATTAACGTCAAGTATGGCTCACATGTAACGTAAAAGTTACGTGCGTCGACGTAAGTCAACGGATAAACAAAGACTGCTTATGTTAACTCAAAATGCGGAAAAGGAAGTGTTGGAAGAGGAAACCACGTGACGGTAAAAGTGGGAGGTAGCTCAGGCCTAGCTTGCTGCTGGTACCAACTTTTCTCCCACTTTTACCGTCACGTGGTTTCCTTTTCCGGCACTTTCTTTTCCGTTTTTTAGAGTAAACATACGCACTCAAAGTTGGAACAAATGAAGCCTTTCACATTTAATTTTCAAAAACAATGCGAACGGTTTCGTACGTTTAAACTGTTCCAACTTTGTTTATCCGTTGACACACGGAACTTGTATGTGAACAATAATTTATTTTGACTAAAAGAGATCTCATTAGGAATCTGTTTTTTAAGTGTACAGAGAGAAATTATGATTTAGTTTTTTTTGTCTAGTGTAATAAAATTAGTTTGGATATTTACTTCGTTATTTCTCTAATATTTGGCAAGCGCTGGGCTGTGACTTTTTGAGTGGACACATTTTGCAGTCTGGTGCAAAAAAAAGCTTTGTGAGTGGGTCTAGACTGTAGACTAACATTATATTTCTCTCTCTCTCTCTCTCTCTCTCTCTCTCTCTCTCTCTCTCTCTCTCTCTCTCTCTCTCTCTTCTTTCCTCCTCGCCTGGTATGAAAAGTTCAAATAGAACTCATACTATAACATAGTAACAAATATAACGCCTACATCACTTCATATTTCTTTTATAAATTTATTTTTCTTATTTCTGTATAAAAATTTGTATTCACTATAGTATAAAATATTTTATAGAATGTGAATTTTAAGCAAGATGCCTGAGCTCATGTAATGACGTTTGCGTTACATACAAAGTTACGTAATGTCAGAGGTAATCTTTTCAACTGACTTCAACATTAATATTTATTACAGTAACAAAATATACACGGGAAAGAAAATTTTGATTGTACACAGCTTTGCATGGTTTTGACTATATAATAGAATAAACGGTTATGACGTCACAAGCGTTAGAATTACAAACTCACGGAGAAAAATAATATGTTGAATCAAGATATTTTTAACTCAAGAGCGCATTTAAAAACGAACCATACCATTGATCAGACTAATTGATTCAACTAAACTTCTTGAGCTACTAGAAGTTTAGTTATTTCAACTGTTTACTTTATTTATTTGAATAGACCATTTTGAGTTGAAGTTTCGTTCTCAGAACTGAAGTTTTTTTTAGATTCATGCTTGCACCTCCACTCTTTCGTATTTCATTTTTTAAGCTGCATGCGCAGCGAGGGGAGATTGAAAGCACTACCACTTTAGATTAAATGAAATAGGGAATTAAATAATTTAGGGATCGGTGACATAGTATAGAAAAATATCAATACTTTTTATATCGGGTATTTTCAAAAGTATTGAATTTGAAATATATATATGGTAGAAAAGTATCGATATATTATTATCATAAAAATATCGATGACTTGAACAATGCTCTAGAAAAAATAAAAACTATACGCCGCATATTATAAAAACATTTAAAAGGGTGGGAAACGTTGGGAGGTGTGGGTGGAAGAGAGTATGAAATATGAGTACTATTGCAAAATATCATCAAATTTTCCTAGGCGCGCTTGTGAACGTTTTGATTGTTAAAATTTCAACACTTACAACAATACATAAATCAATGCAAACCTGGGAACAAGCTTTTCAACGATAATTATTAGAGTGACTTGCCACCCGATATTTCTCACATCACAACCATATAGCACTTGTGAAGCAAGTTACCGTTTTTACTTTAGAATGACAACGTTTAGTAACCGTTAGTTCTACTCTACTTAAAACATTGTCAAAAGTTTTAAATAAAGTTTGTACATAAACGTATAATTATCATGCCTCATTTCAGAAACTTTGAATTATAAAGTAATTTATTTTGCTCTGCTCTACATAGTATTATAAATAAATAAATAAATAAATAAATGAATAAATAAATAAATAAATAAATAAATAAATAAATAAATAAATAAATAAACAAACAAACAAACAAACAAACAAACAAACAAACAAACAAACAAACAAATAAATAAATAAATAAATAAATAAATAAATAAGTAAATAAATAAATAAATAAATAAATAAATAAATAAATAAATAAATAAATAAATAAATAAATAAATAAATAAATAAATAAATAAATAAACAAATAAATAAATAAATAATCGTCTTTAATAAAAAAATGCATAGAGAAAAATATACAAATTTTTGAAAGGGCGAGGTTTAAGCCTGACAATATGTCTGGCCCACTCTTACACCTAACCCCAACAGAAAACATTCATGAAATTATTTGATTACATTCAAAATTATAATAAGAGGGAAATAATAATACTACGTAGCAAGAAAAAAAAATAATAAAAACAGTGACAAATATTATAAAAAAAAGAAAATGATAAATTTATATCACTTTATAGAAACAGATGTAAAACAAGGTGTGATTAAAAAAAAAAACTAGTGAAGATTAGGAAAAAATAGGGAAAATAAAATAAAATTATAGAACATAGCATTAAAATTATGTTGTACAGCATTATTATTGCAGTAATTTTAACTTAGTAACATTAATCTTAAGCCATAGATACAATATAAATTAGTAACATTAATCTTATGCCATAGATACAATATAAATTATATTATTCAACACATTTAAAGTTTGCACTATAAAACATAATAGTTTGATTATTACACGCACATCAAGTATATATTAAATTAAAATTAATTACTTAATAAGCTATCACTGTTTAATTAAGTATCAAACTTAATTATGATTTAATTTGATTAATGAACGTCGACCGCATACACAAATATTTCACACAAGAAGAACATACAGGTTCTTTGACGTGTGTACTTTACTAGCTTGCTGCTCGCCCACATTGTTGTACTCTGCTAGCTTTGTTGTACGTCAAGTCGAGTGCTCTGTTGTGTGTTGTGCAAGGAAAATTACTTTGGTCACATGGAAAACATAAATTCAGTCTGAGGTTCGATACCCAAAATTTCTATAACGATAACGATAATATATTCTAGCACCACACAATAAAGATATCATTACTTTTTTTTTTTTTTTTTTTTTTACTGTATGTCTTACTAAGCCTCCGTATTCGAGAGGACCGTTGAGCAGTGACAGAAGGTAGCCAGGAAAGGCGCAAGCGCCCATGTTAAACCTGATCTACCCTTTAAGGGATGAAAGGATGTAGAAGGAAGAGGTAGAGTGTTGGTAGAAAGGATTGGAAGGTAGCGGTTTTTAAAATTTCACCCATGATAACGATACTATAACGATAGTTTTTTCGATAACAATAACTATAAATCATAATGCAATTTTGTATTAAAATAACATATTTTAAATACTTGCTACATGATTGTACGATAAACCACTACAATGATGAACCGCCTCATTTATAAATACTTTTTAAAATTTTGGTAATGTTTTCTTATATTCTGCGCACTTTTCCTACTTTTGTGTGTGTATTTTTTTTTTATTTTGGGCGCAAAAAGTATCGTTATAGATTTGACGATAATATCGTCAATTTTTGTTAATCTATAACGATAACGATAACTTTTATAAAACTGTTAATCTATAACGTATCGATAATCGAATATCGTTATAGTATCGTTATCGTATTTACGATAATCGAACCCACGACTGCATAACGTGTACAAATTATTCAGTAACATAGATGTAGCTCTTCAGAACAATCCAATAACTGAATTGAAAAACATTTTGAATAGGCCTGCATTTTTTCAAAACGCACAAAATAACACCCCCCTATGGAATTTCCTGAAATTAATATATTTTGTAGGGGGGCCTCTAAATTCGAGAGTGCGGGGTACTACTAAAGCCATCTCTTGATGACATTCGAAAGTGAGTGTGGCTGAGGGATCGACGATCGAATTTCGTCAGCTGCTCAAAGGAGTGAGTCAAATCATGATTGATTTTGACAAAAAAGTGATAAAATTGGAAATATCATTATATGTTAATCATCATAAATACATTGACATTATTTTTGTTATTATCTGCTGATTTTTGGAAGGAATTTAAAATATTTTTTTGAAATAGTCAAATGAGAGACGACTTCCCTCAGCCTCATAGGCTTCATTTTTTTAACTGCAGAGGCGCTGTTTTGTTTACTATGTACTCTCGAATATGATAAATTTCGAGTTTTAGGTTGATCCAATCAAAACTCTAATTTTAAGGCGCGAAATTCAAAATAGAAAAGCTTCATAGGACTAATTTATTAAAAAATAATTATTATAATTTAAATAATCAGTTTATATTTTTTTCATATACTAAAATATCCAATGTACCCACTGGCATCAAAAATATCGATTTTACTGTAATCGATTGTACAGGGAAAATCGATTAATATGGCCCAAAATCGCAACTTTTGGCTATAGAAATATAGCTTTTTCTCCTGAACCACTTCGAATTTTGAAATGAAACAAATTTCAGAAATACATGACAATATAACTATCTCAAAAAAATTAACAAACATTTTTTGTCTGCGTTAACAGAATTACGCGGGAGCTTCAAAATTAGCCATTTTTGAAAAATGTTTGAATTTTGCGATTTTCAAATGCGATTTTTTCAAAAAGTGGTATTTTAATTTTTCTTATTTTTTGATATATATTAGTCCAAACTTTGTTCTTTCCATTGATATAGGTTTCAGCTTGCAAGATATAAAACTAATTTTTTTACGATTTTTTTAAAAAATCATTTTTTTCAAAGAGTGATTTTGTGTATATTTCAGTTATATGATTTTTTGGTGCAAGAAATTATGTTTTTATGTTTACTGAATATTATAAAATATAAAAGGGTTCATCCTAGTCACCACCCACCCACCCACTTACCACGCTTCCTTTTTTTTTTTTTTTTTTTTTTTTTTTTTTTTTTTTTTTTTTTTTTTTTTTTTTTTTTTTTGAAGTTTGTGAAAATGTATACAAATTAAATTTTAGTGATTTGTGTGAAATTCCAATAATAAATATACTAACAGCATTATTATATGTAAATAATATTATAAAAGTATTTGTGTATGAAGGTTAATTCCTATATTTACATTAACTTTATATATTTTATTTTGTATATTAATTACAAATTACAAATTTCTGTCTCCAACCATTACCTTATTTTCCTTTTAACCTGTTCCTACCTGACGGGATTTAGCTTGAAATCTCCCCGTGGTTTTCGTTGGACAAGGATTAGTAAAAATAATTCAAATAATCAAAAAAAAAAATTATGTTCACTAACAAAAAAAAAAAAAAAAAAAAAAAAAGGAAGCGTGGTAAGTGGGTGGGTGGGTGGTGACTAGGATAAACCCTTTTATATTTTATAATATTTGGTAAACATAAAAACATAATTTCTTGCACCAAAAAATCATATAACTGAAATATACACAAAATCACTCTTTGAAAAAAATGATTTTTTAAAAAAATCGTAAAAAATTTAGTTTTATATCTTGCAAGCTGAAACCTATATCAATGGAAAGAACAAAGTTTGGACTAATATATATCAAAAAATAAGAAAAATTAAAATACCACTTTTTGAAAAAATCGCATTTGAAAATCGCAAAATTCAAACATTTTTCAAAAATGGCTAATTTTGAAGCTCCCGCGTAATTCTGTTAACGCAGACAAAAAATGTTTGTTAATTTTTTTGAGACAGTTATATTGTCATGTATTTCTGAAATTTGTTTCATTTCAAAATTCGAAGTGGTTCAGGAGAAAAAGCTATATTTCTATAGCCAAAAGTTGCGATTTTGGGCCATATTAATCGATTTTCCCTGTACAATCGATTACAGTAAAATCGATATTTTTGATGCCAGTGGATACATTGGATATTTTAGTATATGAAAAAAATATAAACTGATTATTTAAATTATAATAATTATTTTTTAATAAATTAGTCCTATGAAGCTTTTCTATTTTGAATTTCGCGCCTTAAAATTAGAGTTTTGATTGGATCAACCTAAAACTCGAAATTTATCATATTTAGAGGCCCCCCTACAAAATATATTAATTTCAGGAAATTCCATACGGGGGTGTTATTTTGTGCGTTTTGAAAAAATGCAGGCCAATAGTAACTTACTTGTAACTTTATTTCTTCAGTGGAAAAAGTTAGTTTAGAAACTTTTTATCTAAGAAACTTGTTCTAAAAAAACGTTTGAGTAGTAACTTTGTAGTTAGTTTTTCAGTGCCGGATATTGATTAACTATTTGGGTTGCCTGTTAATATTAAGACTTACAATGAAATTAAATGGATTTGATGACATAAATATGTGATTTGTCACACAGTAAAAACATTTAAAAGAGGTTGATAATAATAATAAATAATAATTAATGGCTTTTATTGGGCGAAATCAGGCTACAAACCTCTTAATTTAACCCAACTGTTTAACAGTGATACTTTACGATAACTTAATATTATGTAAAAAAATATATATATAACAAAAAACAAAAACAAAAAACAAAAAGAGAGAAAATGCAAAATGGACACAGATTAGGAAACTTTATTTTAAGTATTTTTTTACCATCGACTTTTAGTCTTGTAGCCTTAAAAAAAAATTAAAAAAAAAAAAACTAGAAAAAAAAAACTACATACGTGAGTGAGAGAGAGAATATTAAAAATGCTATAATATACAGTATGAAACGAATGGATTACACATGTTGCATTTCAATAACAAGCGAAAAAAAAATCTACATTGTTGAAGATTTTTCTCATTTCTGACAGAGAGAGAGAGATTATAAAAATATTCATACAAAAACATTACAAATTTAAATTCACATATTCTCATGTAGAAGCATGTACAGTAGAAGCAGGATTTTTTTTAATTAAAATACATATTGTTATAAATATGAGAGTTATTGCTCTAGACTTACATTGTTCCTAAACATGACTTGTCAATTGTTCTCACTTGAGTTACATGTTATCATTTCATGCTTGAAAAAAAACAAAAAACAAAAATGAAGCGCTTTTTTTTTTTTTTTTTTTTTTTTGTAAATTGCAATAAGTAAATATAAACTTAGAATAAGTATTTATTATTTGTTATGTTACCTGATGCAGGTGAAGCATTAAAATACAAGTATTTAACTTGCATTAGTTATAGTTTATATTTTCACTAAAATATTATTTGCAAGATTTAGTCAAAGTATTTATTCTCAAGCAGACATTTTAGTATTTTTATTTCAGATTACGGCAACACTGCTCTTACCTCACAAAATGTATTTCTAATATTTTCTTTAGAAAGCGACATCGACTTTGATGTTAAAGGCATAGAAAACATAAAACAACATGATCTTTTTTAATCATTAAACACAATTTGGGATCTACATAACTGATGATAATTTTTATCAGAATGTAAATGTGGCCCCACAAGATAGCGTTAAAAAAAATGTAAAGTATGCAATTTGCGTGAAGAATTCTGTTTATGACGTCAGTAACGTGCAAAAACTAGTATGAAAATGTTGTGCGAGTTGAATAAATTAAATTTTTCTGATCACTGCTACGGCATTACAGAGTTGTGTTTTTGAGAGCAAATAATGTTATTTATGTAAGTCCCATCAAGTGTTTTGTGATGTAAATGCTTATGTTTTCTTGTTGCCTATGCCTTTAAGTTATATGATATCTGGGAGTGTAAATAACTTAAAGAATGAAGTACGTCTGCAAAGTTTTCACTTACAAGTAATTTTTGAGTCACGGATTTATCTGCGATCAAGCTCTCTCTACCTGATAATTTTCTAATTAACTAATTAAGAGAACACATCTTTATAATTAATTAAGTATTGAAAACTTTTATACGTCGCAAATAATTGATAACTTTTTCAAACTAAAGTTTTGTTGTGAATAAATTTTCCTACAAACCTAAGTTATCTGTTTATTGGAATATTGGAAGCAATTCAGATTCAAGGTTTATAACTTTAGGATATCGTATTACAAATTTAATACAAGAATATTTAACGTTACGATTAATTTTCCCAATATTAATGTATGTACTGTATTAATGAAGAGGGTGGCCGACTTGGAGAGGAAATAGTCAAAAGAGAAGCTTAATTTGCACAATAATTATTTATACTTTATCTATAACTAGCGAAACAAAATTAATACTTAATAATTTTCAAATAAAATTGATTTTTTTACTATTATTATTAGTTTTTTTTTGTTCTAAAAATTCTTTATTAATATTTTAAAATTAAAAAAAAAAAATCTTATTTGCCTTGTTGACTTTGACGAGAGCTCTCAAAAAAGTAAATGGCTAAACTTCATGATTTTATTTAAAACAGCTACCTGTGATAAATTTTTTAGAACACGTGACCATAAGATAAGAGAGGAAATAATTATTGACATTAACATGGGCTCTTATGGGACTAAAAATTGCATAAAAAAAAAAATCTATCATGGTGACCCACCCAATTTTTTTTTTTTTTTTTTTTTTTTTTTTTTTTTGCATTTTTGACAATATTTTATCCTAATGTATTACTTTGCAAAATTTCAGGGTTTTCTTTAAAAAAAAAATTATAATAATAATTAAATAAAATAAAACTTGTTAGTTAAATCCTAAGGTAGGTGATTTCACGTCTTAAAAATTGATCCTAAACATGAAAGTTACTTTCTTTCAGTGCAGAAGTTGACACCATATTGTAAAGTGCAGTTTGTTTACTTCGACGCGAGGAGATTCAATTACAGTATTAAAAAAAAAAAAATGCAATGTCCCCATGCAAAAGATTTAGATAATAAAATTTTACTCCTATAAAATTCAATGCTAATTTTCTTTACTCTTATCAGATGGTCATTAAATATTATTTCTTTCTTATCTGATGGTCACAGGTCTTAAATTTTAAATTAAAATTTTAAAGTACACCAAAAATTATCGGACTTCTTTTACACACGACATAATTCTATGCTGAAATGAAACTGATGAATTAAAAACATATTTTATGATATTTTTTTTCTTCTGATTAGTTTTAATGCCATAGAATGAACTCACCCTTGGGCACGATAAAATACGCTCGTCATATTTTCTACAATGTACTGTACACAGTAAGTTGAGTATGTTGTTTTAACTAATTAATTAAATAAATAATGAATAGTTTTTATATAAATAAAATAATTAATAATAATTCAATCATAGGTAATTACGTGCATTTTATATTAAAAAATTATAATTAATAAAACTAGTTCAAACAAATAGAAAAAATATTATTTACTTAAATTTATGATAAAATTATAATTGACTTTTATTACAGCAAAACAAAGTTTTATATGATTACACTATTGGGTTATATTAAAGCCATAGACCACATGAAAAAAACATGTTTTTTTAATGGTTAAACACAAAATGGGATCTCTAAAAATTATTAAAATTTTATCCAGAATAAAATGTGGTCCCAAAAGAGAGCGTGAAAATACTGCAAAGTATGATATTTGCATAACAATTCATATTTCTGACTCTTAGAAATTCAATTCAATTCAATTTCAATTTCAAAGGGAGGCAAAAATTAGTATAAAAAATGTTGTGCAGGTTGCATACGTCGAAATATTCTGATCACTAGTACGGCGCTACAGTTGTGTTTTGAGTAATGTTATTTATACAAGTCCCATCACATGGTTTGTCATATAAATGCTCATGTTTTCTTGTGGTCTATGCCTGTAACAATTATCCCAGTTCAGTTACAAAGCAAGAAAATCTATACCTCAGCAAAATTTACAACATTTTATTTTTCCAATAAGCAATTGAAGAGCATCAAAAAGTACAAAAACGTCGAGATTTTGTTGACGTAGATGTTAGAAAGTGAAGTCTCACGTCCAGATGGATGATATTTTGGTTGTCATGGTAACCGTCAATATGTACGTGGTGAACTGTCAACAAAATGAACTGAGATATTTGTCGTAAGATTTAATTAAGGCGCTCTCTGGATCAAATTACAGCAACGTCTAGACTTTGGGACTGAGAGAGTGCCAAGTTTGATCAAGTCAAAGTTTTAGCCTAATTTGATAAGTAAACATCATCAATCTTCATCGTGATAATGCAGTCCAATCACAACAGAACTCTCATTTGTATGCTCAAATATTTAGAAAATACGAGCAATTTGTTGTGACGGGACACCAGAGAATGAGTTAGGGTCATAAGTTGCAGCCTCTTAGTTCAGCATTAAAGCCACAGACCACATAAAACAACATATACGAAATGGGATCTTCAAAACTGATGACAAATTTTACCAGATTGTTAATGTAGCCCCACGAGAGAGCGTGAAAATACTGTAAATTATGCAATTTGCGTGACTATTCATGTTTATGACGTCAGAAACATGCAAAAATTAGTATGAAAATGTTGTAAGGGTTGCATAAATTGACATTTCTGATCACTGCTATGGAGCTACAGTTAGGTTTTGAGACAAACTAAAGTTATTTATGTAAATCCCATCAAGTTTTTTGTGATATAAATGCCGTCTCTGGTCTATTCTTTTAAGTTCAACCTTCATTATCTTTTTTTAAATTGTTGCAACGATAAAACAAAAAGTTAACTACGGTTTAGCTAATTTAATGTCGCAACATACGGGGGATAGTTTTGATAATATATGCAACATGGCATAACTTCGTTCCATGGTTTGAAATAGTAATATTTTTATTGGCTCAGGAAGTTCATAGTTGTTAATGCTCTGAAAATAAGCTAACATCATTAGTGCGTATTAATTTTGTATCCATGTAGAATGTGTAATAAATCATTTTATATTAGAAACTAACACGTATATCTTGTAACAAAAACCTTGCAATCACTTGAAAAAATAATAATAAAGAGAGAGGGAAAAAATAAATTATTTACTGTTGCTTAATGACAATTACAACTTGTTTTTTTGCGTACACAAAAAGTAATATAGTATATTATATAAAGCAATCATTTATCATTCTTGTTCGCAAAGATTTCTTCAATTAGAACTTTCTTAATTTTGTACCAGCAACAAATATCATATCAAGAAGTTTTCTCTTATCTCAAAGATAAAATGCTTCTCTTCGCTTTATTATTATTTTATCAAATTTGGCAACAGTCCTAAATTAGTGATACAAAATGATTAATCTTTGCCACATAAAAAATACAATACACATGAAATTGTCTGTAAACTGGTCTGGTCTCAAGAATATCATTAGGAGATACAAGGCTTTTTTTTTTACTGCAAGCTTTTTTTTCTTCTATAGTAAAGGGAAAAACTGCGGAAACTTTAGATCACTATTAAGTGTTAGCAACTAGGGTGAGAATGCGCTCTCTCTCTCTCTCTCTCTCTCTCTCAAAATTACGATGAACAACACCCTCCTATCTCATTAATAAAAATCAACAGTACAACAATAGACTCCTCCCACTCTCTCTTTCTCTTTCTCTCTTTCTCCCCTCGCATGTTGTGGTGTACCTCAAGGTTCAATCTTAGAGCCTCAAGATGCATTTCTGACGAGCTAAACCTTACTTTACAGTTTTTTCATATTCTGTTGTGCCAAAAATGTAGATATTTTATATAAGGTTATAATCTCGACACCTTATCATTGTCAGAGTATCATGTACACTGAGAAAACAAATGTATATTTACATATCATTTGCTAATTTGTAGTAATCGCATATGAGTATCATGAAATTACTTTAATGAGATTATAAAGCTACTTTAATATTAAGCAAGAGATATCGAAACCAACCAACATTTAACAGCATGAATAAAATAAATTACATTATTTATACATGGAAAGCATAAATAACGTAATTTATGTTTCATATCTATCATAGCATAAATATTGTTGTATTAAAATAATAAATAATTATGCTGATGCTATACTATGTAATATCATTGCTCTACAATAAAACCTAAATTATCTTGCTGTGAATAAACGTGGTTAAATTAAACAAGCATAATTATTACGTATTTAGATTTTTTTGTAAATATTAATACATTTTTAAGTTCTAATTTTTTTTACCGTGTATTGATTAGATATTGATTTTGTTATATATATAATATAAGATGTGGTTGGAATTGAGATAGGTAAACATATTTCACTGGGTCATAATCCTTGCAGCTTATCATAGCCTGGCAGGACAACATATTGATGACACGCCCCCCTCATCTACTTGCTAGTGACGTCATTGGTCAGAGAAAAATTGTTCTTCTTACGTGAGTTTTAAACACAAAGAAAGAATTTTTATCGACTTACAGTACGTACTTCACAATATTAAAGAAAGTTGAGGTAACAAAATTGTCATAAAATAACTTTTTATTATAATAAGCTCGTTCTGTAAAGTAAAGTGAATCTCAATAAAAGTGATTGGCTGACCAATAAAATTAGACACATTCATTTTTGTAACGTTTCTTTCATTGTTATCAGGTCAAAAGTTCTAAACGAAGAAATAACAATGATCAACGATACATATAAACGTAGTAAACAGGTAATGACGTCATGAGCAGACGTTCATAACAAAGGAAACATTTCAAAGCTGGCTCTAGAGTTGTGTGTAGTTTATAGAACAAACTCTACGATGAGAAAAAACTTGTGTAGTGACATTGCGATCTTTACGTCATTACCAAAGTAGTTGTGAGTACAAAGGTAATTCTAATTATATTGATAACTACAGGTGAAGACACTATCCAGGTAACTCAACGTTCACTGAGCTATTGTGTATTTACTGATACATAATTTATGCTATATAAGAATTATGCTGCACGGAATAAGAAATTTACTGCATATAAAAATGTATGCAGACCTAAAAAAAAGCAACATTTATGCTAGATAAAATGAGACAAATAATTTTTATCTCAAGGTAGTCCCCAGTCATCCATCTCATGTTCCTGCATTTGTGTCTTGGAATGATTTTAACTTCACATTTGGTTTTAAAATATGTTTAATCTAATCCATTTCTTGTGTTTGTTGCAGGTAAATATCGAACTTGGATACGAATTCTTAATGAGCCAAGGTATTTAGACGTACAAAATATAAACTACAAAAATGTGGCCCGCGAATACCAACAATTTACTAATAATTTAATAAAAATAAAATTAGATTTAAAGCGCATACACAATTTCAGTTTTAACATAACCAAAGAAAAGAATATTCTCATGGAGTTTTACTTTTTAAACATTTCAATTAAAAAAATTTAGAACTTTTTTTTTTTTTTTTAAATTTTGACTATACATATTACTATATTGTAATTTTCTTTTATATTTTATTGACTTATAATAGAAGAATCACATTTTAAGTATTTGAAATAAGATTTTTAGCACGTCTCGTCGTAACTTAAAAAGTACTTACAATACTTTTGCTATAAAGAAAAACTGAAAAAAAAGAGAAAAAAAAAAAAAAAAAAAAGAAAAAAATATAAACAATTGAGCTATTTCTTTAAAGTATGACAATTTTTGTGTTAGGTAACTGATTTTGATGCGAGGTTTCGTGTAATCTGCTGCATCCATGTCATAAAACGTTAATTTTGGATTTTAATATGTAATTATTACTGTTACTATGATTGACAAAATATATTTAAGCTCTGAAAATTAGCATCAGTTTTTAATAGGAAAAATATTCTATCACAAATCGAGTATCTTTTGCGCCAAAAAGAAGCATCTACACTTTCCAGATTTGTGACGAGTGGAATTTGTACACTTTCCACCGTAGCATGGTGAATAGACTAATGGCCATTTACTTAACATTGCAGATGCTCCACAGCGGCAAGTGTAGATGCTCCACTCGTCACAAACCTAGAAAGTGTAGATGCTTCTCGCGGGGGCATTGGTATGCAAAATATTTTTTTTAAATAGTACAGCATCATTATAATGCATTGTTGCTGAAATTATAATGTTATGAATAATGCTAAAATAGATGTAGCTTAATAATTATGTTTTTACTTTTGTCCAAGTATTAGAATATACTTAAACTGTGAGTCACGGGTGTTATCACTGATCTATATAAGATGGTATGGATAAACTTCCGTTAGAAAAGTAGTAACTCCGGAAACTGACAAGAACGACCATTTTATATTAAAAATGAAGATTTTGGGAGGAGTACATTTAAATTAAAAATAAAATAATAAATAAAGCATGGGACTCTGTTTCTTATAATTTAACTGTTACATTGCTATCTCGTTCCAATTTTTTCGTTTCAGTTTACGACTGCAGTAATTTTTCACTACCCAGCTGGCGTTACACTTGTTAGAAGTTGTATCAATAAAATTTTATTATCTTCTTAAAGTTCTAAATCAATGAACATTGTCAAATTATATACATATCTCTCTCTCTCTCTCTCTCTCTCTCTCTCTCTCTCTCTCTCTCTCTCTCTCTCTCTCTCTCTTATACTGTATATTCATATATATATATATATATATATATATATATATATATATATATATATATATATACAACAAAGAGGTAATTGAATAGCGTAACTTGCAGTACAGATCGATGCACAGTGTAAATAAATCTAACTAACTGGTATAAGCTCAGCTCACCCTATATTGAAGTCTATTGCAACAATCTCTGAGATCACATAGAGATAAACTTATGAGGAAATACAAAATGAGAAAAGTTTTTGCTATATTTATTGTCCTGAAGGCTCTCTCTCTCTCTCTCTCTCTCTCTCTCTCTCTCTCTCTCTCTCTCTCTCTCTCTCTCTCTCTCTCTCTCTCTCTCTCCCATTACTGTGTTTTCTTCTTCTTCTTCTGTTTTTTCAAGTTATGGATATGTTGACTAAAATATTTCCATTTTACCGCCATAATCATTCATGTATATTATTAATGCAGTTCGTAAACCTTGTTCTCTGCTCCTAAAATGACGATCAACTTTGGTTATTCAAATGGAATGCGCATTTTTTGGTGCAAGAAAACAATGTTTACGAACAACACTATTGTGTTTTGATTACAGTGAAGGAGAAAAATAGCTTGAAATATCTGTCCTAAATTAGTTTTGAATTTAAGCAAAAAGAGTAAAGGGGGTAGCGAGAACTCATTGTGTGTGTATTTTGCTACTTTGAATCATTCCTTTCCGCTATTTCTTTTTAATAGTGAAAACTCTCATTACGTGCGTATTCTTTTGTAAATTTTATATATTTTATAAATCAACCTACAGTAATAATAATAATGTATAAAAAATTTCATTTATCCCAACAAGAGCTACCTCAATATGTAAGGAAAGGCACTTGGACTTATTTAAAAATTCTTATAATAATATACAAAAAAATGTACATACTCTTTGAACATTAATTAAAAAATATATAAGTTTTATGTGTGTTTTTAATATTATTATTGTTTGCATGCATTATATAGTTGATCTATATTGTGTGTACCTCCAATGTATTGGACAAAAACATTGTTTGTTTTTGCATAACAATAAATCAAATCTATAAAGTTTCAATGTCGTTTTTTTTTTGTGGAAATTTTTAACTTTTACTCGAGCCAGATGACAAAATACGCTCTACGTAACATTGTCGCTATACAAAACATTAGACAAAGCTACATTGATCTGTCTCTCCATACAAACACACATGAGATTACAACAGAGATGTTCGGCATGATAGTGAAACCTTATATTGTTATCTCAAACAAATTTACATCAATTTACATACGCAGATTATCACGTGCTTATTTTGTTATTATTATTTCAGTTTGTACGGTTAGATTA
Organism: Ecdyonurus torrentis; assembly: GCA_949318235.1. Classification (NCBI taxonomy): domain Eukaryota; kingdom Metazoa; phylum Arthropoda; class Insecta; order Ephemeroptera; family Heptageniidae; genus Ecdyonurus; species Ecdyonurus torrentis. The sequence continues at coordinate 52,525,136 of OX439130.1, forward strand.
GAGATGTCAACTTTATACAATATGTTTAACTGCTGGAGTCACATACAAATATCAACTTTGTTTTCTTAATATATTTTAGAGCAATTTACATAGTCGTCGTAGCTTTAATTCATTAGATATCATTAAACTTCATAACTAAACATAAATTTATTATTTTATTAAAATTAATTGAAATTAGGTAAATATTCTGTAAGAACAAGATACTGGCACCTTTTTCTTTCAAAATTTCTTAATGAATTTAAAAACAAACAAACTATTTTTGGCTGCATTTTTAATAAGTCATAAAAAAATAAAATCGTCAATGATTTAGCACACAAAGTCATACAGTTGTTGTTTTCAATCTCTTCTTTTTTTTTCTTTTTTTTTTGAAGTATGGCAGATTTTTATAAAAATTATTTGTCAAAAATTATAAATATTGAATAATTTTGTTGCTATGAACTGCCTGGTTCAAAAAAAAAATCTTGCATTTTATATCTCAGTGCAAAAATAATTACCTATTGTTTGCTGTACCTATGACAGTAACAAAAAAAAAAAAAAAAAAAAAAAAAAAAAAAAAAAAAAAAGCAAAAGAATAAAATTAAATAATACATAAACATGTTGAAAATCTGCTTAAATCTTTTTACTTTTTCCAGTTTATATTTGACGTATTTTGAGTATTACATAACATATTATAGTAAATCAAAATTTCTCTAATTTTTACAAACATTGAGGTAGATATTAGGGTTACGGTTAGATATTGGGGTTAGGTGTAAGAGTGGGCCAGACAAATCGTCAAGCCTAAACCTCGCCCTTTCAAAAATTTGTATTGTTTTTTTCTATGCATTTTTTTTAATAAAGGCGATTATTTATTTATTTATTATATCAAAAAAGAAAGGAAAAAAAACAGAAGAAGATTTTAGTAACAGTTTTTTAAATTGTTTGATAAAATTACTATTACATAACAAAAACAACAAAACAAACAAAACATATTTTCATAAGAAACAATAATAATTACAAAAAAATACCCACATTTTGTATAAATAATGATATTATTTTAACATAATATATTACATTGTGTACATTGAAAATATAAAATATTTTATAGACACACAATATTTATTAACTGCCGTCATATTTCAACAGAGAAAAACATTTTAATTACAAAAAAGTGATTAAATTTTACTCGACAATATATTTTTAATATCCTAATGTAACACAAAATGTTTTAGTATAGTTTTTATATAATATCATGGTGATATAAAATACTTTTTATAATACACTCTAGTACGCTGATATTTAGTAGTTTTTTGTTGTAATATTGTTCGCAGTAATTATATATAGTGTGGATTGGTCTACTTTTGTACTTTTACTATTTTGTCCTGCAGATATTCATGAAGCTGCTTTTACATCTCGCCTTGTGTTTAAAATCAGCTTAAACTACTCAGCAAAACTATATTTATAAGTACTTAACTTTTTAATTTTTTTAATTATACTTTTAAACATTTCCCTACAAGATAATAACCTTATCCGTTGGTTCAATTTTTTAAAAATTATTTAAGTATAAACTCTTTTCCATAACTCGTGTAACGGTGGCGATGGCTTGCCGTTATTTCCCTGATTAAGGTAGCGCAACGCAACTGGATACACTTAGAGGAAAAATAATGAGTATTCCGGGGATGTTTTCATTTTTACCCTAATTTAAATTTTAAGTGTAGAAAAAGTACCCTGAAACAAGAAGTCAATTTTTCAGAGTGGGAAAGCCCATGTTTAAGTGAAAATAAAAAAAATGTATATTTAATTTATATACAGTATTATAAAAAGAAAAAAAAAATATTATTTTAACTCATAAAAATACATTTTTGTAAAGAATATTTCATTTTAACAGAAAATAGTTTAAAATTGTTATTTGAACTTAATATGAAACGTTCTTGAAACGTCATTGTATGCTTCAAGTACAAAAATAAATACGTAATAACTATGTTAGCTCATTTTAAGCACAATAATGTTTAATATTGCATACTTTATGCTATATTGCATAATAGGTATGTTATATAGCATAAATATTATGTTGTACATTATAATTATTTATGTTGTTCTAATTTAGCATAATTAATGCTATATTGACATAAATGCAGCATAAATTAAAGGAATAGACCGGAGAAAAAAACAAGCATTTATATCACAAAACACTTGATGGGATTTACATAAATAACTTTAGTTTGTCTCAAAACCCAACAGTAGCCCCGTAGCAGTGATCAGAAAATTCAATTTATGCAACCCGCACAACATTTTTATACTAATTTTTGCATGTTTCTGACGTCATAAACATGAATTTTCACGCAAATTGCATACTTTACAGTTGTTTCACGCTCTCTCGTAGGGCTACATTAACATTCTGGTAAAAATTGACATCAATTTTGAAGATCCCATTTCGTGTTTATTCATTAAAAAGCACGTTGTTTTATGTGGACTATGGCTTTATGCAATTTATTCTTTCCGTGTTTAAAATGTGCTTTAAGAGTTCAATTAAAATTGAGCATATTAAAAGGGACATGAAATATATAATTATAATTTTGAAAATTATTCAGGTTAAAAAAAAAGTTAAAAATTTTTTTCATATAAAATATGAGTGAAATCAAAATCATCATAGCTATAAAAATTCAACAAATTGGTTATGACTAATACAAGGATTATAAACAATCAACTTTAATTAACTAAAATTAGTTTTTTGTTACTGCTTCATTATTTTTGACGTCACAAAACGTTGTTCTAATTGAACTAGCAAGTTTTGTGTTAAATAACTACTTTACCTCTATAGCATTTTTTTTTACTACATTTTTATTGTTGTTAAAAAATGTATGAAATATTTTTAAAAAAATATAAAAAAAAGTCGTTACATATTTAAGTTTAAAACATACTCCAAATATTTTATCATTTTTTTTTTAACATTTTTTTATCACTTTTTTCTATTTGAGTACATACTGTACACACCACATATACCTTTGAAAATTATAATTTTATGCATTGTTTATTAGACATTCGTGACATTAAACTTTGCAATTATGTTTCACTACTTTTTGTCTCGTCATTTGCAACATTAAATATTAAAACTAAAAAATGCATGAAATATTTACAATTTAATTAGTTTACAAATACACTTATCAACTCATGACAACCTATAATTTTTGCTGTATCCTCTGTCAACTTTTCTAGTTATGCTATGGGGTTTTAAATATGGTGAATTTCTCAGGTCAACATTTGCCATGATACCTTATTAATACTCGGTGATTTAATTATCGTTATATTTGTTATATATATATATATATATATATATATATATATATATATATATATATATATATATATATATATATATATATATATATATATATATATATATATATATATATATATATATATATATATATTATATGATAAAAAAAATCATTTTTGTCTTACCTTCTAAACGACACTGGGCTTTCACTCGCTGCTTGATTTGATGATAAAATAACACAACACTAAAAACTTGTCACTTATATAAGTTAATAAAAATACTCAATTTACAGTTTTTAAAAAAATTATATACATAACTATGTTATATTAACACAATATTGTAACGTTTTCGAGAGCGTATATAAAAGTATAAATATACGTCGTTTGCCCTCTTCTTCAGCGTACTGACTCTTGCTCACGAGGCGCGCTGGTGGGTGTGGCTCGTCCTCGTCAGGTTTGTTTTTTTTTTTTGGTATATATTTTTGCCTGTAAGATCACGTGGTACACTTGTTTTACACAAATCTATGAGTGGAATCCAAATAGGTGGTAATTCAAAACTGGGTTGACTAATTGTTTCATTTTTTTCTTCTTGCCATTTCTATTGATTCTAATATTTGTCTTTTTTTATAACGTTACAATTGTGTTAATATAACATAGCTATGTATAGAATTTTTTCAAAAACCGAATTGAGTATTTTTATTAACTTATATAAGTGACAAGTTTTTAGTGTTGTGTTATTTTATCGTCAAATCAAGCAGCATATATATATATATATATATATATATATATATATATATATATATATATATATATATATATATATATATATATATATATATATATTATCGATGCGAAGCAGTTTTTCTGATATTGATGTGAGATTACATTTATACATTTTGCTTTTTCTCATCACCCGTTGGGTATTTTACTTATTGTAATGTAGAATAATTTCATTTAAAACCCAATGAGGAACTCTTATTAGTATTAAACGCTAAAAAAACAAAAAAATGTGCAATGCTTTCTCCATCATTGCAAAATATACACACGATGATGATAATATTGTAACATTAAAAAACTCGCGCTAAAAATACTTTGTTATTCTTACAATAAACCCCCTCGCTGAACATAACTGGTAAAATATCAAAAGTGACAAGATGAACTATTATTGTACCTGTGAAGTGTAAAACCTGCACTTAAAGTGAAGGACAGGTAAATGTAGTAAGGTGACATCCACATCAACATTTCTACAAACTTGCGTTTGCTAAGTTATACATACATATTATACATATTATATAGTATAGTATATATATACATATACAGTCAATTAAATAAATTGAATTAAATAACGTAGCCATGAGCAAGAAACAGAAACACTAAAAGTCTGACGTTTCAAATTGTTATCATGTAAGTGGAAACCTTTAACCTTTTTTTATCTTTTTGTGGAAGTGGGAATCTAATTTCTCTCTCACCGCGAGAGCGCGAGATTTTACGTGGGTTCATCAATTTGCATATATATGTTCCATATGCTCCAGTATACTCTCTCTCTCTCTCTCAACACAAAGCAGTGTTTTTATTAAATTATATGTTTGTGCTCCAATCTTCAAAAAAAATCAATGTACAATATTAAATTTGTACAAAAATGGATTTAAAAAACTTAGGAAAAAACTTAGGAAACTTTTTTTTTTCATTACATAATTAATTATGTGTTTTAAAATAATCTTCTTTACAATTGGGCAGAGTTTTGAAAATGTTTTTAGAGAGTATTAAAAAGGACACATATTTTGATATAAATTCAGCATAATATACAGCATATTATTACTAAATATTTTGTATAATTATGAAATGTAATGATTTTTAAAAATTAAAATTCAATACATTTTAAAGCTGTGACAAGGCAGTTAAGTTCAAAATATGTTAGTGAACCGTGAAAGAGGCTGTATACCTTAAGAGGCCTTGCTGTCAATAAAATTATTGTTATTATTAAGGCAGTGTAATATTTAAGTTATCAGGTGAGCAGCTGAGATCTCACGAACTGAATGGTTATTAACATGAAATAAAGATGAACTGCTACTTAAAAGTTTACTTATGTCAAACACAATATTATCACAGTATATTATACAGTAGGTTGTCTCCTATATTGAGAATGTCAGATCAATGCGCGCTACAATTGCGACTGGGTGAAGACTGCAGAACTAGACACGCAACGTTACTTCAAGTGACAGCTTTTAGTTCTGCAGGCTTCACCCAGTCGTAATTATGGCGCGCATATGATCTGACATTCTCAGTATAGGAGATTATCTACTGTATAGCTACTGTGAGATAATATGCATTCCTTCATATTTTGTTGCAGTATTATAACTGCACACGCTTGTCATCAAATATTAAAACCAAGCTGATAAAAAATATGACACGACATTGACAGTTGTAGTTTAACCACAAAGTTACTGACTGTCTTTTTTTTTTTTTTTTTTTTTTTTTTTTTTACATATATTTGAAGCCAGGTCAAGTGAGAGAGAAAATATTAAAAATTAACTTTAACTTTGATATTCACAAAGAGAAACCTCGAGTAACGTAAAGAAGCGAAGACAGAGGGGGACTAAATGTTCAGCTTGTTCATCAATATTTAAACATTTGCCGCTCGCATAGTAACAACAACAACAACAAAAATGCCGTTTATTTTTATTACAATTCACGTTATTTATCCTATTAAAATATTTTAAATGAATCAGATTTTAAATATTCATAATTGTGATCTGTATTAATAAGTAATTTAATATTTTATTAATTATTGATATGTTCATTTTTAATTATTAAAGTTGATGGTTAAATATTTGTGTTGTATTTTTATAATTTTATAATAAAACAAAAGTCAAAATTTTACTCTCTCTCACTCTCTCAGTCTGTCTCTCTCTCTGTCTCGTGGTTCAAGTTATTAATTTGTAACAAAAACAATTATTTAAAAATTTAATTGTATTTAAAATCTCCATCTTCACAATTTATCGTGATAGTTATTCTATCGTCAGATTACCGATAACTGACTTCAACACTGATAATAACTTTACGAACGGAACGTTTATTTTTTTTAAACATTTAATAGGAAATTTTGCGATAAAAAGTAAAAAGAAATGAAAGAGTTTAGATGTTAACTAACAGTTTCTTAAAGCCAATATCTTCTCAGCTTTTTCTACTCGATGCTTGGAGATAAATGTGGTTTTAAAGCGAGGCGGTAATCAATACTCAATAAAGAGTGAATTACACCCGCAATTAAATCTTTGCGGTAAAAAACTTGGCAGCAATCTGGATTTGAACCGTAGATCTTGGAGTTTCTGGTCTGCCAATTGAACATAATAATATCACGTGCATTATTGGCAATCCTGCATCAGTCTCTTTAGATTGATTTTTATTCTTTTTATATTTTTTCATCAAAAAGGTGAATAAGGAAGTTTTATTATATATGTAACAATACTAAAGGTACCATAAAACTCAATTTTATTCACTGCACTCTGAAAAATAAGCGTGGAAATTCTTGCAAACATGATTGAGATAGTATATTTTACCAATCAAAAACTGGCACCAAATTTACAATGTTATTCTTAAAAAAAAAAAAAAAAAAAAAAAAAAAAAAAAAAAAAAAAAAAAAAAAAAAAAAAAAAAAAACATTGCCACTATCGCGGCAAATTGTTTCAAGTGAAGTTATCACGAGCGCGCCAAACGTCCCATCTGACACAATAAACCCTTTGGAACGATTGGCGAGCTCGTGATAATTTCACTTGGAACGTTTTGACGCGATAGAGACGACATACTGCATTTGAATGTTATGATATCTTATCATAGTCCTGCGTACACAGTTTTGCAAAGCTTGAAATATTTTGGAGTTAACGGTTATGACGTCACAAAACATTGACAATCTAATGATAAATGCGTACATGACGTCACAAGCGTTACAATCACAATGAAATAAACGTTAAACTTGCTTGTTGCAAATCTACATTTTTTACCCGTTCAGTCCCAACGTTTGTGACGTCACTGATGTTTTTATCCTTAAAATTTCAACGGTTAGTGAAGCCTTTCAAGTTTTTTATTATTATTATTATTATTATTATTTTTTTTTTTTTTTTGCAATTGCCATTTAACTGTATAATATTTGTTTGAGGTACTTTATGATATTGGTAAGTGTACTTGCTACTTTCTAGGAACTTTAGGTCACCAGTGGCAACACAGCAATATCGCGTACTTTGCATCTTTCTGCAACAACTGTTCACTAAATGTAGCTTTAAAAATATATATCAGTATAGTTGGCTGCGGTATATTTATTATTTCTAACACAGAAGAGCGAAAAGTAATTTATTTCTTGCTCTAAAATTTAATTTTACCTTTGGAATTTTATATTGTATAATAAATCTCTTATACTTTTCTAAACAAAACGTGGAGAGAAAAAAGTTACTGGTTTGTAACGTAACAAAATTTTATAGTTAAAGATTTTTTTGAATAGAAAACAAAGCTTGCAAATACTATACGTTATTTTATTTTATAACGTATTTTTCATTTTTTTTTTTTCACTGTCATTTTATTAAGTGAATAAAATTATGTTTTTATTGGTTAAAAACACGTTAAAGTGACTTCTATTAAAATTTCTAATGTTAACGCGGTATTTTTTATTACTATTATTTTTTAATTTAGTCTTATTTATTTATTAATTTATTTATTTATTTTTTTTATTATTTTTTTTTTTACCAAATAATTTTTGTAAAAATAAATAACAAAAAAGAAGGGAAGAGGAAATGCTATAATATTTATTTTATGCTAAATTAAATACAAAATTAGGTTTACCTTTTCAAGTTTTAAATTTCTATACATACAAAAAGATACTGTATATTGTGCAAGTATTATTTATAAAAAATGTAAAATATGTTGAGTACAGAAATGTGAATGTATGAAATATTTTGAACAATTTATCATTGCCAAAAGCTTCAACACTTACAAAATAAATTACGCCTTTTTTAGCCGATACAACAGCTATTCATGTAATGAATGACTACAAAGCAAAAAATATAACAGTTTGAAACCTTCATACATACACATATGTATAGAAATATTTTCAAATCTGAATAATGTGCTTTTTAAAATAACTATTAACGAATTTTGAAACATGATAGTTAAAAATCATACACTGAAAAAAAATTTGGTGCTGCAAAATAAATACTTTAGAAATTACACACGTACTGTATGTTTTATAAGAAGTGGGACACAAAGGATTTTACGTATTTTTACCGCACCAATACGAGTCAATGAATAACAATGATAGAGGTGTTCACTGCTGCATTTTTCCACCTTTTTCTTGACTTTTATCATTTTGATGATCCAATTGGTCAAGACAGGTAACGAGTCGTCCAAGCGATAAGTAAACATCATGCAAACAAGAGAGAAGGAATGGTTTGTTTTGATAAAAGTCAAGTAAAAGGCGGAGAAGTGCAGCAGTGAATATCTCTCTTATTGTTATTCATCGACTTGTATTGGTGCGGTAAAAATAGGTAAAATCCTTTGTGTTCCATTTCTTATCAAACATACTGTACATAATTAAATACGTAATAGCTATGCTAGCCTATTATCAGCAACATTATTTGTACACTTGCAACATAATTTATGCTATACTCCATAGTAACTTTGCTGCATAGAATAAATATTGTCTTGAATACCATAATTATTTAGGTTGTTCCAATTTAGCTACAATTATGCTATAACGACATAAATTCAGCATAAATTACGTAATTTATTCTTTCCTTGCACAAATATTTATGCTTCACAACATAATTATTAATCAATAATGTAGAATTTATATTGATGTGAATAAATTTTGATGAATTTAAATAGCAAAATATTGCTTTGCATTTTCATACAATTATATTGTACAAGATAACTTTTATGTTTTGTAAATATTATAATTTGCTAAGTAGCATAATTATTTCATATTTATTTTTGTTCATGTTTATTCTTGTGCACTAAAAGCTAGAATTTTTTTTTTTTATAAATTTTCTAATTTATTTTAAGAACGCTGAATGAAATACCAAACTGTAATACATTATATTACCCAAATTTTCCTCTGCTAAAATTGGTACATCATATTTCAAACTCACTACCAATATTTTGGTTATCTTTATTGTAAAAGTGCAATTTTTTAGTTGTCTCTTTTTGTACAGGTACACCATTTTTTTTTCTTAAGTAAGGAGACAAAATTGGAGGAACAAAGTAACAAAATGTTAGTAGGTTTCTGCAATAAAAGTACACACATTTACTTCTGACTGTGTACAAGTTTATTTTCATGCATAAAATTATCTCTCGCGTCCATATTTATTGTATTTTGTATGAAAACGTAATTTTATCAGACTTGGTCGGTAGACAGAATGTGTGAAAGAACGCAAATAAAACATAGCGGCGCAAGCTGCTTTTTTAATTAAAATTTAACATCCCACTTCACTAATTTTTTTTTTTTTTTTTTTTACTTTATATTAAAAAATTCTCAACGACATTTTTTGTGTTTTATTCTATTTAAAAAAATTCCTTACTTTTTTTTTATTATGTCTCTAATTAAGTTAAAAAATAATTGTGTGCATTTCTAACGTTATACCATAAAAAAATAATATTTTTATAACTTTATATTTTAGAGTAATATTGATTTTTGTAATTTTATTTTAATCTTATAACATTTTTTTTTGTTCAAAGTGTAAAAAGTTTTATTCCAAGAGAAATGTAATAAAATAAAATTGGATTATCGAAGGGATATGAATAAAGTATCGATTGAGAAGTTTGAATTAATTACCAATGTTATATAGATGTCGTTACTAATCCGTTGTAAATGTCGTTCAATATGCAAGCATTAAGGACAGAGAAGCTTTATTGAATTATTCAATGTATTTTATTTAATATTAAATCCAATTAAAACTTACACCTTTCACTTCTTGTGGATATTATGAAAGAACAAAAAATATTGGAGTCTTTTTTTAATCAAAATTTTAAATAAATAATAAGTTTCAAATATAAAGTAAATAATTAAAATAATCATATTTTGTGGGTTGCATTAATTATTTCATATTTAAAAACAAAACATAATAATAATATGGGAATTATTGTTGTCCACTATAGAAATGCGACCATTGTGCAGAAACAAAAATAAATGTATACTATATAATATGCTATCTCTATTTCAGCAGCACTTATTGATAGCAATATACTTTATGCATACTCATTTTGCTGCACAGGATAACAATTATCCGAGCAGCGCTGTAACTCGACTAGCGGCCATAAGCTTAACATTGCAGATGCTCGGTGTCGGAAAGTGTAGATAGTCGTTTTGTCGGAAATCTGGAAAGTGTAGATGCTCGCTTTTGACGCGGAGGCATTGATATATATATATATATATATATATATATATATATATATATATATCCTAATTGAAAATTATATGGAACATAAAAACATAATAATAATAAATACAGCGCAAATCAAATCCATCATGTGATGATTTAATCCTAGTATTCTTACTAGTTTTTTAACACCACCTTAATTGTTTCTTTTACTGGCGTCTATTTCTGTACTCATTACTTTTTTAATTATGATTTTAACTTCATTGCTCTTGATGTAAATGTTGTTGTATACTATTCCCCTAGTTTTTGTGAGATATTCTATATTTAGCATTGCATTGTAAAGTACCAAGAATAATTAAATATGTATTGAAATTTATTTTTAAAAAATTAGCCAATATTACACTTATTTAAAGTTAAGTTACAAAAAAAAGTATTTTCAGTAACGGTATTTAAAAAATAAGACAATATTTCGTGCTTTATTGCTAAATTAGCACAAAAAGGGAAAGGGAAAATTGATGTCACTTTTTCCAATCGATAAATGAACTCTGTTGACATTTTACTGTCGAATAAAGTTTTATTATTATCTTTTTTTTTACAATAAAAACTACACAATAAAAAACTCTAATAATAGTTATCAAACATTTAATGATTCTATATAAAAAACTGCTGTTTTAAAATTTTAATGTTTATTTAAAATACACAAATAATGTAGCGTGTATAATTAACCACCCACTTTCATTGATAAAACAACCCACATATTGGGTTACATTAAACCTTTAATTCAAATAACGTTTTCACACAACATGTAGGTGATATAATTGTGTGGGAGGGAAGTTAACTTTGTTTTGCTAAACAAATGGCAGAGGTTGAAAATTTACCTGCTTTTTGTGTAAAATTTTGTGTTACCGGTGCAGGGGACTTATCGGGTATAACCAATCAGATACGCATGGGAAAACAGAAATTAGCACTTTTTTTAAACTTTAGCAAACAATTACATTAAATTATATAATTTATGCTGCATACATAATGATATAGCATAAATCGACGAAGTATTAAAAAGTAAAAAGAAATGTTTTGGATGATGTTCGTACTTTTTTTTTTTTTTTTTCATATTGAAACATGTTTTTGAATGATATGTGGTTAAAATTTAATTTTTATGTGTAACATATTGACTACCAACAGTTTTGAGGCCGACTATATGTGAATTAAATTCGAAGTACTGCGCATGCGTAGTAAGTAGAAACGGAAGCGGATGTCACCGAAGTCGCTTAAAGTCAGCCTCAAAATAGTTGCTCCTTTATAAGTCAATGAAATGATAAAATACTTTGACTATAGAATATTGCTAAAAGAAGCCAGAGAATCATGTAAGTGGGTTGTACCTTTTGATCTCTAAAAAGAAAAACACTTATTATTGTTATTATGAATGTTATTATTTTTAAAATCGCAATAATAGAAATAAAATAGAGATATTTTTATTGCTTCAGGCAGTTCATAGCAACATTAATACAAGCATTATTCTTGTCAAACTTTAATTAAAAAAGAAAAAAAATTAGTAATACATAAAACTTTAAATTTAATAAAACAAAACAAATAAAGAGAATGCGACAACAATAATTCAATAGGCAACAGAAATTATCTTAATTTTAGTACAATACAAATTCTATCGAACATCGCTATTACTAAAATGAGCTCAATTGGAGTAGGAGGCGTGCGTTAAAACATCAATATTGAATATTCTACTATCATTATTAAAATAGGATCCAACATGATAATATTATTTTTGAAATAGAATTTTAATAAATTAAAATAATAAATCATGCTTGTTAACATAAAGTGTTGTGCTGTACTGCATAATTACTATGTACTAAAAAATGCCATTTGGAAAATGTTAAAATCCGTTTTACCGTTAGAATATAATGGTATATGGTATATATATGGTATAAATGGCATATATACGGTATAATATGGTGTATGGTTGGGTGACGTAGCGCTGGTGATGTGTTACATGTCACACTGCGTGTCCAAGCATCGTTACAGCATAATTAGTGTTTAAAAAGAATTAATTAATCTAATTTGAATAGTGATGGAATCGGGCTAGTGCGTATTTGTTGCGTATTTAAATTTGTAAATGTACGTCTCTCTCTCTCTCTCTCTCTCTCTCTCTCTCTCTCTCTCTCTCTCTCTCTCTCTCTCTCTCTCTCTCTCTCTCTCTCTCTCTCTCTCTCTGAAATGTAAAAGGCTGACAAGAGAATTTGTTTGAAGGAAGAAGATAAAATGTTGATATAATTAATAACCTCCCTAAAACTGAAGAATTTCATTAGAAAATTAAACGTCTTTCACAGAAAACGACACAAAAACAAAACCATAAATCCAATAAACACATTTTATGTTATATAATAAATAAAAATTTAATTAATATTCTAATTTAATTTAATTTAACATGAAAGTGTTTATCTTTTATATTTATGAAACAATGAAGTCTGTTTTCACCTTTTAGGCAAAGTGAGGGTTAAGAGAGAGAGAGAAAGAGAGAGAGAGAGAGTTATTCATTATGAATGTTAGAAGATCTTATTGTTTTTGCTCTGTACAAACGTATATATACATACGGTATACAGGCGGTTATCTGTAGGCTTATTTGTAGGCAAGGGAGAGAGAAGCAGAGGAGGTGGGGAAAAAGGGTTGAGAGAGAGAGAGAGCATCATGTATGTTTGAGGGAGTTAAAGAGACTACAGAGGTAGAGAGAGAGAGAGAGAGAGAGATAAAATCCTGACAGCCACAAAGATTTACTTGTACTCCGACATATGCTGGCATGTTCTCCATACAATAACATACTTCTCTCTCTCTCTCTCTCTCTCTCTCTCTCTCTCTCTCTCTCTCTCTCTCTCTCTCTCTCTCTCTCTCTCTCTCTCTCTCTCTCTCTCTCTCTCTCTCTCTCTCTCTACCCGATGCTACACAAAACCAAAACACCACAAAATTTCATATAAAATATAAACGTAACCCCTTCAATATCAAACCATATAGAGAAATGATTTATGTAAAAAAATATTCTAATGTAAAAACCATATTTGTCAGATTATATTTTAATATTGAAACAAACAAAAACTAAATTCGTGCATATTGTATTTTAAAATTAAACGGCAGATCTGGCAACCTTGAACTCTGACTTACAAGTAGGTATAAAGAGAATTGTAAATGTCCGGCACAAGAAGTCTTATGTAAGCTGTTGTGTATATTTTATTGTTCAACTTTGCTGCTCTGCTCTGTTCTCTACTATTGCAATTAAATATTTAGTAATGACTCAACAACTATACTCATTAATTTGATTAACACGAGTTTATATTAAGCTTTGTTGAAACTATTTTTCAATATATTACTCGTATAACGTGTGTTATTTAGCGAGGATATATATATATATATATATATATATATATATATATATATATATATATATATATATATATATATATATATATATTGTTATTGTGCTATACCTTTTTCACAGTCCCGTCAAGACTTTGTCTTATGAACAGTTACAATTAAAACCGCACTCGCGGGCCGGCAACGGCCAAAATACACAGCTCGGCATTCGCCATGACAACCTAGATAAACCTTGGAAACTCTATGCAGGCTAGTCGGTACAATCACATCAATCATACACGAATGCTGTGCGTCGTCATGGAATGCATGTAAACACGCTTCTTGCAACGTGTTGTGCTCTCTCTCTCTCTCACACTTCACGTACGCACCCAGCAGTGGCTCGAACCTATACTCGGTGAGGAGTACAGAGTTATGAGTCAGCTGTCTTCACCACTCGGCCACACCAGCTCGGTTAGCTTCTACGATAACTATATATTATCAAGAATTAACAGTTGTACAGCTCTGGACAAAAGTGCCCGAATGAGGCAGCGGTGGCCGCTGCGTTTTCTTGAAAAGATAACATAGTGTGGTTGCGGTTTGCCTATGCCAATCGCCCGGGTAATTTTGGCCAGAGCTGTACGTTGAAAATAAAACGGCAAATGATGCCAAAAGTGTTATATAACCACAATACACGTTAAATATTATTCTCTATGATATGTTTTTGATACCATGAAGACGATTGTGACGTCATTTAATGAGCAAAAATAGGCATTGCAATTGGTTTGTGTTCAGTGCTATAGTTACCGTAAAAATAACGGTTATGATGTCATTTGTCGTTGAAATTCCAACGGAAAAAGGTAACTAAATGACGTCATAACCTTTAACTAAAAAAAGTGGATTACAGCAAAATTGTGCACAAAGTTTGAACTTTTTATTTTTTGTTCCATGCAAAGAGATCAATAGAAAACATTGCTTCATGTGAACAAGACTTTAAAGTAATAGTTCTAATTACAGTAAAAATTATGCTTAAAAAAATGTACAAATTTGATAACAGTTAAATAACTTTTTCTTTGTCTATACGTTAAAAAATATTTCAATATCCAGTAATATAAAAAAAAAAATTGAAAATAAAATCCCAAGTATGTTAGAAAAACGTGTTAGAACATATTTGAGACTAAACGACAGCGATGGCAGAACTCTCCACGTAATTTTAGTGCACTTTACTGAAACTACTTAAGCCATTTTACAATTTTTTTTAGATTTCTCAAATTTTGACACATTCAGTCATTTTACTCACAATATCTCAACCTATATTTCTAAAAGTATGTAATTTCAAAATAATACTAGCAATTTTCTAAATTTACATTTTCTATTAAAAAATACTTTAAAAAAGTGAATTAGGGTACACACATTACACATTCTGAATTGGTTCCAATTTTTATATATTTATTTACAATATATTTTGGAGAGAAGTACTGATATCAAGTCACGAAGTTACGATTTAAATCCCTTGTCAACTTACTGTTTTATCATTTAGAATACTAGATTGATAATTACCATACCTTATTATCCATGAATTAGACACCAACACCTTGATTTTGTACTTATTTTAATATATTTTCATTTTATCGGTTATTTCACGCATCTGACGTCACAATGTACAAATGGGGCCGTGATAGGGGTAAAGAACTTGAGGAAGGGGCATAAATTTATCACGTGACCAGAGCGGTGACTGTGATTGGCGGTGGTACATTGTGACGTCAGATGCGTAAAATAACCGTCAAAATGAAAATAAATACAAAATCAACGTGGTGGTGTCTAATTCATGGATAATTAGGTATGGTAATTATCAATCTAGTATTCTAGATAAAAAATGTTAGTTGACAAGGGCTTTAAGGTGACAAATTACTTAAAGCGGGTTTAGATAAAAATGAATATGCAATAAAACTAACAGCCTTGCCGCAGTAACATTCATTTATATATTATATCAAATTTTCAGTCATATTAAATAATAATTATTCTGCATAGCATATGAGATGCAGAACAGAATACAATTTAAAAATATTGAAATTCTATTATATGATATAAATGCAGCATAAAGTACGTAATTTATTCGATCCATGTTTTTTTTATTCAAACTCAAAAGTATAAAAAAAATGACGATCTACTATAGCTATTTAAATGTGTTACGCATTTTTAAGAGATATAGAGGGGGAAAGAGTATTTTTATGCCTTTTAAAGTACGAAACATAAAAGCTTGAAAAAAGATATATAAAAAATTAGAGTTACTATTATATTCATAACTTTTTCTAGAGTGCATTCCTCCATTATATTTTCAAACTTTTCTCTTTTCTGCTATTGATTATATAAAGACAAAACTTTTCCAATTGTAAAACATAAAAAAGAAAAAGAAAGAAAAACGTGTTTCACTTACAATAAGCTTCTAGTCGCTTGACGTTACGTCATAAAAAGCTTATTTTTCTAATAATTCTTAAGAAGCTAATGATTTTTTATATTGAAGCAAAAACCATTATTGGCTTTTTTAACAAAGTAAGGCAAATAAACTTGAGACTTGAAAACTTTTTTCTTTTAAGCTCTTTTGTAAATGAAAAAAAAAACTTTTTTTTTAATAAGAATATGCTTTCATAATTTTTTTTATATATATAAAAACTGTGTTAAGTTATTTTTAATTCTATTGAAAATAATTTTTTAAACCTACTGTTAAACCTTTATTATGAAATTTAATTCAAAAATATTATGTATTATAAATGGAATTAATTTCTTTTTATATAGGTATTACAAGCATGTATGAAATATATTTTATAATGTATTTATTTCATTAGCATAAAAACCCTTTGAAATTGAAAAATATTGGTATTTTACAATTTAAATAATATTTATATAGTGTTCAATGTAACTGATATGCAATATAACATAGTAATATACCACAAATTACGGTGCCATAACAATTTAGTTTGAAGTATCCTGAAAGTTAGGCAAGAAGTCGGTCATATGTGACACGCAGGTTGCGTTTTGACCCTGAAAAATTAATTAAAATTGCGTTTTGTTAATTCATTTCTTGAGTAACTTTTTGACATCACATGCAAGCTTAAAGTTATTCCCGTAATTTATGCTACATTTGTTGCTATTCTGGTCTATCATAAACATTTATGCTGTACAGTATTTTGTAATACTGTACGCTATAGGGTGTGTACGCATGACGTCATTCTGAGTGCTTTTCGATGCTCATCTTGAGCAATGATTAACATTGCTCAGCATAGGACGAACGTAGTTTTTGGCTATTTTCTTTGGTAAATTAGCTATTTTTTGGTCATTATTATTTTTCTTGCATACTTGAGGTACTATTTCAACCTGTTAACAGCATCAATTCTCTCAAAAAAATTGTAAATTATTTTTAAAGTGGCAAAATGAGCCATTTTCCTATACCAGCCCATGTTATTTAGTACTCACTCATGACGTCAACTTTAACATGAATGAAACCACTCTATAAATATTATTCAATAGTACATAAGTTAAAGGCGTATAGAACACCTTATGTGTAATATCCTAAAAAATCTGAAAATCAACGTTGATTTGTCCGGAGTCATTGATTTTTAATTTATTTTACATTCACAAAATGGCACGAGCGGTCAATGACGTCACAGCTAGCCTGGTCCACGCGCGCGTAAAACAACCAAGCTGTGACGTCAGTGCCCGCTTGAACCATTTTGTGAATAAAAAAAAATTAGAAATCAATGACTCCGGCAAAAACAACGTAGATTTTCAGTTTTGTTAGAATAATACACAACTTTTTTGTTCAAGGTGTTCTACGCCTTTAAGTTGTTATTAATTATTTTATAATTGGTTTAACATAATTATTACCTTCTGAAATTACAAGGCATGTATGATTAATTTTTTTCTTTTGAGATGATTATTAACTACGATTAGCTAAGATGATTAGTTATGACGAGAAGTAACAAAAAATGTGCTGCAAAATTCTTGTAGTTCTATCCATATTATATAGGATGTTCCTTATTTTTTAAAATATAAGATTGGTAGGTTAAAGTCTCAAAACTAAATTAAATTGCTAGAAAAATAAGCTCTCTCACAATATACAGTGACGTTTTTGATCTTAAAGCTTAAAGGAATAGACCAGAGAAAAACATAAGTATTTATATCACAAAACGCTTAATGGGACTTATATAAATAACTTTGGTTTGTCTCAAAACCCAACTGTAGCTCCGTAGCAGTGATCAGAAATTTCGATTTATGCAACCCGCACAACATTTTCATACTAATTTTTGCATGTTTCTGACGTCATAAACATGGATATTTACGCAAATTGCATACTTTACAGTTGTTTCACGCTCTTTCGTGGGGCTACTTTAATATTCTGGGTAAAAGTTGTCAACAGTTTTGAAGATCCCATTTTGTGTTTATTCATTAAGCACATGTTGTTTTATGTGGTCTATGGCTTTAATTAAATACCAAGAAACGAGTGTCTTCTTATTTTGAAAGTTTTTGATTGGTGTTAGTTTGCAGGTCGGTCAGATCGATACAAAATATTAGAGCTCGACGAAGACTGCATGTCCAACTTTTCTTTTACTACGGAGCCACTTTAGCCGTGAAACAATTGTTTGTACTGCGGTTGTCATGACAACCGTACTTTCGTTACTTAAATACGAATATCAAGTTCATTTTACTGTCACGAATTTTAATTATAATATTACTACAAATTATGAAATTTTAAAGTTGTACATTAGAATTTTTTTAAAATTTAAAACAGTTTTGAACTGTGGGAAAATTTTTACTACAACAGAAGTAAAAAAATAACAAAAATACTTCCAAAATAAATTTACATTCTTTTTAACTCCATTCACCACTTTGTACTGTAATAATGTAATAGAGTTTTTTTGTAATTACTCATTTTTTTAAAGATCTAGCATTGATCCTTATGCTTTAGAGTTTCATAAACATTTAAAGCTACTAAGCTTGTACGTAAATTCTGCTTTTTGTGCTCAGAAATAATAAATAAATAAAAAATGCTTTTTAAATCAGTTTACGCTATTTTTTTTTCTTTCTTTTTTGCTCAAGGTATCAGATTTACTAAATAATTTACTATTTGTTTAACTTTTTACTTTATTGAATAATGTTAATACGTTATAAAGTCACTGTATGGAGAAACATATTACTTTAAGTCTTCATATAAATATAACGGTACGTCCATAAGACAACACAGTAAAGTCTTTGGCTTCATGTACGCGGAGAAATAATTTACGTAGTTTATGTTGCATTTAATAATTGTTATACTTCAGAGCACAAATGTTACTTTTTTGGAATATCATACATAAGTAATTATGTTGAACATCTTAGTCATTACTCATTACTCATTATATTATGTGGTATAGTCACTATGAAATATAGCTGATATCATAATGTTATGCATAAATGTTGCTGCATTAGACATTTTTTTTTTTTTTTTTCAAATACTCTTTTTTTTTTCTTCACTATTTTTTTCCACGCCTTGTTCTACATCTGTTTCCATAAAGCGATATACAGTAAAATTATTATTATTATTTTCTTTTTTGTGATATTTGTAAATGTTTTCTCTTGCTACTTAGTATTATTATTTCCCTCTTATTATACTTTTGTATGTAATCAAAAAAATTCATGGATGTTTTGTGTTGGGGTTAGGTGTAAGAGTGGGCCACACAGATTGTCAGGCTTAAACCTCGCCCTTTCAAAACTTTGTATTTTTTTTTCTTTGCATTTTTTTTAATAAATACGATTATTTATTTATTTATTTATTTATTTATTTATTTATTTATTTATTTATTTATTTATTTATTTATTTATTTATTTATTTATTTATTTATTTATTTATTTATTTACTTACTTACTTACTTATTTACTTATTTATTTATTTATTTATTTATTTATTTATTTATTTATTTATTTATTTAGTTATTTATTTATTTATTTATTTATTTATTTATTATTTATTGGGCTATTTGGCCATGTACAAAAGCAAAACAACAACAACAGCAGCAGCAACAACAACAACAAATAATTATGCTAGTTTTGTTTCAACAATATTTATTTATATTATATCATAATTTATGCTATTATAAATTGGCAAAATGCTATATATCACGTAAACTCAGGAAAAATTGCGTAATTTCTTTTCTACGTGTAATAAAATTCTGTATAAAATAAGTGCATAAGCACTTCCACTCTATTAACTGTAAATTACATTCCAGTCAGTTGTGTATAAACGGACGTTATCATTTAAAAAATGATGGCACACGTTAGTGAAGTTTATACAACAAAAATATTTCTTGATATAAAACGTCAAGACATACAGTCGTTAATCTTTGTTACAGAACGGGAAAACTGTATCGCAGTTTACCAAACATTTTCACCGGAAGTGGCGTCAATATTTCTATATTGTGATTAACTGCTTGAGAAATATTTGGGTGAGGTTAATCATTAGTTTTTTATATCAAAATGTATGGAACATTCAATCATTTTATTATCAGTATTTGTGGCGTCAATTTAATCGAAATTTCTAATGGTTTTCCTTTATGACATAATAACTTGTTTTTTAAATAAAAAAATAATAACGTGGTGTAAAAAACTATTGATGCTTGAAATAACGAAAAGTGAAGCATGCAGGATGTTTTAAATCTGAAAATTAAGGGACTGTGGTGGTTTAACAAAAAAATTGAAAGGCATTTTTAAGTGATATTTTAGGATACCAAAATTACAAAATAAATAAAAAAAAAAAAAAAAAAAAGTTATCCTGCCAAAATTTTAATTGTAAACCCGCCACATGTCATTTTAATTTCCTTTTATCTGTATGTTGAGCAGACCGTTCTTTTTTGACCTACTCATTGCTTTGGGGTCCTATCAAAATAACTTTCGCATACTCTCCAAACATTTTAGCAAAGACATTAGTCTAGTTTGTTTTCTATGTATCTAAAGAAAGGTGCAACCCATTTAAGTTTTTGTTTCTTCTTCTCTCAACCGAGTCAGTTTTTTTAAAAACGTTTTTCCCCAGTTTTAGAAACGTACAGTTGCCAACACTGCTAGCTAAATGCCATAAAAAAGGTAGCAGGTATATAATTATACATAGTCACAGTTTGAAAATATTGATTTGCGACAATTATTAGCGTGCAAGGGACGACCACCAAAGTTTGTTTCAAAACTTGAGTGACCCTGTATGACCTCTTAACTTTTCTTGTACCTGCCTGCCTGCCTGCCTACCTGCCTGCTTGCTAGCCCGCCTGCAAGATTTCGTGACCAAGTGTCGTTTCATCTAGTCTGCCAGGTTTCAACTTCGACTCTTGTTTCTCCTGCCAAAGTTTTGCCTGCTTTTCTAACTTAAATATGTTATCATATAATGAACATCCTAAAGATACGTGTATATAAAATTAGCTACAGTATAGAGACATGCGTGTATATATAATTAGCTACAGTATTGAGACAAGCTACTCGTGAGACCGGAAGTCACTAGATCACAGTGTTACAAAACAATAGCATTACTTGAGAAATTATTTTGTCTATTTTTATTTTAAATAGGTTTAGGTAAATACATTTAAATTGATACTTTAAATCTTAAAATGTTATTTAAATTGAATAATTTTTAATTACGATTCAAAATTTTTGAATAACTCTACACCACTATTTCGCTAAATAATCTCCCGACCAACTTCCAGTTACCTGTGAAACTCAGGTAAGGCCCTTTACCTTTTAAGTAAAGTTCACATGTGACGTAAAAGTTACTTGCTTTGTCAACGGAAAACAAAGCTGGAACAATGTAAGCAAATGGAGCCGTTCACATGTAATTTTCACAAGCATCATAATGTTTCATTTTAGGGAAAAAATCCAATCACAGGTGGAGAGGAAAAAGAATAGAGACGACAAAATGTTGTTTTCTAATTTTGTTTTTATTATGGTTATGACCAACTTTAAGTGAGCGATAATAGACTTGCATTCACAGTTATTAAGATAATAAATATTTTGAAGAATATTTGTTATTACTGGTAATGTCTATTGGGTAAATTTTATACTTATGTAGTTATTAACAACTTTAAAAAACAATATAAAATTTAGACAACAATGAAACAAAGCAATATGTTATATAATACATTGTTTACCTCTCTCTCTCTCTCCCTCTCTCTCCCTCCCTCCCTCCCTCCCTCCCCTCCCTCCCTCCCTCCCTCCCTCCCTCCCTCCCTCCCTCCCTCCCTCCCTCCCTCCCTCCCTCCCTCCCTCCCTCCCCTCCCTCCCTCCCCTCCCTCCCTCCCTCCCTCCCTCCCCTCTCTCTCTCTCTCTCTCTCTCTCTCTCTCTCTCTCTCTCTCTCTCTCTCTCTCTCCCCTCCCTCTCTGAAAACTTGCCCTACTCAGTTGCCCCCTCCCCTCCCTCTCTTAAGATTCCTCCACACAAAATCTCTGACTTCAAACTCACTTAAAACTTTTCCAAATTACAAAAAGTATTGCACAACAAAGTTTTAATTTCAGTTTGAGATGAGTTGAGATAAAACGTATGGAGGGCTGCACTGTCGTTATTTCAACGCATTTTATTTTCTACATGCATCAATGCTCACCCTTTTTATTTTTATACATTTAAAACGTTAAAATATTTCATTCTTTAAACTTTTTAAAAGTAACATTATTTTGAAAAATGTGAAAATAAAAAGATTTTTGGATAATATTTTACCTTGCAAATTGAATTATAAGCTAATGAAATTTTGTTTTTTAATAACAAAATTTTCATTCTTATCTTTTCTTATCAAATTTAAATAAAATTTACATTTTCTTTCTTAATTTTGTACGTTTGTCATCTAGGCACTTCTTCTCTAGTTTTTATCTATATAAACTCCCCTCCCCTCCCCTCCACCACGACACCATATGACGTCATTTAATTACTCTCGTCAACACAAAGAAAATTCAATTTCATTGTTACTAACAAAATATTTGGTTGTCAAATAAAAAATTATTTTATTTAATTTTTTTTCAATACAAACACACAACATTGATTTTTAATTATTTTTTTATTTCCAATAATTGATTAATTAACGTGACCCTTTTCTACACTCAAAATAATCTAGTTCGTAAATTTGGTTCTGTTTCCTAAAAGTTGTGAAGTTCTATTTTTGAAGAATAGGGTAATCATGTTTTGCAGCACCGAATAAAGAGAAATAAATATCCATACGCTTATTGTAAGCATTTAGAATCTTGCTTATTTGGTAATATTTTATTGGTTGTTTTAGGTGATGCATTCTTTAAAGAAATAGACCAGAGAAAAACTTAAGCATTTATATCACAAAACACTTGATGGGATTTACATAAATAACTTTAGTTTGTCTCAAAACCCAACAGTAGCCCCGTAGCAGTGATCAGAAAACTCGATCTATGCAACACGCACAACATTTTCACACTAATTTTTGCATGTTTCTGACGTCATAAACATGAATAGTCACGCAAATTGCATACTTTACAGTTTTTTCACGCTCTCTCGTGCGGCTACTTTAACATTCTGGTAAAAATTGTTAACAGTTTTGAAGATCCCATTTCATGTTTATTGATTAAAAAGCATGATGTTTTATACGAGGTCTGTTGCTTTAACTATGGTTAACCTGTGAACTTTCTATTTTTGCTTGTATTAAAATGTTTGTCTCACTTTATGTTACAGGTAAGGCTGAACTCCCTGCTTGCTACAAAATTGCTGAACAAAGCTCCGAGATTCAGCAAGGTCCAGTGGAGAGAGCTTCTATGCAGGACGAGTGAGATCAGAGCTCAATTCTGAGCCACTTCTTTATTTATTTTTATTTTTCCCAGCACAGCCATATTGCGTTGTCTGAATCAGTTCCCGTTGTATCACTAAAGTTCAGCAACGTCGAGTGTAGTCAATACTTGGATGGGTAAAACCGTACAACGACTGGCTATCTGGCTGTGCTGGCAGTTTGACCACTGCTTGCTAACGTGAGTGCTGTCAGTTCTTGGATTGTAAAGGACAAAAATCTGTCAGTTTCCATAGTGATATGTTAGGGTGAGGTATCTTCAAAAATATAAAATATTGGGGTGGGGGGGGGGGGGGGGGCAGAAAGTTTTATAATAGGCAGCTGTTACCATTAACTTTAAAATGGCATCATAAAGTATAATAATAATAAAATAATAATAATATATAGTTTTTATTGAGAGGTCACAAAAGGTATACGCCCACTTACATGGTCCTCAAACGTATATCAAACATAATTCTCATGTTAGAGTTTTATAACATAATAAATATATAATCATACAATAACAAATTCAGTTTATATTTAATATTATTGATAAATTTTTAATCACAGACAGTTATAACATACAATAATGGTAATAAAACTCTCTATATTAAATATATTGGAGTTTTCTTTTTAGATTTTGAGATACAAGCCATCTAAGTACAAACTTTAAATAATTAATTTCCTGTAAAATTATGGTTTTATGACGAAACAATATTTTATATGCACGGAAATAATAAATTACGTAATTTATGCCGCATTTATGTAATTATAGCATAAGTGATGCTAAATAAGAACAACATGATTGATTATGCTGTACACCAATATATTTATGTTATTGTAGCGTAGTAATTGTGGTATACAGCATTAATTATGCTGTATTGCATAAGTTGTGCTAAAAATGACCTAGCATAATTATGATGTAGTTATTTTATTTCCTTATGTATAACTAGATTTCAAAATTGACAGTTTCTTATGTTTTCCTTTAACTTCCAACAAATAGCGCCGTGTGATTGGTCTTTAAGCCTCAAATAAGTTTAAAACAATACAGCTTTTTTTTTTTTCAGTCAAAGTCCATCAGTGTTTTAAAAGACATCGCTTATATTTTAATACAATATGAATTTAAAAAAAAATTTGCATTTCTTTAAAGATACAGGAGGAAAGAGCAATCGCTAATTAGACTTTCAAGAGAGAGAGGGAGGGAGGGAGAGAGAGGAAGAGGGGGAGGGAGAGAGAGAGAAAAGTCTATTAATATCAAAAACCACATCTTACATGTTCAGTAAAGGTGATTTTCTTATCAATATCCAATAAGATATCACCTTTGTTGAAAAGGTAAGAAGGTGTTCTTAATACTGATAGACTATGTTTAGAAAATGAAAGAGCAACCAAAGTAATAGAAGCAAGTTTTGGATAGGGAGAGAGTATTAGTACTTAAAATCCATTGTTTCTAAAAAATATATCAGAAAAATTTATGAACCAATAAAAACCATATTGAAACGAGCTATTTCCATTAAGTGGCTCCCTAACTTTACTGTACTATAGTTTCCTGCTGTTTTATACCCTTATGCATGCATGTTAGTATATTACTTACTTCTAAGAAACTAAAATATAATAATAATCAACATGATAGCTTGCTGCATGGGTCCAAGTGAAATGTATATCAATAATTCATGTAGTAAAACATAACGTATATTGCGTGTATGTTTTCAACTTTTGTATATAAAGTACAAAAATAAGGGGAGAAAATAAGTCGATAATGTCACGGTATTATGGCCAGGTGTATATAACTTGTAGAACATTCCAAGTATGTTTTAAAGTTGGAAAATAGGGGAGAAATATGTCGACGTTGTCACGGTTTTATGGTCATTACGTAACTTGTTAAATTTGAGATCATATAAAAGTAATTTGTTTACTATTTTTTAAATCATACGTTAAATTTGAATGATTTAAAATTCAATAGTTCAAATTTCCGTACCTGCTTCCATACACAAAGTACAATGTAGAAAATCGGTTGTTTATCATTATTAAATTATACTTTGTAGTTGAATTATTAATTACCTTTGCTAAGAGGGGAAGCTCTTATCAATTTAAGCTTATACTTTGGTAATATTACTTAAGAGCTGGTGAGCGAGGGTATTGATGGGATCTTAATCATCGATATTTAGCACCAGGGGGAGGGGAGGGGTGTCAATTTCTCTTCGTTAATATTTCGAAACTTTACTAGTAGAGCAATGTATGTAAATAAATATAAAAAAACTATGCTACTATAATTTAGGTTCAATTAAAAATGCGTATTATCAAAAAAAAATCATATGAAATGTCACAAATATGTACTGAATTTCCAGATTTCCTCGCTACAAGCTTATCACATGTTTACTATGCCTTTCTTAAGGAAAAACAAAGGCAGTTCGTGGATAAATATGATAATAAAAAATACGTTTTCATTCTTGAAAAAAAATTGAAGAGTTCATTTCAAATTTAAACATTTAAATATCTAAAAAAATCATCCATGCCTTTTCCCATAGCTTTATAAAATAAAGTTACAATTAAGAATTATATTCAAGAATAATTTCAATTCAATTTTGTTTAAAAAAGACGGTTAATGAATCACGTAATTTATTTAAAGAAATAAAAAAATGAAACAGATGTTTTTAAATGTAAATTTTATTGCCGGATTTGTTTTAATAGTTTTAGCAAACATATTGCTTACACGGAGAAAAAATATTGGAAATTATGGTGAGTAACATAGCAATAGTCACTCAGTTCCACAACAATTATGGTAATTGTACTAATTATCGGCATTGTATTTTTTTTTAAATACCTTCCACTAATGAGGAAGGGGAATTCTTTTTAACCCCCACTTTTTATGAAATTTTTGAAAAGAGCGTTAAAAAAATGTTGAGGCGCTATTTTTTCTTAGAACGATTGGAGCATGGGAAGTATTTTTAATTAATTTTTGAAAATCAACCTAAAAAGCCTGTGACGTCATCACTCGGGCATTTATTTCGGAAAGTATTGACCGTAGAAGGTTCAGAAGCCAGTTTTTTTGAAATTCTGAGGATCATCTGATTTCATTAAACTGGTTACTGAACCTCGAACGATTAGTAGTTGCCGAGAAAAAAGTAGACTGATGACGTCACAGGCTTTCTAGGCCGATTTTCAAAAATGAAATAAAAATACTTCGCATGCTCTAATCGTTCTAAGAAAAAATATCGCCTCAAAAGTTTTTTAAAGCTCTTTCCAAAAATATCACAAACTAAACAAAAAAATTTCAATTCACCTTCCTCATTTTAGGACTTTGAAATTTTAATATAAAAGAGATTTTTAAGCAATTATTTTTGAGTAAAAATTTCAAAACTCTGAAATGAGTGGAACATAGTATAAGAAAAGCAGTAAAAGCCTGTCGATAATTGCGGCAAGCGTGCCGATATCTAGTGTAATTACCAAACAATGTTGTTGAACGTCTTGCTTTACCATGATGACCAAAAAATTAGTGTTTCAGCAAAGTAAATTAATTATGTTGTTTTTACGTGTAAAAAAATAGTACGTTATATATACATTAAACGTGAATTGTTTATGTAAGAAAAAATAAATAATAAAAAACAGACATGTAAAAAATATATGCATCAAGCTTATTTACTCCATCAAATTTATATATTATTTGAAATAAAAAAAAAATACTAAAATTTTATGTTATTTATTTTTCTATTCAAATGTCTAGTTTACATATATTATACGGCTTTAAAATGTTTATATCAAAAATACCTTTCTATTAAAAAAAAAAAAAAAAAAAAAAAAAAACTTTTTGTTTAGCTTTTGCAAAATGTATGTAATAAAAAAGTTTCAAAGAGAAGCCAGCTTTTTTTACGTTGTGTATGAATTGAAATATATATATATATAATACACAAAGCGTGTTACACATGACTCTATTTAATTCTACATGACATAGACAGCTTGTGATACTGTACACAAAACTTTAGAAATATAAAATTACGAAAGCAGCTTTTCTATTTAAAAAATAATGAGTTTGAGAGATTTATATCAGTTCATTTTACTTAACAAAAATAAAGTAAATTTTTTTAGTCTAAATGTTAAACACTATTTTCTTCAGCACCCGTTATTATAAAGAATATTATTTTGCAGTGGAAGATTGTCAATTTTATTATTATAAAAATTGATATTAATATCCAAATGGTTGCAGAAAAGTGTGATTTATGTCATTATTATTGGTTTTATGATTAGGTTTACAAGTTTTAAAACCTGATATCTCGTTACATTAACAATAAATAATGGTTTTTGAAACTTTTTTTACGTGCCTATTTACGTGCGTCTATTTTTTTATAACTATTATTATTTTTTTTAAATCGCTTATAAGTTTGTATTTTTTTTAACAGTGCTTTTTGTGGGCTCTATAGATATTATTTATTAAGAATAAAATTGTTTTCGAAAATTTAAAAACCTTCATTTTACGCGTAAAACTGCATAATATTAAATTTCACTTCATACGGCCAATTTTATAAGTAAAATATCCGTATTATATAGAGATATAGTACCATTTGGTGGCATTGTAAAAAAAATATATAATATTAATAAAAATCTTATGGATTTTAATATTATAAAATACACAGAATAAATAAATAACAAAACTAATGCTGTATTGAAATATATTACGGCTTACAGCATAAATATTACTAAATCACATTTAAATTACAACAAATAATTATGCTCTACAACATAACTGTAATGCTAATAAAGTCACATTAAGTTTAGCATGAATTATGTTATTGATAAAATATTTATTTAAATTGATATAATATAATTATTACGTATATTTTAGTTTTATCGATAATATACACGTTTAAAACTTACTGAGCTATTTCTCAAAAACATTATAAAGAGATAAAATGAAAAATCTATACCTTTAAGTATATAATAAAAATATTATGAGATTAAATTGAACTATAAAGTGAGAGAGAGAGAGAGAGAGAGAGAGAGAGAGAGAGAGAGAGAGAGAGAGAGAGAGAGAGAGAGAGAGAGAAAGCAGATGACAAGGATACAATAACATAAAACCCATCAGTAAATGAATTGGATCCGACCTTTCTCCTTTTCCTTGTGTAATGTAATTTTATAACTCCAATTGTATCTACCTTTTGTCCGAGAAGTAAATAAATACCCTCATGTTCTCTCTCACAGTTAATATTACACCCCCTCCCTCCCTACCCTCTTTTACTTCAGTAATTAAATTTCTACTATGAACCATGTCCCTAGAGATAAATAAAGTGAATAACTGATCGTTTTATATTATTACGTTTATGAAAATATTATACAAGATTTGACGTTTGTGTCGGCTGTACTTATATATCACATACACAGGGGGAGTGCCGTCATCTTTAATTTTAATCCCCCTCCCCCTCTTATGTATTTCTCACCCTCACTGCATCTTTCTCATTTCATCACGTGCTTGTCTCATCTCTCTCTCTCTCTCTCTCTCTCTCTCTCTCTCTCTCTCTCTCTCTCTCTCTCTCTCTCTCTCTCTCTCTAGACCTAGACAAGTACAATCAGCACCACAAAAAAAGTGTCCCTCCCCCTCCCTAGCTATTTACTCGGAACAAACTTCTTTCATTAACTCCAATTCGTCTAGTTTTCCAAAGTAACGTTTGCTCTTTTACTTTTATTGTGCTCAAATTCTCTTCTCTCAGTTATCTTATTACGTAATATAGTAACTGACTTTGTCACAGACGTATTTAAGATTGAAGCTCAGTTTGAGACAACATTACAAAATCTACAGAATAACCTCAACACAATATTCACATTGCTCGTAAAAAAAAATAATTTTTAAATATTAACAAAAAAACAACTGAGATACATATAAGTATGAGCAAAAGAAAACTATGAACATTTATAAACATTGTTTCATCTTTTGAATATGAAGTGAGATACTCAGAAAATAATAATTAACATTTTCATATTTTTTTTTTTTTACTGTAAAATTTTACAAAATGCTCTTAAACTTATTGCAAAAATTTCATCTTGACTCAGCACGTTTATTTTTTCATGTAGAAAAAGCAAAGAGTTTTAATGTTAAGAAAACTCTCCCCACATTGTTGAAAATGTTTGTGATCGACCTGCAGTTTCAATCGTCAAGTGAGCTTGACGTCGCGCCTCATAACTACCCACATTATCACCTCGCCTGGCTAACCCACCCACAACTACACTAACACAATGAACCTCTAGTGAGTTTAGGAAACTTTTAAACCATCTCGAGCAATTTGTTACCATTAAAAATCAACTTGAATTGGTTTCTGATAAAACATGGGTCTGCATACATACAGCGCTTCATTAGAGATAATGTGATATATTACCGAGCTGGTATGACCGATTAAACAAGTTTGTACCTTTTCATGTATGATAACAACATACATACGAGGACACTATATAACAATTGCAATATATTCTCACTACATATCTGTCCTCCTAGTGTAGGTGTTCTCACTATCAGGACACATTTGTTCTCTCAGTGTAACTGTATATAGGACAAAGTACAAAGCAACATGGGGACGCAAACATAGCAGAGAGAAGAACATTCATATTAAATATGACAAATGTCTGCTCGGTACACATCCGTCCTCCAAGTGTAGCTGTACTCACTGTCAGGACTCATCTGTTCTCTCAGTGTAGCTGTATATAGGACACAATACAAAGCAACATGGGGACGCAAACATAGCAGAGAGAAGAACATTCATATTAAATATGACAAATGAATCGCAAGTCAAACTTTTCTTCTTTTGTGTGCACACAAAAAGTTTAATAACTTTTCCAATGCAAATAATTCAAACTCTGTAATAATGCATGATTTTTTATTATTTTTTACAAATGACGTTTATTAAAATAAGTTTTTAATAATGATTTTTTTTGTACTACGTGGGCATCCTTTTTTTATTTATTTATTTTTTTTTGCGATATTGTGTTATTGTGCTACACCTATACTAAATTCGCATCAATACATTGATTTATAATGATTGAATACATTGATTTATTCCATTAAAACCATAGGCACCATACGGGCAGGCCAAGACTTAAATATACAATCCAGCATTCACCATGCTAGTCTATTGAAACCATGGAAACATCAAGGCAGGCTAGCAGGGCTAGTTCTATATTTATATTTATTATTATACAGAGAGAGAGAGAGAGAGAGAGAGAGAGAGAGAGAGATGTGACAAGATGAGATAAATTTAGTTGAGATAAATAACGTGAAATATTTGTAGCGATGATAAATGACTTTATGAAAATCTTGACTACATATTGCAGTCACTGAGGAATAACAAAACTGCTTCATGAATTTTAGTCTGCTGTGACGTGCTTCTAATAGAAAGCAGGCGGAGATAATGAACGTAAAATATAAATTTTATTTATCTCGCTTTGTGGCGTCCAAACCAGATGAATAGCGTCTTTTATTGTTGTGGTCGTTTCTACTTGAGTCTATTGTTGTAGAAAGAGGGGAGGGGGTAGGATCAATTATTACAATGAACAAATAATTACTTACTATTAAAAAAATCCAAATTTTAATTCACTAAAAAAATTTTCAATGCTGTTTATAATTATTTCATATTATTATTTTTGTTATATAAAATATCTCACAAATCAATAAATGCGTAAAAATTAATTAAAATACTATCAAAATTTGAATAAAATAGAACATAAATATCTAAATAATTAGTCGTTTTATTCGAAAATAATTTAAAAACAAACAAGTGAAAGATAGAAATTTAGTACCGACAGGAATTGAATAACCTGCAATACATTATCCTTATGGGAATATAAAAAACCCGGCAACATAGCTATTTCTAAGAAAAATAAAAGTCCCCTCCTCTACTTCTCCTCATCTCTTTTAGGTAAAATATCTCACCAGACTTGATGCATGCTGTATGTGATATATTTTGTTGACAATTTTGTTCTTTCTATCTGAATATTATTCAAAAAATAAAATATTTGAAAAGTTATATAAATAAAATATTACGATAAAAAAATATACACAATGAAATAATTTTAAACAATAGTTGGTGAATCAAATGAACTAATAAATCTCTGGATATTAAAATTATTTTGAATTAAATGTAATAATGCAATTGAAATATTTCATAGTCTTTATGTAGTGTTATAAATTGTATACCTAAATTGCGATGTGTTGTTGCAGCTAATGCAGGACACACTCGCTACTAGAAGTAGAATGCTGTTCAAGTTATTATCATAACATCATAACGTCGCGAGAAGAATTTGTAACTCGTATTCATGGTATTTTTTTCTTAGGTTGCAATTTTAGAAGATAAGATACACTTGCACTTTCTTAAAAAAAAAAAAAAAAAAAAAAAAAAAATACTATACCATCGATTTTAGTGATTATTTTGTGATAAAAATATATATTATATATGTCAAATTTATTTTTAAACACGTAAAACAAAAGTTTAAATTATATTACTTTACTAATTATAAGACAATGATAAATAAAATTCAGTTATATCAGAAATCATAATATTATAATGCTTCACGTGTCTTTTTATTTCCCTAATAACCACAATATTTATATTAT
Source organism: Ecdyonurus torrentis (assembly GCA_949318235.1). NCBI lineage: Eukaryota > Metazoa > Arthropoda > Insecta > Ephemeroptera > Heptageniidae > Ecdyonurus > Ecdyonurus torrentis. The sequence continues at coordinate 52,557,481 of OX439130.1, forward strand.
ATCAAAATATATAATATTATAACAAAATTTATCATTTTTATACATAAATATGTTGCAAACATTGTAACATCAGTCAATATGTATTTATTATAGAGATCAAGTTTTTGGTTGTTTACTAAACGTGGTGAGCGTCGACTTGGTCAAGAAATAAGACAGGATGTGTTTGATATTACAGATAACAGGTATGAGGGGAACAGAGCGCTGAAATAACAGACAGTAGAACGGGCATACAGTGTTGCTTTTCGTTCTATTGATGTGCAGGTTATTCAATTCCTGTCGGTACATACTCAGCTGTGACGTAGTTCTCAAGCACGTGACTGTAGCGCCGTATTGAGCAGATGTCACGGGTACCGGGTTTATTTCACTGTAACACGTGACTGTAGCGCCGTATTGACCAGATGTCACGGGTACCGGGCTTATTTCACTGTAACACGTGACTGTAGCGCCGTATTGAGCAGATGTCACGGGTACCGGGTTTATTTCACTGTAACACGTGACTGTAGCGCCGTATTGACCAGATGTCACGGGTACCGGGCTTATTTCACTGTAACACGTGACTGTAGCGCCGTATTGAGCAGATGTCACGGGTACCGGGTTTATTTCACTGTAACACGTGACTGTAGCGCCGTATTGACCAGATGTCACGGGTACCGGGTTTATTTCACTGTAACACGTGACTGTAGCGCCGTATTGAGCAGATGTCACGGGTACCGGGTTTATTTCACTGTAACACGTGACTGTAGCGCCGTATTGACCAGATGTCACGGGTACCGGGCTTATTTCACTGTAACACGTGACTGTAGCGCCGTATTGAGCAGATGTCACGGGTACCGGGTTTATTTCACTGTAACACGTGACTGTAGCGCCGTATTGACCAGATGTCACGGGTACCGGGCTTATTTCACTGTAACACGTGACTGTAGCGCCGTATTGAGCAGATGTCACGGGTACCGGGTATATTTCACTGTAACACGTGACTGTAGCGCCGTATTGACCAGATGTCACGGGTACCGGGTTTATTTCACTGTAACACGTGACTGTAGCGCCGTATTGACCAGATGTCACGGGTACCGGGTTTATTTCACTGTAACACGTGACTGTAGCGCCGTATTGACCAGATGTCACGGGTACCGGGCTTATTTCACTGTAACACGTGACTGTAGCGCCGTATTGACCAGATGTCACGGGTACCGGGTATATTTCACTGTAACACGTGACTGTAGCGCCGTATTGAGCAGATGTCACGGGTACCGGGTATATTTCACTGTAACACGTGACTGTAGCGCCGTATTGACCAGATGTCACGGGTACCGGGTATATTTCACTGTAACACGTGACTGTAGCGCCGTATTGAGCAGATGTCACGGGTATTTATTTAGTACCTACATACGTCACTAATACTAATCATACTTGAATCGATACTTGAATGTGCAGTGAAAAAAATCACTAATCCATACATTTTGTTGTTATTCTCTGTATGTTTGTGTATTGAGAGAGAGAGAGAGAGAGAGAGAGAGAGAGAGAGAGAGAGAGAGAGAGTAAACATTGATTTACTGCTCTCTACACAAAAAAATCATTTCAAGTTTATTTTTATGGCATGAATAATTTTGTTTTGAAAAGTTTTTATGTATAGACATGTTTTACGAGTCATTTCTCTAAAACTTCATACATTATTCATTTTGTAATAAAATATTTGTACTCGAATATAAATGCATTGTTTGTGCAAATTTTAAAACAAATGCATGTCAGTGTCTCTACAACGCATTGAAACACAACACGGAAAAAAAATATATACTCACACATATTTATATAGAATTTTTTATGAAACATATGAAATTTGCTGCAGTGTACGTATTGTTACTAACATAAAAATTAGTAAAAACTAGTTTCAATGTAAGTGTGATCAGTAGATATAAAATATATAGGTACAGTATTAGTAAATTGTCTTTACCCATTTCTTTGTAAACAGTACCATATATAAGCAATGGTATAAACATTCACCAAAAGAGAGTAAAACACTTTCAATTTGAGCTGTAATAAAGTTGAATGTTTTTTATACCGGTATGGCTTGAAAGCCGGGTTAAGCCTGAAATGGAGCTTGAAATCGAAAAACGAGCCAAATATTGGTAAACTTGATCTGATTCGAAATTTGAAAACTAGCTCTCAAGCATATAAGAAAAAAAAAAAAAAAAAAAAAAAACGCTTATTTTCAAGCACAATTTTTTTAAGACAAAAGTTGTTGTAAATGCATTTGGAAAATTGCTAACAACTGTTAAAACAATTCAGGACATCAAAAATATCATATTAAAAAAATTGCCAACTTTTTTTCCTTGCATTCTTCAAATTATTTTTTGAGCTCTTTTTTTTGTTTTTGTTTGTTTGTTTGTTTAGAAGCTCTTGTCTTTCTTTCTTTTTTCTTTCTTTTTTTATATGTACGAGTCATTCACAGACTAAACTCAAGCTCGCTCGTTTTTTTTTTTTTTTTTTTTTTTTTTTTAATTTTTATTTATAGCTAAAAGCTGAAAACCCAGTTGGAACTTTAAAAAAAAAAAAAAAAAAGATTTTGTCCAGGCGGTTTGTAGAACTAGCTTAAATTTACAGCTCTATTTTCAATGTTCAAGCTATAGCATTGAATTTTATGAATAATTTTATGTATTATACAGTAGTCTATGCATTTGATTTTGAAGTATAAACATGAATGTTAAGAAACAATGCATCAGCTATTTTGTAAGTAGCTACTTCACATACAGAACACACATTTTGTCATGTTTTTCTCTGTGTAATGGAGAGTACACACAATTTGTTTTGATGGGACGCGAGTTGTTTTTGAGAAAAAAAAAGAAGAAGATATGTTACCATAAGCAACACAACATGCGATGTTTGCTCTGTGGTGTAGATCTATTAGATAGTGATGTAGATCTATCAGATAGTCAACTGAAACAAACTTACATTTACTTATAAAATATCTTGTAGTAAATATAAGTAAATATACTTAAAGACATAATTCACTTCTTTTTTTATGTCCTTTAGAATACTAGGTTAATAATTAACATACCTTATTATGGCTGACTTAGACATGAACACGTTGATTTGGTATTTATTTTCATTTATTTTCCATTTGACAGTTGAAATAAAACTTATCTGACGTCACAATGTGTCAAATGGAAAATAAACAAAAATAAATACAAAATCACCGTGTACATGTCTAATTCAGCCTTAATAAAGTATGTTAATTATTAACCTAGTATTCTGAAGTATATAAACAAGTACATAATGTCTCTAACCAATTTTTCAAAGAAAATTACCTTAAATGAAGTTTGTCAAATACTCAGCAATGTTATTCACTACTCCAGTATGGCCTCCAATTGCATTAAATATGACGTCATGCGGATACATAATGACATAAATTACTTAATATATTTCCCTTGCATGGATATGTGAAAATGCTACAATAAAATCAGTCCATGACACGAGACCAGATTGTCAATGTCGTTGGCTATGTTCACTACATGTTATTACACACATTATTATCAACATAGCCGAGCCAGTCTCTGACGTCACATCAAGGCTCACATTACAAGTGTATTCCAGTGAGGCGCGTAATTGCAACGTCGTCCGCTTTAATCACCTGTGCTCACCTGTGCCACTGATTAAAAACTTTCACTCTCAATTGAAACTCAGTTTAATTAGAAACATCACAGATAAAAATAAAATACGTTCTAGATACAGCAGAAATATTTCTAATATAGAACAATCATTTTGCTGTTTATGATGGGCATTTCGTGCAGCATAATTATTATTTGTTACACACATACATATATCATATGTATATATATATATATATATATATATATATATATATATATATATATATATATATATATATATATATATATATATATATATATATATATATATATATATATATATATATATAGCACATAATATTATGTTATTATGCTAAAATCAACAATATCAATCAATTATAAACCTATTAGGTCCCTTGTTCGACTCCCAGGAGCCAGCAACTTTTTCCCGTATATTTGATATTTAAATAATATCAAGCTTGAGATACAATAGTACGAAAAGAAAAAAGTTTAAGTCATTTCATTTTAATATAATGTTTCTCTCTCTCTCTCTCTCTCTCTCTCTCTCTCTCTCTGTCTTTTCTCTCCCTTTTACAAAAAAATCGTTATATACCTAAATCTTTATAACGTTGAGAAATAATTTTATTTTTTTAAAATTGAATGCCTGTTACATGATTTGATTAAGGCATGTCTTACAAAGCAACATGTTCCTAGCTCTCAAGCTAAAAGTAACGTTTTTGCCTTCAACTTGATGAATAAACAAGATTTTCAGAGGAGAAACAGACAGAATGACAGAGAGACACACACAGAAAATACCTATGCAAGCAGATTATATTATATTGTTAAATTTTTCAATATTTTACGTAAAGTATTATTTGTTAAAGTGACTTTGAGAGAGGAGATTCATTATTTAAGCCTCCACGTACTTGACTTGCATTGTGCGCACTGTGAGCCTCAAACAACTTAATAAACTTACTTATAACAAAGACAAAAGAACAAAGGATACGCCCACCTTCATTCAACTTTTAATTTATTTGCAAAACTATTTTCTGTTTATATAAAATACTTAGCAGCTTGGATGAACAAAGAATACGTATAATTTTTGCTGCAGTCATTTATTATCACGCTAAATACGTAGTATATTAATATCTAAATATTTTAGTGTAAATTGCTAAAAAAAAAAATCACATACTCATGAAGTTTGATTTTATTATTTAAATTGTTATTTAGGGAAAAAAATTGATAAAAGAAATATAAAACGTGATAATTCGCAGGTCTTATTGACTTATAAGATAAGTACCATCGTATAAGTATTGGCCACACAGTTTTATCACTTCTTTAGGAGTATTTTAAAATAAGACTTTCAATACTTGAAAACTCCGCAAAATTTGTGGTCATTAATAAATAATAAAATGAAGCTCTTTCAAAAATTATATATAAAAAAATTAACCTCTTAGGAACAAAATATTATTTTCTCGTATATTTTTATTTGTTTCTTTAAAAATAATTGTGACTTTTTACCTAAAAAAATTATATATATATTTGAAAGGTTAAAAACATGTTAGCAATAAATTTTTATCGCCTTTCATAACTAATTCTGAAAAGAATTAAAGAAACGGGTTAGATAAAAAGCTGAGTTTTGTGTGTGGGGAAAAAAACTAAACAAATACAGTATTTAATTATATGTGAGACAATGTTGGCAAAACGTACGAGTACTGTATATATTTAAAACACAGCGAGGCAAATTCCATTGCAAGCAGCGACCTAATTTGCACGTTACTTCAATCAATACCCAGCTTCCGTATTTCTCGCGATATTATCTTTCTTAAATGCCGTACAATACAACACTTGCAAAATTGGATCGATCTTCAAAAAAAAAAAAAAAAAAAAAAAAAAAGCGTGTGCATAGTTTTGTAATTTTTAAGTATTGTACAATTAACGGTTAAGTGGTATAAGTCATTGAGTCTAAATTATGCCATAGCATCGCGCAGCTCGCAAGAGCCACCACGTAGTACTTTCAGTTCAACAGAATATTACTGATGGGAAAAAATATAATAGTTGTAACGGCTAATTTTGACGGTTATGCGGTTCTATCTTCTATCGTTCTAACGCTTGAGATATCATTGTCGTTAATTTATCAACGCTTGATGACATCATACAATACTAAAAACTTTGCAAAACATTCAAAATATATTTATTCATTTCTTTTATCCTACAATCACAATATACAAAAGCATATCGGCTTAGGTTATTGTATCAGTTGATACAATTAGAAATGATAGTCAAAAATACACAAATAAAATTATAACACAGACATCAATATATCACAAAAACATATTTATACATATATGTAGAAAAAAACTTTAAAAAAACAAACTATAAATGCATTGTTTATTCTGATATTATATCTTTATAATTATGTTATATCTTTCATAAACTCATCAATAGAATAATATTGCTTGTTTAACAGAAGTGTTTTCAATTATTTTTTTAAACAAAATAGGGTCTTCAATTTCTCTTATATAAGTTGGCAGATTATTATAAATCTGCAAACAACCACAAAAAGGACCTCTATTGTACATTTCAGTTCAGTTCTATTGTACATCAAGTTTGTGAAAGAAATTTATTAGACTGCTCGATTTATGTTAAAGAGAGGTCAATAATACTAACGAAGTGCTAGCAAACGACATTTTTTTTTTTTAATTATTTTTTGCTTGCCATATTGTGTTATCGTGCTATACACCAATCCCAGTCCCAGTCAAGACATTGTCTTATTGACAGGTAAGGACTTTCCAATTAATGGAAAAGCACACACGGGCCGGCCTTGATTTAACTGTCTTGATTTCACATGCTTTCTTATGGGGAAATTAAGTGACTAGAACTAGAAGTATAATTTGTTCTATATGCTGAAGTTTTTACTGTAGTTTACTGAATTGCAAAGCTTTTCATATTTGTAATTTTAAAGTTACTTGGATGAAAAATATAATTACTAAAAATTTAGGAATAGGAAAGCTTCAGTCAGCGAGCGACAGTAAAAATTGCAAGAAACAATTCTAAATCCTAACTCAAGTTACAGATGCTTCATGTATAATAAATACATATTAATATAAATAAGTCGTCTGATATCACTTTGTTAACATCAGTTTGTTTATATTTCTCTCTATAAAGCCACATTTGCAAATCTTCTATTAGAGACCAAATTACCCACAACGTAAGTGACAATACATCAAATGTAAATGAAAGAACAAAAACATGGTTTATCTCAAATTACTCAGCTTTGAAAACCATAAAATTATCTTTCATAATAATTTTAAATATTAATGACTGACACACATTAAAATAAAATTTAAATAAACATAAAGAAAAGATAAAATTTATATGATGAATAAAATTAGCTTTAAATGATGTTTAATTAAATAGAATTAAGTAACGAAGTTTTGTTATAAATATAAACTTAAAGAAGAGACTTTAAATTGTGTATGTTAAGTAAAGCTTTGCTATTGGAAGCATTATAAAAAAGATCCATCCAATCAGAGTAGAGATAACTTTTTTTTATTTGGCTACAGTTTTTATTATTACTTTTCATTTTTATCAATGGTTGTTGTTTAAAGCGTCATATCTCTGACATTCAAACGTTGATTCTCTGCTTTTATAATGTTTTTTGAAACTATATAGTAACAATTAATGTAAGTAGATAACTTATGTAATCCAGAGAGGATTCCCGCTGAAAAGTAGTGGTCAACTGGAGACGTGTATTACGGGTCCAAATTACATTGATCAAATGGGCAACAAAATATAACTTCCAGGATAAAATAAAATTAAAGGCAACAGAAAATTGAATAAAGATATTCTCTTTGCATTACCTATCTATAGAAATACCTTAGTAAAAACTATCTATGCTTAAACTTTACTGGACAGCTAAGGAAGAAATAGACAATTCAAATGAATGTAGGGTCGGAGGAACCTAACATTTCGAATGATATTTAATTTTTTAATTAATGGAACCTCCTTTTTTATTTCAAGATGTATTCGCTACCTTCCAATCCTTTCTACCAACACTTTACCTCTTCCTTCTACATCCTTTCATCCCTCAAAGGGTAGATCAGGTTAAAGATGGGCACTTGCGCCTTTCCTGGCTACCTTCTGTCACTGCTCAACGGTCCTCTCGAATACGGGGGCTTAGTAAGACATACAGTAAATTAAAAAAAATATATATTTATATATATATATATATATATATATATATATATATATATATATATATATATATATATATATATATAAAAAGTAAAAAATATATATATATAATATATAACTTTCATTCAATTCTTCGTAGCACTTCATACTAAACGTTAACATTTTTTTCTTCTTTTCCGTGGTTGCCTGTGAATAAAAGCAGCTTCATGTTCCATGATCGTTGTGTTAAAAATGTAGTCTTTCTATTACAGCCACTCAACTCCAGAGCTAAATTTGTTTAAATGGAAATATTCTCGCCTGTAAGCATTATAAACCAAATTAATATAACCTATTAAAAGTCAAATATATCTTCATTATAGTAATCAAATATTAGACGGCCTGCTGGAATTTCATTGAAAATTTGCAAGTTATGTAAATAAAATAAATTATGGTTACGGTACCAGTTATCTGCTGGTGCACTTTATATATACTTTTCACTTATATTTTAGGGCTTTAAAATCTAAGGTCTGTAAGCTGCAACCTCTAGTTAAACCTTAGTTATCTTTTTTTAATTGTTGCAACAATCAAAATAACCACTTAACTACGGTTTAACTAGTTAGTTAGCGTCGCAGCTTACGATATGTTACAACAATATACTTATTGTTAGTATATGTACTAACAATTAGTATATTATGTACAATCTCTCCTATCTCGTGTGGCAAACAATGCAAAGCAATAAAATGAAAATATAATATTTAAAAAATAATAATAAAAATACAAAACAGCAAGTAGCACTAACTAGTATATTTATAATTCGATATCTCTGCTGCATGAACATGGCAATTTTACAATTAATGCATAATAATGACATGCTATGAGGCATCATTAATTAAACTTTTGTCTTTAAATCAATATTATTAAATAATATTATTATTCAATGTTATAGCATAAATTATGCTATTGGGAATAAATTTTAGCTCATAATGATCAAGAATAAATATTACGTATTTATTTTGAATAGACCAATAGACATGAATGAGCCATTTGAAGACCCATCAAAATATATAAATATTTTCTACAATACAAATTTGAACTCAGATTTTCAATAAATGTAGGTGAATTGGGATATATTGTATGCCCACCATTAATTTTTATACATATTTTAAGTTACATAAAAAAATTTTAAAAAAGAACAAAATTTACTAAATAAATGTATACTACACGTACAAAGATAAATACGTAATAATTATGTTAGCTCATTTTTACCACAATTTGTTTATTACAGCATAATTTATGCTATACTTCATATAATAACTATGCTAGAAAGAATAAATAAATACTATATCTAAAAGCATAACTATTTGTGTTTATGCTATAATGACATAAATTCACCATAAATTTTGTAATTTATTCTTTCCATGTATATAAATTTTATTTTTTGTAAGATTTGGAAAAAAGGTCTAACCAATTTAAGTTGTTGGAATAAATATACCGTTTTTTATACCACAAAAAAAAAATAATAAAAAAAAAAAAAAAAAAAAAAAAAAAAAAAACATAGACTTTTTTTTAACTAAGCTAGTCACTTTAGATTTATAAATTATTAAAAATTTTTAATTCAGATTAGAGTTGAGATAAAAATCAATATTCTCCTATTGAAATAAGTAGTGTAAGTATTAGATTGACGGCTTATCAAAGTAGTTTAACTTTAAATATTTAAGATAAAGCCGAAAGAACCTTACTTGTATTTTGCAGTGTCGTCCATTTATATTAACACTTCTTGGTTAAATAAACGATCATGCAAGAACGATCGAACATTCTAACGAACTGCTAAAAATAAAATGTATTGTAGAGTTTAAAAAGAAAATCTGTTTAATTTTTTCTTTCTTCTCAATTCTTAATTAACTTGAAATTGAGAAATATATTTGGTTTATCATTCAAAGCTGTTTCCTTGACGTACCATGCAATATTATCAGTCACGAATGGAATAACAACTCAAAACTTACACGGAACAAAAATCACTGTAATGACTGAAAAGAATAGAAGAGCTGGCAACATTGCAATAACTTATAGATACCAGGTATGAGGGGAACAAGGTAGAGACAGTGATAAAAATATCGCGTTTTTAATATGACAGTGGGTTTTTATTGTGTCTAGTGGGTTGCCGCTAGCCAATCAGAGAGCTAGTTTACTATCGCTGTCACAATAAAAACGGTATATTTTTACCATTGTCTTTACCTAGTGCTCAAATAAAAAAGAGGAGATCAGGCATGCGGTGTTGCAATTCATTCTATCGTCATGAAAGTTTTTGATTGCTGTTCGGTACCAAGACACCCTAAAGAAGACATACAGTACACACGAGCTTAATTTTTATTATCTTTATTATTTTTGGTAGTCTAGTGACATTGTTTGCTCCATAACAATAACATTAATAATTAAAAAAAAAAAGTCCACTTGAATCAAGAAAAGCTACGTCGAGGTACTTTTTTTTATAAAAAATGACCAATTAAAAAAATAATAATAATAATGATCTATACGTATCGCTCTTCAACTTTCGTAAAAAGTGCGATAAAATAATAAGTGTATACCAAAACCTTCCTTACAAATCAAGGAATCCCACAATAATCGTATTTTATCTGCATCGTATTCAAGTTTTGATGAAAATAATAAAACTCCAACAAGCTCATATTTTCAATGTATTTCTTACGGAGCAACGGACTGCCCGATTGTTGTCTCAGAATTTTTAAGCCATTTTTGTGTACTTCGTTAGAAAGCCTGGGTTATACACACAATTGTGATAAATATATTTTACGATCCAAGCTCAGTGTGTATTATTTTCATAATAAGAATAACGTTGCAACTTGAGCGGAAGTTTTTGAACAGTAAAATATTGTTGTATAACAATCCTTTGTACTCCATAATTATGTACTCCTAGATAGATAGGCGATAACTTTATTAAGTCCATAACAAAACCATGACCACAATTATAAATGTCAAATTTAATAAGATGCTTAACTTCTATATAAGAACACACTGAATACAAATCATTGAACGTAATATTGTTGTTGTTGTTGGACGTCTCCTGCTTTCCTACGTTGTAAAATAGCGTAATCTTACAGCTTTATTTCTTTGACAAGTAAGACTGGTGATACTTGAGAGAACAAGTTCTTTACGTGTACATAGATTATATAAACATGGGTATTTCCTCGTAATGTCAGAGCGTCATATCTCAATACACATGAAATAAGAATATTTTTTTAACTGAATAGAACGGAATTGAGGCTCACGGTAGAAATTTAAATTTGGTATATTTTGAGGTGTACTGAGGAGAGAGAGAGAGAGAGAGAGAGAGAGATCGTGCACAGCCCTCACTATAGCGTGTTCGCTCTCACTAACATCAACTTAATGAAGCGAACATTAAAAAATTTCTAATGACTTCTACACCGAACACGAGAACAAAGTCAGCTGCACGCAAAATACCCTAACTTTAAATTTTACTGAATTATAATAAAATTTTGACGGAACTTGTTATTTCTTAAGCTGGCATTATCTACCACCAAATATACGTCTTACCATAAGAATATACAGTAAACAAGATATAAGATTTAGATACAAAAAGTATTATAATCTCTTTTCAAATATTTCTAGCCACGTGTAATTAAATAGATAAATAAATAAATACATAAATAAATAAATGAAGAAATATATAAATAAATAAATAAATAAATAAGTAAGTAAGTAAGTAAGTAAGTAAGTAAGTAAGTAAGTAAGTAAGTAAGTAAGTAAGTAAGTAAGTAAGTAAGTAAGTAAGTAAGTAAGTAAGTAAGTAAGTAAGTAAGTAAGTAAGTAAGTAAGTAAGTAAGTAAGTAAGTAAGTAAGTAAGTAAGTAAGTAAGTAAGTAAGTAAGTAAGTAAGTAAGTAAGTAAATAAATAAATAAATAAATAAATAATTAAATAAATAAATAAAAAGGTAAATAAATAAATATTCTTGTTACAATACTAAAATTGTACAAAAGTGATATTCATGCAGCATATTGTACAACGTAATTTTTTTCTTCTCTGTGATGTCCAGCAATATTTTGAGACTTTACTACAATGTAACTTGAGATAAGCTCTAAAAAGCCGGAACAATTTCACGTTACATATTTTGATGTACTATAAAAACTACCACATTACGTGGCCATAGTAGTATACTGGAACATTTTTACTTCATTCTTTCTTTATACTTTTATATTTTGTATTGTGTATTTTTTAGTTTCTTACACCAAATTTGACACTTTATTATGCAGCTCAAAAAAAGTAAAGGAAACGTGGCACTGTGTTGGTTGTGGAGGGAAAGAAAAAAGAAGCGATGCTATAGTATCATGTTGTTACGAGAATTGTACGAGTCATAGTAGAGAGAGAGAGAGAGAGAGAGAGAGAGAGAGAGAGAGAGAGAGAGAGAGAGAGAAGTGGCGTTATTATAGCCCATGCTGTACACTATGAACATGCAATGAAGAGAGAGAGATAGAGAATATAAGGCTATAATGCTGAATAAGGGTATATGCACAAGAGAGAGAGAGAGAGAGAGAACGATCGATATACTTATATGAAGCTAGTTACAATATAACGTTACCAGTTGGCAGCACTATCGTAAATTTTCTTATATTTTTAGTCTCTATATTTATACTATATTTTATTATATTTATATATTTTTTATCATTGCTTTACTCTGAAAACACTCGTTTAAACTTATATAATATATATATATATATATATATATATATATATATATTCATTTTCTTGTCTGCAATGACTGTATAGCTCTCACACTTGTAGTTGATACACGCTCGCCTGTAAAGTGATTTAGTATCTCATAAACGGCAAATGTCGGTCATTTCTTTTTAACTGATCCTTGCTGCTGCTTTTCTTTCTTCTTGTGCTGCGGAATGAGAGAGAGAGAGAGAGAGAGAGAGAGAGAGAGAGAGAGAGAGAGAGACGTAATAAAGCGAAAAGAATTAAACATTAAAGTTACACAAAATGGTTCATGCGCAAAGATACACATTACAATTAAAAATTACTTTCAAACTTTTTTTTTTTTTAGTTATAACTTTACTAAATTTTAGTTTAGTAACTGGAGGTAGAGAAGGAGAGAGAGAGAGAGAGAGAGAGAGAGAGAGAGAGAGAGAGAGATGAAAAGTAACGCTTTGAGCTACAAATGAAACTAATTACACATTTTTTTACCTAAAAAAACTGCGAAAAAAAATAAAACAAAACATACAATTTGTTATATAGTACTAAAAAAAAAGAGAGATAATTTATTTTTACCAGTTCTGTGTTTGTGTTTTATTTTTGTAAATTAATTCATAACAAAAATTTGATGAAAGTGAAAATTATATATATTATATATATATATATATATATATATATATATATATATATATATATATATATATATATATATATATATATATATATATTTGTTATTTAGTGTCATTTTTCAATTAATATTTCCTACTATAACAATAAGGTTAAATGTAATACAAAATTAATTATTTTAATATTATATACAATTTGTTACGTAGATACAAGAAAAACACTAACAACAAACTACATTCAAATAAAATAATAAAATCTCATTGAAATTGAAACCACATGCAATGTTTGATCTGTAGCTACTTTAACAATAATTGCAATGACGTAAATTTTTGCATTAAACTAAATGCTTATTTTCATTCTAGTATAGTCAGTTTTTATCGCATAAAAACTTTATAATGAAGATGAGTCTTAAATAACGCATACTAGACACACTTTGAAATGCAAGAAAAGAAGTTATTGCTTTGTTTATGCTGGATTTTTATGTCAAACAGCATAAATGTTTATGTTGCTAAATGGAAACAGAGTTAAAGGAATAGACCAGAAAAAAACATAAGCATTTATATCACAAAACACTTGATGGGATTTACATAAATAACTTTAGTTTGTCTCAAAACCCAAATGTAGCTTCGTAATAGTGATCAGAAATTTCGATTTATGCAATCCGCGCAACATTTTCATACTAATTTTTGCATCTTTCTGACGTCATAAACATGAATATTCACGGAAATTGCATACTTTACAGTATTTTCATGTTCTCTTGCGGAGCTACATTAACATTCTGGTAAAAATTGTCATCAGTCTTGAAGATCCCATTTTGTGTTTATTCATTAAAAAGCACATGTTTGTTTATGTGGTCTATGACTTTAATATTTATGCTGTTTGAGGACATAATTTACTAGGCCTAACTACTCACCATTTTTAAATCACAAAATGAGACTTAGAAATTGATGTTATTTTTGCACCATACAATCTATCGCTAAATAACTGTTAAGTGTACAATCTTCAAATTTTTGTCTTATTTTGGACGTTATACTGATACAATTTTTAATAGAAAATGTTGTGCTGGTTGCATGAGTCAAAATTGTCGATGCCTTTCCACGGCGGGATGAATTCATTTTATTATTATTATTTTGCAAGTACCATTCTATGATTTGTAAAAATAAAAAGTAATTCTATTAGCTTAATGAAAGTTTATAGTATATTTATTATATATTTTTAAACCATAAATTACTTTGTTTCAATAAATACTTATTTTTGTCCGTTTGTTTCACGCTACTGACAAAATCATTCATAAAATTAAAAACGAGACTACATAATAACTAAATATATTAGGTGAAGTTTGGCGCTCAGCAAACTTACTTTGCACCAACAAAAAATAACTTTTTTTTAATGTTACGTGTAAGAGTGGGAATGTTGTCGCGCTTTTAAAATTGCATATTTTTTTTCTGTTTTTAAGTAGAGATAATTAATTTTAATGAATGCTACACTGCAAGGTTACTAAAATTTACAACATAATTAAGTAACCAGAAGACGTCCAACAAGAAAATTCTATGTTGTAAAATTGCATAACTATATTATATATATATATGTATACAGTATGATTTGTGTTTTTATTTTTTCACGTAAAATGTTAATGTACAAAACTTGATGGTAAGAAAAGTGAACAAAGCAGCTAATGCGGTATCTTGATGCGATTTCTAACACATTTGATATATTATGTTTCTCCCTTATTAATTTCATTATAGCTTTGCTTTCGCTCAGTGCACAGCCTAAGGTCTCATGGCAATGTGACGAGGGGGAGGAGGAGGGGGAGACAGGGGTAGGGATTGACACTGCAGTCCACTTCAAGTCGCGACAAATCGCGCACAACGATAAAAATTGCTGACGCTATTATAAAGATCTGATATTCTTTTTTCTACTTCGCTGAATTCTCCGGGGCTGTTTCTCTTTCTCTCGCTCTCTTGCTCTCCCTATAGAACTATTATCATTGTTATCTTCTATATATAAGAGTGTTATATTGCGGTAGAAATAGGGAGAAGAAAAAAATAAAAGTAGAAAAAAAATTGATTTTACACCACAATTATTTTCCTAATATTTTAAAACTATGCATTCATGCATGAAAAACAAATCATAACTTATGTTGTGTACCATAGATATTCAACTTGTACAGAGATTTTGGTCTAGTGGTTCACACGTCCGACTTGCATACAAGAGGTCACGGGTTCGAACCCAGCCACTGACCAGACTTTTACGAAAACTTGGTGAAGGAAGGAAGCTAGTTTGGAGCTTCGGGAGGCAAAGTCAATCTCGCCGGACATCCTGACTAACTGAGTGTTTTTATTTGAGTGAATTATATTCCCGCTCATTATTTTCCGTGCTTCAATGGATGAAATAAAAATCTGAAGAAAGATATTTTATTGACGTTTAGAAAACCACTTTAAGCATAAATTTATTCAAGTCAATTTACACATCGAAACTTTTCAAATGTTTGACTAGATCTTGATTTTATTAATAACTACTAAAATTTAAAATGTTTACCACTTCATATTTACACTTTAGTAAATTTTACATTTCAGAAGTAGAAATCGATAAAGAGAGTTTAAAAAATTTAAATGACTGTACGTACAGTAACAACCAAAATTTTAATTCATTTACATTTTTGTTACCACATTTTACAGCCGTCTAGCATTCAAAGTGGTTTTAAGTAACCATCATTGATAATTTTACTTCAATTAAAATTAAATTGCAATGCTTGTTACAGGTGGGTGATGTGTAACCCTGAGTCCCCTCAATCTTCAGTCCCAATATACAGTACAGTAAACATCACACAATGCAATAAAAAGAAAATGGAACAAATTGAGATAAAAATACAAAAATTGAACCAGAAAACTCCCTTAAATTTACGCGTTGTTTTAAATCTATTTTGAACATTCTAGAGTGGGTAAGGGGTCCGCAAAACTAAGAAAACGTTTTTTTTTTTGCAAAAGAGACATATACTTTTTGTCATTATGAAAACCGCAAAAAAAAAAAAAAAAAAAAAAAAAAAAAAAAAAAAACGTGGTTAAAATTTTTAATAATTTTTAAAAAAGTCGTGAACTAAAGAGAATAATAATAATCTTTTATTAAGTCGCATACAGCGCTATATCAGCCATATTACATGAACCTTGGCCATAAATTGAGCCAATAATATTACAATAAAAATACAAAACATTACAATATCCAAAAAAATTAAAACATTTGCGGTAGTGCAACAACAGCGCATCACATCTTGCTTACTGGACATAGCTTATTTTAACACTTCTTAAATAACATATAAATAAACTTTTACTATCACTTATTTGCTTACACAATATGAAAATATGTATAAAAAAATAGATATATCTATTTATATATTTATTAAACATATAAATATATTATTGTTATTATTATTAATATACATATTATTCATTTATTTGTTTATAGACATTGACTTAGAGAATAGTGTTGTTCGTAAGCCCTGTTTTATTGCATCAAAAAATGCTCATTCCATTTAAATAGCCAACGATTATCGTTATTTTAGGAGCAGAGAATAGGATTTACGAACAGCATTTGTGTAACCAATCAGAAATGCGCTACAAAAAGTTCAAGTTTCTTATTGTTTTGATTTATTTAATTGTTCTTTAAGATCATAAACGACTTTAAAACTTTTTTTAGCGATTAAACACAAAATAAGATCTCTGAGACTAAAAATTAAGGGCACCATAATAAATTTTAAATTATGATTGTTTTGTTGTTGTTTTTTGAAGTGTTAGTCCCATAAGAGCCCATGATGTTAATTTCAATATTTATTTACTCTCTTATCTGATAATGGATTCTGAAAATTTTATTATAGGTAACTGTTACTAATAAATTTTAAATGGCATAATAAATTTTGAAAGTATTATTTCTAGATTTTGAGATACAAGCCACAACCCTTAAAAGAAAGTCACCATATAAAATAACATTGAAAAAAAGATGTAGATTCGAGATATTTTGTTGCGGCAAAGGCACAGTATTAATATCACTTGGCAGGTGGAGTGCAGTCTTTGACAAAATATTGCTGGGAAGTAAGGAGGTCCCACGATGCCACGGATACAATAAACATGATTATTACGCGACGAGGGAGAAGAGGAAAATATTTGCGAGACCTCCCGCTTGTGTCTCGAAATATTTTCATATTTCTACACAAAGCATGCCCTAGAGAGAATAATATCCCCACCTCCACCCTCTCTTTACGTCGAGATGTACCGGAGTAACACAGTATGTAAACTTACGTTACTTTGGTATTAGAATTGACAGCGGCGATTGAAAAACAAGTAAAATTGCTGCTTTTTTTAAGGAAGCAATGTTGTCTTTAGTATATTGTACACCAAAATTACTTTTCAATGAAAGATTAGCAAAATAAAGAAAAAAAAATTTCGTGGTTATCATGGAAAAAAAATTTACAAAAATGTAAAAAAAAATGTTATTGCTCAAACATTTTTTAATTCAGTAAGCAGTTACGTGTTATATCTATGTAACTGAACAAATTTGTCAATTTTATGTTTTCCATGCGTGATATAAGATAACTAATTCTTGATATAGTCTAACTTTGGACCTCCTTGCTTCTCTGCTTTGTCAAACTTGATGTAACTCGCGGCCAAAGTAAGTAAGCTACGGTAGTGACTAACTCAAACATGCAGTCAAGTCTTAGCTTCGAGTCATCTCTCTCTCTCTCTCTCTCTCTCTCTCTCTCTCTCTCTCTCTCTCTCTCTCTCTCTCTCTCTCTCTCTCTCTCTCTCTCAAAGCTTCAAATTTACATGTAACACAAAGTGACACAAGGATTCTCTCTCTCTTTCTCTCGAGGTAAAAAAAATGAACTCTTTGACTTTGTGATGTTTGATGTTGCAATGAAATTAACGTAGCAAAAAAAAAAGTTGTTCACTTGTCAAGTTAATTCTTTCTAACTTTCTTCTTGATTTTTTTTTAATGTCAATATTTACCTTTTTCTTAATAAATCTTATAATAAGATTACTTACTGTCATTAATGTTTATAATATAATAAGAACTGAACATTTAGTAACTTGTGATATAAAGTGTGCTGTCACTACAATGGCTTTGTTCGGAAACATTTAACTTTGATCCACGAAAATGCACAATTATATTTCAAAATCATATAGCGATCGTCTTTTTTTTTTTTTTTTTTTTTTTCGTTTTTGGTAGAAAAAGTTCAGTTAAAATATGTATAATTTTAGAAGTAAGCGCTAAGTTTTAAACTTGTACCTTCCATAACAGCTTTGAAAAAGGCGCAATCTCACTAACTTCATATATTTTAGCATTACAAAACAACTGTGTAGCATTCTTTACAAAACACTACTTCACTAGAGCTACAAAAAATAAATAAATTAAAACTCTAACGTGTTTTCAGAGAGTAAATTATTTGTTTTAAGCTTTTTCTTTTCTGTGTTTAAAACTTGATATTAATTATAAATTGACTATTAAAACAATAAAAGTTGCTATTTTTAGGTGCACAAATCTACATAAAAAACACAACATAAATTATTGTATTGTTTTCATACAACTGCAGCTAAAACTGATACTCGATAGATAAAGTAGAGAGAGCTCCAGTTTAGCATGTATGTTAACTGTGCTGTAAAATATCACCCCATTTGTGAGCATCAATTTAATGTTATTACGATCCGTGTTTAAACAATCAGCCATAGCAGCGTGTTTGAACACACAACATAACATGCTTGGATCACAACATGCATGTGTGCACACTGCACAGAGACATTGCGGCGTACAAGTGTGTGGACAATTAAACATTTAAACCCCTTGCTTCACTACGCTATTAAAGTTTTTACTTTGATAGTATGATGAGAGAGAGAGGCAGGCAGACACAGAGACAGAGACAGAGAGAAGGAGGGAGAAAGAGGGAAAATGAGAATGAAAGAAAAGGCAGGAGAGAGCGGGAGGGAGAGAGCCGGAGAGAGAGCCTGAGAGAGAGAGAGACGGTGAGAGAGAGACGGAGAGAAATAGACGGAGAGAGATAGACGGAGAGAGATAGACGGAGAGAGAGAGAGCCGGAGAAAGAGAGCCGGAGAGAGAGAGCCGGAGAGAGAGAGCCGGAGAGAGAGAGAGAGAGAGAGAGAGAGAGAGAGAGAGAGAGAGAGAGAGAGAGAGAGAGAGAGAGAGAGAGAGAGAGAGAGCCGGAGAGAGAGAGCTGGAGAGAGAGAGCCGGAGAGAGAGAGAGAGAGAGAGAGAGAGAGAGAGAGAGAGAGAGAGAGAGAGAGAGAGAGAGAGAGAGAGAGAGAGAGAGAGAGAAAGGAGATTGGAGAAAGGGGGGATAAGAAGAAAGGGAGAGAAAGAGGGAGAAAGAAAATATAAGAAAGAGCGGGAGAGAGAAAGTGCAAGAGTGAGGCAAAAAATGAGTGCAATAGAGAGGGATGAGGGTGAAAAGAGAGACAAAGACGGATAGACAGAGTCAAAAATAGATGATAGATAGAGAGACAGGCGTGTTTATAATCGATATTTTGCTGTAAACTTGCTAATTGGTAATATAATACAGTTGACTTGACAGCACAAAAATAACACAAAGAACTGACACGGGGTATTTCACTGGTTTAGGGTCGTAATGTGGCTCTCGCACATATAAATCGTCAGCACTGGAGGATACTTTGTACATGATGCAAAATATATAGTAAATTTTTGGCAGTAAATTTTTTTTGAATTTAAATTATATAATGTAAAAGCTTTTTTTTATTATTTTATAAATATTTTTAATTTATTGTTGTATAAAGTTAGAGAACGTAATATCGTATTCGATAATTTACATATTTACTCCACTGAGATATGAGAATTACATTCAAATTGCAATATTATGCAAAGTTATTTAGTCTAGTGGGTGGAAGCAAGTATAATTTTAAGTAACAAAATATGAAGCTGTTTGAAAGTTGGTAAATGATATTGTTTATTAAATACTCGTTTTTAAGCCTCTGGATCAAAATATCACGTTTCATGAACTTTATGTTGGCAAAAATAAATATTAAATTCATTCAAATGTTTGAAATGTGAAACTTTGTAACGTCTTTAAAAACATAAAAAAAAGTTTCAATAAAATTTATAATCTGTAATATGAGTAAGACAGTGACAGTGAGAGAGAGTGTGTGTGTGAGAGAGAGAGATAGTGAGAGAGAGAGAGAGTGAGTGAGTGAGAGGGTTGAGAAAGAGAGAGAGAGAGAAAGAGAGAGAGAGAGAGACCGAGAGAGAGAGAGAGTAAAACAGCAAGGTATTTCTTACATAAAACTGCAATGCAATATTATCGTTGCATTATAACGTTAGTAAACTTGCTATAAGCCACAACGTAACAGATACTGCTTGGCTGTTAGCAAAGCTGTGCTACGACAAGACACATACTGAGCAGTCAAAAATTAGCGCTCTCACAGGCAGGCAGGCATAGTGTCGTAATGAAGCAGTATTAATTAGTAAGAGAACGTATTGCTCGCGCGAGACCAAGTAGAGATAATTGAGCAGTAAATACGAGACATTATCATAACTCGCTAGCTCCCTTGCCTGCTGCATGACGTCATGTAACGGCAATAGTTGTAATTAACAAGTTTGTGGTGCAGTAAAAATAACATCCCTTCTAATGGGGGGTTTTTGGAGAATTTTTTTATTAGCTCAAATTGTAAAAAAAAAAAAGAAGATGTGACTAGTTAACTTCATTGGAATGTTTCTATCCTCTCAAGAGCAAATTTTTTCTGTCCTCACAAGTGCAAAGCATTTTACGTTAAAATTGTTCCATTATAATAAAGTATATAGCAAATAAATATCATTTATTCACTCCATCAGTGATTGGATAGCTCACTTTACCGGTAACATATATTTGATAAAGTCAATTGCATTATAAAACTACAAGAAAATTCAACTCATGGAACAATAAGTACCAGCTGTTTTCGACTGTTTTTAAATAATCATATATTTGAATAAAAACAATGGAGGAAATAATGCTGCATTTATGTCATATAACATTGATGTTTCTACTCTGCAATAATAATTATATTGTACAACATAATGTTATGCTATGTGCAGGGTCATTAAGCAAGAAAGCATAAATTTTGATGATATAAATATGTTGTGCTGAAATAATTGCTTCGTGTTTACATTTCTAAGCCAATTTGTTTTCATGTATCCTGAAAGTTAGGCAACAAGTCGGTCAGATGTGACATGCAGGTTGCATTCTGCCCCTGCCAATTTGAAAAAAAAATGCTGTCTTTAAAGTAAAGTTTGAGTCAACTTTTTACAATGAGGAAGACTAATGATTTTTGGGACAGTATTTGAGCACATTTTTAGAAAGAGCATAATTAGTAGATTCTATTGACATCAATATTTACCTTTATTACTTAAATTTCAGCGATTAATTAATGATTTAAAAGTGGCGGCCACGCCCCCAAGAAGCCTGTGCCGTTAGTCATTTGTTTGAATTTGCAGTGAATTCTGATCTTCTTCTGCAAATTTGGATACGAGAATTTAAATTTTACGCGAATTTTTAAATTCTCGTATCTAAATTTGCAGAAGAAGATCAGACTCCGCTGCAAATTCAAACAAATGACTAACAGCACAGGCTTCTTGGGGGCGTGGCCGCCACTTTTAAATCATTAATTAATCGCTGAAATTTAAGTGATAAAGGTAAATATTGATGTCAATAGAATCTACTAATTATGCTCTTTCTAAAAATGTGCTCAAATACTGTCCCAAAAATCATTAGTCTTCCTCATTATGTATACATGTATGTATAGCATAAATTACGTAATTTATGTTGTATTCATGTAATATAGCATAAATATTTTTTTAAAACCAAAATAATTTTGCTGTATATATGATCGATGTTGTTGCAAGCAATATGTGTATCTCGTTTTTTTTTTTTTTTCCTTCTTTCATTTTTTTAGCAAAATGTGTATCTCGTTATTTGTCACGCTAAGCGATATGTGTAAGTCAAGCGCCATCTACATAACGTTTGGAAACGACTTACACATTTTGCTTAGCGTGATAAAAAATGAGATACACATTTGGCTAGGCGTGACAAGTAACAAGATAGAAATTTTGCTAAAAGTGACAAAATCGAGATACGCATATTGTTCACAACAACATCGATATTTACAAAGTTCTGTGCACTACAATGAAATTGAACACTCACTTTTGTCATGTGATTCACGTGTTAATGTGTTTACCTCGGTGTTTCAGGCAAATGCGGGACTGACAGTCCGTGCGAGCACGTGTGTTTCGAGCTTCACGATGGCATGTTCGAGTGTGACTGTCGACCTGGCTACGTCCTTCATCCTGATGGTTACAGTTGCCAAGGTAGGATGTTATGTGGTTACATAACCGTTAGATAACAGTGTTATATAACCAAGGTTACGTAACTTTGATAATACAATGGTGTGAATGTTAATCAGTGGCTACGTCCTTCATAGTCACAGGTTGCCAAGGTAGGCTAGACTAGATCAATAAGTGTGGATATCAGAATTGCACGATTGTTACATAACCGTTAGGTACCTCGTTCATCATATGAATATGGTTACGTAATTTTGATAATAGTTTGAAGAAGTGTGAAGATTTTTTTAATACAATATAATAAAACTTCAAAATATTACAAAATGGGAGTTATCAGATCAGCTTAAAAAATTTGTTAAAAATTTGCTATCTTAAAACACGTAAAAGTATGTCTAGTATATGAGATATCATTTCAATATTTCTAATAAGGAATCGGTGCAGTAGTTTTCTTAAAAATCGAAAGAAAAAAGTGTTTCTCCTTATAAGCGTAATGTTAAATTAGGGGACTCCCGCGCGCTATACCGATGAGCTCCACTATACAGTTTTCTTCGTGTGATAACGTTAATTGTAAATATTATGTAACATGGTAATTTTGTACGTTCGATTGATATTGTTGACATCATAAAGTGGTGTAACTTGGTTTGCTGCAAATATGACGTAACTCTGAAAGTTACTTTCAAATTTACTTCTGCTTCAATAAAAATATATTTCTGTATAATAATGACTAAAGTACAAAAAAAACGTTATTTCTCCACGCAAACTAAAACAAAAACCGTATCTTGTCCTGGTGATCCACGTTTGATACCAAGAGGTCACTTCCACAGCCAATCTTGGTGTTCGACATCTGAAAATATTTTCCCGCTATCAAAACTTGAAAAATACCGGAAATGTAGAATTACAATTTGAAGAAGACGAACGAAATTCGTTTCCTTTATCTTATACTACCTAAATTTACATTGATTTGAGCCTCAACTTGTCTCGGTGTTAGTTATAATGTTAGTAGTCGTCTGCTACCTGCACCTCCCTGTTGTAAGACTGAATACTGACACATGCCAACAATTATTTATACCCTGAAATATTTTATACATCTATCAGCCCTAAGGAAAGTAGTATGCTTGTGATACTACAATCTATGGCTTAATGTTTTCCATGCCTGCTTATGTCACTGAAAAAGAGTCTGCAATAAAGTGGTTTTATAGTAGTAAATATAGTATTATATTATATATATGCAAGAAAACAAACAGCTAAGGAAATCATTGGTAATCATCTTCTTAAAATTGATCAGTCAAAATACTTTCATTTTAAAGAGAGGAAAATATTGTGTTTTCCAGAGAACGATCGTTAAAGAATGCAACTTTGAGTTTGATCTGTTACGACAGCCAGTTGAGTACGTCAGTTGAAGCTCCTGTGAGAGTTGTCAAGCCTAAGTGCATGCGCTTAATATCTGAAGCGAGCTACATATTTGTCATTCTCATTAAATCTCTTGTCAAAGATGTGACATTATGTAAATATCTCACGTTAAATATTGTAATAAAATTAAATTTGAATATTATGTTGCTATATAAGTAACATTTATTGCAAAAAGCTTCTATATACAGTTTTGAAATCATTTGTAGCAATAACGGTTATAACATAACTAAACGTGGATATTTTAGGGAAATAAAAAGTCACAAAAATTACAATCGTAGGACGAAAATATAGGTTTGCAACGTCTAAATTGGTCATTTATTTCATTGTAGTTTCTAACAATAGTATTTCTCATGAAATGTTCTCCCCGAATACTTAAGCATTGGTCATAAAAGTAACTATACAATCATTATTTTATTAAAGGCGTAGAACACCTTGAAAAAAAAAGGTGCTTAATATCCTAACAAACCTGAAAATCGACTTTGATTTGGCCGAAATAATTTATTTCTAATTTATTTTCCATTCACAAAATACAGCTGCCGGTTACTGACGTCACAGCTCGCTTGTTGCGCGTAAACCGGGCAAGCTGTGACGTCAGTGACATTGTGAATGGAAAATAAATTACTCCGGCCAAATCAACGTTGATTTTCAGGTTTGTTAGGATATTACATAACTTTTTTGTTCAAGGTGTTCTACGCCTTTAATTAAATTGCAATATAATTCTGAAATATTTCCTTTCTAAATAAAACTTCAGCTCTACATTCTTAGCATGTTAAATAAAGTCATATTAAAGTCTTGTGCTAACACGTTGCTAGTCTGTACGTTTGTTTACATATTTCACTGAACTCACTTCTCCAAGATGTTGTATTGAATGATATTTATGAAGAGCAATATCAGTGTGTGTGAGAGGCCACGAGTTATATCGATCACGTGTTGTAAGTTAGACCGAACTGAGATTGCCGGTGAGAAATGTGATTGCTTGGCTTGCCTCGTGATATATTTCCACGTGAAATATAACACATAACAATAAATCTCGAGTATGGGAGAGATACTCTCATCATTTCATTAATGTTTCAACAGTGAGCTGTGTACAAAATAAAGATTTTGTAACGTGAGTAATAATATGGATGAAAATATCATGTGGAGGGAGAGTGTGATTAAAATAATATATATATTAAAAAAAAAATAAAGAAGCTAATGCTTCTTAAACCCATAGTAGACCACAAAAAAAACATGTACTTTTTAATCAATAAACTAGAAATGGGATCTTCGAAACTAATGACAATATTTACCAGAATGGTAATGAAGCCCCACGATAGAGCGTGAAAATACTGTAAAGTATGCATTTTGTGTGACTATTCATGTTTATGACGTCAGAAACATGCAAAAATTAGTAAAAATAAATGTTGTGCGGGTTCCATACATTGAAATTTTCTGATCACTGCTACGGAGTTGGGTTTTGAGACAAACTAAAGTTATTTATACAAGTCCCATCAAGTGTTTTAAGATATAAATGCTTATGTTTTTTTCTGGTTTATTCTTTTAAGTATATATTCCATGTTTTAGCGGAAAATGTCATTTGTATCTTTTTTTATATTATCACGCGAAGTAAAATGCGTATCTCGTTTTTCTTCTTTTTTTTCCCCGGGAAGCAAAGTGTGTTAGTCAAGCTGCATCTACGCTACGTTTGTAAAAAAAAAAACTTGCATTAATTTTGCTTCAAGTGACAAAATACGATACACATATATTGCTTTTCGTGAAGGAGAAGAAGAGAGAGAGAGATAGAGAGAGAGAGAGAGACAACAACATTGCTACAACATCGATATTTAAATAAATAGTACATTAGGAAGAGTTACAAAAAAATAGTATAATTAAAAACCTCACATTATTTTGAGATAAACTGACTATGTGTGATATAGGGTGTATACATTCATGTTAAAGACGACGCCACATTGGATCACTCAATACATTGGCCGGTATAAGTAAATGACTCATTTTGCCAAATTAAAAATACTAATAAATAATTTTGAGAGCATTGATGCTGTTAATAGGTTGAATTAATATCTCAAGTATATGAGAAAAATAATAAGAAAAAAAATTAACCAATTTCCTAGAGAAAATAGCCAAAACTGAAGTTTGTCCTATGCTGAGCTATGTTATATGGTGTCCAAGCGCATTAAATATGACGTCATGCGCATACACCCTATATTATGATGTTTGAATTATATTAAACATATAAATAAATACTTGTTTCACAGTTAGTATGCGGGACCTCAGCTGTGAATGTCGATGTACTGAAAGTAAAATGACTGATGTATGATTGGTGAATCAGGAAAGAGTAAACATTACGTTGTTTGGTTTGATGTGGTTCAACTGTTATCCTAGCAACCAAGTAACAACAAATAATCAGGATCGATCTCAAACACTTAGCTTTGATGACGTCACTGATTGATCTTTCACAATTAATTCAATTAGTCCAGAAAACGCAAACACATTAATTTTCATTTTCTTTTGATACGATTAATTTGTGGGGGATATAGTTTAAGTCTAAAGTTCATAGATAAAGACAGAGACAGACAAAATATATATTATATACTTGTAGAGACATTATGTCTTAAGATGATTGTTTTTAAATATATTTGTATTACAAGAGTTCAATTTATATTAATTTATTACAGTTATCAGAACTTTTGAAAACTAGATTTATTTTTTTAAGTAATAAGAGGAAACTCTTCAAGGTATTTTAAGTCATTAAGAACTCCAAAATATTATATATATATATATATATATATATATATATATATATATATATATATATATATATATATATATATATATATATATATATATATATATATATATATATATATATGATAAGAAATTTTCTTGGTGAAATAAACTATTGTCTTACCTTCTGTAAAGACACTGGGCTTTACACTCGCTGATATCACTATTTTAAATAACAATGATAAAATAATAGTCACTTTGTACATAATTATAAAAACACTCAATTCACAGTCTTTTATAAAATTGCATAGCTATGTTATTTACACACAATGTTTAACGTTTTCGGAGACTATATATAAAAAATTATACATACTGTCTGTCTCCTTCTTCAGAACTGAAAACTAAACTCTCACGGCAGAGAGTTAACTATTACCGCTAAAGAAATTACGTTTTACTAACGAGTTACTCTTTAAACTTCTTTTCAAAAAAGTTACTGGTTTGTACTAAATAGCTACTTAAATGTATTTGAATAATTTCTTAAGTTTATGTTTTCCGTGCTGTATGTAAATAATGGGCTTACAGTAGCAGAAAAAACATTTGCAGCACCCGTGATAACTTCACTTGGAACATTGCAACTTGATAGAGATAGCTGAAAAGTCATTATTTTTCAGTTTAAGTAAAAGAAAGAAAAAAACAGTAAAATTTACGCTTTGCAATTAAATGTTTGCGCAATATAAAGAAAAATATTGGTTTAATCTAGTTTATCAGATAGCTGTTCAAATTTATTGTCTCTACCACTTTTGTTCTGCCGGCTTGCGTAACAAACTTACCATTGTTTTTTATTTTTATTTTCTTGAAATTGTGGCTGCAACAGAAAAAATCGTTCATATCCATCATGACCTTGTCTGAGGTTTATCTATAACTGCTATCTTCTTTTGGCAACGCTCTCTCTCTCTCTCTCTCTCTCTCTCTCTGAAAGCCAAAGGATAAAAATATCGATTTTTTAAACGTAAAAACATTTTAAACTCCTCTTTATTTTTAAATTATGAAGCTTTCAATATTTTTTAACAGTTTTTATAAATATTGCATCATTTACTACCAATAACCTGTTTTTTATTGAATAATATTGAGTATTGAATAATAATGATGCCGTGATTTCCAAGTACTACGCAAAAAAGTTTTCTTCATTACGTGGCCTCTACAAAAAATATTTATTATTGTTAAAACTTAATATAATATATTATATTTATGAAATTTCTAAGTAGCAATATTAATATTAGTATATTATATACATGTATTATATAATATGTATAATATATTAATATTAGTAGCTATATGAATTAAAGACAACATAAATTATGAAATTTATTTTATGCATGTACTGTATAACATAATATATGTATAGATGCACTTATAAAAAACAATTTAATTCACTAACTAGAAATATAAAATATATTTATTCATTTGTATCTCCTCTACAATCATATTTTATGCAAAACATTGTACATCAGCAGTTCAGTTCTTGTCCAATAAGAAAATAAACAATGAGAAATGATAGTCAGATTTACACACTAATGCACAAATCAAGTGCTATTATGATCGTACCTCAAGTATTATTAAAATACAAGCGTTTTTTTTTTCGTTTTTTTTTTCTAGGTATTTGAATTTGACGTTTAATAATTGACCATGCAACATATGTGGCTGTTTCGTGACCAGCATATCAAAGCCTAATTACTAACAAAGTAACTTGTAAAATCATGCGATCATGAAGTGCCCTAAAACTTAAAGTAAAATATTTTGAATTCAAAATAAAACCAGACTGAAATTACTTTATTGACCAGATAAAATAAACGCGAGGAAACATTTTCAGTTTAAATTTATACAAAATCTTTATTAAAACATAAAACATGGCACTAAAATTGTACATTACATTTCAACTAGGTTGAAACAAAATAATAAACTTTGTAATAATGATAAAAAGTTTTTTTTGTACGTATACATGTATCGAGTCTGCTTAATTGAAAATTCAATGAGAGAAATAACACAGAGATAAGAGAGAAAAAATTGCTCGATGTTAATGAAATTTCAAAATAAATTCACCGCTATAAATCACAGTGTACGTACAGTTCATTAAATGTATATATGTATTTTTGTGTACACTTGTACACAGCATAAATGTTACATTAACGAAGATACTTATTTTAAAAGAAAGAAGCTCAAATCAACATCATCAACTATGGAGTTGGAATAAAAAAAAAACAGCTAGTGCGTAATATTTCTAGATAAATATATTTTTCAGTTTCAGTTTCTTTATTGATCAAAATACCAGTTGGAACATGCTGATTAAATAAAACAACATATTATTGTTTTATTTATTAAACACCATGGTGTACTTATACATATATGTTTACATTTCACTCTATAAGTCTACATTTTTTGCATATAAAAAATACATATTAACATATAACACGTACATTATAAAAGTGTTTATCATCAGTCATTTTATATATTTAGGATAGTTTTATCATTGACTTTATGAAGTTATAAATTCAATAGTTTTATTTTACAAAAATGAGTATATTTCATCAACTTTATGTATATCAGCTTTATAGCTATTTTTTGCTTTTATTAATATTATTATTATTATATTTTCTTTTATTTTCAATTTTAATATAGTGAAATATAATATAGTATTTAATTTCTTTATAAGTGGTTCCGGAAAAATACCTTCCCAGGTGTTTTTGAGCACAGCGCTGGTAACCTGTCACTTACCTTAAGTTTTCAGGACTTTTATTTTGACTTCTCTTTTAACGTTAGCAATATGGCGAGGCCAAGTGTACATGTATATGTGCTGTATATATATAATGTACTCTACGTGTGTACATGACGCTCTAATTACATTACTCAATAATACACCAGGTAAAAACATTTCTGTTTCATCTCTGCGTGTGTAAAGCAACACCACTGTTTTTTGTTTTTTTAGCTTTTAAGTGAATATCCAGTACCCACTACATATGTGTTCATTTTATACTTTTACTTTTTTTTAAATATACCGATACTGCTCCGGAACTTTGATTCCATTTTATTTGGTTTTAACAACTTTAAGTAATTTTATCTCATATTTTTATAATAATATTCAACTATTTCAATTGTGCAAACAATTATAATATCTGCAAGAATTAAATAACTTTTAATGTTTTTTCAATCATATATTATCCAGCAATACAAGTCGTATTATGAAAATTATTGTTTTCCAAGTTTGATCTGGTTCTCGAGTGATCCTTGATTACTTTGCTATATGATTTTAGTTTTCATAACAGTTTTGTTTTAAAATTTATAATTACAGCTTCCACTTGTGTTATTAAAGTGGATTTAGTGAGAAAATAAAAAAATTTACAGCCCAAAAATACTAAAAATATTTTAGCAGTTAACTTTGTGTTAATAGTAATGCTGTTTGTAAACTCTGTTCTCTGCTCCTAAAATGACGATCAGCTTTGGTTAATCAAATAGAATGCGCATTTCTTGGTGCAAGAGAACAGGGTTTACAAACAGCATTAGTTTTGTTTATAAAACCTACAAAATAAAATGCGCATTGCACTTAAATAACCATAGTTGATCGTCATTTTAGTAGCACAAAACATGCTATTGATTTAGAATTAATCATCATTACTTAAATAAAACTGCTATAGTCTGAGTAAAAAAAAAAAAAAAAAATTATCTCATTTTTAAAATTTGCCTGTAGTCTACTATATCTCATAACTTTTATTTTTCTAAATTTTAAATAATTTGGCCATCAATTATTCATTTACTTTATAACTGTATCAATTAAATTTTTATTCAAGTATACTAATAATAACAGTAACAATAAAAATTGCAACGTAAGAATATATTGTTAACTGTAGTCAAAACACTTTATTTTATCAAATTTAATTTTCTTTTCATTGTATATAAAAAAAAGTAAATTAAAACATTAAGGCAAGTAATTTTAAGCAAACATTTCTTTACTATTCTTTTGTCATAACACTAATTACTAACGTAATGTCTTTGTACTCGTTTGTCATGGAGAGGGTGGGGTGGGGGAGAGAGATCTGTGTGAGAGAGAGGAAGGGAGAGAGTATATGTGTGTGAGAGAGAGAAATGAGTAAAGGTAGGTCATTAGCAAAGCACGTGACTCCCAGACAGGGGTGCCAACGTCAGTCAGAGGGTAGGGGGTGGACACAAGTCAGGGGTGCCACCCCAAGCGTGTCACAGCGTACAACCGCGCACTCCAAAGTCAAGCAGGTCGATGTTTTTTTTCAGTAACGATCGCTGAGACCATCTAACACTGCACACCCAAAAACCTTCCCATCACTATATAGAGTATTAGATATACGTAATATCAACGACTATCGTTATTTTTTATGCAAATGTCTATTTTTATATCAGAAATGTTAGAGTCGTTATCTCTCACTTCTATATAGTTCAAGTATGTGTCTACACTGAAAGAAAGTAACTCAAGTATTGGATCAAGTTTTAAGACGTGAAATCAGCTACTGCGGGATGTGACTAAAAATTTGTAAAGAAAGAAAATTCTTAAATTTTGCACAGTGATACATTAAAATAAGGTATTTTCAAAAATGTTAAAAAAAAAGTGGGGGTGGGGGTGGATTGCAAGATTTAATATTATGATTTTGCAAAGTTTATGTCTTATAAGAGACCATGTTAATTTCAATTTCTCTCCTATCTGATGGTTGCAAGTTCTGAAAATTTTATCATAGGTGGCTGTAACTTTTAACTTTCAAATAACATCATGAAGTTTTTTTTTTTTTTTTTTTTTTTTTTTAGATTTTGAGATACAAGTCATCTGGATAGAACTCTATACAATTAGTACTATGCACAACATATTAAATATGTTGCTTAGTTCAATATTTATGTAATATTGCCGATATTATGCCGGGCTGTGTATATGCCGGTACATATGCCGGGCTGTGTACTAAGTTAGGCCGTGGCCAGCCCGTGTGTGCTTTTCCATTAATTGGAAATTCCTTACCTGTCGATAAGACAATGTCTTGACTGGGACTGGGATTGGTGTATAGCACAATAACACAATATGGCAAGCAAAAAAAAAAAAAAAAAAAAAATCAATATTTATATTATATGACATAAATGAAACATAAATTACGTAATTTATTCTTCTGTGCGCAAAGAAAAGACCGAAATTTTAAAAAGATAAATCAGCAATAATTATGCTAGATCATTTTCAGCAACATTTCTTCACTGCAACATAACTATAGTAATACTTCATAAAACCATAGTATCATGATAAAACCTATGTTGTATAGCATAAAAATTTGATTTTTATAACACAAATTCTTACACTATGCCAATGTAGCACAATTTATGCCGTAATAACATAAATTTAGCATAATTTACAAAATTCTTTTTCTCCGTGCACTACAGCTTACGGATAAGATAAATTACGCAATTTATGCTATATTTATACCATAACATAATTTTTATTTATTTAGAAATAGCTATTTGGAATTGTATAAATAATTACGTAATACAACATATTTATAAACCTGCAACAACAGAACTATTATTCTATGCAGATATTGTGCTATTTACGGGGGTAGGGTACCGACCTTATATCTCAAAAACTAGAAGTGTTTTGGGTCTAAATTTGATGTCATTATGTAGCTAAGGGTCACACCTAACCGTGATAAAAATTTCATGATGTTTAACCGTCCCGAAAAAAAAAATATTAAAATTAACATTGGGCCTTATGGGCTTAAAATTTTAAAAAATCATATAAAATTAATTTGCATGGTGATCCTCCAAAAATTTTATATATTTGAAATTGTCTCAAGCTGAAGTATCATTGTGCAAGATTTCAGATTTTTTTGACGAGAAAAGTTTGAGTCAAATGGCCGACGTCGGTCCCCTACTCCCTTAATACAACATACTTATAAAGCTGTAAGAACAGAACAAATGCAGATATTGTGCTATTATGAATATATAAATGTTGTGAAAAACTTGCAGTGTCATTCGTTTATCCTGTTTATACATTGAAATAAACTCATTTATTTTAACCAAATATAATAAAAAACAAACATAAAACATAAAACGCAGCAACAATAATTAATTTATATTATATTAAAATAACAAACTCAACACAATTTAAATTAAAATAAAACAAATAAAAATCGCAATTAAAAGCGTGAGTTATTGCACAATAATCAATCATGCTACTGATAATGATCTCGCAGTGAGCCAGGCATCAGCAATTTTTATGTTTATTTGTTTGTTGAGGTTTGCACAATTGTTTAAATTACACTTCAAATACACTGAAAAAATAAAAAAGTAGTGAGTGCAAGTTTAAAAGTGACGCTCACTAAATAGTCCATACATTGCTATTAAATATTCATGTTTGTATAAATATGATGACATCCATGGTGTGCTTAAAATTAGACAAAATTTGATTGTTGAGATTTAAAATGTTTACTTACAAGTTAGTACCAGACCAGTGCATGCGTGCTAGTGATGTACGTACAAAGAATACACTACATGTTTAGGTAGTAGTCATATATCAATGATACTCATCATACATGCGCACCAAAACTAGCCTCTAACATTTTGAATGTTTAGTAAAAATACATGTCATTCAGTTTCAAAATTTTTTTTCTTTTCTTTTCTTTTCTTTTCTTTTCTTTTCTTTTCTTTTCTTTTCTTTTCTTTTCTTTTCTTTTCTTTTCATTTCTTTTCTTTTCTTTTCTTTTCTTTTCTTTTCTTTTCTTTTCTTTTCTTTTCTTTTCTTTTCTTTTCTTTTCTTTTCTTTTCTTTTCTTTTCTTTTCTTTTCTTTTCTTTTCTTTTCTTTTCTTTTCTTTTCTTTTCTTTTCTTTTCTTTTCTTTTCTTTTCTTTTCTTTTCTTTTCTTTTCTTTTCTTTTCTTTTCTTTTCTTTTCTTTTCTTTTCTTTTCTTTTCTTTTCTTTTCTTTTCTTTTCTTTTCTTTTCTTTTCTTTTCTTTTCTTTTCTTTTCTTTTCTTTTCTTTTCTTTTCTTTTCTTTTCTTTTCTTTTCTTTTCTTTTCTTTTCTTTTCTTTTCTTTTCTTTTCTTTTCTTTTCTTTTCTTTTCTTTTCTTTTCTTTTCTTTTCTTTTCTTTTCTTTGTTTTTTGTTTTTTTTCTTTTTTTCTTTGCCATATTGTGTTATTGTGCTACACTTTTCCATATTCCCGTCAAGACATTGTCTTATCGACAAAACCGCAAACACGGGCGGCCACGGTCTAATATACAGACCGACATTTACAATAACAGCTTAGAGAAACCGTGAAAACTCAAGGCAGGCTGGACAGTGTTATCACATCAATTATGCACCTCCCGAATGCGTCGTCATGAAATGCATCGTGTAACATGTTGTGCTCTCTCTCTCTCTCTCTCTCTCTCTCTCTCTCTCTCTCTCTCTCTCTCTCACACACACACACACACAATTCACCCAGCAATGGCTTGAACCTGTACTTGGTGAGGATACCACAGTTATTAAGTTAGCTGCCTTTACCACTCAGCTATACCAGCTCGGTTTTAACGTACAATCAATGCATTGCATAGCTACACTATAAAAATGAAAGTAAATATTTGTTTTGTGAGTGTAGTGATCATAATTCATGCTCGCTGCCAAATTAGACAGTTTATATGTTGTCATGGTTTGCCAAAGTTATATTACTACATAAATTATGCTTTGCAGGCAATATCATACAACTGAAATTACAAAATATTTTGATTAATTTTAGAAATTATTTACTATTATGAGACTGTATTTCATTTTATTGTAGTATACATTTTCAACTAGGAAACATACACATACACATACACACACACACACACACACACACACACACACACACACACACACACACACACACACACACACACACACACACACACACACACACACACACACACACACACACACACACACACACACATATATATATATACACACATATATATATATATATATATATATATATATATATATATATATATATATATATATATATATATATATAATATACCCACAAAGAATAAGAAATGTGTTTTACAGCATAATTAATTATATTATTCCAAAATAACAGCATAAATTAATTAATTTTTATGTTACCCGTTTCCCATAGATTTGAACCAATACCAGTTTTTGTAGTTCCTATAATCACGTCTTTTAATGAAACTAAATTTTAAAAGTTAGCCCAATAATTTTTTTAAAATTATGTGAAAGTCAAACTTAACCTAATCTACCTAAGGTAATAAAAAAGATAAACAAGGATGCGTGTTTATCAGATAAGGCTGAGAAAAATATTAGAACTAACAAGAGTAAAATTTAAAAATAATAATAAATAAATGCATGCATACTGTAATGTTTTTTAATAACTGTGTTACGTATCACTGTCATTTCAACTTTTAGCCAGTTCAATTGTTTTATCACCAGATTTTTTATTTTTTTATTTTATTATTATTATTAATATTATTATTAATTTTTTGTTGCTATAGCGAAGATAAAAGTGGTTTTTTTAGGTTAATCGTCCAAATGTGACCCAAAATATAAACTTGCGAGAAGATGTTGTGAAGTTGAAAGTGCAAGTTATTGCCTTGCTTGCTTGCTTGCTGTAATAAAAACGTACTTAGACTGTTCAAATCTTGTACTTACTTTTTATTGCAAGTACAGTCTGCAACAATCGCATGCTCTACATTGTGTTGCTTGCAGGCACACTTCGTTTTGGCACAAAATTATCATTAACGTTACTTAGGTTTTATATATATGTATTAAAAAATATATATATTAGAGCTGTAAATTTAAACTGGGTCGAGCACCCGAAATCGACCGGGTTGAAATCTTCAGGTGCTTTTTTTTTTTTTAAATGGTAAACCCGGGTTTCGAGCTTTTAGCTCGAAAACGAGCTTTTTCGAGTTGAGCTTGTAAATGACTCGTAAAAAAAACGAACCTTCGAAAATAAATCGAGCTAAAGTACAATTTTTGAAGAACGCAAAGAAAAAAAAGTTTGTGATTTTTGTTTAAAATGGCATTTTTAATATTCTATCATGCAAAATAAGCTGTTTAAAATATTTTTAAAAATTATTTTATTTTATTTATGACTTTTATCCTTCAAAAACAATTTTTTCATGATAAAAATCAAGCTTTTTTCTTCATATGCTCGAAGGCTCGTTTTTAAACTTTAGCTCAAATGTCAAGCTTTCCGATATTTGGCTCATTTTTCGAGTTTAAGCTCGATTTCAAGCTAAACCCGGGTTTCAAGGCAAACCGGGTTAAAAATTTCAGCCCGGGCTAAAAATATTTCGAGTTTTTTACAGCTCTAATATATATTAAATAATAATTACGTTGCAAAGCGTAGCACAATTATTGTAAGACTGCACAATTATTTATGGTATTTCAAAAGATCAACATTTATGATATATTACTTAAATACAGTGAAAATTACGTAATTCAGTTTATCCGTGTTGGAAAAAAACAAAGTAAAGAGCATTTTACACATAGGTACACTATTTTGCAATTCAGGGGCAGAACGCAACCTGTGTGTCATACGTAACCGACTATTTGCCTAACTTTTAGGATACATGTAGAGCATGCTATATAATGCACTGCATATTATATTATACTGCATAAACACTGCATAGTGTATCCTGCTCAACTAATTATTGCATAAGGATTAATTTTCAGTATTGTTAAGTTAATTTGATCATGGATGGAGAGGGGGCGGGGATAGAGAGAGAGAGAGAGAGAGAGAGAGAGAGAGAGAGAGAGAGAGAGAGAGAGAGAGAGAGAGAGAGAGAGAGAGAGAGAGAAAATAATTCATTTGCGTTGTTGTTTTACCAGCCTCGAGATAAACAAGACACCAAAGCGGCAGAGCGCGCGCGGCTGTTCCACTCAAAGTATCGTGTAAAGTGATACAACGACTAAATTTAAATATTTTGTAAATAAACATGAGTCACTCCTTGAGGCAACAATAATAAAAATATTAATTTGACAAACTGGAGGAAATGACAATTTTTCATGGAAAAACTCAACGTTTGAGAAACCTAATTTGTTTAGTCACTTTTGAATTGCTAATTTTTTTCTCACTTAATAATCTTGTTTTATTTAGTATTTTGAACACTATGAGAATTTGAATATAATTTTCAATTTTATAATGTATTTCATTTCAAATACTAAAAACAAGCTGCTATTAATTTTATATTGAAAACTGCTGATAAAAAAAAATAGGTTGGAAGATTAAAAGTTGATCACCTTTTTTTTTTTTTTTGGTGTCATTAAAAAAAAGATCTGGACGAGCGTTTAAAAAAGTTAAAGTTTCCAGCTGTAATGATGAAAATCTCGTGATTAGTAAAAACAGTCACTTTGTATGCTAAATTATAGTTCAGTTTACATTGGCTTGATATTTGTGTAACTTGAGCTACGTTTGATGCAGACACAAAACAATTACTTCAAAGCACAATTGTTCTCAAATCTTACAGAGAGAGAGAGAGAAAGTAAAATTTATAGTTTCGTTTGGAATTGCGACGCATGAAAACAAAAGACAATAGTTTGGAATTAAACTCACACAAGCAGGTTGTAGAAGGGGAGAAAGTCTGTCTCTATGTGTCACGTGTGTGTGTGTGTGTGCGAGAGAGAGAGAGAAAGAGAGAGAGAGAGAGAGAGAGAGAGAGAGAGAGAGAGAGAGAGAGAGAGAGAGACATCTGCTCCAACTTCCCATACAGATACAAATTACAACTTGTTTCCTGTCTCTATATTTCCTCAACTATCGTGCGGGTTGTGTCGACTTAGACCTTAGTTTTCGTAATAACAACTTTTCTTTATTTATAACAAACAGCTCCTCTCTATATTATAATAAAATTGTTGTTTTTAATAAATTTGATATT
Source organism: Ecdyonurus torrentis (assembly GCA_949318235.1). Classification (NCBI taxonomy): domain Eukaryota; kingdom Metazoa; phylum Arthropoda; class Insecta; order Ephemeroptera; family Heptageniidae; genus Ecdyonurus; species Ecdyonurus torrentis. The sequence continues at coordinate 52,594,972 of OX439130.1, forward strand.
TATATACACTGATCGAACAAACCTCTAATGTCTCTGCTAAAATGTTTACAGATTACACACAATTAAAAACCAAAATATGACGAGTTTTGATAAAATATGAGTCCCGTGTTTTATCACTGAAATTAGCTCTGAAATCATCAACTGTAACTCACTAATGTTGTTCGTAAACCCTGTTTTCTTGCACTAAAAAGTGCGCAATATATTTGAATAGCCTTAGTAGTCACATTTGTAGCAGAAAACAAACAAGGCTTACGAACACATTTCTGCTACCTTTAACTACAAAACAAAGCACAGATGTTTTTGAGCAGGAAATATAGATGTGATGAATCAAAACTTAGAATTAAATTTGAACAAAATTAGTTTTACATTTATCACGAAAAAAAATAAGATCAAATTATCTTGACTGCATGCGAGGACATTAGAACAGCTTGAACAAAAGAGTTGTGTAATATGCTAACAAACCTAAAAACTAACGTCAATTTGGCCGGAGTAATTGATTTCTAATTTATTTTTCATTCACAATATGGCGTGAGCGGGCACTGACGTCACAGGTCGCTTGTTTTTACACCGGCGTGGACCAGGTGAGCTGTGACGTCAGTGCCCGCTTGCACCATTTTGTGAATGGAAAATAAATTAGAAATCAATATTTCAGGCTAAATAAACGTTGATTTTCAGGTTTGTTAGTATGTTACACAACTTTTTTGTTCAAGTTGTTCTACGCCTTTAAACAATTTTAATATCTGTTCAGCAAGTATTTCAAGGTATTTCAGTGTGGAATTATCAGAGAAATTGGATTTGAATCTCTTGTCTGCTTATTGTAGCTAGGCAGCGAGCTATCACTTGGCATAGACAACTAACAATATCAAACTATTGTCTTACGTTACAAAGCTTTCAAGTATTCTGTCTTAAAACAAAATATTCGTGGAATTTGTGTTGTTGTATGTAAAACAATACACCTTTAGTGTTCCATTTAGATTGTAGTTAGTATCAAAGGTAAGCTAGGTGTTCTGACAACTTCTGCCTCTCTAGGCTGGATATCTAAGGCTGAAAATGAAATAAAGTTGTTTAGGAAGTTTTTTTTTTTTTTTTTTTTTTTTTTTTTTTTTTTTTTTTTTTGCTCATAAGAGCTTTTGTTAATTTCAATAATTTTCCCTCCCTTATCTATTGGTCATGGATCGTTAAATAATAATTCTATGCAGTAATTACCATTGACATTTAAATGACATTTAAAAAGTAGGGGACTGGATTTTAAGATTTAGAGATACAAAGTCTGTAGTGAAATTCCTTAAACTAAATCGCGAGAACATTTCAGTTTGAAAAAAAATGAAGGTTTATTATTAGTTTTATTACTAATGTTATTATAGCAGTTTCAAATAATATTTCTATTAAATTTCTATTATTAAGTTGAATTCATTTACATTTTAATAGAAAAATCAAGACTTTGTAATAAAATTTTATCTGGTTACTTCTGTGTGACTTTCTTTTTTTTATTATATTTTAAACATAATTTCCAGAGTATAAAAACGTTAATAAATTTTAAAAAATGTAATATGTAATTTTGAGACAAGTTTTTACTTTTTTTATCATGCAAAAGTGTTTCCAGTATTTCTAATTAAGTTTATTTTGGGACTCATTAAATAATTGTTCTTAAAAATTGCTAAAAAAAAAAAAAAAAAAAAAAAAAAAACATTGTCCTTCAACATTAAAAATGAGAGAAATTTTTGGATACTTTTGCTTTCTCAAGCTGTACATGATTTGCTTGTGAGCTTCACCGGTAAGTCTCATTAAAAACGTAGCTATTTTATGTATTGTATTTGTTTTGTTCAAATAACCATAGTATAAGTAGCAATAGTAATAATAGTATTTTGAATACGTTTCGAAAATGCAAAATCAGAGGTTAACTCTCTCACTCTCTCTCTCTCTCACTCTCTCACTCTCTCTCTCTCTCTCTCTCTCTCTCTCTCTCTCTCTCTCTCTCTCTCTCTCTCTCTCTCTCTCTCTCTCTCTCTCTCACATACTCACAAACATAAAACCACCACATGGAACCCTCTCCCACTCCTGACTATTTTGCTCATGATTGTACTAATCCCAATGATTATTAATAATAAAATCATATCCACTTAAAAATTCATTAAAATAGAAATATAATATTATTATAACACTCACATTATTATGTTAATAAAATCATACATAAATAATCACTCCAATCGAGTGTAAATTAAATGTTCTGTTAAACACAAAACATGGAGATAATATTAAAATTATCAATTATTACCAATGACAAAAGCGTCCTGATTTAATCACGTGCTATGCAACGTTTAAATCAAACTACACTGAAAAAACAAAAATCTAGTTTCTTAACTCCAAGAATTTGTTGAAAAACTGGCACATTTCAAAATATATGTATATATTTTGAAATGTTTCAAGTATTGTAAAAGTAAGACAATCGTTAGGGCCACAATGAATAAAAAGTCAAATAAAAATTACAGTCACTTCTAACTATTTACGCTTGTAACGTCACTTACGTTTTTATCGTTAATATTGTAACGTTTAGTGGCGTCATCACCGTTAAGTTTATACAAACAACATTTCAAAACTGTGTACTTTTTTTTTTATTTATTTTTATTAGAATGAATGGTGGTAAAATATTATATTATGCTTCGGTGAACATTTGGCTCGCTACCTGTATAGCTACTTCACCTGTAGCTTTCAACTCACAAAGTAGCGAATACTTTAGTTACTGAAAGGGTTTAGCTTTCGTGTTGAAACTTTAGTTACTGTTTAAATTCAAGACCTCAAAGTCACTACTTAGATGTTTTCTCAGTGTACTCGAAGTTTTTTATTGCAATTATTTGCATTAACTTATTCTATTGTAACTTGGAAACTAATGAGAAAATGAAGAGCTAGCTTCATTGTGTTTTCAACTTGGCTCGATGGGAAACTATCTAGTTCATGTTATTTTACTAATCAATGAATGCAATGCAAAGTTGTTGTTTTTTGCTGTATAATAATATGTATGTACAGTACGTTCAATTAGGTCCAAGCATACAAGTAGTACACTTGAATAAACCATTGTACTCTAGTGTAGTAGTTTTTTATTGTTTTTTTTTTTTTTTTTACCCATAAATTTATTAAGGGGATAGGGTGACCGACTGATATCTCGCAAACTAATAGTCGCGAATTATAATATAAACACAAAGTAAAGAAAAAATATTACTTCAAAGTTTCGTTACGTCAAACATGTGAAAACACGATCAAATATTCAAGTTATTACACTTTAATGATAACATGTAAGTGTGTAAATTCTAATTTTCGCGTCAAATTTTAGTGAAATTAGAAACTTTTTTAAAATTAAAAATATTATTAAAAAAAATTTCGTAACAAAAAAATATATATTCTAAATTTACTCGATTTTATTTGAAAATTTTGGTGTTTGTTTCGTTGGAAAAAAAATGCACAAACAATTATTGTGAAAATATAGTTCTTCTTTTAACGATTTCCGGTCCAAATTGGCCACCTTCGTTGTAAGTGGTCCATTAAGCACACATCATTAATTAAAAAAGGATGCTTCTAAAATTATTTAGAACGTGAATGTGCTGCACTCCAAGGTTGATGGCTGCACTCAAAGAAACAAGTGGAAAATTAAAAGATCAAAGTAAAATCTTAATGCAAGGTAGTTTTTTTTTTTTTTTTTTTTTTTAATATGCTGGCCCGACTTCAGTAAATGTCAGTAAATGTATGCTACATTGAATAATAATTATACATCAAATTATAATAATTATAATTTACAGCATTTTTTGTTTACGTATTTGAAAATCCATAACATTTAATTTTGTACTTAAATAATATAATTAGAGCATAAATTACGATGTTAATTTTCTACATGAAGGAGTTCATAATTTTGCTTAATTAAGAAAGTTTTTATACTGTGTAATTAGTGATGACATCACAAGTCACGTTTTTATCAATGTAGTTGTAAGTTAGAATTAAAATGTCTCAAACTAGACTTAATTATAATCTGATTAACTTAATCAACATCTCCATGTTAAATCACGTGCTTGATCGCTTATGCACTTCATTAAATTTCATTACCTATCAATCAATATTGATTATCTTGAACAAAAGAATGTACTTGAAAACATCAATTTCTTGATAATTTCAATAACCCTAGCTCGCCGTATGTTTGAAATAATACCAGACAATGAAGCTAACACAAACACGCGTGTTACGTTAAACCTCCCTCCTCATAGAATGCTTTGAACAAAAAAGTTGTGTAATATCCTAACGAACCTGAAAATCAACGATGATTTGGACGGAGCCATTGATTTCTAATTTATTTTTCATTCACAAAATGGTACGAGTGGGCACTGACGTCACAGCTCGCCCGGTCCACGCGCACGTAAATTAAGCAAGCTGTGACGTCATTGCCCGCTTGCGCCATTTTGTAAATGGAAAATAAATTAGAAATCAATGACTCCGGCCATGTTGATATTCCGGTTTGTTAGGAGATTACACACAAGATGGTCTACGCCTTTAAGTATTGTGTTAACATATAACGTATAAGTTAAGTGCGTCAGCGCGCGTCACCGGATAAATAAAGTTGGACCAATATAAACAAATGAAGTTGGTCACACGTAATTTTAGAAAACAATCAATATGAACTGCTCCATTTGTTAACATTGTTTATTGATTGGCTCGGCTTGACGTACGTAACGGTTACGTTACATGTGAACCATGCTTGTAAGAACTGCTCTTATACAATTTTGTTTGCTGCATCATATTAAAAAGTTATAAATGTTTATAATGTAGGAAAAAATATCATAAAATATTGTATGTAAAATGTTTATAATATCTATGAAAAAAAAAGTTTTTTATGTTTGTAAAATGTATAGAGAAAAAGTTAGCAATGCAGAAAAGAAGTAAAATAAAATTTTAATGTTTTTTTTTTTTTTTTTTTTTTTTTTTTTTTTGTGTGTGCATTCCTTGCTTCCCCAGGGTCAAAAACTTTCAACACTACCTCATGATCTATTGGACTCAACTCCAGGTTTTTATAACCAAATATTTGCGGGCGTGAAATATAAAAATATGAGCAGGGGAGTCGGTGAAAAATAGTGCAAGAGAGAATAATCTATAATGCTTACAACCATGCATTCCAGGAGTTATTCATTCATTCATTCAATCATTTTCGTGTGAACTTGAATTTTAAATTCAATTCCGAGGTATCAGCAAACATGTTCTTTTCTGTTTTTACGCATGGATGGTAATAAAATAAGTCAAACTCAGGTTCAGTAACAATAATTCATAGCAACATAATGTATGCTGTAATGTATGTTTAGCGACTATGTTCCATATTTATATGGTTCACTGGGAAATTTTTATATCAGTAATATCTGCCACAATAAGCTTTAAAGATAAAACGATAAATAGACGATCAAAATCTGATAATATCGGACTTCTGGACACGCCCCTTAACTTTAAACTTTTGAGTTGTTCTCTTGCTTTATGTAGTATTGTAAGACGCGATCTTCTTTAAATGGCAATGTTTCCCTTGTTGACCTCTCTCTCTCTCTCTCTCTCTCTCTCTCTCTCTCTCTCTCTCTCTCTCTCTCTCTCTCTCTCTCTCTCTCTCTCTCTCTCTCTCTCTCTCTCTCTCTCTCTCAATATTTAAATTTAATTTCTCCCATTCTGACATATGTATTATTTATTTGATGTATGGCTGCCACTTTGTGAGTGGAATACAATTCTCTTGAAAGCCTAGTCGCTACATTTCAACAACAATAACAAATATAAATGGAAATAAAAGCTGAATTATGTACGTCACTGACCCGGCAATATGCTCCATATAACTCTTGCTTTACATTTATATAACTGTTGTTTATTTTGAAGCACCGTCTTATTGCAATTATAATAATAATTAACGGCTTTTATTGGGCTAAATCAGGCTACACAACCTCTCAATTTAACCCAACTGTTTAACAGTACAGTCAGTTACAATTTTAAATTAATATAGACACAAAATTCATGATGTTAATTTTTTTTTTCTTAATAAATAAATGTTTTTAAATAATCCATATTTTTAATTTTTATAAAATGATTTAACTCTATAAAAAATACTTAAACACTTTTTTTATATGTAATTATTCTTGATTTTATTTACATTAACAATAACAAGAAGTAAGGTCAAAAGTATTATAATTTATAGAAACAGGTACTTGTAAGACTTTCAACATTTTGAGTGCAGCAATGAAAACTAGAATCTTGCTAAGTAAGTGGCGAATCGTCATCTCTAAACATCGTCAGTGAAAAGTCAAGTACGTAACTGACGTGAGCCTAAAGTGAATAATACACATTGGTATTTGTACAAGTTTTTGCTTTGTTATGCTCAATCAGTAACTCAGCCATAAAGTCCGTTAGTAATTTTGCTGTATTGTAAGAGAGCACTTTGACAATAGCCAGCAGTAAACAAAAGGTGGTGTTGAGATAGCGTACGTACGTAATGTTAAACAATGTCTGCTGCTGCTGCTGCTGCTGCTTACTATTTTTATCGTTTGCACCGTGAAATATATTGGAGCTATATTCTTATCATTTGACATCGTAAGTATCGATAAATCACGACTGGTCCGTGCTGCAAAGTCTAAGACTTAGGGTTACAATGCCACGTGTGTGTGTGTGTGAGCGAGGGGAGAGAAAAACGGAGGCCATTTCTAGCCGCGAGAATACTTTTAAAACAAGAGAGAGAAAGAGAGAGAGAGAGAGAGAGAGAGAGAGAGAGACCACGCAATGAATACAAAACTTTAAACGTGCTTTTTTACTAAATTTCTACTGTATTCAAAGATATAGAATTTTTTTTCCTCTCTTGCCAACAATAAGTTTTTTTTTTTTTTTTTTTTAGATCATTTATATCAGCTTCATATAATACAGTAAAATATTTTACATATTAAAATACAAAGAAAAACTTTTTCATGAATTTTTTTTTTTATTATTTTTTTAAGATAAAGAAAGTCACATAAAAATATTTGAGTACGAATTGTGCCAGCTTCCAGCTTATATTTGTATATTACAATATTAAAAAAGTTTATCATCAAGAAAAATAATATTCTTGATTTATTTTTTATGAAACTATTTGTTTTTATATTCTAGTATAATTTAGAAATTAATTTAAAAAATAAATTTAATTAGTCTTAATTTAGTTTGAAAGCCAATATTCTTACATTTCGTCGCTTTCTGTGCTAAAGTTACATAATAAAAATATTATTATATAAACTTAAGGCGGAAAATCAGCTACTACGGGATTTGACTAAAAAGTCGTAAAGAAGGAAAAATCTTAAATTTTGCATGGTGATGCATTAGGTTAAGGCAACTTCAAAAATGTAAAAAAATTCGGGTGTCACCATGCTAGATTGTTAATTATGATTTTTTTGAAGTTTTAGTCCCATAAGTGGCCATGTTCATTTAAGTAAATTTCAAACATTATTTTTTCTCTTATCTGATGGTCACGGGTAATGGAAATTTTATCATGGTTAGCTGTTATCATTAAGTTTAAGGTGACATCAAAAAATTAGTAACTTTTCTTTTTAGATTTTGAGCTACAAGCCAACTAAAGACAACCCTTAATATGTGTACGATATTTTATAGTGCGTATAGAATAGGTTTAACAACTTCTTGTGAAATTACAAAAATATTATTACTAAATTTAATTACATGTAAAAATAGAGTGTATGATTGAAATAAACTGCTTTCTGAGCCATATAAAATATGGACACACTCCGTCATATAATGTAATGTCTTAGAATAAAAAAAAAATAAATAAATTACGTAATTTATGCTGTATTTATGACTTTATTATTATTTATTTATTAAACACCAAGGTGTACTTATACATATTTATATACATATTTATATAGGTCTACATTTTTGCATATTGACTTAATGATAGGGTCCGAGATGGACAATGAAGTAAGTGGTACCTGGTACATAGGCCACTACATAATACACATACACATTTATCATTACACTCGTGATATTCTTTAATTTGACAGATTACATGGTGGAAACCATGCACCGCATAACGGGTAAAAACATGCCTGTCTGTACAGTTTGGGCCTTTCCACCCATTAATATTATTAATATTAAATGCAGGGGTATTATAGAAGGCCAGGCTGATAGGTGACTTTATAGTATAAATTATGCTAAATTAGAAAAACATAAATAACTATACTGTACTACATAATATTTATAATTTTTAACACAGTAAGTATGCAGTATGTATAAATTATGCTGTATTGAACAAATTGTGCTGAAACTGAGCTAGCATAATTATTACGTAGTTGTTTGTGTATGTAAGTAAAGACAAAGAATAAAATTGTCAATGACAGACACTATGTACAAATTCATTGTTATATTGTTGAAACTTAACTCAAATAACAGTCAGTTGAACAGCGATCATGACTTCACAACAATGCAAAGAAATTAATAAAAATCCTTATGGAGTGAGAGTACTTTGATAGTACGATTAACTCTTCATTCTTTCATCGGCGGGAATCTCCATATTAATATATAGGGTGTGTACGCATGACGTCATTCTGAGTGCTTCTTGATGCTCTTCTTGAGCAATGAATAACATTGCTTAGCGTAGTTTTTGGCTATTTTCTTTGAAAAATTAGCTATTTTTGGCCATTATTATTTTTCTTGCATATACTTGAGGTACTAATTCAACCTGTTAACAGCATCAATGCTCTCAAAAATATTGCAAAGTATTTTTAAACTGGGAAAATGAGTAATTTTCCGATACCGGCCAATGTTAATTTAGTACTCTCTTATGACGTTGACTTTAACATAAATGAAACCACCCTATAGTATAATTATATATTATTAAGACTTACTTTTTAGTCTTATCGTCACGTTTGTTAATTAAATTAGTTATTTATACACAAAGTAGTTCATGCCACTTTTTTTATGCAAAAATCAAAACTAAAATTTCTTTACATTGCATAGTAAGTGTTTATTTATATTTATTTTTTAATCAGGACAATTTCTACACTGTAAAGCTATGAAAAGTAATAAAACATTTCATTTTATCTTAAAAATTATAAATAACAACAGTTGTGTAATACATTGTATATTATATTACTACTATTCTATGTACATATCAATTTAATTTTAAGATATTTTAACACGTTCAATGATTCGTGTAACTGTCATTGTTACTGTAAACTGCCTGGGGCAATAAATAATTTTAATTTTCCTATTGTTATCACAAGTCTTTTCTCTGAAGAAAATAATTTACAATTTGATTTGTGATAATTTTCCGCAATGCAATATTTCAAAAGATTGAAGTTCTAATAAGTTGACGTATTTTAAAACTGCAACTTCCAAAAACAAGCAAACAATTTTCATGATATTATTGTTCATTTTTCAATAACAAAATAGAAACAATGACTTTTTATCTTCCGCTTGATGAAACATTCTCATTTTCTGCCAACAAACGAAGCACAATCGAGTGATTGCAAACAACAACAACAATAGCTGCTTTTGTTTCTGCAGCTCAAAGTTTAACTTTCTCATACAAGAAATAGAGCACGGCTTTTAGACCGCGAGCATGCCAAATAAAGTCATATTTTTATAGAGAGTTTTCATATAAAGCCTACCATATGCTTTCCATATGTATGTATAGCAGTTCCATATGTATGTATAGCAGTTCCATATGTATGTATAGCAGTTACACGGAGAAAACTAGAAGTTGGTATAGTTTAAAACTACTTCTCAGCTAATATTGCATGGATTTCTCTAATCATTCGTGTTTATGTATCAAACTCTAATGCATAGAGAGTATCAAACGATTATCTAAATTTTACTGCACATGAGTTTTTTTTTTTTTTTTTTTTTTTCTTGCCATATTGTGTTATCGTGCTACACCAATCCCAGTCCCGTCAAGACATTGTCTTATCGACAGGTAAGGACTTTCCAATTAATGGAAAAGCACACACAGGCCGGCCACGGCCTAAGTACACAGCCCGGCATTCGCCATGACAGCCTACAGAAACCGTGGAAACATCTAGGCTTGTATATCAAAATCTAAAAAGAAAACTTCAAAACTTTATAATACCATTTGAAATTTAATAGTAACAGCTACCTATGATAAAATTTTCAGAACCCTTGACCATTAGATAAGAGATAAAATAATTATTAACATGGGTTCTTATGAGACTAAAATTTCAAAATAATATATAAGTTAAAGTCTAGCATAGTGATCCCCTATTTTTTTACATTTTTTATAAACTCATGATTTCAATCACAATTTATTATATTTACTACTTTTTTCTACTTTGAGAGTACGTATGTATTTTTTGAGTGTAGTAAAATACAAAAGTAACGATTCAGTTCTTCATTTTCATCTGTTTGACACAATAAATAATATTGACAGCTATCGATTAGTCTGATCAAAGAAAAACTTTTGATTCACAGCAATTTTTCTTACTTCAAAGAAGAAACAAAACTTTGTTTACAACGTATAAATAAAAAGAAAATAATAAAAGTATAAAAGACGAGAAATATAGAAAATATTAGATAGATTGAAAATTACTTTTGCAATACAGAGAAAATCTATGATTGAAATATGTTTCTAACTTTGATTACAAAATGCTTCTTAAGTTCCAGCAGTTTTTTTTTTTTTTTTTTTTTTTTTTTTTTTAATAAATAAAATATTTATGCAAGCATACGTACAGTACGTAAAGTATGAAAAATAAATTTGGCCGTCCAGTTTTCCTGGTTTGTAAATAATTCAGATACATCGTGAGAGAAAAAGTCAACAGTTACAAACATCAGAATTCTGATTTTAATTAACGTTTTTAAATAGTTAATTTTAATCTGGCGTTACAAATATGACGATATTATTAATATGAAACAATATCTAAAAATTATTATTGTAATGATTAAAAAAACACTAACAAGTAAGACTTGAATTTCCCCCCCATGCTTTACGTTTTTTTTTAAGTTTAATAAAGTTTTATTCTTCTCATAAATAAGTATACAGTACTTTGATTATTTACTTTTGAGATATCGTTTAAACATGTATGATAACAACTACAAGTAAAGCTAATCATGCCATGATAATAACAATTTTATCACTCGTAACCATCAGTTAATTGAGATATTGAAGCATTTAAAATATTTAGTACCAGCTTTGGCATTTTTAAAATGACAAGAATAATATTATTGTTATAAAAATGCTCTGCAGTGTTAATGGCTATCTTGGTAACAAAGAACCATAGCAAAATAAATTTAAACATGTATGTTTATATATTTGTTTGTTTTGTAATGATGGCTTGCTCTACCCTGTAAGTCATGGAACTTCAGATTTACACTGAAATCTGGAAAAAAAAAATTAATAACACGATACTAAGGATGTTTAATGTAAAAAAAATTCATAATTCCAAAATATTGCATTGTAATTTCCACATTTTCTTTTCTTTTTTACAGTTGCCGTATCTTTATGTATCACTGCAAAGATTTTTTTTTTTTTTTTTTTTTTTTTTTTTTTTTTTTGCAATTTTTAGTCCAACTTAAAATTGCTAAAAATGTTAGGACTCTAACTTATGACCTGATCATGTTTCAGAGATGAACGCTACAGCCGAGCCTGGCTTAGAGGATGAACTCCCCCTAGATGGACCGGAAGTAGCAGGTCCCGAGGGTGACGAGGAAGATGATATTTTGTACCAAAAAGACGCGTCATTCTCCGCCCACCTCGATATTGGTGACGAGGAGTCCTCTCCCTCCCCTGGTGAATTTGAAGAGAGCACCACTTTGCTTCAAGATACCGTGCAGTTCATCCCCGCGGGAGCCACGTTCTCTCCGCCACAACAACCGTGCACGCTGGACTGTGGGTCGGGCGTGTGTTCAAATGTTGCCGCCACTGAGAGACAGCCCGCCACACAGCGGTGTCAGTGCCCGCTAGGGAGAGCTGGCAAACACTGCGAGTTAGGTGAGTCAATTGTACCTTGAACGCTAATTTGACGTGATATATTATTCACGATATACTATTCGATACATTACGTTTATTATTCACATGACGAGTAAATTTGATGCACGCTACAAAGTTGAAACAATGTAAACAAATGGAGCCGTTCACATGTAATTTTCAAATGCAATGTGAACGGACCCATTTTTTTACATTACAAATGTTCGTAAACCCTGGGTGCGTACCGTATTTCGATGAGAGCGCTGTGCAGTGCTGTGGCAATACGGTATGAATTCTGAGCAATTTGGATACTTTGCGCTAGCAAATACGGTACGCCAGACCTCTGTGAGGCGCCTCACCTATTTACCTTCAGCAGCGCGCAGAGGTTATCAGCATCAGCTGTTGCCCGTTCGGGTCTTTTCGGTAAACGCTGTGAAGCGCTGACAGAGGTGATACGGTACGTTTTGTCAGCACTTTCAGCGCTCGCAAGTGAATACGGTACGCACCCCCTGTTGCCTTGCACCAAAAAATGCGCAATTCTATTTAAAAAGCATTAGGCGATCGTCATTTTTTTTTTTTTTTTTTTTTTTTTTTTTTTTTTTTATTTGGAGCACGAAAAACAGAGTTTACGAACATCATTATTGTTCCAACTTTGTAACGCACGACGACGCGCGTCAAATTTACGCGTCATGTGAAAATAACTTAAAATGTTGTTTATCATCTTTGTCCCTAATTGATCTAGTTCAACGTCGTTTTTATTTGTTGTGAAAATATTTAGAATGAAAAAGATTTACTCATTTATCTTCATTAGTTCTGAAGATAAAAACTGGAAATATCGTCTCGAAAAATACGATTAAATTGCAAGGAGAAGGTTTTCTTCTTTCATTTTCTTTAAAAATTATTTTGCAATCTTTATAACAATTTCATATTTCATAAAATTTATTGTCATTTTATTTCATCAATTTTAAGAGCTTGACATTTATTTATTAGTTATAATTTTAAGAAACTTCAAATTACCACGAATAGAATCGTTATCCAAACATACAAATATAAGAACAAAGAAAAATGTAAAATTTAAGACCTTAAGTAAAATTTTAATTTTATGTATTTTAAGTTAAAATTACACAAAATTTCCTTCAGAATGAAATTTACTTTAAGTAAGCACTAATGAATGCTTCCTGTTGATGAAAAATGTTGCTCAATTATTCAAATTACCTTAAAACATGCTTGTGAAAGTGCGACTAGTATGCGGTATTTGTATATATATATATATATATATATATATATATATATATATATATATATATATATATATATATATATATATATATATATATATATATATATATATATATATATATATATATTTAATTGTAGTAAACGGAAAGACGAAATTACGTAATTTATGCTACATTTATGTAATTATAGCATAAATTATGCTAAATTACAACAACATAAATAATTATGCTGTACAAAATAATATTTCTGCTATATAACATAATTGTTATGCAGTATAGCATAAATTATGCTGTATTGAACAAATTGTACTAAAAATGAGCTAGCATAATTTATTACGTGGTTATTTTTGTACGTGTAGCTTTCTTACAGTTTAAAAGGATAGAAATTTTGAAATTCCCGCCTTTATTTGATTGGTGATACTCATCACAAGCTTCACATAGGCGAAGAAATTTATTTCTTTAATATTTGAATTGTTTGGTGACATGAATGTTTCGTATTGTGGAACTAAAATATCTCCACATTGAATAAGATTAGAATAAAATATTGACTTCCAGGAAAACTCAAATATTATTTAAATATGCGTATGAGATTATTTTATTGCTAAAAATTGTTGAAATACTTCTGAAGGGACAAACTTAAATAAAGAATTTTTGTGTTGTCTTTTGTCATTTAAAATAAAATAGACAGAAAGAAAAAAATCTTCAAAGAAAGAAGAAACAAAGGAAAAAGAGAAAGGGGAGGAAAAAGCATGTTGTCACACACTTTGACAATCTAAATCCATAAGATTTGTTTTACAGAAATTTTTTTCAATTGTACGGAAATTCTACTTTGTTGTTGCAGCAGAATAGAGCAATGTTGTTGTACAGCTTTCAGTAGTGAAAAGTAACTTTGCTAAGCAACTTTGCTAACCAGAGAAAAACATAAGCATTTATATCACAAAACACTTGATGGGACTTACATAAATAACTTTAGTTTGTCTCAAAACCCAACAGTACCTCTGTAGCAGTGATCAGAAAATTCAATTTTTGGAACCCACTCAACACTTTCATACTAATTTTTGCATGTTTCTGACGTCATAAACATGAATTTTCAGGCAAATTGTATACTTTACAGTTTTTCCATGCTCTCTCATGGGGCTAAATTAAGATTCTGGTAAAAATGGTCATCAGTTTTGAAGATCCCTTTTTGTGTTTATTCATTAAAAAGCACATGTTGTTTTATGTGGTCTATGGATGTAAGAGGGCCTGAGGCAATGATTCATAGCGTGACCTAGTGTTTTACTGGGACGCAGAGTACAGTATGTCTTGGCGCTTGGCGCTATAGAAAACGTGACCCAAAAAAGCTGTAAATATTTTTGTATATAAATACTTTTTTAAGTTCCGTTTAGAATATAATTAGAAAATTGTGACGAGACGCATGAAGTGCAACATATTTTAATTACGTGATGTTACTGTAGACTCCCAATGCCTAATAAATATAAAATAAATCAATGAAACAAAGATACAAAAATTGAGTCAAGCTTTGTAGATGACCTTAGTAGTCTAAAGACTTCATTCCGTGACCTTGAACTTGTCATTATCGTTGGGTCACCAAGGTCACCGACCTTGCCTCTCTACCTTAATAACTTATTATCTTTCTATTGTTTTGTTTTTTTACTTGTTTTTCCGTGCAGCTTCGTGACGCAATTTGATATCAGTGAGTTGTTAAACTATTGTAAAGACCTTCTCTCTCTCTCTCTCTCTCTCTCTCTCTCTCTCTCTCTCTCTCTCTCTCTCTCTCTCTCTCTCTCTCTCTCTCTCTCTCTCTCTCTCTCTCTCTCTCTCTCTCTCTCTCTCTCTCTCTCTCTCTCTCTCTCTCTCTCTCTCTCTCTCTCGTTATTTAAGTAATGACTTTTGAAAAAGACTTGAAGTACGACTCAAAAACTTTGTAAAAACATTTCTAAAAATATGTTTCATTAAAAAAATGTTTTGAGTAAAAAAAAAGTCGAGTACCTTTTTGTTTGTTATTTCACTTTTGTATACTCAGCTTGATGTGGGGTGCTTTCTAACACAAGAGAGAGAGGAGGGGTGCGTCTTTTGACTTGAATAATTAGAGTACAATACAATACACGTGGCATGCTTCCATTATAACGGAGCACGGTGTAGTTTTCATGGGCTCAGGTGCATCCATTTAATGTAAATAATTAATTAACCTACTCAAGGGGGGGGGGGCTTTATTTATGTTCTCATTTTGTGAGGAGCGTGCAATTATTTTACACATTATCAAAATGAAACAAAATAATGTTTTAGCGTTTATTTTCAAATACATAAAATTTAAATTTAAAAATTTTCAATCTAGATCGTAGGAAGTGCAATACATTAAAAATTATTATTTTAATTGATTGATCAATTTATTGCCATTACTGACCCTTCTTATTAAAATCATGGTCCATCAGAAAACATAAAAGCAGTTATTTAAAATTCAAATTTTCAAATTCAAATATGTTTATTAATTTCTTTCATCCTACAATCACAATACACAACAATGTATATCCGCTTAGATTATCGTAAATAAAAATTCACAATTAGAAATGACAGTCAATACAATACAAAAATGACATACAATGAGTAAATATATACATACAACATAAATATAATATAAAGTAGTTAACATATTTATATGTTATACGTAATGAATAAATTGGAGAGATAATTTTATGTTATGTTTGGTATTTTTAAAATTCATCAATTGTATAATATTGCTTGTTTAATAGTGACGCTTTCAATACCTTTTTAAATATGATAGGATCTTCAAATCACAAAACACTTGATAGGACTTATTAAACACCATTAGATTGTCTCAAATCCCAACTGTATCAGTGCTCAGAAAAATTTCAATTTATGCAACCCGCACAACATTTTTATACTTATTTTTAAGCTGTTTCTGCCCGGAATTATCACACAAATAGCATACTGTACAGTATTTTTACGATCTCTTGTGGGGCTACAATTATGTACAGCTCCACAATTATGTCCTCAGTTTTGGCGATCCCATTTTGTATTTAATCAATAAAAAGCATAATATCATGTTTCATTGTACTTTATGGCTTTAAGTGAAAATAAATTTTTATTTATATTTTAGTTTCAAATTTTACTACGATAGTTTGGCATTAACTTTGTATGGTATCTATCTAGTATCATTCAATAGAAACTTCGTTGAAAGAGACTTTTTAATTTGCAACTGAAACCTAAAAACGTCATTTTATCCTTCGTAAAAACAAAGAAATTAAATTAAGAAGAAAATGGCCAAACCTTATATTTTCACAGGTACATTATGTAGAGCTTAAAATTACACTGAGAAAATAAATATGTTCTCTCAACGTCACATTATAAGAGATTGCCTATGAAATACATCGAGTGTTGCATGTGTAATTTCACTAAATATTTACACTGAGAAAACAAATATCTTCTCTCAACGTCACATTATAAGATACTACCTAGGAAATACATCGAGTGTTGTATGTGTGTATTGTCACTAAATATTTACACTGGCATAATTACAATAGGCTCTGGTGTTGTTAATATAATTAGATAATTAGAAAGTAAAATTCAAATTCAAAATTGTTTATTCATTTCTTTCCTCCTATACACACAATACATAAAAATCTGCATCAGTCAAGCAGGTTATTGCTTAAACAAAAGCAATTACAAATTATAGTCAAACATATATACAAAAACAATTGCACAATTTAAAAATATACAAATTCAATTTACTTTAAATGACTTGATGGTGTCGATGAGTCATTAATAAACTCATCGACTAAATTAAAATGTTTTTAAGTTGTTTTTTTTATACATAATTTGATCTGGTTCCTTTCTTAAGATGGATAGCAGATTATTATAAATGTTTAGAGAACCACAGAAAGAACCTCTATTGTACATTTACGTTCTTTTGTATATACTTTGAATTTTTGCCTTGTCAATTTTAAAAAGTTACCTCCCACCACTTTGTTGGTTTTTCCGTGTAATACAGTTACTCTGCAGTACTAAAAACATTGGAAGTTTTCTTTCCGTGTAATACAGTTTCTCTGCAGTACTAAAAACATTGGAAGTTTTCTTTCCGTGTAATACAGTTTCTCTGCAGTACTAAAAACATTGGAAGTTTTCTTTCAGTGTAATACAGTTTCTCTGCAGTACTAAAAACATTGCAAGTTTTCTTTCAGTGTAATACAGTTTCTCTGCAGTACTAAAAACATTGGAAGTCCTTAAAAAAGTTACCTCCCAACACTTTGTTTGTTTTTCCGTGTAATACAGTTTCTCTGCAGTACTAAAAACATTGGAAGTCCTTAAAAAAGTTACCTCCCAACACTTTGTTTGTTTTTCCGTGTAATACAGTTTCTCTGCAGTACTAAAAACATTGGAAGTCCTTAAAAAAGTTACCTCCCAACACTTTGTTTGTTTTTCCGTGTAATACAGTTTCTCTGCAGTACTAAAAACATTGGAAGTCCTTAAAAAAGTTACCTCCCAACACTTTGTTTGTTTTTCCGTGTAATACAGTTTCTCTGCAGTACTAAAAACATTGGAAGTTTTCTTTCCGTGTAATACAGTTTCTCTGCAGTACTAAAAACATTGGAAGTCCTTAAAAAAAATGTCAACTTAAATTTCATACTTATACAATATTCTTCTTTTGTTTTCCAGTGAGATGAGATAATTAGATCAAAATTTGCTTCACGCTCAGGTGACGTCACTTCTTAACTTTATAGAAAGTTGTCATCAACGAGCAAAAAGAAAACAAAATTTAATTTCACATCTTCAACTTTTTTTTTTATATCCAGTAATATTGAGTTGGTTGAGTAAACTTGAAGCTCATTATGTAATTTGTGATAATTTTAAAATGGAACTTTGGGTACAAATAGCTACGATGAGCAAGAGCAAAGAGAGAAGTAACTGCAATGTTTACAGCACATTAGCAGTAGCTCTCTTTAGGCTTTCAATACCAGAGTAATTTTTTATCATGTTTCAACATGTAAAATTGTATTTACTTACAATTTATTTTAAATATCCCGTTTTAATTTTTATAGCTTTAGTGCAATATTTATAAAAAATGGTCTTATTATAATGTTATAGGAAACATTATTAGTAGTTTAGTTTATTGTTAAGCAAAAACAGACAATTTTACTTGCCCAATACACTGGTGGTTACATACAATATATTAATTATAGATCTGTTAATAAAATATTATTATAAAAATAAAATAAATCTATAATATAGACAAATATAAATACATATACATTATATATATATATATATATATATATATATATATATATATATATATATATATATATATATATATATATATATATATATATACATATACATATACATATATATACATATATATATATATATATATATATATATACATATACATATATATATACATATATATATATATATATATATATATATATATATATATATATATATATATATATATATATATATATATATATATATATATGTATATGAGTTATAAATATTTTAGATTATTATGTATTGAATGAAATAAATGATAAAAATTAAGCATTATTGAATACATTATTAATATATATATATTAAACGATTTATTTAACACATCAATTTGATTATCATTACACACTAAAGTAGATCTTGGAATGATTCTATATATTTTAAGATGCATCATTATTGTATGTTATTACTTTGAAAAGCTGAGCGTTCCGCAGTACTTTTTGACAATTATTGAATTTTATTTGGAAAGATACAGAATTGTCATCTATTTTGTTACATTTATAAATATATGAGTCTCTTTGACTTTCCTGCATACTCTATCTATGATTAGAAAAGAGCTCCACCAATAACATTGGCACTCTAACTGAACATTAGTTAGCATAACTATTACGTGCTTCTTTTTTTTTTTTTTTTTTTAATTTTTTTTTTTTACATTATTCAATTTTCATTAATTGTAATATGACATTAAATTCATCTTTCTAGTAGCATGAAAACTTAAATTATTCAAAAGACAACATGTAATGCTTTTGTTATTTTTTTATGTTATTTTTTATTTCGACTATAAAGCCACTTTATGTACCGCATAAAATTAAAATGTACTTCTATATCTAGCTAAAATATGTTATGCAGATATAATTATGAAAGTTAAAAATAAAAATGCTAATTGCTTCTCTTGTGTTGAAAAACTGTAAAATTGCAGTTTAATTGTTTTATTTTCATCCATTACATAAAAATGTATCAAAAATAAGCGTTATTAAGCCAAATGTAGAGATACTACATGAACATTGAACATAACATTTTGCCAAAAATATTTCAACGACAGCCAAACCCTTTCAGAAAATATATACATATAAAGAAAATAATTTTTATGGACCTTTTAAATACTCAAATTTCAATCGTTTCTATTTTTTATAACGCTTGAGATTTTTTATTTCACAACAATTTTAACGTTACAATTAATTCTACAAGAACTTTAAAAAGAAAATACAAAAATGATAAAAATAAAAGTCTGATTGGGTGTCTATTTTTGACCAGAGATATACAAAGTTTTCAACTGTTAGTTTTGTAGATAGAGTGTTAGCGAGAGAACAAGAGAGGCAAGGTGCTTTAAATTGATGGCTGTGGAGAGATATTTTGATAATACATACACACTGGAGGTGAGAGAGCACATAAAACTTGGCTGTAAATTATACAACATAATGTTGTGTTTTTTTATGTCATGATGCGCTGGCTAGCAGGCTTTTGTATACAACTTTTGTGTTAGCGTAAAGTGAAAATTATTTTTAATATTGAAAAATTTATGTTTTGTTATCTTTTATGACAAATATAAATGCAGAGTTTAATATATTAATGTATGCTATATATTTATGCTCTACGTTTTACTAAGTTTTAATACATGAAATTTAAACCATCAAGTGATTTGTATCGTAGTCAAAGATTATTCCTAGGTTACATACAAGACCAAAAATAAGTAGCTAATATTTCAGCAACATTTATTGATTGAGTTATGTTGTTATTGTACACGGAAAACATAAATTTAAAAAATTATTCCGATACATATCAATAACTCTTTAGTACTAAACAATAACTCTCTTGCAAAAAGTTTAAAGAGTAACTCGTTAGTACAAACGTAAATTTTTTAGCGGTAAGTAGTTAACTCTTTAGATTCTAAAAAGTTTAGTATGTATCTAAAGAATTTATTATGAAAAAAGTCTAAATATGAACTCTTTAGATAATTTTTTCCGTGTACTGCATAATAAATAAATATGTTAAATAGAATAAATATTTTTAAATATTAAGCAAAAAATGCTAAAGAGTGACATAAATTGCACGTGCTATCTGCTTTCCATGTAAAAAGTTAAAATGTTTTTTTTTTTCTTTGTCATTTTTTTTCCTCCGCTGATTTTTTAAAAGTTATTATGAGGCTGGTGATTAAAACCGTTATATTAAAGGCGTAGAACACCTCGAACAAAAAAGTTATGTAATATCCTAACAAACCTGAAAATCAACGTTGATTTAGCCGAAGTCATTGATTTCTAATTTATTTTACATTCACAAAATGCCGCTGGAGGTCACTGACGTCACAGCTCACCCAGTTTACGCGCGCGTAAAGCAAGCAAGCTGTGACGTCAGTGACCTCCAGTGGCATTTTGTAAATGGAAAATAAATTAGAAATTAATGACTTCGGCCAAATTATCGTTGATTTTCAGGTTTGTTAGGATATTACACAACTTTTTTGTTCAAGTTGTTCTACGCCTTTAACATTTTTAACAGTTGATTAGTATCAAATTTTATCTAGACCAATGAAATGTAGAGACTACATATTTTCTGCAAATACACAACGTCATATTCCTGCAATAACACGTACGTATAGTAATCCGTACAAATGAATGGATAAAATATTTCTACATTATAAAAAGCATACAAAAATAAAATTAATTTCCATATAGTTCACAATAAGGTTTGCATGAACTTTTCACTCTATTTAAACTTGGTTGAAAAAGGTTTGTACAGAATAAAAAAATCTAATGGAATAAATAGCTTGTAATGCAAATTTTTTTTATTAAAAAAAGTTAATACAAATGCATAAAATTGTAAAGAGTTATAAAAAAATATATATATTATATAAAAAGATAAAGCCAATAGTTTTCATTTCCGTTTGAGCGGAGATATATGAAATTATACTGCACAGAGTTGGAGTGAAAAAGTAAAGTAAATTAAAATAAAAAAAATAAACCTGCATAATAAGTGAGAAATAAGGTTATCATTTTGTGTGAATATTGTTGTTGGTCGTGCATAATTATGCAACAAATATAAGTACATAATTATATGGGGCATAATTATATCATATCTCCTCAAAGAAGGTTTTTTTTAACCATTGCACCGAGGTCATGACTTGTTTAAGCGAAGCCATAATTTCTAAAGTATGAAATCTCCATTCATATCATTAAGTTTCATAGATGATGTTGACATCTTATTTTTACAATACCTATATTATAATGAACAAATTCCCAAGCCAAGCCATATATATACATAGACCGGCATTTACTATCTTACTAACCGCAGAAACTTTTTCCTACTTGTTGTTGTTGTTGTTGTTGTTGTTGTTGTTGTTGTTGTTGTTGTTGTTGTTGTTGTTGTTGTTGTTGTTGTTGTTGTTGTTGTTGTTGTTGTTGTTGTTGTTGTTGTTGTTGTTGTTGTTGTTGTTGTTGTTGTTGTTGTTGTTGCTGTTGTTGCTGTTGTTGTTGTTGTTGTTGTTGTTGTTGTTGTTGTTGTTGTTGTTTTAGTTTGATATGATATTTAATAGTATATGTAACAATCATACAAGTTATAGACACAGCCCAGCATTTACATGGTATAGAGAAACTATAGAAATTTGTAACAAGTCTAGGTAACATTCATCGTGTTGCTGGGATTAATTTTTTTAAATTTAGTTCAATATTGTTTATACATTTAGGTCACGGGTATACGGGTGAAAAGTACACTAATCTCTCTCTCTCTCTCTCTATGTATAAGTGTGTGTGTACACAATACAAGTTCTAATCCCAAGGTTATATTCAGTTTAATCTGTGGTCATGTTTTATACACACCCTCCCTCCCTCCCTCCCTCCCTCTACTCCTGTTATATTTTGTACATAAAGAACAGACTGTAATCCACGCCAAATATTTAGCACCAACCACTAAACTTACTCACACCCTTGATTGTGACGTCATTTACGTTTTTATTGTTAGTCAACGCTTAAAATGACGTCATAACCGTTAATTGACTATTTGCAATGAACGAACTTTTTAAAATAATTTGAATAATTCTTAATGCATTTCTTATGTAAAAATCGTTTTCACTTACTTGCTGCAACAATTAAAAACATTTTATTGCAAGTGGTCCATTCAACACTACTGTATTGTAAGTATTTTAAATTTGTACAAACAGAATATTTAAGTGTACAAGTACAATTTGCTTGTACAAAATTATAGAAAAAAAAACTGTGCGTTTTCTTGGATACATAGCGGCTTACTGTATGCTCTACTTCTATCACCCAGAAGAGAAAAATCAATTTCAATCTCTTAAACCAAAATCTTATTACATTCTTAGTAAGAAAGAAAAAAACTTTAAATAAAGTTAAACATAATATAAATTATACATAAAAAAGTTATTCATCTACTGAATAATATAGTCTGAATTTAAATTGCATTTTTAATAAGATTTTTTTTATTTAATTTAATATTTATTAATAAAATAACAATTGTATTTCTACTTTTGTGTAAAATTTGAATAAAATTAAAATTGGATTTTCTAAAGTAAATATTAGTAACGTGAATGAAGGAGAGAGAGAGAGGATCAAGGGAAGGGGGTTAGTTTGCATTTGTCTCTTGTGTTGGTATTTAGGATTTTAACTACATCGGCCTCTCTAATTAGGCTCTCTCAGAAGAGAGTTTGTGTTAGGATCTCTCTCTCTCTCTCTCTCTCTCTCTCTCTCTGTGTCGTTAACTCTCTGTCTCTCTCTCTCTCTCTCTGTCGTTAACTCTCTGTCTCTGTTTCTCTCTCTTTCTCAATATAGTGAAGATTTAAAGAGGGTTTAGTGAGGCATCATGGATGATGGGGAAGGAGTTATAAGGGCACCTTTCTCTCTTTCTCTCTCCCTACCTAAGACTAGCAAGCAGCATATTTTGCTATAGAAATGCTCCTACCAACTGTCTGTTATTCGACTGCAATAACTCACAAAATCTCTCCCCCTCCCCCTCTCTCTACTTTCAACTTGACTCGCTATTCAAAATCCTTTTCCTGCTTTAAAAGCAAAAATATCTCTACTCTCGTGAAGAATCATTATTTACTTAAAATATTTTTTATATATTTGACATACAAGCAAGTAGTAATCGCTGGATATTGAAATATGGAATAAATAAGAAAAAATATTGCATATTTTGTATCGTATTTTATTTTGCCTTTACCAATCATATTTTGCTTTTGCTTTCTTTCTTTTATTTACTTTTATAACTTTAAGATCTGACAAAAAGTTTCTTATTTATTGAAATTGAATTTTGTCAAAAGATTTTCTTGGGACAAATATTTTTTGTTAAACATGTCAACATTTTTAAATTCTAATAACTGCTAACGTTTTTTTTTTTTTTTTTTCTTTCTGGTTCTTTCCTTTTTTTTTTATCTCCAAACTTCAAATGATTTTTAATTAAAAGACGGTCAATAACAAAAAAATATTAAATATTTATTGATTAATTAATAGAAAAACTAATGGTCTGTTCATATGGAGAAATATTATAAAACTTCAATTGATGCTAGGTTGGATACGTAATTTATGTCATATTAAGATATTAATGGTATTGTTTTGTTATTACATTAATAATTATGCTGTAAAATATCGACAGTAAAATTATTGTGTCAATTAATTACAGTTCATCTACAATCTAAATTATTACATTTTAAAAACATTTTATTGTGTACCGCACGGAAATTAAAAACTTACAAAACCATAGACTGAAATACATCACTAAAATTGTAAGTTCCATACACAAAATCCATAATTCTACGTAACTAATAATATTAGGAAATAACATTGAAAATAATAATAGTGCTTTGAAAATAATCCATACAATTCAATATAAGTTTTCAACTTTGTAATATTTGACATTAATCCAATATTAAAATAAAGCCTTAGTTTAATCATCAAACTAATTACATACAATTAAATTTCCCCTCCATCTTATATTTAATTATATAGCTTGCAGTTTGCCCAAAGCCTTGGAGAACACAATTGCTGGTAAAATCAAACATAGCTGTGTGTCATCGTAGTCTAATTGCTTTGTTACTTCCTGTCTACCAACCTTGCCTGCCTGCTTGACTGCCTGCAGTCATGGAATACAATCAAGCTTTCTCTAAACATGAAACAATACAAAATGTCAAATGTTGTGTGGGGACTTCAATTTCAATTGTTGATGCGACTGTGGTTCAAATGCTTATGCAATGAATGCGACGTGTTGACGTGTTTTAAGGATTGTTTTATTTGAACTTATATAATAAGCTGATATTTATACTTAATTTATTATTGCCTAATAATGTGGTCTAGTGGATGCGTGTCTGACTCGTCCGCGAGGGGTCACGGGTTCGATTCCCGGCAGAGGCAAAGTTTATCAGTAAATTTTGTCCACCGGAAATACACAGTGCACTCGGGAGGTGGAAGGGATATCTCAGGGCATTCCTCTACCGACTTCCTGACCGAGGTTTCCATGGTTTCTTTGGTATGTAAAGGCGAATACCGGGAAGAATCGGGCGGCCATGCCCCGCCATGGAAGAACCCGAATCTTATGATAGGGTTTCGGAAGGCTCGGGAGTGTAAATTCAGTATAAATGCAATGTAAATATGTAAATAGCTAGCATAAGTTGTACCTCGCCTAGAGGTTTGATAGGAAAAAAAAACTTTAGTAAAAAAAGCAAAATATTGGAAACAGTAAAAGTGACATAGAAGGCGTTAAATTCTGTCTGTCCGACAAATAAATGGTGCGCTTACGGCATAAGGCAATAATTAAATAAATAATTAAATAAATTACGTGACAGTTTCTGTTAATGTTGTTCCAAAATAAACCTTAAAGCATGCAAAAGTCTTTTGGGTATTTCTTGTACATATTTACGTGATGTAAAGCAGAGGTCATACAGAGGTCAAAGTCATGTGTATTATTATTATTATCATACTTCTTACTGCGTTACCCAGTTTTATTGATTGCAGTATCATACTACATGTTATAGCAACTCTGCTACCTGTTTTCTCTCTCTCTCTCTCTCGACCACAATATGGAAGACGTTTTTCTTTTCTGTTTCTTCTCCCCCCCCCCCTCCTCCCCCGAGAGATCAGGTTACCCTCTTCTTGACTTGAACGGCATTGCAAAGCACAAAGCATACAGCATATTTATTCTTAGGTTTATTGTATTATAAATATATAAACTTAATCATAGAAATAATATTAGAATAACAATTATTATGGCTCCTACGTGCACAACCCAAACAAATAGATTTTTATATTAACTTACTTGTAAAACATTTTTCCCTGTGTTCCCATACCATATAATAATGTTAAAATTTATTGCAAGTATTCTAGGATAGAATGGATAATTCTTTAAAAAGTAAGAAGAAGTAAACGGATATAAGAATTCACGTAGGGTTACGCTGCAGCCTGTATATTAACAGAGTTTTAAAGAGGAAGTTCAGGGGTTACAACATGGCTTTTTCAATGTTAGATAATGGGAATAACTGTTCATAAATTTACATATGATGACCCAAAGCCCTTCCGTAGCCCCGCAAACTCGTGATCATCCTGCGAGATATGCAACTCATAGTTACGGCTTTACTATAGAAAATTCTGTTGCAGGTTGCATATCTTGCAGGATGAGCACAATTTTGTGTGGCTACCATGGGGCTACGGAAGGGCTTTGGGTCATCATATGTGAGTCAATGAACAGTTTATCTGATTATCTAACATTGAAGAAGACATCTTGTAAACCCTGAACTTTCTCTTTAATGCAAACTAGATTAACGGTTTCCGTTAATATAGTTTGCTTCCTTATAGTGCCTGTGGTGCAGTGAAATGCGTGCTGGTTTGACGATCCAGAGATTGAGAGTTCGATACTCAGAGCTATGGCGTGGTATGCACTGAATGTGCTCGCGTGTTGTTGCCCGTGTGTATATCAATTTGTTACAGGTTAAACGAAAGGAGAGATGAGAAATGTTCAAGTCTATTATGTCGCCGGTCAGTCCTCGTTTTCCTGGTTTTGGGATAGTCTTAATTTTTTGTTTCGGGGCTTTCTATATACATCCCACATCGCCACAACCAGTTTGAAGCTACTTAATAGTATAGAGTCAATTTGGAGGTTTGGTTTATGACGATGGTGATAATGGCCCACGCTCAGTCAGATGTACATATATCGGGACTATTCAACAGTCCACCTCATCTCACTCATTCATTCATTTCTTTTATTTATTATTTACATTTACTCTTTCCATTTCTAGATTTTTTTTTCCTTTTTTATTTTTACCATAGTTTAAATATTGCTACTTTGGAATTTAGTAAATAATTATGTTGTAAAACTTTTTTTTTTTTCCTGTGCAGCATAATTATTATTCAATATTATGTAATTAAGTATAAAGTTATGACTGAAGTGAACCAAGCATATTTATTACGTAATTTATTTCCGTGTAACACATTATGTAGTATAAGTTCATCCACCTATTTTAAATTAAATTTTATTCCATAATAATTATTTTCATGGTATTTTAAAACCATTCAATTCGGTAATAAATTTAGTAAAAAAATTTTGTATTAAATTTTATGTGTTGTGAAAAGTTGTAGAAATAGTTTAGGGTTTTGGTATAGAAATTCAATTTATATACCTGAATTTTATATAATTCTGAACGGATATTATATAATATCAAAAGTTTATTTTTATCGTTTGTTTGCAAAATTTCAGCAATAAGTTTGGATTTGGTTGAGTTTTGCATGAAGATTTTGACGTTTAATATAAAATCACAAGTAGATCTCAGAAAAACTGCTTTTGTATTTCGTACAAAAGAGACCATTACATAATATTTATTCTCGTATTTTTATTCAATTTTAAACTCACTTAATATTTTTATTTTATCAATAAATTTTTACATTTTCCACTCTAAGAAGGATAAAAGATTTGCAGTCTTAAAAACCTTCTTTGCTTGTTTCTCACGTATTAAGTAGCCGACATACACTGGATAAACAAAGTAATAGTGACCACTAATTTAGAACTAAACATTGCAGGCATCGTTGCTAAGTATTCATCAAACTCTAATGCATAGAGACAGTACCCAGAAATTCAATTTTTAAATGTGTTATTTTTTACTAGGGAGTGTTTATTTACTTTTACTTTTTATTAATGAAATGGGTTTAAAGCATAATAATGATATACTAATATTTAAATACTACTAATATTTCACTGGCACTCATCATACTTGCGTAGCCCAGTTTAAATGTTTTGTCAAAATATTCACTCATGATTTGACGTAATTGAAATTCAGCGTGATTTTTTTCTCATAAGAACAGTGGTGTTCGTTATTATTATTATTGTTGGTGCTCAAAACCAAGAAAAAAAGACGATCACTCAATGACTTTTAAATGTAGTTGCGCATCTTTCATAGCAAGTGATTGGAGCTATGAACATCATGATTAACATTAAAATTATAACTCAAGGGTAAAATATATTAACTCACTCCTTTACTTTTTAAATATTTATTCATTGAAAGTAAGCATTAGTTTTTTGAGTGTATTTATTTTCCATACGAAAGCAATAAATAAAATTTACTTTTCTATAGCAGACGTTCTGAAGTTCGATTAACATTTGCGCGATCATAAAGCACGATTTGTACTGTGAGATGAGGGTATTAATCTTAATTGGGTGGAAGTGGAAGTGGAAGATCACGCAGTAAACTACACTTGGAAAGTACAGGTGCTGTGATATAAAATTTTACTATATTGCCACACGGAAATAAATTTTATTTATATTAATAAAAAAAAATTAAAAAGTAGATTTTAGTTTTAGTTTTTTTTTTTTTTTTTTTTTTTTTAATACCCTGAGGGCAGCAATACTAAGAAAAATGGAAGCAGTAGACATTATATGTTACTGTCTTCATTTAACATACTTTCTAATGAAGCAGATATAACTTAAGTTAGAATTCTTTCTCTATGTGGAATTTTTCTATATATATTTATAGCTTATTCAGCTTCAAAACTTTTATTTTTCTGATTATGAAATGATTTGACGAAATATAATTTGTAATTTAATTGCTTGAAATTATAGCTTGAAAGCTTATAAGTAAACTACAGTAAAAAATTTTAATTTGAGATTTTATTTAATTTAAGTTACACCCTCATAAGAAAGCATGTTAACCTAAGACAATAACCCAAAGTTGTCGTCCGCTATCACTATGTTAGTATTTTTGGGCTCCCAGTTTGTATATTTTCCAACTAAATGTATTCTTGCAAGTAAAATTCAGTGTTTGATATGACAACATGGCACCACTATATGACATAAGACACCACAGTAAAACTTTACATCACACTAACTGTACCAAAGTATTAAAATATGTGAGGAATCTAAAAAATGTGACAATTTCTCTACCCGGGTATTTGTTTTGTTCTCCCTCCAGCTCTCAAAATTTTTGACCTATTTTCTCTCAGTAAGCTCCAAATGTCATCGTATTTTTCTAATAATGTGTTGTTTAGGCTTGAAGGGGGTGAGTTGGTTTTCATCACGTGGTGCCAGGGGTCCAGGATACTCAGGGAATATTTGGAGCTTGCGCTGACGTGTAATAAATACTCATGCATGCAGCTGCATTATATTGCGCTTTCAGCCAATAAACATATATACGTAATGTCAACGAATGAGAAATAATATCGGGGAATATAAATAAAATAAAAAACAATATATTAAACCTTTTGAATGGTGATAAAATACTTGCACATCGTTTCTAAAATAATAATAAAAATATATTATTACACATGGATAATAGAAATCATATTATTAATGGTGTATTAATGTTTCATGGCATAAGTAATAATAAGCACACACACAAAAAAAAAAAAAAAAAAAAAAACGAATACAATGCTTAAATATTACAGTACGTATTTTCCCTCTTTTAAGCAAAACAAAATCATTCATTCGTTTATTCATTAATAAACTAAAATACTATATAAAACACAATAATAGGCTTAGTAATGTTTTGACTTCGTTGCTAATGCAATATAAATTACTTTGGTTCGATCTATGAACACGCGTGCGTTTGTCAAATTTACGTCCCAGCTAGGGAAAAACAAGGTATGACAAATTGATTAATCTATTGTTTTGCTATTATAGGTCAAAGTTCAAATATAATAAATTGATTAGAGATTTTATCTACCTTCAATTAACGTAATAAATTTGGAGTTTGATAATTTGTGCAGTAAAATGTAACATAATGGTTCTAAATTGTGAAGAGAATTTGCTGGTGGAAGTGATAAGCATAGAGAGAGAGAGAGAGAGAGAGAGAGAGAGAGAGAGAGAGAGAGAGAGAGAGAGAGAGAGAGAGAGAGAGAGAGCTGCCGTGCCAAACTGTGATTATACTAACCTCCTTACCTTACCTACACTGAGTTAACAAATGTATACTGAAAACATTTTTGAATCTGTTTAATATTCTTGTACTAAACACAACTGAGTTTTCTTAGCGTCGTATCATACATAACAAAGTACAATTGCAAAAACTTATTTGAACGTTGTGATTCACCACATCAATGTTTCCTGGTCAAGTATTTATTACAAGATATTGGGTAGTAGTAGCTACGTTAAGAAAACATTGAATTTTACTTGACTGTCAAATACAGCACAGTGAGTAAATTTGCTGGAAAATACCAAGTACTCTCACCAAAACTGTTAAAAATCTCACTTAAATAACACGCAGTTAAATGGCAATTGTCACCTCTCAACAATGAACAAAAAAATGAACAGTTCTTATGGAGTGAGAGTACTTGGTAATTGCTAGGGACTTTTAACAGTGAGCGAACATTACATGTGATATCTCTTTATAACATGAAGTAAAGTAAAATAATAATATTGTATTTTAAACTTATGCTTATGAAGTGAGAGTACTTGGTAATTACTAGGGACTTTAACAGTGAGCGAACATTACATGTGATATCTCTTTATAACACGAAGTAAAGTAAAATAATAATATTGTATTTTAAACTCATACTTTGGTGTCCCATGAAAACCAAATGTACGTACTCTTTCAATAATACATGAGATATTTGTTTTCATAGTGTAGCAAGACAAGCTTGTAAGTAAAACTCAAATATATCAGTTCACTTATAGCACAGAAAACTTCTTATTGGCTCCACAACCGCAAACCATTACACATAACCATAAAATATATTTTTTTTTTCAATTTTCTTTAGCACTGATAAAATATCTAAATTACAAAATGAATGGAAATTTATTATTGCACCTACATTATGGTATAAATTTTTTACCTTGCTTTCAATATGAAGATGTTAATTAAAATAGTGCTATTTTTTTATTATGGTGTTTCTATATTATAGGCAGTAGAGTACAGTAAAATTTTATATTACTTTGTGTATTAAACCACTAATTCGTATTGGGTTACTGGAAGTAAGGAAATGATTCGTACGGAATTGATTTGACTGGGAAATGAAGTGACACTTTTAAAGTGAATGGTATTGGCAGGAGGGGGGGGGGGGTTATAAAAATTATATAAATCTCGTAGAAAAAAATCTCGTAGAAAAAACGAGAAAGAGGAAGACTAAAACAAATTTGAGAAGTTAATTTGATTTGATATTCTAAATGAAGATATTATCCAGAATCGATTGATATGCAAATTTATAATTTTTAGTTCATAGAGTATTTTGAAAATTGAAAAATGATGTCACGGGCGTCAACTCATGCATGTGGGCAAAGAAAAATTCACACACGTAACTTTATTTTGCTACTTTAAAAATAAAATACTTCATGAATCCAAAAATTATAAATACAAACATCTATCGATTCACTACAATATTTTTTATCTAAAATAAGACAAGAAAATTACTCCGTACTTTATTTACACGGAGAGAATTACCCGAGTGGAAATAACTCAAGTGCAAACCAATTCAAGTTTTTTAGTCGTCATAACTGAAATTTGAGTGAAACCAACGGAACTTTCAGTTATGATAATTCACAAACTTTAGTTGTTTCGCACTTCAGTTATTTCCACTCGGGTAATTCTCAGTCTTCCTGATTGTAAGTTTTTGCTTTGGCAGTGTACAAGGTGGCAGATTGAGGTCCAGTACATACCTGGTGACCGCTAGTTACACAGATTAGACACTTCTCTATTTGCATTACGACTTGGATATAAGCGTATTAACTTTGTGGTCTACTGTGTGCAAATATCACACAAAAACTAAGGGATACATAATTGACATGGAAGCTACAAATAATCATTTACTTTTTGTTGTCTTTAATTAAAGTAAAAAATTATAAATGTATAATAGTGTAAATTATCATAGGACTTGCTTACCATTGTCAACTATGGAACTTTTTCTCACTTCGAATTTTTTTTCATTAATATTTGCTTTCCTTGAAAATTACGACTATTTATGCCGCAAGTATACATATAGTCAAATGCTTGTAAATAACAGGTTACCTATCCTCTCATTATATATCTTGGCGTAATAATCACACATTTGTAAAAACACAATTTTCTTGGAATTGATTTTTAATATTATTTTTTGGAAGTGCTACTTTGTCGGCCTATTTTTGTAGAGAAGTAAAAGCTCCTTTTTCAGTAGTTTTTTTTTGGTGGCATAGAGTGCTTTTTATTTCTATCTCTACTACACTCGTGAAGTGTCACTAGATATTGCTCACAAAACGCACAATATTACAGATACAAAATGTCACAATGGACCCATGTCCATGATTTACATAATATGAAAACAAATACAAAATAAAATTGCTAAAACGTTTCTTAACAAGACAAATCTCAAAACAAAAGTGCTAGAGGACTGTTCATTTATGGCTAAACAATAAAAACCATTGCTATGCTTTTCAATATATATCAACACGAATAAAATAAATTACGTAATCTGTGCTGCATTCAAAAATTAGTTAATAACTATTTTGTATTGTAGAGCACAAATGTTGCTATTTTTGACTACCATAAGTAATTTTGCTGAAGAATGGAGCGTATCGGTTTAGCGCGCGGGGAGACGCGGGGATAGCTAAAAAGTTCCCCTAATTTAACATTACGCTTATGGGGAAAACACGTTTTTTAAAGCAATTTTTCTGAGATTTTGTAGAAATTTAATTAAGAAATACTAGAAATACTTTTACGTGTTTTAAGCCATAGAAATTTTTTATGAATTTTTTTTAACCGATAACCTCCATTATGCTATGAAGTATATAATATATATAGCATAAATTATAATCTTATGCACACAAATATTGCTGCATTGAGCTATGCTACGTATTTATTTCTGTCCATGAATAAGCCTGAAACACACATGCAGGCACTGTCATATAAAAATTTATTCCATTACCCTACGGCAATATAATGTATTCAGATAGGGATTTTAATGTACGAAATGCTCTATTTAAATACATGGTAATGCATAAAGTAATAGCATAAAGTTTTATATCCCAGTATGTACACAGTACACATGTTGTAAGGCATCACGTCATTGATGTTACCACTCAAGTGTACAATTGCAACCAGGTTCATAATTAAACACTCCAAACATGAAATAAATCAGCCTATATTCGAAATATCTTTATTTCCAGTCTCCTACAATCAACATGCACAATATCATGCACCAATGTTACAAAAACAAAGCAAACACAAATTATCAACTGATTTATACATGTTCTGTTTAGCATGCAAATCTAATTAAAAATATTTGCGTTGTGTATGAGCGTATTTTTATATTTAAAAAATACTCATTAATTTTAATGAGTTAGATATAAAAAACTGTATTTGAGATTTAAAATAAAGCTATCTAAAGTAGCTTTCACCAATTAGAATCTTTAACCTGGAAGAAGTAATGTTGCTGTGGATATTTTCAAATTTTTAATTTTCTCATTTGTAGTCAGTAATGTTTTTATCATATAACAAAAAGGAAAAGGAAAAAAGACGGTAGTGATCAAACATTACATGATAAGCATTGTAATTTACAGATCGTAGTTTTCTCAAAAAAAAAACTCATGCTGTCTTTGGTGTCCCATCAAAACAAATTGTACGAAAACTTGAAAGTATTTTAGCTTTGCTTAGTAAATATGAGGTTTGTATTTTCTCAGTCCTTGTTACCATTGTTACCATAGTTACCATTGTTACCATAGTTACCATTGTTACCATAGTTACCATTGTTACCATAGTTACCATAGTTACCATTGTTACCATTGTTACCATAGTTACCATAGTTACCATTGTTACCATTGTTACCATTGTTACCATTGTTACCATTGTTACCATTGTTACCATAGTTACTATTGTTACCATAGTTACCATAGTTACCATAGTTACCATTGTTACCATTGTTACCATAGTTACCATAGTTACCATAGTTACCATAGTTACCATTTTTACCATTGTTACCATTGTTACCATAGTTACCATTGTTACCATAGTTACCATAGTTACCATTGTTACCATTGTTACCATTGTTACCATTGTTACCATAGTTACCATAGTTACCATTGTTACCATTGTTACCATTGTTACCATTGTTACCATTGTTACCATAGTTACCATAGTTACCATTGTTACCATTGTTACCATAGTTACCATAGTTACCATTGTTACCATTGTTACCATTGTTACCATATTTACCATTGTTACCATAGTTACCATTGTTACCATTGTTTTTGTACAAGATCACAAGACTGAAGTAAGAAATATTAACCATCCTCTTTAATAACGACTTCATATCAATATCTGAAATTTGAATTTATTTTTCATATCAAAATACATATTGCATGTGAAACATCGTGCGTGATCGTTAAAGTTACAACGTCAGCGTGTTGAGAGAAAGAAAGAAAGAGAAAAAGTACCCCTCATTTCAGTTCTCTAAAACTTTATGTATACTTACTTATTTCGTTTTTATCTCTCTCTCTCTCTCTCTCTCTCTCTCTCTCTCTCTCTCTCTCTCTCTCTCTCTCACGATATCATTTACTTTCTTTTCATTCACCCTTAATCTTCTGCGACGGTCCGTAAGGTTGATATTACACACGCAATCTTGTGCTCTCTAACACAGCAAGTATATAGCGGTGTGCGCTGTGTATAGAATGAAGAGCGATGGTCCCAGTAGCGACATTTGTCTGTCTTATTTCTTCCCTACCTTCCGTCTCTTTCTCTCTTTCTCTTTCTCTCCCCAGCAAACAGTGTCACATGTTTTCTATATAGATACCTGTACTTTTATACTATACATACATAATACTATATCAAATATCTACTGAGGAATTACTGCAGCGTGTATTGCCAAAGTTGGATAGTAAGCCAACACACAAATATTAGATGTCCTCTCTCTCTCTCTCTCTCTCTCTCTCTCTCTCTCTCTCTCTCTCTCTCTCTCTCTCTCTCTCTCTCTCTCTCTCTCTCTCTCTCTCTCTCTCTCTCTCTCTCTCTCTCTCAGTCAAGCCATGTTATAATCTTCATACACCTCGCTCTCTATGTAAAGCAGGAAAATCACTTTCAGTTTAACTGATTTTATTTGATATAATTACAAATTAAGAAATTCTACAATTTTAACAGTGTCACAGACAATTCACATATTTTTGACTGGTCTGAACTCATATTTTAATCATATAAATTTAAATAAGTAATTATAAACTAAAATTAACTATTAAAAGAAGTTTTCTCAATTTTTCTTCAAGTTTTGCTGTTTAAGGCTTACCAATATTATTTAGTAAAATATTACAAAGTATTAATTATAATGGATGGTGTTCATGAGAAGTGACATCCTACAAATTCAGGCAATACTCTCAACCTCAAAATACTCCATGCAGAGCGTATTGTAAGCCTGTATACAATTGAGGATGTCAGTTCCATATGCTACAAGCTTCTTAAACACCAGCTTCAACGTAAAAAATAATATAGTTGTCGTACTGTGTTACTCTGCTATTGATTCCCAACATAACTAATGTTCTCCAGGAAGATTGCATTTTCTTTCCCCCTCTCTCACACTCCATGTTTAACTCCAACATTAAGATCATATGCAATAAATATTGAGATCTGACGCTTCTTTTCTACTGGAAAAAAAAAATTGGAATATAAATGAAGATGCTAAGAATTTTAAATTTAAAATATTTCCGTTATATTCTTGACACAAGAAGTTATGTGCATTCGTGTGCTTTATTTTAATTTTTACAAAAATGCAAGAGAGAAGAGAAAAAATATAATATATATAAAAAATAAACTTTTAATTAGGAAGCATTTTCTTCCTTCTTTCCTTTTTTTATATTTACTTAAGCAAATGAAAAATGAGATTTTTGCTTCCACTAAAAATAATTTGTCACTATAAGGAAAAAAAATTGTAAAGACATTTTTTTTTTGCCAATGAATGGCTAAGAGTTGTATGATAAAAATTAAACTTTTGCTGAAAATTAAAAACTTTTTTCCTCCAGCATTCTCAAGAGGTTTTTATTATTTTTTTACATCAAATTTGAACTACAACTGGCTGGGGAATTTTATTGAAAAATTATTTTTGTTTCTAGATTTTTTTCTGTACATCTCGCGGATTTAACAACAATAAATTTTCATTGTTTGGAATAGGTTTGTAAACTTCAGTTAAAGGGTATTCAGTAGTGCTGTTCGTAAACCCTGTTTTCTTGCTCCAAAAAATGCGCAATCTATTTGATTAACCATAGCTGATCGTCACTTTAATAGCAGAGAACAGGGTTTGCGAACAGCATTACTAAATCTTGTAAGTATACAATTGTTGACACTCTGATACTTGACTTTAAGACAACTAAAATATACTTTATTAGAGAAGGGACATCACTCAAAGTTTCTAAATTCCAATAAAAACCAAAAATTAAATAATTAATTCTATAATGAAAGGTTTTATATTTCGTGTTACACCGTGTTATATAAGCAGTAAAATGACATTAAAAAATAATTCGGCTCGACCGGGAATTGAACCCGGATATTTGGTTTCCCAGATCACTGCGCAGTGTAACACGGTGTAACACGAAAGCCAAAACCTTCTATTAAAACTCCTGTGTAAAATAGGCGTTAAATTACATACTCTCAATTAATTACTTTATGTTAATTTCAATAATTTATTTTCACTTATCTGATGGTAAAACGAGTTCTGAAATTATTATCAAAGTAGGTCGCTGGGACTTTACTGCAGCACAAATTGAGAAATTTATTATGGTTTTCTCTTACGGAATTAAGAAAGGATATTATAATAACTGTAAAACTTAAAAAAGTTATTTTAAGACACAATATTAGTGAAGAAAAAAATTCTTCTGTTATTAAAGAATTTAATCCATATGTAAAATTCAAAATATATATATATATAAATTTATTTATTTATTTCATCATATACTCACCGAGTACACAGGACCGCGATAAGATATTTCACATTTAAATCCAGCACGTGTTTTTCTCATATGAATAATATTGCAAATTTAGCGCGATTTTTTTAATGTTAAAAATTGTTATCATGGTCTTGTGTACATTGTACTGTGTGAATCTTGTCTATATTCAAAGACAGAATAAATTACATAATTTATGCTGCACTTACATAACATAGCATAAACTTAGAAATGCATGAATAAATATTCTATACAAAACATTTTATATTATACTATGCAGCATAGATGTTAAATAATATTGCTGAAATATTGTGGTTTTGAATATTTACGTATGTGCTTTAACTTAATAACTTACTTACGTATGTGCTTGATTCTTTGGTGATTCCATATTTAGGAGAAAATATAAATAAACAGATTTTTTTAAAAATTATTAGATTATTCTCTATAATTTCTTGTGATTATTATTCTCAGTTCATCAATATTGTTAAACCATGTGTAGCCTAATTACGTGCTTCATATCAAAATATGACAATAACAAACAGTTGACTGCGAGCAATCAAAAGCATTACAAAAACCAACATTGGTTATTAATTACCCAGGCAACACCGAAGTAAACATATAACCACAGTACACATGTTTGTGGTAATATTAAAATATCATAAAAATATATTTCATACTATATAATTATATTAACATTCAAAGTTTTGAACTTAATTTGCAATGAGAAAAAATAACAGTGAATCAATATAGTAGAATAATACTTTGGTCGTCTCGCTACATTTGCTAACGTAAGTACAAGTAAACTGCACAGAGAGTAAGTAAAATATTGCAAGAAAATATTACAACGGAGCTCTCTTTGCTAGCACTTGAAACAAATACTGAGAACGTTGCAAGAGTAAACAATACGCTGCAAAATACAAGTACAATAGAGTAGAGATCTACAGAGCACTGAGTGAGTGAGCACTTAACACTAAAACTGCAGGAGTTGCTTATTTCTCGCTTTACTTATCTCTGGGCATAATCTGAAGTTTGTAATGCAGTGAGTACGCTGCTGTAAACAACGAGAAATAAATAAATCACACACACACACACACACACACACACACACACACATATATATATATATATATATATATATATATTTATATATATATATATATATATATATATATATATATATACATGTTTGTGTTCGATTTATAAAAACTACATACTTTAATTAATCTTTTTAAAAAAAAAGAGAGAAAATTTAAATTATTAATTGAGTTTAATTTAACCTTCTCTTGTAACCCGTAAATTTCACTGCTTTGACATAAAATTAATCAAAATTATAATAAAAATGATGGAAGTTGCTTTTTTAAATTTCAAGGTATTATAGGCGGAGAAATATAATTACCGTCCAGCCACTTCATTGAGAATTCTCTATTCTCAAATTTTAAATTTTCAACAGTACTTCTATTACTAGTACACTAGTACTACTGTGCACTACTGTATATACTACTCGCAGCCTATACACTGCACCACTTACAAGAGGAGGGTCTTATTTTAAACCTAGCAGTTCAGATAATGATGCGTATAGTTCACAGTTTTCTTTATCTGTATAAGGTTTTCCACTTTGCATAATCATACTACGTATACGTATATTCTGTATTTATAATAGAATAACAATAACAATCTTTCCTGACCCAGGCTATTCATAGTAACATTTATAGTTGCAATACAATCGGACATGGGTTCGATTCCCGGGTGTGGCAAGATTTTTCACATAAAACTCGAGCCACTGGGAATCCACAGTGCATTTGGGAGGTAATAGATATCTCAGGGAATCCATTGCCAACCTTCCTGACCGAGGTTTCCATGGTTTCCTCGGTATGTAAAGGCTAATGCCGGGAAGGATTTGCCAGGCCATGGCAAACCCGCCATGGAAGAGCCCGCGAAATCTTATGAT
The DNA here is from genome assembly GCA_949318235.1 of Ecdyonurus torrentis. Taxonomy (NCBI): domain Eukaryota; kingdom Metazoa; phylum Arthropoda; class Insecta; order Ephemeroptera; family Heptageniidae; genus Ecdyonurus; species Ecdyonurus torrentis. The sequence continues at coordinate 52,633,715 of OX439130.1, forward strand.
AGGGTTTCGGAAGTCACGGGAGTGTAATTTCAGTATAAATGCATTGTAAATATGTAAATAACTAGCATAATAATATGTTGTTCCTCGTCTAGAGGTGTGATCGAAAAATTAAAATATAATTTTCTAATATATGCCCGATAAAAATAAATACGTAATAATTCTGTTATATTAATTTCAGTTAATCGTGCTAACCATTTAATTTATGTATTGTTGAATAGTATTTATATCAAACAGCATAAGTTATGGTGCACAGCACATAACTATTCCCAAACATAAACTTATACACGAGGAATACAAATTACGTAATTTATGCTGCATTTATAGCATTATGTCATGAATATTGCTTGATTCGATCAGCATAAATAATTATTGTATACAACATAGGGCTATTTAAAACTGTTATTATTCAAGCATTACGTAATTTTGTAACAATCTAATGTATGTAAGGCAAAATAAAAAATCTTATATGGCGCAGCAAAAATTAAAAAATTCTGTGCAAATATATATAACTATGATATATAAAATTATTATAAAATATTTTATTGCCAGATATTTATAACGTAAAGTAAAGTCAACTTTTTTGTTTATTTGTCTAAAATATTTGGTCGTAACTTTGGCAAGATTTGCTGGCAAGCGCAGTTTCAAAGACAAAGCGAACATTTTTCTTCATTGTAGTCGAAGTAAAAATAAAAAGTCTCTCTCTCTCTTTTGTCTCGCCTCAATCCCCACGGACAAAAGATCCTCATGTAATTATTATTCCTGCGCTTTATAGTAAAAATTTATCACTCTAGACAAATAGGTGTTCACATTATACAATAGAGCTTGGAGCTGGCAATGGTCCTGCCTTCGAGCCTCACTCAATTTATTTGAAAATAATACCATAGTCACAAATAATACACTCAGCAAAGAAATGTTAACTTTTGAGAACAATTGCTTTAAAAATTTGGGAAAAAACTGACGAGGAAGACTAAAAAAATCAGGGGTGAATATTGCATATTCTAAATGATGATATTGTCCACAATTTTCTAATTTTTGAGTTTATTAAAGGCGTAGAACACCTTGAACAAGAAACTTGCCTAATATCCTAACATACCCAAATATCAACATTATTTTGGCCGGAGTCGTTGATTTCTAATTTATTTTCCATTTACAAAATGTCAGTTGCGGGTTTACTACGTCACAGCTCGCCTGGTCCAAGCGCGCGGAAACAGGCGAGTGGTGACGTAGAAAACCCGCAACTGACATTTTGTAAATGGAAAATAAATTAGAAATCAATGACTCCGGCCAAAATAATGTTGATATTTGGGTATTTTAGGATATTAGGCAAGTTTTTTGTTCAAGGTGTTCTACGTCTTTAAGTATTTAAAAGTAATTTTTGAAAGTCGCGAAATGATGTCACGGGCGGCAACTTTTTCCAATGCCCACATGCATAAGTTGCTGCCCATAATGTCACTTTTTGAAGTTCACACATTAATTACTAATTCTTAACGAACTCAAACATATATATATATATATATATTAGTATATATCGATTGATTCAGGACTATGTCTTCTTTTAGAACATGAAATAAAATAACCTTCTAAATTTCTTGTAGACTTCTTCATTTGGGCATTATGTATAATATATATAAATATTATATATATATATATATATATATATATATATATATATATATATATATATATATACATATATATATATGTATGTATATATATATGTATATATATATGTATGTATGTGATGGATATTAGTTGCACTTGGCGTACAGATAAACAAACCACTCACCCCGCTCAGTGGCTGCATCTTTTACTTTGGTGTCTCAATTTGTTGACATTTCCTTTGTGTTTGTCAAAAAAAAATAAAACTCAGAAAACAACGCGAAACTCTGAGAGTAAATAACGTTAAATTGCATTCGAAACAAGGGATTGGTGAAATGTATGTGTAGAGAGAGAGAGAGAGAGAGAGAGAGAGAGAGAGAGAGAGAGAGAGAGAGAGAGAGAGAGAGAGAGAGAGAGAGAGAGAGAGAGAGAGAGAGAGAGAGAGAGAGAGAGAGAGAGAGAGAGAGAGAATGATTGCTGACACTTTTTATAAAATCTTCTCAAGAAAATAACTAAATTAAAAACGTCGTCAAAATGTTGAGCGAAACTCTTAGAAAGTTTGGTAGATTTTTTTTTTTTTTTTTTTTTACTGTGCATGTTTGTGGCATTGTATATTTCAATTTATGTATTATATTATTTTGTAAATTGATTCAGGACAATGCGCTCTTTTATAATATGCAATAAAATCACACTAAAATTTGTGTGTTTCTTATTGTAACTATAAAATAAAATGACATGAGTTTAAAGTGAAATGTTATTTTATATAATAAATTACCAAATAAAATAATTAATGTTAGAATGAGGTAGAATAATATGTGGTAATATTATATTAATTGATGTTAGAATGAGATAGAATAATATGAGGTAATATTACGTATATTATAAGTGAGTAAAAACAGGCTTATCTATACACAGGAAAATTGGTGTATCTATTTTAAGAGATAGCAAACTGAAATTTAGTTATAAAATTTCATGTTTGCAAAGTGAGTGACGCAATTTGAGGTTACACTGGGATGTAGGAGTCATGTAGGCTTCTTTGTATCTCTCTCTCTCTCTCTCTCTCTCTCTCTGTCTCTCTCTCTCTCTTTCTGTTTTTCTCTGTCTCTGACTCTCTGTGCCCTAACTCTGCGAGGCACAAAGTATTTTGTGTGTGAGATACATTGAAAGGCAGTTACAAAAGATCACAGAAGCTTTTGTGAGTTATCTTTCCTGTATCCTTATTTCACCAAAGGTCAAATAAAACTTTTTCTCTGAGAGGAGAGAGAGAGAGAGAGAGAAAGAGAAAGAGAGAGAGAGATGTTGATACCTCCAGCCTCTAAGCCTTTAACTTGTACTTTTGCTTTGTTTTTAATTGATTAATCCAAAGTGTACCAAATGTATTGTAAGACCCGTCTTTGTATTTTCACCATTATCTTTAGAGGCTCAATACAAACCACTCAAACTTAATCGTAATTTTAACAAAGAAATTCTAAATATTAAATATAATATAGCATCAATTAAAAATCTTTTTATTTTATCATGGAATAATTTGCTTAGTTTTATTTTGCTGAAATATATCCTGGTACGTCCAAGTGGTGAAGGCAGCTGATTGATCTTATTGAGTTATCTGTGTGACAAACATTCCTTGTTTGAGATTCCAAGTTTGAGTCACTACTGGGTGTATACGTGAAGTGTGGGAGCACAACACGTGACATGAAGCTTGTTTACATGCATACATTCCATAACACTGCACAGAACTCTATAGAGAGTCAATGTAATTGTACCGACCGGCCTGCTTATGTTCCAAGTTTGAGTCACTACTGGGTGTATACGTGAAGTGTGAGAGCACAACACGTGACATGAAGCTTGTTTACATGCATACATTCCATAACATTGCACAGAACTCTATAGAGAGTCAATGTAATTGTACCGACCGGCCTGCTTATGTTCCAAGTTTGAGTCACTACTGGGTGTATACGTGAAGTGTGAGAGCACAACACGTGACATGAAGCTTGTTTACATGCATACATTCCATAACATTGCACAGAACTCTATAGAGAGTCAATGTAATTGTACCGACCGGCCTGCTTATGTTCCAAGTTTGAGTCACTACTGGGTGTATACGTGAAGTGTGAGAGCACAACACGTGACATGAAGCTTGTTTACATGCATACATTCCATAACATTGCACAGAACTCTATAGAGAGTCAATGTAATTGTACCGACCGGCCTGCTTATGTATTCCCACGGTTTCTCTAGGTAAATGTCACGCTGTTTATTTAAAGCATGATCGACTTATTTCATTGCACCTGAAAATGAAAATATATGACTTGACGAGTGTGTGGTATTTGTGGTGCTCAATATGGAAAACAACTATTTACCGGTTATTTTTATATTTCGATTTTAAACTCACTTTTAAAAAGATTTATGAATCAGAGACTGATTGCTTACTGAGTAAGAGTACAGTATATCAGTTATCTCAACTATGCTGTACAGCAGAACTACTTTTCACCACCAAAGAAATAAAAAATCTCCACTTCAAGTTCATTTGTACCTCTAATAATAAAATTATTCTGCTGTACAAACAAATAACAATGTTGTAGAGCAAAACGTGGGATTTTTTTTCTGCACGTTATAAAAAATAATATTTATTGAATCAGTAAGATCATAGGAACAATTATAGTTACAAGAAGCATTGGTCTTGTCAAAATAAGCTAAAAATAAATTACTATATCATAGAACAGTAATCATTATAATATACAAAGAATCACTCAGGTGTAAAAGTACATATTTAGTAATTAGTACAATTGTAAAAAAAAAATGACAACTTTAACAAAAGATAAAAATAAAACAAATAAAAAAAGCAGGAAAATATTTGTTTAAACGAAATAGAAGCTCGTGTAGCTGGTTTGAAATAAAAGAAAAAGAGTTTCTTTGAAGTTGCCTCGTTAGCCGTGACTCTTAATTACAAAAGTCTAAAGTGAAAGTGTGAAAACTTTGTTAGTGCTAAAATTACATCTTCTCTTCTTTAATTTGCCACTTTTTTAAAAATTATCATTAGAATTCTCTTTAAATGTTACCAAAGCTTAGTAGATGCCAATTATTGTGAGTTTGATAAAATATTAATGTATTTATTTTATGTTATTTTACAACGATTATATTTTAAAATGCAGAAAAAATAAAAATTAAAAGAGAAAATATAAGTAATATTTATTGAAGGTGTGAATTTAAATAAAGTTGTTTATATTTTAAAAATCGACAAAAACGATAACATTTAGCACAACAATGGCTCACATTGAGCGCGACAGAGGTATCGATTGATTTTCTGCTTCAAAGTCTCTAAAACATAATCTGGAGCCAAACTCAATCATCTTCAGTAAGCTCCTTGCAGAAAAACAACAACAATACTTCAGAAACAGTTTATTATTATGTTTTCTTCTTATAACCGAGCTTACATTGAGTCAAGGTGTAATAATGGTGTATTATTATTATTATTATTTTATTAAAATAATAATAATAATAATTTATACTTTTTTTAGAATTAATGGTTATGACTTTTTTTTTCTTTTTTTTTTTTTTTTTGCATTTAAATTTCAATAAAATAGTAATGCATGATTATTCATAAAATCTGCCGCAATCAAATTTCACCAATTTAGTATCATTGTAGAGTCCATTGTGAAAGCTACTTAAAAGCTACTCCCTCACTTACGTGACATCATAAACATAAACGTTAATTCAATAATATTTTAAACATAAAAAATATGTTCATGGTTTTCACCAAAATTATATGATTATGAAAGAAAAAAACGGAACAAAAATGACCAGTGCAAAGTTTACCATCATAAATTTAAATATTTTTTTTCTCTCTCTATGAGTGATTTTGTGTGGGATGTTCCAACTTTAATCCAAGGACAGGAAAACATTATTGGTCTGGTAAAAACCACGGAAACCATGAAATAAAAAGCGGAAACACAGACTCAAATTAATTAACTTTAGCAGATAATTTTCTCATGCCTCGAAAGTTGATAAATTTTTAATGTTCTCAATAATATTTTATATCCAGCGCTCACTCAGTTATAACTTTAATAACTCGTTAATATCTGTGAAAAATAAAATCGTTTTAAAAAACACTTTTAACACAGAAAGAGAAAGTCATAAAAATCTTTTGTTATTATGAGAAGTTTTTATGCAGGAAAAAAGTTTCACACTTTTTAAAAATGATAAAATAACACAGATTCTCATATTTAACGTGATTTATAGCGTAAGTTTTTTGTTTGTAGAGAAGCGGACTTTTTAATAAAAGAATTTTTACTGAAATAGCTTTAGAGTGTAATTCATCATACTGAGGGTTTAATGTGCAATATTTTCTTTTAAAGTGATTCAAGTTTTTATGTTCATGAAAATTGATGTTATTTTGTTTATTTTATCATTGAATCAATAAATAAATAAATAAGTAAATAAATAATAAAATTTATAAATAATAAATTTTATTTAATTATTTAATAAACTCAATGCGTGTACAACATACATCTAAACATTCAATGTATTAAAAATACATACTCATTAACATTACATGTAATAATATCACAATCAAATAACAACATTATACATGCTGATCGGTGCCCTCGGCATAGTAGGCTTAAATGTCTCCTAGAACATGTGAGGAGATGATACTGATCACACGACATCCCACACAAGGAGCAGATACAATTATTAGTACAGATATGATATTCCTTAGTGTTACAAATTTTGTGATGAAATCCGTGTGTGTGCGGGTGACAACATTACGATTTCTCTGATTTGAATAAATAATAAATACATGTGTAATTATTAGCTATATAAAGTAATATTTAACTTTTAAAAAATATTTTGTCAGTTGATGTGATTTTTTTTTTTTTTTTTTTTTTTTTTTTTTTCATCTCTTCTTATGAGTTCTGAAAATATAATACAAAATTTACTAATTTTCTAATGAAAATAAATTAGTAATTAATTAGTAATTATTTGAGTCCGATTTCATCAACAACATTTTTTTGTGCTTTTATTTATTGAGCCAGGCAGTTCATACTCAATAATAATTCAACAGTAATTGTAATTATGCTACTCAGTGTAACGAATACATTAATTATATCATGTATTTTTGTCTCTATTTTTGTATTTTATAATATGGCCGATAGTTTAATTACCTGTATCTTACAATACGTATGATGTATGAATTGGAACAATAAAAACCTTTGGAAATGTTGTTTAGTATTTATGTAATTCATAAATAGCACAATTTATGCTATGTTACATAAATTCAGCATAAATTATGTTATTTATTTTATAATTACATAATGGTCGCAAAAAGTTGACTTTCAAACATTTCTCCAAGTTGGCAGGGGCAGAACGCAACCTGCGTGTCATATATGACCGACTTAGTGCCTAACTTTCAGGATACATCGAAACGATTCGTTCACTTAATAAAACTCTTTCTGAATTTCTTACGTATATTGGAAAGTAATTAATGAATGCAGCATAAACTACGTAATTTACTTTGCGCTTTCTAATCTTTAATCTTGCAGCCGAAATATCACGAAATTGAAATTTCGATCAATTTAGTTACTCTTTAGTGTACTTTTTATTACATATTTTTTTCAATTTGTGTTATTTATAACTTAGATCCCTAGGCCTTATTCTAATTAAGTACTTGGTAAAGTTTTGTGTCATTGCATTAGTGCTAACCTAAGTTACATGGCCTAATTAGTGACTGGTCACCAAGTACAAAACCAGACATTGCTTCATTGTCAGTTATATTCTGTTCTGATATTTGAACAGTTTGAACATATCAAGTAACCAAGTGACAATTCACTGCACAATTGCGCAATATTTCATGACAATCGCGATGCACGTGGAGAGGAAATATAAATAAACGAACAAACAAATTAATAAAATAAATGTCTTCCTTCCAGTTCAGCACAGAAAAAAATTATCAATTATCACAACTGAAAAGTAGCTGAACTGAGTAATTAAATATGAACCAATCGATGTTTTCATTTATCTCATCTAAAAAAAAATAGTTAAAAATACATGGATTGTCACACCTGCTTCAATAGGTCAGGTAAATGAAATATATTTCTCCCAACTTCTACGCAATCACTCGCACAGCTATACACTACAGTTGCATTTTACATTTATAAAAAGCTGGTATTGTTAAAAAAAAAATGAAAACAAATTTTGCGACCTTTTGTTACTTGACAGCCGCCCTCTCCACCTCCACACCCTACCTCCTACCTAGCCTATATTTATTGTCCTACCTGCCTGTCTATAACATTCTAACGCGAGTTAAGAATGAATCTACCTCCAGAGTATATAAGCTTCACTGTTTTTTTAAACTCATCACCTTGATTACCTGACTTAATTTGAATTATTACTACAAAACTAACATTGCTAATAAATTTTAATTAGAATTTCATAAAAATGTGATATTTTTAACGTAAAACAAATAATTTTGGTAACATTTATTTAAATTATTTCTTCTTACTTTTTACACGTAGAAGATGAAAGAACCCACTTTTTGTTTTAGTTTTGGAGGGAAGATTACAAAACACTTAAAATGAAGAAAACCTTAAATTTATTATGTTAATTATTTTTATTATATTTTAATATATATCGATAATATACACATTATACAATGTATTAAAATTTACTGTACAGTATAAAACATTTTTCCTTTGCACACTGATTGCACGATGACAAAATATAACACTTGTTTTAAGTTTATTATTATGAAAAAATTGTTCTTTAATTATAAAATATTTATTTTATAAATTTAAAATTTTTGATAATTCATTACCAAAATACTTTCCTTTATTTGAAAATTAAATTGTGTGTTTTCTGTAGATACTTTATTCGTTTTGAAATATAAAGTATAACTTAAGTATAAATAAAAATATAAATTAATAAGACATTATGCATTTTTTACACATGTGTAAAAAAATTATGATAAGGATATTGTCTTGATTGGATTTTGTATAATTGTGTGTTTAAAATAATAACAATGAAACAGAGATGGTGTTACAATAATAAGTTATGATTGTATTTATATTTATCCTTTAATTATATATTATATAAATTAAAAGTAAAATAGTAAAAATATAAATAAAATTATAACTTATACATAATTGAAATATCGTAGGCTTATTTATTTTTATTTTTTAATTTAATTATAATATTTATAATCTGTATTATAGTAATTATTTTACAGTATTATTATTATTATTATATAGCCAAAGATATGCTATATAGGTTATATAGCCATCATATTTAAGTCATCTATCAGTGTGCAATAAAAAAAATGTTGTATAATATATTAATAGAGTAAATAATGCAAGTTAATTACATTGTGCATTTTATTTTGAATAATAAAAAATAATAAAGAAATCAAATTTCATAATGACAATGTCCGTACGCACACACCTTACACCTGCTTTACTTTTAAACCCTAGCTGCAGGTAAGCCACGCGAGGCCCCCGGGCGGTTCTACATGTACCGTGATGGACAATACAATACTTCTCAACTGTTTTTGGGAGCTAATACAAGGGAAAAGGTGGCATTATCACATCTAAAAAAAAATATTTGTGATAAATATTTCCTTTTTATTTTTTCAATCGTGGAGACCGAATGTTCAATTCTTACACCTATTTCTGAGGAACTGAAGTTTTTAAGTTACCGCACATGTTTTATTTTTTTCTGTGAGACAAAGACAGTAGCTCCGTGAGTTTAAGGCTGAATGTGAAGTGATTTTTCTAAAGACAAAGACAGTAATTTTTACACAAATATAACATAACTAAAAACATGAAAAAAATGAAGAAAAAAAAAAAAAAGAACGGGACTACCGCGCAAATTTTCAACTACCATACTTTTTTTTATTTGTTTTTTCTCCCTTTTATCTAATATACCTATAATAACTCAAGGAACGAAAAAAAATTATTAACTCAACAACGCAAAAACGCTTGCAACTTTTTCCGTCCCTACGGATCGCGCCCAAAATTATAATATTCTTAAGTCCTGAAATTTATACCATACCTTTGACTTTCAAATAACATCGAAATCATGCAGAAAAAAAGGTGCCAATTATTCTTCAAATATTATCCCTATCAGCCTAATTTATCCATTACAACATACGTTATGCTAAAACTAATAATAACCACCTAAACTAGCATAAACGTTATGTAATACTATAAGTTATTTATTTATTTTGTTTAAAAAACTAAACATAAAAAACTAACATCGTCCGTAATTTCCGTGAAGGGCACGTATAAAATACAATTTGTGTTATATTAGCATATTTTTTAATATTGTAAACCATTTTGCTGTGTATTATAACAATTTAATGTGTTACTGAAATGAGGTTATTATAATTATTAAGCATTTATTTCTGTTCATTTAGGAGATAAAAAAAATTTAAATTGAGAAATACGAGACATAAAAGTACAAGCCTTAATATGTATGTTTAAATATTAGGAGTAATTAGAAACATCTGTTTGTGAGACTTGGAGAATATATGAGAGAGAGAGAGAGAGAGAGAGAGAGAGAGAGAGAGAGAGAGAGAGAGAGAGAGAGAGAGAGAGAGAGAGAGAGAGAGAGAGAGAGAGAGAGAGTTAGAGCTGCCAAGCACAGAGTAATATTCATGACAGTGTACTTAACTTATTTTAATTGCGTACAGATAATATCACCATTATGGCGCCACTGAAAATTGATCATCTAAAATTTACTTAAAGAATAAACTACGTCATTAACGCTAAATGTATCACTTATTTATGCTATATAAGTTACATAGCATAACTGTTGCTAAATTTAAACAACATAAATAATTATGCTGAACAAAATAATATTTCAAATATTACTATCCAACATAGAGTACAACATAAATAATCTTGCTAATTATAAGTTTTATTTTATTTTATTAGCACACATATTTATACAAAATAATGTTTCACAATGGTCATTAAACACAACTACTTCCAAAAATCTACTTATTATTTTTCGTTAATAGCCTATTCGCACGAACCTATTTTGTAAAATGTAAAATAAATTGGATAGCATGAAAATGTCCTATTGTACACAGAAACAATAAATACATTATTTATGCTGCATTTATGTCAATATAGCATAAATAATGTTAAATTAGAACCACACAAGATGTATATAGATCTATATATACATCTTGGAACCACATAAATAATTATCCTGTAAAATATAATATTTATGCTATATTATAATATATAGTTATTAATAATATATAACTTATTATGCAGTCTTGTATAAATTATGTTGTTTTAACAAATTGAAGTAACAATTATTGCTCAGTTCTTTTTGTCCATGTTTTTGAAAATAAAAATTGAATGAAATAAAATTGATATTACAATGAAAGTATTGTCTTGTGTGAACATGGCTTAATTTAGACATTTGTGACGTCACTTTTACGATACACTGCTCAGAATATATGACGTACTTAATACATGTAATGTACAGCAAGGACGATATGTGCAAGTGGAGGAAAGCAGTAAATTTTAGCAAAACTATCAGCCACACGCTCGGGCTATAAAACATTTCGCACGCCTTGTATATTTTATTAACATCATGAAGCATTGCTTCATGCATCTCATATATATATATATATATATATATATATATGTGTGTGTGTGTGTGTGTGTGTGTGTGTGTGTGTGTGTGTGTGTGTGTGTGTGTGTGTGTGTGTGTGTGTGTGTGTGTGTGTGTGTGTGTGTGTGTGTGTAAATTATGTAATTATATATATACACATACATATGCCTCTATAATTAACATCATGTATGTAATGGCGAGATAAAAATCATAAGAAATAAATAAATAATAATAATAAATATTTATTGAGCATGAGAAATTTTACAGTCATAAAACCAGTCAAAGTCAAAACATAGGGTGGTGCTCAAAATGATATTTAAAAACATTAATTAAAAATTATATTAAGTTTGAAATAACAAATATACGTTTTTTATTTAATCAATAAGAAAGTTAAAGTTACTCAGTGATAAAAATTTGATAAATAGTACAAGAGAGAGAGAGAGAGAGAGAGAGCAATTTAGTCAAGACTGCAAATACTAACTTTTAATAAAATGAGAACAAAAATTGTCTTTAAAAAAATTATTTGTTGTAAATACTGATTTTCGATAAGGAATGAAGGAATGTACTTAACAGGCTTAAATGTCTGAAATTCAAAAGTTATTTTCTTATTAGTTCTTGTCAATTAAAAGTTATTGGTAACAACTAGCCTTAGTAAAAATTTTAAGACTTATGATTCAGGCATAAATTAATTATTGAAATAAAATTGAATGTCTATGATCATAAAATGTCAGTATTTTTCTTACAAATTTGTAGTGAGAAAAATAAATCCAAATTTGTAGTGAGAAAAATAAATCAAAATTGAGAAATGTGATTTCTTAATTTTTCACATCTTCAAATAAGTATTTTTTTTTTTTTTTGCCAAGTTGTTGTTACTATCAAATTTTAAATGACATCAGCAGACATCAACAATGTAGAAGATCAAATTTGAGATAAGAGATTTCTAACTAAAACACTTAACAGTACTTTATTGAACAGCGAGAAAGAAAAAGTTCACAGTAAAAAATCTACTTACTTGACTAACGTTTTAGTCTCTCGCTCTCTCTCTCTCTCTCCCTCTCTCTCTCTCCCTCTCCCTCTCTCCCTCTCCCTCTCTCCCTCTCTCGCTCTCCCTCTCTCTCTGACTTACATTAACTGAAAGTGTATGTACAACAAAACAAATAATAAAAACACAAATGCTACACTGACATAACAAATTGGAATTACTTAAAAACTGGTAATCACTAAAAACATCATAAATTGCCTTTAAACATTTATGTTTATACATCAAATGCGAGTACCTAAAATTATTCTAAATCCGATGTTAAATATTATATTTGAAATGTTTTCTCTGTTTTAGTGAATGTTTTGCTTACTATCATGACTACTATTGTAGTTAGTACTATTCATTTATTTTATTCAGTTAGTACATACTAACTAGTTAGTACATCGGGTAGCCTTTCCTGGCTACCTTCTGTCACTGCTCAACGGTCCTCTCGAATACGGGGGCTTAGTAAGACATACAGTAAATAAAAAATAATAATAAAAATACTGTATAACACTGGTAGTCAATACTATTCAATACTATTCTCTACTAATTGGAATGTTTAATGAAGAGACGCGTATGCTTTGTCGCGCAGTCAAAGAATTACGTAAAGTTAACTTATTTGCGTTAAGATAATAAACTATTTTTTCTGAGTGTAGCTGGCAAAAAGTCGAGGCAAAAAGCTTTCAGCTTGATTTGGTTTACCGGAAAACAATTTATTTTTGTTAGACAAAAAGCTTACGACACTTTTGTATATATTTCTTGTTGCTGAAGTACAAGCGAGCAAATTCAAATTTTGTCGTTATTTTTTATATTCGAAACACTTCTTGTCTCAAGACGTAAAGCCAGCTTCGTCGCTTCTCGGAGAAGTCAAAGTGCTTTTATATGAGAGCGCTAATCACTTTTGTTATCACAAAATATAAATTAAACTATTTTTATGATTTTTTTTTTAAGTTTAAAATAAAATAAGATGCGTTATTAATTTTGTTACGATTTTCAACAATATATTTAATAATTAAGAAGAATATTGCGTGATTTATTTTTGATTATATATTTATCTGTCCTTTTTTTTAAAGTTGATATTTCTTAACTAGAAATAGAAATAAAATACAAAAACAATTGAATTATAGAATTCATTAGGTATTTTTTGAAAACCTAATTTAAAGAGCTTTTTGTCCGTTGATTTGCAATGGGTATTTTAAAACACGTTAATGAGAAAGATATTTTAACTAAAAGACATAATTCTATTTTGACTTAAGATTAAAATTATTTTGGAGAACGTCTACATTAATTGAAATCTTAAATAATCTTGTTTCTACTGAAAAATGAGTTATTTTTTCGTTTTCTTATAAGAGAAAGATTTTCGTATATCCGTGAGAAAATGTATAAAATTTTTATTTAAAATGTAGCAATTTAAATTAAGAAGTAAATTTATAATCTCGGAGTTTATCTTGTAATGTGTAGTCGACAAAACTACACTCACAGAATGAACCTCTAATGTCTTTGTTAGAAATAAGAATCTTTATTGAGCCAGGTAGTTCATAGTAACACTTAAAGTTACAACAAGCATTGGTCTTGTCAAACTTAAAATTAAGTTAACTTAACATAATTATATAGAACAGGTATACTATAATAAACAATGAATTCCCCAACTAATTATTTGTAATAAATAAACATATCATAATAAAGTATGTGAAATAAACTGTGCTATCATCAGGGGGATGAACATCAAGACATCGATGTCATCTATTTTTGAATCTCTATTTAAAAAAAGGATCCTAAACTATAATATTCTTTGTGGAGCAAAATCTTCTTTAAGCCATAGACCACATAAAACAACAAGTGATTTTTAATGAATAAACACAAAATAGGATCTTCAAAACTGATGACAATTTTTTTACCAGAATGTTAATGTAGCCACACGGGAGAGCGTGAAAATACTGTAAACTATGCAATTTGCGTGAAAATTCATGTTTATGACGTCAGAAACATGAAAAAATTAGTATGAAAATGTTGTGCGGGTTGCATAAATTGAATTTTCTGATCACTGCTACTGAGCTACTGTTGGGTTTTGATACAAACTAATGTTATTTATGTAGTCCCATCAAGTGTTTTGTGACATAAATGCTTATGTTTTTCTTTGGTCCATTCCTTTAAACTACTTGTCTGTACCAGTTTGTTTTTTTAGTGTATCTCACCTCATAGTGACGTCATAGCCAAGCAAAAATTGCTGCTGTTGTAGAGCGAGCAATTATTTCCCAAATATCTGACATATACTCTCACTTAACCAGAGCTACATTATCTGATTAATGAAGTCAATTTCATATTATGTACTTTCTAATAAACAATTCTCAATTATCGTTACGTTTTTGTTTTTACGATTTATGTCCACATTTCTTCATCCAGCAGTTACATTTCAATTTCTAGACATCTCAACTGACACAAAAAATAAATATATAACAATTAACTTACAAGGATTAATTTTAGAAACTTTATACAAAATGAAGAAAAACAAAAAGTATGAGTTTAATCCAAACTGAAAAATATGACACAGAAATATTTCGAACGTTTAACTCAAAATTGTGGTCTTTGATAAGTATAGAAATTGTATTTATTGATTTCAGTCAGCACCAAAATTTAACAACAATATATATTATATTAACACACGCAAATAAAGTATCAAGTATTTATTATTGCACTTATTTACAAAAAAAAAAAAAAAAAAAAAAAAAAAAAAAAAAAAAAAAACTTAAAGAGTCCCTGGCCTCAAAAACAATTTTCTTTGCAATGATAAATTATGAGATGTGACTATTATAAATAAATCTATTTTGTGCCTTAACCCTTCAGTACTCTCGCAAACTGGGAAGAAAACTTGTAAAGTAGGCAACCCGCGCTACAATTTCTATTGTAGACCCGGAATTGTTGACGTCATGAATTCCTAAAGTTGCCTACTTTACAGTTTTTCAACCCCAGTTTGTGAGGCTACAGAAGGGTTGAAGGATATAATATGTGTATGAATGGTGGTCCGATCTCAGGATTTTTACGTTTTTTATTTAATTTTTTAACACCAGGAGCCCTTTAAGTAATTTATGCTATAGAAAATAATTATTATTTTATGTAGCAAAATACTGCTATTCTGGAGTAAGATAAGTAATTATGCTGTACAGCAAAACTGTGATGTAAAATAGTCACTAAATAGTATTGCATAAATTATGTTGTTACCAATAAATGTTATCAAACTTAAGTTTAAATTCAAAACTTCTTTATTTAAATTCTTGAAAGGTCTCTAAATTACATTGTGTTTGTCTGCTACATTTACTACGTCTTTATTTTTTCGGTGTAGCTAACATAAAATTGCTTAGGTCACATATTTGACAGTGTAGACATACTCAGGTTTATGTTGATGCAAGCGATGTTCGGGAGAGAAAGTAAATCCCAATGCAATCTCGTGTTACAGAAGCTGACTCCCCACACGTGGCTCGCTTCTTCGGTCAAAGTTTCCTGGCGTTTCCTGCTCTGAGAGGTGCTTACAAGGACGTGCAGGTGTCACTGGAGTTCCGACCCGAGGCGAGAGACGGCGTGCTCTTATTGGCGGCAGAGAGAGACGACATGGCCGGTGACTTTCTAGCCCTCGTGCTCGTAGACTCTTACGTCGAGTTCAGGTCAGTATCAAATTCAAAGTTCATGAAATCTTTGTTTCATTCATTTAAACGTATCAAATTTAAAAAAAAAAAAAAAAAAACATAGAAAGAGAATCTCGTCCTGAATCGTGAATTTCTAAGTTTATTTTCAGTTCCATCAATTCAATCCCGTGTTTCTAATTAATTTTTGAAAGTTTTGAAACGACCTCACGATTTCTAACTTTTTCATGCATAAGGTTATCTACAGTGATGTCTTTTTTGTGTATTTCAAAAATTATTTAAAAATACTTAATTAGCTCGACAATTAGAAATTCACATATTTATCAATTTAGGACAATTTTATCTTTTAGAATAAGAAATAAAAATTACCCCTCCCCCAATGGTCTTCCTCAAAGTATCTGCAAAAGTGCATTAACATAATAAAAAGTAAAAAATAAAAACTTACATACTAACAAAATGTAACTTCAAAATTAGCTGGCATAAAATCAGAAATACGCTGTAAAAAATTAAAGAGAAAAAAATAGGTCAATGGCACTTAAATTTATATTAAAAAGAAAAAAAAATTATAATACTTAATAAACATACTGATATTTTGCAATAACATAAGAAATTATGCTGAACATCAAACTATTATGTAGTACAATCACTATACAATGTAGCATAAATTACGATGTTATGCATAAATGTTGCTGCATTGTGCTAGCATAATTATGCTTACGTATTTATTTTTATCCGTGCACATTCTACAGCAAGTTAGTATTGTTTCAAGAATAGACCTTACACAAAAGTTTAGCTTAACATCTTAAAATTAACTTTTTAGTCTACATAAATTTTATTTCATTTCTTTTATTTTCTTTTCTTTTTTCTTTTTTCTTTTTTCTTTTTTCTTTTTTCTTTTTTCTTTTTTTTTTTTTCTTTTTTTTTTTTGTAATAAAAATAGATAAAATTTGGTATTATTAAGTCAATGATAAATCTCAATTAGTTGAAAAGTTTTAGCATTATATTCTATAAAACTAAACTGTAAACAACTTTCCTTAAATCTCAATTTTGTTTCTTTACTTAATTTTAGTTTAGTTTAATTCAAAGTCAATATAATCCTCTGTATCAATATATCGATATAAACAAACAAACTTTATTTAATTCAATCAGAGCTGGGAAAACTTTTACTTCAAAATGTTGCTTTTATTTTGAAGTTAATTGAACAATAATTACTTTGCAAAAACTTTTAGTAATTAAAGATTCGTAATTACAGGTAGCAAAGCCCTGCTTGCACGTTACACTTTTGAAATCTTAAATTAAATTTATGTTTTAATTTTATAAAACTTTGCCAATTTTACATGCCGAAATAGTATAACGGTAATGAGAAATTTTTGGAATTATTTGGAAACAGTATAACGGTATTGAGGAAATTTTAGAATTATTTGGTTCCATATAATATGAACTCCATTATAAAATTGCAGAACAATGATTTATGAGGGGGGTTTTATGTTTTTCGTGAGGTAGGTTCTCTAGAGCAAAACAAACTGCAGAGTAGTCATAATTATACAGCCTCCGTAACCTTTCCTAAATAATCGTCCACATTCCACACACACACTTGATAACTATGCTGGCTCATTTTCATTGTATTTTGTGACGTCTGACCATTATTGTGTTCAGTGCTTGTGGACCTGCTCTCTTGCTGAATAAATAAATAATTTGAATTTGAATTTAGACAAAATGTGTTAATTATTATCGTAATAATAAATAATCAATGTTATATACAACATAAGAGTTATGAAGTACCAATGTACCAGCATATAAGTACATATATTATAGTAGAGGAATACTAGCTATTAATTTTTGAAGCATAATTATTATTCATAGGTTTAAAAGAGGTAGTTCCAGTGTGTAGGTAGGTTTTTCTCTTTCATAATTGTTTAAACTGTTTCAAAATAGTAAAATTATGCTATTTTGACACAAACGGAGCATTATAATTACTTAATTTAATTTCATCCCGTGCAAAAATTTGTTCTCATTAAATATACTATAGTATATATCCCCAATTCTAAAAAAAATAATATAAATAAAAATTTGAAAGTATAGAATGTCCAAAAAAAAAATTTAATTTAAACATTAATCCTAAAAAGTTCTAAAAAATTAAATAATAACGGAGTAAATTTTTTAAAACCATGTAATTTTAAACAATGTACACTTAAGAAGGAAGTATGATGCGTTTGCAATTTTTACCCCACATTTTAGAAGCTACAGAAGAGTTACGAGAAATATATTTGGACTATTATAGTGTTTTTGATATCACGATTCATCAGTTTGCTCTCAGTTAAGTTTAAAGTAAAACCTACACTACACGTAAAATTAATTAATACAAGGGAAATAAGAGAGCTAAGTACTGTACACTGAAAAAAGAAATGCTTACTGAGTAGATATCGTTAAATTCTTTAATTTGACCTCGTATGTAATCGGCATAGTTTTATACGTTGTTATCATATATGGAAATTATTTTTGTTTAAACATGTTTTTACTTTGTGATCACATCAATGCAATCTGTTCCGAGACATTTTATATTTAAAGATAATATTGAGTTACAGTTGACTATCTAATAGCACGCAGTTAGCAAATATTGCATATTTATGTTAACTGTAGGGTCTATGCATTCATTGTAAAGTCGACGTCATATTAGATCACTCAATCACATAGGATGGTGTAGGAAAATGAAATATTCTTTCAGTTTAAAAATACTAAGCAATATTGGTGAGAACAATGATGCTGTTAATAGTTTGAATTAATATCTCAAGTATGTGAGAAAAATAATAATAACAAAAAATAAACCAATTTCCTAAAGAAAATAACCAAAAATGAAGTTTGTCCTATGCTGAGCAATA
Source organism: Ecdyonurus torrentis (assembly GCA_949318235.1). Taxonomy (NCBI): domain Eukaryota; kingdom Metazoa; phylum Arthropoda; class Insecta; order Ephemeroptera; family Heptageniidae; genus Ecdyonurus; species Ecdyonurus torrentis. Next base: position 52,652,476 of record OX439130.1, read on the forward strand.
AGGTAGTTGATTGATCAAATTTTTTATACCTGGTATTTACCTGGTATTTAGCATGCAATGTTTCTCTTTCTCTCACAATCGGTGGAAAATATTCTCTAACCACGTGTTTTAAAACGTGGCAAGGCGATCGAGTTCTGATTGGTAGAAAATGTTTATAATTAAAGCGTCACGAGCAGTAACCTCGCTCCGGGCTAACAAATCTCTCTTTGCAAAGTGTAAACACTCCTGGACCAATCAAATTAACTGAACCAAATAAATCTGTTTTTCAAAGAGATTAGTCGAACCTGTTGATATTACCCAGCCAGCCTTGGGGAAATATGGAACAAATGTCGTCGTTTCCTTTCTGCTTAACTTGTTTAATATTTTTGACAACAATTTTATGTGTGGTACTATTGTATTGTGAATATTAACTTGGAGTTGGAGTGTATCAAAATAATATAATAGAATAATTTTATTTAATCACATGCACGCGTTTTTTTAACCGTATTACCCACAAGTATAAATAAATTAGAAAATGTGACAGAATAAGTTGATTATTTTTTACAGTTTTAAACCTGTATCAAAACAAACAAATGAATTCCAAGATTAAAAAAATGATTTTTTTTAATTTCCGCCTGTAAAATTTTTAGATTTAAAATATTTATGGCCCTCATTTATTAATATTGTTAACAAAATCTTGCTGCAAATTTGCATAGTTAATTAAGAAGTTCATTGAGAGATGAATACATTAACATTGACTTGTCTGGTTTCAGGTTCGACTGCGGGTCAGGGCCCGGTGGTGTGAGGTCGCCAGAGCCAGTCAAGATGCACCAGTGGAACCGCCTGACGTTGTATCGACATCGCTGGGATGCCTGGTTGCAGCTCAATGGAGGAAAACACGTTCAGGGCAGGTCTAAGGTAAGACGCACATATCAGCCTTGTAGTCGTGGAACATAATTCGTTAACATTTACTGGCTATTTATATAACATAGATTAACAACAGTATACAAGAATGTAATGTTACACGGAGAATTTGTCTAAAAAGTTACTATTTAGGCTTTTTTTATTATAATATATTTGTTAGATATATACAACGTTTTTTAAGAACTAAAAAGCTAACTATTTACCGCTGTCATATAGTGTCACTTATTTCCAGTTCAGTTAATAGGACTCATTAGTGTTGTTCGTAAACTCTGTTTTCTTGCACTAAAAATGCGCATTCCATTTAAATAACCAAAGTTGATCGTCATTTTAGGAGCAAAGAACAAGGTTTACGAACAGCATTATTGTCCTGACTGCGCCTTTTGTTCAACACTTTATAATTATTATGTGTATAATTCATCTGCTGCTAATCTTTGATTGAACAATAAAGACTATTATTTATTTATTTATTTATTTATTTATTTATTTATTTATTTATTTATTTATTTATTTATTTATCAATTTATTTATTTATTTATTTATTTATTTATTTATTTATTTATTTATTTATTTATTTATTTATTTATTATTTTATTAAGAAATAACGTTTATACTAACAACTTTAAACTTATTTCAACCAAGTTATATATTAGTTTGTAATGAATATTTACATCTATGCATCTGAATAATTTCTTAAATTTATGTTGTTCGTGTATATCATAATAAATTACTTGTACTTGAAAAGTGACATCTGTAACGTAAGAGCAGTGTTGCCAAATAATCTGAAAATCATAGATGAGTTCTTTAGTAAGATCTTTGATGTCAACTTTATGTTGTCCAGGAGTGTACATACTACATAGACTCATTGATTGATAGTGTAACGTGACGTATGTTCCAGGGTTTGTTCTCACGTATCACGTTCCGCGAGCCACTGTTCATCGGAGGCCCCGGTAACACGACTGGACTGTCAGGCAAGCTGGGCGCCGCGGAGGGACTGCGGGGGTGTGTACGTCACCTGGAGCTCAATGATCACGTGTACGGCTTTGGACTGTCACCGCGAGGGGACGCCGCACAGGGATTCGACATCGGTGAGTCCTCAGTAGCTTGTAATAGCATCATCAAGAGAGCATCATATTTTTGAGAGCAAATAATATAGCAGTTAAAAATCTGTGCATGCGTCAACTGGTGTTAAGTTTAAAAATAACTTCACCGAGTCAGGATGGTCCTCATTGGAGAACTCACTAATTTTTTTCCTCAAGCTTTATGTTCGATATAACTACAGTGATAATTGATTTAATAACTTTGGGGTGTTACGTATACATAAAAAATGTATCCAAGGTGCATCAACGTCTTGTGCAGCATTCACTTCGACTACGGACAAATTTCTATTTTCACTAACACAGACACAGCTATCTCGGCGCGCGTGCGTACGCAAATGTGATGCAGTTTTACTAAACCATTTTTTTCTCTATATTGTTATCTATATTGTAATTTGTTTGTACATTTAAAATATGTAGTTGTTAAAACACAGCAATTGATGTTATCGGTAATAACAAAGAACACTCTAACAAAGTTTGCTTCAATTAAATTTTTTTATTTTATATCTTGTTTATCTTGTTTGTATACATATGACATTCATTTTTTTGAAGAGTAAATTTTTTAAAAAAATGATAAGCTCCTGCACGTAAAAGTAGGTCTAATTAGGTCTATGGTATCCCTAACGCCTAATGGTCTAATGGTATCCCTCATACAACTTTTCATCCTCAGTGCAGTAATTGACCCTCCCCCCCCCCCCCGCCCCCCCTTCCAAGTAAATAATAATAATAAAGATACGCAAGAAACATGATTCCGTAATACTAAAAAAATAGAAATTAGGGGACTCAAAGTTTTCCCCGTACCGTGTACAGTATATAGACTTCTTCACCAGTAAGCTCTATAGCTGCTAATATTTAATATATTATAATTATAATATCTAATAGCTCCTAATAGAACCTTTACCAGTAAGTTCGCTATAGTTCCTAATATCTGTGAAGATGATAGCTCTATTTCAATTTATTTACATATAAAAAAGTTTTTGAATACAACAATGCGCTGTGACGCAGGAAGTCTCATTGTTTGAACTTGTTTACAATAATAGAGTGTTGTGTCTTACTTGTTATAAAATAAAAACAGAGTATGAGAGCACTTTAACTGAGCTCGTTAATAAAAACACAAACAATGTAACCAGTTCATCAGCTAAAACAATGAAAACAGAATGAGCTTTAAGCTCTCTTGTAGTCAAAAAAGTAGTCGTGATAAATCATAATACAGGTCCATCAAACGTACATACACATATTACGTCACTTCTGTAGCCTCACATACCGGGGTAACAACTTGAAAACAAAGCATAACGGCTACTTTATATGACGTCATCAATCCTAAAATTTAACATAACTTGCAGAGCGAGTTGTTTGAGAAAGAGACGTATCATGTTGATGCTTCGATTTCATGATTTTTACAAGAAGTAAAATATATGTTTTATTTTAAATACAGTTTTCTTAAGGTAAAATACTAAAGTCATGCTATAGTTTAACTTTGAACGTAAGGTGGAGTCTGTACCATTACTGTGTTGTCCCAATTATGCTGTGCAGCAAAATTATGTTTCACCTCTAAACCACACGGCCAGCGCGTGTGTGCTTTTCCATTAATTGGAAAGTCCTTACCTGTCGATAAGACAATGTCTTGACTGGGACTGGGATTGGTGTATAGCACGATAACACAATATGGCAAGCAAAAAAAAAAATAAATAAAAAAAAAATAAAGGTGAACTGCAAAAAGATTATTCTAATTTACATCAAAGCAGTAAAGATCCAACAAGAGAATATTATGTCGCAGAATCGTGTAGTAATAAGTATGCTTTATTTTGTTGTTTGTTTGCAATCAAGAACAAGGCCTGCGCTGATTACTTTGATGGTACACATAGTTCATAATAATCATTTTAAAATTAATAATAGGACAAATTAATGTTTAAAAAAAGAGCATGGAACATAAGCTATATTTGCATTATTATTTGTTTTTATATTTATCTCCTCCCTCAAAAATGTGGGGGGGGGGGGGGCTATTGCGTCAGTGCCTGCTCACTTCCCATAGAGGACGTTACACGTTATAAAACTGAGAAAAGCTTAGTTCCTGATAACTCAACTGGTGGCAGCACAGGTCAAAAGTAGTCATCTCAAAGTTTGAGATGCCTGAATTCGACCGTGCTGCCACCAGTTGAGTTATCAGGAACTAAGCTTTTCTCAGTTTTATAACGTGTAACGTCCTCTATGGGAAGTGAGCAGGCACTGTATTGCGTGCACCGGGCCCACACTGAAGCCAAGATGCACGCACCCTATCGCTACCTAAAATACTGTGACTATTTTGATAGAAGGCGCGCTGACGGCTATTTGGCCCTGACCGCATCCACCGGGGTGTTGTCCTCTCCTGCAATATACAGTATATTATATAATAATTGTTCAATAGAAGACTTTCAAAAGTAGGTTTAGTGAGAAAATAAACAAAATCACAGCCCAACAATACTAACAAAATACTAGCACACGACTTTGTGTTCCTGTCTTGATTTAACATGCTTTCTTATGGGGCAATAAAGTAGCTGCACTTTGAGGTAGAGTTATTTCTTGGAAGTAAAATTTCTGCAGTATAGCTTCCTGCATGAGCCTCAAAATTTTTATTTTCCTTGATTTCAATCAATTTGATTACAGCTTTCACTTCACCTAATTCACTTAAAATCCAGGAAAACAAAAGCTTGGAGTTTCAGTAAGCTACTGTAAAAATTTCAGCTACAAGAAATAATTCTAGCTCAAGTTATAGCTGTTTTATTGCCCCATAAGAAAGCATGTTAAATTTCAATACAAATGATTATCAACATTATTATTATTATTATTGAAGCAGAAAAAAAGTAATAAAAATACATTTAATTCATAAGTACGAGGAAGTTGGCAAGCACAATTATGTTCCGCACCAGCTGTGGTTGTCTGGTGAACAACACGGCTAAGAATCAATTTTACTGACGATAAAACAAGTAACATTACATACTGTAAGTAACAAGTAAATTTAATAGAAAAAATGGCACAGAAATAAATTAATTTCCTGGATAAAAAGTTCTTGTAGAAGTATAAAGTATTTATCTTTGTTCATATAGATTAGTAATTAATTATTTGTAAGTACGCTGGTAGTGCATACGATGTTTGTGCTGCAGAGTTTATTCACCTTTATCTCTAGTGGAGGCTGTGAGAGAGAGAGAGAGAGAGAGAGAGAGAGAGAGAGAGAGAGAGAGAGAGAGAGAGAGAGAGAGAGAGAGAGAGATGAGCGAGTAGGTTTGGAGATGAATTGTGGATGAATGAAATGCTGACACAGATCGATGAGAAGAGCGAAGCAGCTGCTCTCTCTCTCTCTCTCTCTCTCTCTCCCTCCCACATACAAGCAGATCAGAAATAGCCAAATGTAATATGACGAGATAGACATGACATTACATCAATTACATTTCAACTGTGTCACACATTTCATATTCAATTACAAAACCAAACTACACTATTTTCATTACGTGTATAATAAAATGCTATCAACTAATTTAATTTTATAACATTTAAAAAACACATTATTTAAAATTTATAATTAAATTTTTAATTAGTTTTTAATTTAATATATAATGTTGTATATAATATTTACTGATTCAGCATTATTTTTTTAATTATATATATATAGACATAATTGTAAATTGTGGTTTTGTAAAAATTATATGGATTGGAAAATTTAAACATTATTACTGAGATTTAATTACAACTAGATTGAAATGTGAAATATTACAAAAATACTGAATACAATCTCTCTCTCTCTCTCTCTCACGAAAGCTCCAGCACGATTGTTGTCAACAATCTTTATGTACGAGTGAGAAGAGTGTTCGTTAATTTGTGTGAAAGCTGGCTGTGTGTCACTGGCTGAGATGTAGCCTTGCAGCTCCGACTTGCGAATCTTTACAGTGCCTGAGCTCGCTCCAAACTTCAATAACATTAGTCAGTAATTAAGTCTTTTTCTTACTGCTTGCTTTTCAATGCTTTCAGCTTCATACAGCAATTAAAACTGACAAGAGAAAGAGAGGAATTAAAAATATAATTATAAAATATATATACAGTATACTATAACATTATATTTTTAATTTGAAAAAGTTTGTAACATTTATAGAAGGCATTATATTATTTTATATTCTATTTATAATTATTTCAGTACAAATGCGTACCAGATTATTCTCTAATACTGTATACATATTTATTTACTATATCTTTAACATGTATCGCCAGGGAGTTGATATGCAAGGACAACAACACAAAAGCCTGAGTAGGTTTTGAGAAAATATTGATTTAAAATTCATTATTCATTTCTTTCATTCTACAAATACAATGTATCTTACTAGGTTCTTGCCTCAAATTAAGATGACAGTATTTTGTTGTCTATAAAATATTTCCAAACGCACACATGTAAAAGGTCTATCCACAATGACGCGTAAATCACATATAATTTACGCGTCCTTGTGGACAGACCTTAAATCTACAGTCAATAATAACAATACATCAATGCATGAACTTTTGTGTTGAATCTCTGTCAGCATTCATAAATTCATTAAAGGGCCCTTGGCCTCAAAAACAAATTTCCTCTCAATTATATATCATGAGATAGGATTATTATAAATACACATATTTTGTGTTCTAACCCTTCAGTACTCTCACAAACTGGGAAGAAAACTTGTAAAGTAGGCAACTCGCGCTACAGTTTCTATTGTAGACCCGGAATTGTTGACGTCATGAAGTCCTAAAGTTATCTACTTTTACAGTTTTTCAACCCCAGTTTGTGAGGTTACAGAAGGGTTGAAGGATATAATATTATTGTGTATGAATGATGGTCCCATCTCATGATTTTACGTTTTTGATTCAATTGTTTGAGGCCTGAAGCCCATTAACAATTAAAATTAGACGTGAATTTTTTTTATTAACTCGATAGATTTTTATTATAACATAAATTTGTTTTGCCTTCAACAGCATGTGGACAAAACTTCCCATTGATTTGTCCGTCGGTTATGTGGGAAAAATTAGCATAGGACACTCTATGCTCACTATACTAAATTTTCCCACGAAACTCATTAACAAAGCGATTTGAAATTTGATACAATGCACTTTATTGAAGGCAGTACAAATGTTTACTAAAAATTATATATACACTTCGCCCAATACTAGTTCGAGCGGATACAGTGTAATTAACAATGTAAAGTCAGCTGTGATTGGCTAGTAGGTTTATAACAAGCTCTCTGATTGGTTTAGCACAGTGGATACAACTTTTGGCGGGAACGACCTTGTTTTGGCCAGAGTGTTATATATATATATATATATATATATATATATATATATATATATAAACATGAAGTTTTTTTAATCCTAAATTGAGTAATATTACTTAATAGGAACACTTTTAGTTCTCTTTTGAATACAGTTAAATTATTTTATTTTCCTATAGAGATAATGCATGACATATTTTCTCTGAGATTTATGAGTTAACCGTGACTTAATGTTACCTTGATTTATATAAATGATCTTGTAACAAATACTTGAGCCGGAAACAACAAAATATATTTATTAACGCGGTTTCAAAATATCAAATACCATATATTATTCTTAGTGACGGAAATGCAGAATAAATTTTGTTATATTTAATTTATCCGTGCGGGAAATCAATTAAGTAAAAATTAGTTGCAAAAATGTCGATTTACAAAAATGTAATTGAACTACGTACTTCTATGTTGTAAACACTATTTTTAATATTTGCTTTTCCTACCATGTGATTTTTTTTTTTTTTTAAATAATAAAGACAACATTTTAAATGTTCATTTGGTGATGCGAAAGCAGTCCTTGGAGCACGGTTAAGTGAAGCTCTGTTTGATGCAAGCAAAATAAATGTTATTTGTATGTAAATCAAATTACAAAAAAAAAAAAAAAAAAAAAAAAAAGAGAGAGAGAGAGAGCAGATTTTTATTTTCTTTGCCAGAAAAGCTAACTAAATTATTTCCACACTTTCTCGCTTTGCTTACGTTTAGAAAATGTAATTAAGTCACTGAAGCTCTCGTGTTAACTGTGTGCTAAATAAAGACTTGAAAATCACGTTCAAAACTTGCATTCACTTTAATATGTAGAATCATTTTTAAATGAAGGAATGTAATTTGTGGATTAAGAAAAATATTTATTATAGCAAATTTTTAACAGAAGCGTGAATAATGTCAACTACTGATAATAAAATTTATAAAAAAATAAACCAATGAAAACAAAATGAAAACTAAAATCTATGAAAATTGATACTTTTGTTTCAAATTATGAGTAAAAAAACGATATTTTAGGTCATTTTTGTTTGCGTTAGGTAATATTTTAAATCAAGTATTCATGAAAATCTGTCGTACTACTAATTGGCTCAGATATCTTCAACCACTCTTGAGTATTTTTAATAATCTTAAGTGAAAAGTAGACGATTTTCAACCTTAAGAAGTAAAACTTTATTTGTCTCTCAAGTTTTTTTAGAACCATTTTTGCACAAATTTAATTTGATAAATAATGTTAAGTTTTTATGACCATTGAAAATTTAGGCAACAAGTTTTTTTTTTTTTCTGTGATGAATTTTGAAAATGGTCCATTGGATTGCTAGGTACAGTACGTTGGCTATATTTGATGCCAGGTGTAGTGAGATATAGTTGATCCCAGCCAGCGTGGCTTGCAATGGAAGGTCCAGTAGGTTCACTACTGCCGTGGTTTACAGGATATCCAGCTCAGTGTAAAGGCGAGCTGGGGCGCATGGCTAATTATGCTAAAAGCCACCAGAGACCAGGTTTCAATGTACAGTACTGTACAGTACTACTATGAGTGACATAGAGAGATAGGGGGAGGAGTAGAGGGAGGTAGTGAGTACCTGTGGAGAGATATAGGGAGAGAGAGAGAGAGAGAGAGAGAGAGAGAGAGAGAGGTGAATATTGTTAATAAATGTATGAGTGATGTGATGTGATGGTACCATAATACTCAAATATTTCAAAACAAAGTAACAGAGTACTGTAAGTCAAAATGTATTTCATATTGGAAACGTACACACGTTGAATCGACATTTGGACAATATGTTCAAGGTACCAAAAATAATTGAATTAATATACATTATATATTTTTGATATTTCTATTATTGTTATTCACTGTCTCTACTTTACGCAGTGAGACTCAGTTTTAAATAATAAAAGCTAACAAATTTGAATATAATTCGTTGTTTTAAAATTTATTAGTTCATTTCTCCGTATGCGAGCGCTTTGATGATGGGAAAATATTTTCAATTTTTTTTTAATAATATTATAATACACGTAAAAAAATTACTACCTATAAGCGATTTCGATCACATCCGCTTCCGTTTCTCCTTACTACGCATGCGCAGTAAGTTGAAACGGAAGCGAATGTGACTGAAATCGCTTATAGTCAGCCTCAAAACCGTTGTTCCTTTACTAGTCAATACCTAGACCATTTACTTATCTTATGAACGATATTTTCATTGCTATACCTAAGCTATCTACTTATCTTATATTGCATTGAGAAATTGTATGCCTAATGTTGCTCAATATAAGTTGTCAATTATTGCTATAAACCAGGGTATGATATGGCATTGTTTATGAGAAAATACATTGAAAAACGATCTTGAGTTGCTGCAGGTGGAAGACTCTCTTACCCCGCCGTCACTTACATAATCCCTCCTCCACATATGTGGTATAAAATCATTTCACTCAAACCACTATAGATTGCACACAAAACCACTCATGATTTGAGAGTGCATTGTCAGTCTACATCATATATTATCCATATAATTATCATTGTGGAAAATCGTTACAATATCACAACACATTAATAATTTGGCGGTTCACTTTATATTAAATTTTGCATCCAATAAATTGCTTTCTAAGTTCTTATTATTTTTTAAGTATTAAAACCGCAAAACTAATTGTATTCACGTTTATACATAATATATTCAACTCAAAAAACCTCAGTCGATTTAAATCGGGCATGCTTAAAGTATCGCCCATTGTCACATTTGAGGAGAAGGGGGGGCGGCTGGGCGATACCGTAAAAGGTCGAACGGCACGTGACTCAGATTTTTTGAGTTGAATATAGAGCAAGTCTTGCGCACATTTATTTGCAAAGTCATTCCTACAATTAACTTGATTTGATTTGATTTAATCCAGGAGTAAAATGAAAATTTTTAAAAATCTTTTGCGGCAAATTGTGTACGAGCTAATCAAAAGTCCAAGGAGCTGTGACGTCATAAACAGGCTAAACAGTTACTAACAAATAATTAGAGATAAATTAGAAATCAACAAGTCTGCCTAAATCAATGTTGATTTTAAGTATGCATGCAATGTTCCATTGGACATCGTTATATTTTTAAATATTGTATAATATTATGCCTTGAAGATTTCGATGTAAATTGTGAGAAATACGTGATGCTTACGTCAATAAAAATCAAGAAGCTTTCTCAGAAAAAAAAAAAGTAATTATAAAAAGTTGAGACAAAATTAAAACAATTTAAACTTTGGAAAAAAATTTAATTGCACCCGTAGCATTGAAAGACATCACGCTAAATGTTATTTATTTTATAATGCCACAATTTTACCTCTCTCTCTCTCTCTCTCTCTCTCTCTCTCTCTCTCTCTCTCTCTCTCTCATTCTACCTCTTTGTGTGTTTAAGAAAGGTCTGACTTTTTTTCATTAAAATCTTACATTTTAACTTTTATTTTTTTTTCATCTTATATAAATTTTCATTATCATAGCACACAAAAATTTAAGGTAAGAAAAAAAAAATAATAAAAATAATAAAATTATTTTAATACGAAAAAATGTTTTGTTTTTAAAATTGCAAAGCTTAGATTTTTTTGTGATTAAATGGATTGTTCATTAAATTGTTAATTAAAAATTAAAAAATGATGTTTGATAAAAGATAATGGTGATAAAAACATTCTTTTCTTGTTACTTCACTACTTATGCATAATTAAGTGTTTTAATTAGCATTTTTATTTCATCTAGAAAGTGAATGTTCATTAAAAACTGCACATGAAAGCAGAAAAAAAAGAAGACAAAAGGATTGCTTTGCTTTTAAAATTAAAAAAAAAGTCGAGGCGTTTGTTCTTATGTAATGCAAATTTTAACTATACAAGTATGAATTTTAATGAAGTTAATATGTAGCTTTCTACAAAAATGGCAATTTTCGTTAAAGTTAAATACACTACATTATATTAATATTTTTTTACTGCAGAGTTTGGACTTAAAGTTGCAAGAGCAGACAAAACTAATTGTATGCAGTGACACAACTATATTAAATAGAAGACAACTCTATAACAAATATTATTATTATTTATTTAGATTATTAAAGTCACAAAATGACGTCACAGTCGGTAACTCTTCCCTATGCTCACATGTGTATTAGTTACTGATCGTGGCGTCATTTTACGATTTCCAAAAAATTAATTAAAAATAGTAAATGAACCAAAAAATTGGAAATTCACATCTCAGTCGATTCAGGACAATGTTCTCGTTTAGAATATGAAATAAAAATTTCCTCTTTCTTGTCTTCCTCATTAATGTGGCATTTATACCAGATTTAAATTGAAATATGTTTATTGATTTCTTTCCTCCTACAATCACAATACACAACAATGCATATCCGCTCAGGTTATTGTAAATAAATATTACGATTAGAAATGATAGCCAATACAATACAAACAGACAGCATAAATGTTGATAAATACGAAATACATAAATAATTATGCTATATATTATAATAAGATTATCACTATACAATATAGCATAAATTATACCATTTTACATAAATTTTGCTAAAATTGATCCTGAACAATTATGATATATTTATTTTTGTCCATTTTGTTTGGTTTATCATGTATTGTGGTAAACAATTTTTATTTTCAAATTAAATTATTTCACTAATTTTATAATTATAAAGTACACTAAAAAATAATAAGATTTTTTTTATATAAAATTAAATACCGCTTTTGTTTCAATAAATAAATTATTCTGCAACATAACTCTCAAAGCCGAGTTTAATGCTTTTTTTATATATAATATATTTTTAAACTTCAAAGTAAAAAAAATATACATACGCATAAAATAACATTCAACAAAACTTGGAGAGTGCGAAGGTGATTGTATCGACGTATTTGTGTGCTATTTAACTTTTTTGTACACAATTCCTCTTCCTCTGAAAGCCACTTGAAAAGTACTTTGGCAAGATATCAAACGAGCGCCGCAATTTGCAAGCTTAAAGAGAGTAATTAAAACAACGATGGAAAATAAAAATGATATTTATGTTTGGAGCAAATTGTGGTAAAATTTTCTCTTAGCAAAACGTTGCTTTCAGTGAAGTTGTTACAGTTAAGAGTTTTCATTACAAAGTGGTTAAAGTGTCAGAACCATACCTATGTCTAGAACTAATAAGTCTATAATATGTCTTACAGTCTAAGACTATACCTATGTCTATACCTAACTATACCTATGTCTATACCTAACGTAAGTCTAAGTCTATACCTAAGTCTATAATATAAATTAAAGCTTTTTCTTCTTAGTACTTTTTTTTTAAAACATCATTTAAAAAAGTTGATTGTTTTAGCTATTTATTTAACTATACTTATTATTAACAATCCACGAGTAGTGACAAAAAGTAAACATTAACAATGTGTTTGTTTCACAGAGGAGTGCAGCTCTGATGCGTGCAGTCGAGTGATGTGTCAACATGGCGGCAAGTGCGTCACTTCCGGTGACTCTGCCCTGGCTGCCAACTCTCTGGCTGCCAGCGTCGCTGCCGAGGCCACGTGTCTTTGTCCGCTTGGCTTCTCAGGGACTTTGTGTGAGCAACGAGTCGAACTGCAGGTGAGAAATAAGCAAATACAAAGACAATTGACTTAAGTCACAGCATATGGCTCAACTCTAAAATAATAAGAAGCCTTAAAATACTTAGAAACGTTTTTTTAATGTTAAAAGTATTATAAGATGAACGGTTATGTCGTAAAAAAAATGACATGAATGAAAAACATAAATAACGTCACAGACGTTAGGAAAACAAAGTCAACGTTAGCTCTTCCAAACGTAGTTGTTTCTCTCTCTCTCTCTCTCTCTCTCTCTCTCTCTCTCTCTCTCTCTCTCTCTCTCTCTTCTTGTTCTTGTTCTTGTTCTTTTTCTTTCTTTTTTCGCTGTGCTGTTTTTTTTTTTTTTTTTTTTTTTTTTTCGTTTTGTGACGTCACTAACGTTTTTACCGTTAGAATTTCATCGCTTAGTGGGGGCTTACCATACATATGAAATACCTTAACATTGCAAAGTTGTTACATGTTTGTCACAGAACTTTTTATATTGTCTATTTGCTGGGGTTGTCAGTCCTGTCAGGGATTTAGTGTTATTTAATCATGTGTACATGGAGAAAAAAATCCATAATAATTATGTCAGCTCATTTTCAGTACAACATAATCTATATTATCTTCGCAAAGCAATTTTTTCTGTTGTGTAAACAGGGTGTTCGAGTGTAAAATGAACTTGTGTTTAAAAGTAGAGTGCAAAATCAATATCTGGAGCAAGAAATGAAAAAGTAAATCCGAGTGAAAAGTTAGTTTTTACCTAGGGACAGTTTGATATTTATTGGTGCGGAAAGAAATCTCAAGCAAACTTATGACGTGTGGACTCAATATGTTTACTGGGGTTTGGATCAACTTCTTTATAAATATCAACTAAACTTCACTTGATCCAAATTTTACAAGTTATATTCTACTATAATTTAAGTAATAATATAATAATTAAAATCTTTAAAAAGTACACACAAATTATTTTTGTTACAACAAAATCCCGTAAATGCAGTTTTAATTTTTTATTGTAACTTGATAATTTTTTAAAAGTCTTAACATTATTTTTCTTAACAAGTAAAAATTAATCTGTATAATAATTTTGTCTTTATAAGTTAGAACTCAAAATTTGAACAGTATTGTAGTTTTATTATTATTCAAAATATTGTTACAACGTCCCCCCCCCCCTTCCTTATACTATTAAATATTTTTCATATTATTTTGATTATAAAGTGAATAAAAAAATCTTCACGAACATAAATCTGATATAGATACAATGCCACAATAATATCGTTTGTTATTAAATTGACAATTATTTTTTACTTGTACGTGATTTAATTTAGTGCAAGTTGGTCACGGGAATATTGTATACGTCTCCGCAGGGAGTCCATTAAAATGAGGTCACCTCTATATTTGAAAATGTTTCTAATGCAAGTTTGATGCGCTTTCAAGCATGCGGCACAAAGGCAGTGTGATGCCTATACATAGGAGTCTCTCTCTCTCTCTCTCTCTCTCTCTCTCTCTCTCTCTCTCTCTCTCTCTCTCTCTCTCTCTCTCTCTCTCTCTCTCTCTCTCTGATTACGATGCTTCTTTGTATTCACGTAATATCTTATATGTCTTTATGTATCCTCATCTATGGTGAAAAGTAGGTAGAGACAGAGTGAACAAAAAGTAGGTCACATCGTTACATTTGCCACGTACTTTAAGACACATTAAGACGAGTAGTATTATTATGCAGTAAAACTTATATCAAACTAAACATACCAAAAAAAAAAAGAAAGAAAAGAAAGAAAAAAAGAAATTGTTATTTTGTTTTGAGGTGGGCAAAATCTCATGGGAAAGTCAGTAGCAACTTTTCCAGTTTTCTTTACTGGGAACAAATTTCCTTGGGGAACTCCCAGTGTAGCAGCGTTCTTATGTATGTAATCGAAAAAGTTAACATTTTCATTGGTTTTTGCATAAAATCTTTATTATTTCCTTGTTTGTGTTTTTTTTTTACTTCTAGAATGTTCTTATTTATTTACAGTGTTTAAAATATTAATTTTATATTTTATAAACAAAATTTATCAGGCATCAAAACTGAAAAAACTAACTTGTATGTTTATGCAGTAAAGCATATCAACTAAATTTAATTAGTAATTAAGTAATAAGTAATTAGCACCTTAGAGAATTTTATAACTTTAGAGATACAGTTTTACGTATCTAAAGGCAATAAAAAATTGACGATGGTTACAATGCTTAGTTGTACTTAAGAAAACTCTGAATATTTCAACTGTAGTTTATAGTAACGGTAAAACAATACATCGATGATAAGTGGAGATTTGATAACCAAGAACTTTTCAACCTAGTATAGACAAAATTTAACAAGGTAGGTTCGCTAGTGTTTAGTTTCCAACAAAAAGTTTTTTTAGCTTTAAAGTTCAGGGGTTGCAACATAGCTTCTTCAATGTTAGATAATGAGAAGAACTGTCCATAAACTGACATATGATGACCTAAAGCACTTCCGTAGCCCCGCAAACTCGTGATCATCCTGCGAGATATGCAACTTGTCCCGTATCCTTTACGTCATAGTTACGGCTTTACTATAGAAAATGTTGTAACAGGTTGCATATCTCGCAGGATGAGCGCAAGTTTGAGGGGCTAACATGGGGCTACGGAAGGGCTTTGGGTCATATATGTGAGTCAATGAATAGTTCATCTCATTATCTAACATTGAAAAAAGCCATGTTGTAACCCCTGAACTTCCTCTTTAAGCTACAGAACAGCTGTGGACGAATCTCTTATTGTTATTATTATTATTATTGTTATTACATCAGCTCGAATTGGGGCTCTGGTAAAAATGTGAAAAATCTTGTGACCGACAAATTTCATGTAACCAACTGTACATGTACAGTGTACTTGTTGTACTTGTTGTACTTGTCTTCAAAATATAAAAAAGTTCACGATATATCAAATCTTCACATAACATCGATAGATTTCTAATATTTTTATTTCCAGCGTCGTTTTTTTATTGTTGAAGATTTGTGATTCAATATCCAACTAAAAGTGTGTCCCTCAATAAAAAGGTTTTGATCGACTTCAATTTAGAGGGAAAACTGGTGGTTTAGTGCAAAGAAGTGTAACAACTATTGGAGGCACTCGATCGTGAAAATTGACATTATCAACTTTTATTACGGACCATTTTTCTCTCCTTCTGACCTAAATATTAAAAAAAAAATGTGAAAACTTGAAATGGATTTAAAAAAGTTTAAAGTTGTTCAATTGTGATGATATTTTAAGCATTAAAAAATAAAAATGAATTTAAAAACTTTAAAAAAAATTTGTTATTAATTTGAATTATTATACATAATTTATATACATACAGTATAGGGTGTATGCGGATGACGTCATATTTATTGCGCTTGGAGGCCATACTGGAGTAGTGCATAACATTGCTCAGCATAGGACAAACTTCATTTAAGCCAAATTTCTTTGGGAAATCGGTTAATTTTTCGTTATTGTTATTTTCTCACATACTTGAGATACTAATTCAACATATTTACAGCATCAATGCTTTCAAAAATATTGCATAGTGTTTTTAAACTGGCAAGTTGATTATTTTTCCTATGCCACCCATGTTATTGAGTTATCCAACATGGCGTCGACTTTAACATGAATGCATAGACCCTATAATATATACGTAAAATAAATATGTGTTAATATATATGACAAGACCAACGCTTGTTGTATCTCCACCTGTCTGCGTACCGACAAAAATAAATACGTAACAATTATGCTAGCTCATTTTCAGCACACTTTGATCAATGCAGCGTAATTTATGCTATACAGCATAATATCTATATTACAATAACATAAATATTGTGCTGAACAACATAATTATTTGTATTGTGCTAATTTAGCATAATTTATGCTATAATGACATAAATGCAGCATAAATTACATAATTTATTCTTGCCGTGTGTGCTAATAAAACTCTTATCTTATTGAAAAAGGCCAATAAATTATTTTGTTTTGATTTATCATAAGATATTATTGAATATAACCGACAAACTAACGATGCTGTATTTATCCAGGTACCGTCGTTCAACGGCTCCAGCTTCCTCCGCTACGAGGGACTCGGGGCCAGTGCTCTCTCGTGGCTCGAACTAAGACTGGTATTCAAGCCGGATGCACCAGACGGACTGTTGCTGTACAACGGAGGCCGAGCAGACGGCGTAGGTGACTTTGCAGCTCTTTCCTTGGTGGGCGGTCACCTCGAGTTCTCCTTTGATCTGGGCACCGGGCCAGCCACCGTCAGGTAATACAGTTGTCACAACTTTTACTTCATACGTTTCAACTTTTTATTTAAATATATTTATCATCAATAACGGTAAAAAATAAAATTTATCTACAATTTAACACATTAATGTTATTAATTGTATAAGTAACTGTATATTTATGTTGTTTAGCTCAACTTATGTTGCATTGAATAAGTGTTGCTGAGCATGGGCTGGCATACTTATGACGTATTTATTTGTGGTCGTGAAATGAATAGATCTTACTTGTTAGTCTTTCGAGAATTATCTATTTCACTATAATTTGTACTAAAACGTGAACCAATACTGTACAGTACTAAAAGAAAAATATTTTAAAAGTCATATTTTGTTCTTATTTTGTAAGATTCCAAAATGTGGTAATTTTGGTGTTGGTTTTGTGTCCAGGAGTCACGCCGAGGTGTCACTGCACACGTGGCACGAGGTGCTTGTGTCACGCACAGGCCGCCTAGCCTGGCTACAAGTCGACACGCAAACACCGAGTCATGCCGCCACCCCGGGGGCATTCACCCAGCTGTTGTTACCTCAGAGCTTGTACCTCGGGGGAGTCCCTAACCTTGACATGTTGTCTCCCAAAGCCAGAGCAAGGGCGTCCTTTGCCGGCTGCGTGCAGAAGGTAGTCAAACAGATACCATAATATATTTATAGTACTAGTATTATATTATACAGTAAATAATACTCAAAACAAAATGTCTCGTTATTACTAATGACCGCATTTTTTGTTCTTTTTTTTTTTTTATCTTTTTTGAAAAGATATTATTTTCATTGCAAAGAATCGTGGGAATAATTCCACAAAAATTTAGACATTTCCCACAAAAATTAAATGTTTAAAAACATGAATAATAATGATAATATCACAAATATGTATAGAGAATACAAATGATAAGAACATTTTGAAGGAAGAAAAGCATTCCCATAATAAATCAATTATCAAGTTGAAAAAAGTAAAGGACATTTTCCATACATAAAAAATGAATTATAGGCTAGTAGTTTAAAATTAGTAGCCACCTAATATTGTATGCATTGTCTTTATGATATTTATTACGTCTCTATTAAATAATAATAATAATCTTTTATTAAGGCGCATACAGGGCTATTTCAGCCATATTACATGAACCTTGGTCATAAATTGAGCCAATAATATTACAATAAAAAGAAAAAAACATTAAAATATGCAACAAAATTAAACTGTTTGGGGTATAGCGCAACAACAGCGCATCTTGCTTACTGGACATAACTTATTTGACACACAGAAAAAAACACATCAATAATAATATATAAATAAACTTTTACCATCACTTATTTGACAATACAATACAAAAAAAAATAATAATAAGTATACGTATGTCAAACTGTAATGTATAGATTACCTAATATTATCCAAACTTTGATACAAGAGATTTAACGTTAGAAATATTTACTATGTGCAAGTAAAAGTTTACTCGCTACCGGTGCATGCTAACTGTCTAATATTGAAATGTTTAGTGACAATACTCGGCTGTGTGATTTGTGACTCTGGTAGACTTTTGTTTTGTACAGTCCCAGACAAAGGAAATATTACCATTCAAACATGCTGCTTTGCACGCCTCAAATTATTTTATGTGCACGGACAAAAATAACTACGTAATAATTATGCTAGCTCATTTTCAGCACACTTTGTTCACTACAGCATAATCTATGCTATAGTGCATAATAACTATGTTGTACAGCATAATTATTTATATTGTTCAAATTTAGCATCATTTATGTTAAAATGACGTAAATAATGCTACGTACTTTATTATTTCTGTGTGCAACGTTATTATTACGTCATATTCACGTGCAGCACGAGGAGTGCTTGGCATGCTGGCTACAGTAGCTCACCTGAGTGAGCAAGCTGACTTATTGCACTTTATATAAAATATCACAAAACACGTGAATATCACGTAGCAATATCGTTGCCACATAAAATATGAGGATCGCAAAAACAAAAGACAACGTTTCAATGGTAACATTACATTTGCCGAACACTGTACATTGGGAGTAGACATTTGTTTTGTCAGTGTATCATTACTAATGACTTGTTGTATTGTCACAGCTGGAGATCAACATGGATAGTAGACATTTGTTTTGTCAGTGTATCAGTACTAATGACTTGTTGTATTGTCACAGCTGGAGATCAACTCACAGCCCGTACGCTTGCTGGCCTCTGCACTGAACGGTGTGAATGTTGCTAACTGCGCACATCCTTGCTCCGCAAGACCGTGCAACAACGGCGGCCGCTGTGTCCCTGACCGAGAGAGATTCTCCTGCGAGTGCGTGCGAGGTTTCCGTGATGTTCACTGCGGTACACCCCCCGCCTCCCAGCAACATGTAGCCCCACTCACCAATCTACTAGATGGCGAGCCCGGAGAACCAGTACCTAGGTTTTCTGGTCACTCATACCTGCATTTTACTGATCAGGAGACACTGCGCAGGTAAATCAGGTTGCAAAGTAGTGGTACAGACAGATTACTAACTGTGGATTGGCTCGTTGTTATTCATGTTATTAATTATATAAAAATATACAAAACTTTGTAACAATTTTTATTTTATGTTGTAATAATTACACACAAAACTTTCCATGTCTTTCAAAAACTTTGTTAGAAAAATAAAGCACGGGAAACGTAAACTACATAATTTATGCTGCAGAGAATAGCATAAGTTTAACTGTTTGAAATTACATGAATAATCATACTTGACAGATTTGAACAACATTTTTTCATAACAACAAAATGTCAGCGATAATAATAATAATAGTAGTAGCTATGGCATTGTAAATATATTGTACAGCATAATTATTTATTCCATTTCAAAGTAACAATATTTATGCCGCATAACATAAACACAGCATAAATTATGTCGTTTATGCCATTCGTGTTTGCTAAAGCAACGCAGAACGTATTTTAAACGGAGGGTAATTAGTTTGAATATCAGGGGTAGAACGCAACCTGTGTGCCACGTGTAACCGACTATTTGCCTAACTTTTAGGATACATTCATAATTATACGTTGAAATAAAATCATAATTATTGCAAAATCTGACGAGTCTAATTTTCTGTTTTATATTTTGAAGGCCTCTCAAAATAGTAATATTATTATTGATTTGCACAAGTTATTGACCAATATAATCTTATTAGCATAGACATTAGAAATATATAGCATATACAATTTTTACAAAATACAACTTATAATTTGCTAATTTGTTTGTTACGTAAACTTGGAGGTGACCTTGACTTTGATTGACAGGATCGTGAGTAACAAGCTGAACATCAACATGAGGTTCCGCACGCGAAGTCCCCAGGGATTGCTGCTTTGGTCAGGACGCCGCAGTGAAGGTGGCGGGGACAGTTTGGCACTGGGGGTACGCGGAGGTGTGCTAGAACTCAGGTATAACCTGGGAAGTGGCGAGGTGCTCCTGCAGTACAACGCTACCAAAGTGGACGATGGACTGTGGCATCGAGTCAAGGCAATCAGGTAAGGAGGCATCATTGTGGGTGTCAGTGCACAGATTATCTCAATTATCTTAAATATACGAGGTTTTCTTCTTAAAACTGCAATCCACTTTAATTAACTTTATTTGCATGTTACGTAATTTTGGTTTTGCTGTAGGAGTGAGCAAGAAGGCGCGCTGATCGTGGACAACGGACCTCTTGTCACTCAAAGATCTCCCGGTAAACTAAGACAGCTCAACACGGACACTGGACTGTACATTGGTAAGAACTGAGTCATGCACTTTGTCAGAACACACCTGCGGAGAATTGAGGAAATAGTAAAACGGTCTAATTCAAATTAGAACTTTTTTTTTTTTTTTAATTAGTTTTAGTCTTTACTTACTTAGATCAAAATAATGAGAAAAAAGTATGTTTTTTAACTACGCATACTAAAAATAGAATATTGTATTGAATATTTTAATTAAAAAAAACGTTATAATTTGACGTACAATTGCTGCATTTCTCATGGGTACTCTCTAATTAAACCCTCCTTATTATTGCGTGGTATCACAAAAGTAGTATCATATATGTCCATAAAAAAAGTTACAGTACAATTTTATATTTATAGTATAGTGCATGAACGTAACAAAATTTATACTTAAAGCTAACTATAAATTTCAATAAAAAATATTGTCAAGAGTTTCACAAGTGTACATAATTCATAATAAATTAAACATGGCATTTTTCTTACAATTTTTTTTCTTCCTATTTTCCCAGGTGGTGTAGAAGAACAAGCTCGCCTAACTACAGGCCAATCATGGCCTGGTTTAGTGGGCTGTGTATCTGACCTAACCCTAGACGGTGATTACCACGTCCCCCTAGTGCACGGGGCCGCATCAGGACGCAACATCGACCACTGTGGTTAGCTGATCCAATATAAAGAAAGTCAACTCTACTTGAAGCAGCAACGGCAAAACAAACACAAACAAACCAGCAGTTGAGAGCTTAACGTGTAGCGTGTGGTGTGACGGTGCAACTGCTGAATTAATACCATCCATACTTGGTTCGATCAAGAGCAGAAAGTCAATAAACCTTACTCTATAGTCCTGCTATATATATATATATCTCTGTCTGTCTGCAATACACACAAAATAATACTAACTCTCATCTTCACTAATTTCTGCTCGTCGCTAGCTCCAAAATATTGAAAAGTGCACTCTTATTTCAAACAAACTATATTATTAAATAAAAAATATATTATATATATAAAAAAAAGCAAAATAATATTAAATATATATGTGCAGTATGATATGGTTATTATATTAATAAATTATATATAACGATTGTTTGTAAAACTGAAAGAGGAACTCTGTATTTAGTTTCTAAACTTATAACTGTGAATGTAACTGCATTCACTTACCAAGGTGGGGTCACTGGGACACTTGCAAAAATTGACCGTTACAATTTTTTACCAGTAAACTCTAATTAATTTCACAAAGGAAATAGATACGTAAAATATTTCGCTCACGGTAAAACTGAATACTTAAGCTAGCTCTATTTCAACCACATTAAACTTCAATAAGTTGTGAAATAAAATTAACAGTTAAAATTATACACGACTCAAACATTGTCACAGTGACTCCACCTTAATTGTTAGTGTAATACGAGAAGTGGATCGGAAACGATTTGTCACGAGTGTTTTTATTTATTTTATTTGTTACACTATTAGAAACTTGATAACAATTTGTCACTTCACTGCAATCGTTTCCTTGCTAACTTCATCTATAAAAATAAAAAATTATTTATGTGCATTTTTTACGTTACATAATGATGCAAATAACTAAACGTTCTATAGAGCTTATATACACTGCAAATAATATACATATTTACCAAAATATTATTTGCAAATTAACTAAAACTGTTAGAACTAAGTTTAGGCTGACCATAATTAAAAGTGTGCAACCCGGGACACTGCAGAGCAATGCACAGAAGTGACCAAGAGGTCCGCGCGAAGCGCGGCCGGTGGTCCCCGCCGGAGGCGAAAATTTTTCAGAAAAGGGGGCGTGGCCTCCGAAATTTCATCACTTTTGTGTCTTTTTGCAAGAGTTTATTTAAAAGTGCATGGATTTTTTTCAAGGCTTTCTGTCGTCTATTTTTAACCTTTTTCCTGCAAAAAAAAAAAAAAAAAAAAAAAAATTAATAAAAAGCAAAACAATGTATGAAACAATTTTTTAATAATTAATAATAGTTATATCACAAATAACATACGTAACCGACGTAACGTATGGTATGTGATGTGTACGTCCTATTTGAGCCGAAACACCCACTCTCAAAAAAAATTTAATAAATAAATAAAAATTTGGCGTAACTATGGTGTATAATTTTAATATGCTACGAAAAATATTACGAAAATGCATCGACTATCTTTTGACGTTTTTTTTTTTTTTTTTTTTTCTCCGCGAGCTTTTAATTGTATACTTTTTATTAAAATTCCTGCAAAATATAAAACCGGGACATTGACGATTTTTGCAAAATCTTGCCGGGACTTTAGTGCTGAAACCGGGACTGTCCCGGCTAATCCGGGACGGATGGTCAGCCTAACTAAGTTGTATGTTTAGACTAATTAGGTGCTACTTCAAATTTTTATAAACATGGGAAATTTTAATCAGCATAATTTTCAATATTAAAATACATAGATAAAATAAATTACGTAATTTATGATGCATTTATTATGTTATATAGCATAAATGTTGATATTTGAGAATTGAAATAATAATTATGCTATATCACATTATATAAATTTTCGTCCATATATTATATTAATATTATGCAGTAATAATATAAATATATGTTGTACAAGACGAGCACACATAAATAATAAACGTATTTATTTTTGTACTTGTATGCTATGGTTGAAAGTGCAAAATGCTACGACTAAAAAGCAAAGAAACATCTCGAGATTTTGGATTTTTGACCTCCCTTCAAAAAGCTTGCAAAATTCTGAATCAAATCAAACAATAATAATAATAAAGTTTAAACCACTGTCCACAATTTTGCAATGTTTTGAGTACGACCATTCCTGGAAATCATGATCATATTAAAAGCATAAGTGACGTCACAGGCGTTGGACTAAATTGACTTTTATTTCATCGTATTTCTAATGCTTAGTGAATTCATAACCGTTCATTCTACAATACTTCGAATGTTGCAAAGCCGTTGTAGTGCAAGAGTTTTGACAACAATTTTTTAAGTATAGGTCTAAAATCATGCCTAAAATAATTTTGAACATTCAATAAAATAATAAATAAAGCACCTAATAAATTAATAATTCTTTTTTCCCAGTGATTGTATTTTTTTTCTTTTCATACATTTAGCTAGGAATAAAAACTGTGTCAGCGTAATTTGTGTTTGAACTGGACACTTGAAACTGTATGCCATGAGTGACGTAAATAAAAGGCTACTAATTGCACTGAGAAATATATTTATATCATTGTAAATTTATGTAATACATCTTAGAAAACACATGTAATAAATAAAATGACGTAACTTATGCTGAATTTATGTCATTATGTATAGTAGAAATAATACTAAATTAAAACAACGCAAATAAATATGGTGACAATAAAATATAATATGCTTTTTAAACGAATTATTATTCAGTATAGCATATATATTATGCTGTATTGAATAAATTGTGCTGAAAATGAGTTTGCATAATTATTTCGTAGCTATTTTTGTCCACCTTCGAAATAACGGAAGTAAAGATTCAAAATTTGAAAATAACTTCTGAATAATCTAGCATTGACTGCTTACAGTCCGTGCCACCTAAAGATGTTTGCGATTAATCGAAATCGAGCCACAAGCCAATAGACGTTCAAGCGCTCAAGGTCACTAGGAGGTGGGGTAATGTTAACTAAATGGAGAGTTTTTAGGCGTTTTCTTATTGGTCGCATCCTTACGTGGCGCGGACTGTATGTTTACTCAAAATAACGGAAAAGGAAGTGCCAGAAGAGTTAATCACGTAACGGTAAAAGTCGGAGAAACCTTGGTGCCAGCAGCAAGCTAGGCCTGAACTACCTCCCACTTTTACCGTCACGTGGTTTCCTCTTCCGGCACTTCCTTTTCCGGTATTTTGAGTAAACATAAGCGGTCAATATGTGATTATGATATTGGTAAATGCATAATACTGATGTCCAGTGAACTACTACACATAAGCTACTTCACCTGTATGTAGACTTATGGTGTTTATAAGATTCCTCTTTGTAAAACTCACTCTCGACGTCATTGGGTCATAATTCACCTAACAATTGCAGTATCTCTACCTATATGTTTTCTAAGTGTGTCAAATGCAAATGAAATGCAACATGCGTATATATTTAACGTAATGTTTTTTTTATATATATGATATAAATTTATGATGATTTAAAAATATTTCACTATGTGAATACGTCTTCAAAATAAATAGTGGAATGAATGTGAGTAAAAAAATATACATTTGTGTAAATGTAAATCATAAGATTTTTAGAATGCATGTGATTATTAACAGAAAACTTCGTGTAAAATAAATTAAAAAGTATAAAAGCATGCAAGGCTTCAGGACTGATGTAAGGGCTGGTACAAAAAAAAAAAAAAAAAAAAAAGATCTAAAATTACTAATTATGCAGATAAATGTAAAATATTTTACTTTAAAATGCATTCTTAATAATCCTTTTCATACGGAGCAAGTTTTTTTTTATATAAATATGCAATAAATAATTTATTTGCACGTATTCTTCGTTAAATCAAAACTATTACAATACATTGCTCCATGTGAACTGGGCCTTAGTAATTTAATTGACAAGTCTAATGTATTAAAATAAATTTTGCTGTGTTTTAATATATTAGATATTTAACAAAAAATTGTAAATTTCATAAAAAAAAATATATATATAAAATAATAAAATGTATAGAAGAGACGTATAGAAAGAATGTTAATTCTAAAATGCAATTCATTTGTTTTGATTTATAAAATTATATATATTATAAAAAATGGTTTTGTCATTATACATATGAATGTGTTAGAATTATGTTTATGAAGTAAACTTAAAAAAAAAAAAAAGTGAGTTAAGTGGTAAATAATAGAAAATTTGACTTGGGCAATATTTGAAAAGTTCTGTGCTTTGGGGGAAAACACTACATATCATTTTTTTTGTAAATAAAAACTAAAAAAATATATACATATAATTTGATTGTAACTGTAAAAATGTTGGCTATAAAAATGCTAAAAACTTATCTTTAAAAAAAATGGACCGTTTTCAAAAGTTTCCAAAAATTATTTTTCAAGATTTCTCTATACATTGGAGAAGTTGATTGAATGTTAATAAAACCTTATAGGGTAAAAAAGTACTTTTTCACATACCTTAACTTTTCTATACCAACTTTTGTGTGAATTGAACATTTTATAATAAAATTTGTATTTTTTTTTTATATAATTTCAAATATAAACAACTTTACTATGTGGAGTAATTTTGAAAAAGGTCTATTGCATTATAACAAACAAACTGCATTTGAAAAACTACAAAGCAATAAACAAAAATTATTACAGTTAATTTTCCAAACTATTCCAAATTTATAAATTACAAATATAATGTAATCAGTTTTTCATATATAATTGGGACCATTTTAATATGAAAATTGGCATTTAATTAAAAGAAAAATTGTATAAACACGGAAAAATAAACCAACTATAATTTATGCTGCAGAGATTATAGTAGTTACTGTGTAATATAGCATAACAGTTTTGTTTAATCACAATTTCATAATAAATTATGCTTTACAACATATCTCTTATGCTATGTAATTCACTATGTAATATAGCATAAATTATGTAATAATCAATTTGGAAAATGAAAAAAAAAATCAATATTTTTTTTCCGTGTAATTCAAATGCAGTTGAATAAATATAAAATTATATAAATAATAGTAGTTTTTTTATTTATTATTGTTGATTTTCGTCTGTATATTTAAAAAAAATGTAAAACTGTAGGAAATCTGTGAAAATTAAAACTAGGTAGTGTATATTTTTTAAGTGGTTAAAAAAAAAGACACTACTACTCTATTGTATACTTACCATGGTATGATTGATGTGTACATTAAATTTAATTGCAATTATTAACTTAATTTAGCTTTAATTAAGACAACAACAAAAATGATGTCCTTGTATAATCATCTAACACTGAGAGAACTTTTTGTAAGCAATTTAGCTGCCTAGAAGCAGTTTAATAAAAAAACTATATAAATATAAAAGTTGAGTGCATATCATGTGTGTCTATAATTGTTAGAACAGTGGCGGTGTTTGGTCACAGCAAGCAACAACACTTTGACGTGGCTTTTGCACCAAATAACTTCAAGTCTTGCATCTGAACTAACGGAAAAATATTCATTTCAATCGTTTGAGTTTACAATGCGGGGCATAGATATTGCATACTAGGTAGGGACACCAACTGGTTCCATGTTAAACTTAGCACAGTTGTGATTGGTCTATTTTGATCACGTGACATTAAACTCAGCCACTGATTGGCTTACACGCTCAATTTTGCGGTGGCCCAAATTGGCCGAACGTGTCCTTACCTTGTACGTATAGTATCGCGATACCAGTGGTGGTGTAAATAAAAAGTTTAAGTAATCTATTGTTTTTTTTATTTATTAGCCTTTAAGTCTTTTTTATTTATTTAATTTTTAAGGTGATAAATGCATTAAAGAAGTAAAAAAAAAATGAATGAATGAGAAAGGGATATACTGGACAAATATTTAAAAATTAATAATTTTTCACCTTCGGTCCCCATTGCAAATGTATAGTTTTTCAGAGTCATCTTACTTTCTAGTGTTCGCAACTAATTCGCAATCATTTTATAACATTTTTATATACACCATCACTGGAGAATCAATTTACATTTACGAAAAATCTTCTAATTATCCGGTTTTATGTGTAAAATTACTTTTAACAGACGCAAGATTCAATACGCACATTGATGTATATTTGTTTATTGTTTCAAAAAAAAAATCTATTTCAGAGTTTATAGCTCGTATTACTTTAATCGTTAAAAATTTCTGATAAAGAATATTTGACGCTTTGAAATATATTTGTGTCAACAGACAAGCTTTTATTTGTTCTATCAAAGCAAAGCAATGAGTGTCATCTGCGTCTTTGTATGAGTAATTCAATTAATATAGCAATGCGTACATATTTAATACATTTATATTGATATTAAGAAAAAAATATATATTTCTTTATTATATTATTATAGCATCAAAATTGACATTTTAGCATTTCATATGAATCAATATACACTGCTTTGTTCTGTAGCATGATCAATACCATAATTATAAAAAAAAATATGCAAACTTGTCAACTATTTTTTTTAAAGAGGGTCAAATTAAAATTTAACATGTTCCGCAAAACTTAACACAAATAATTTGATTTATTTTTCCGTTTGTTTCAATGCAACTTGTAACTCTAGTCTAACACGAAAAAAAGAATTACTTTAATTGTGTCATCTCCTCGCTAATGTAAGTGCGATAATGTAAGCCAGTGAGAACAATTTCAAGCGGTGCTTGTGATTTTCATTGTTGCTGTGAAACTTCAAGCCAACAAAAATATCACTAAAATCCATGAAGATCACGGAAAAGCAAAACATGAAGAAATTACGTTTCCAAATATTGGCTTGATATTAATGTTGACTGGGTTACATTATCTGCAGTTATGTTGCTCTTCACCAACTTGTCGCTCCTCCACCTTGTCTTGTTAGCTGCTCGGTTGTCATGGTAACGGTCGTTGTCATAGCAACCGTTGTCATGACAACGCTTATCACACCTTCATCATTTTGGCTTCGTAAAACCTTTCTCACATTTAACTTTGTCAACTTTTTCTTTCAATCAAAAATGTGTGTAATTATTTTTCATCTGATTCTGATGATATTATTATAAAAATAATCATTTAATAAATATATAAAAAAAATCATATTAATAATAATAAAATTGTGTATCTTTTTAATTGTGTAACATTGTGGAGTGAGTTAAATGTAATAAATTTTTATACACAAAAAAAAACTGAGCCTCTTTTATTTTAATATTACCTATTATATATAGTAGCCCCTGTATGTATATTACAGTAGATCTTACTGTAGATTAAGTCTATATAAATATTTACAGTCCTAGAAGGTATGAACGAAATAATATGTTACTAATACTATAATAATTATTAATATAATTGAGATTGCCAAATTTAAAAACATCACAATAAAACTTCTAAACTTTCATTTATAAGTTATTCAATTCTAAAAATAATGTAAAAATAATGACATAATCAGGCATTAATAATTTCTAATTATAAACTATTTAGATTTGTATGCCACTAAAAGAAATATTGCTAAATAAGTCTATTCATATTTCTTTAGTTGTGCCCCAAGTCAGACATCTACAATCTTCCAGATTTCTCTAACAGTAGCTAAAGGATTGTATCGTTATAAATAAAAGTAATATCCTTTTTTTTTTTTTTTTTATTAAAAACATAATTAAAATTTTTAAATGCAGCTCATCTTGCTTTGTACACATATAATATTAGACCAGATGAACTTTTGGTCTCACACTAGACCAGGATGTGCGGCAATGAGTGGCAAAACCACAGTTTTGTCCCCTCTCTAGGTAAAGTCGCCGTAGACCAGCTGCATGACATGTGCTTCGTACATGATTGTTTATTATTTGGCTGGGAATACGTACCGTGTAGATAATACATTGGTCGTACACAAAGTATATTATAATCATTTCAAAATTTAATAAAAAAAAAGGAATTAATGTTAAAAACAGTATTTTTCATTTAAATTATATGCATTTAAAAATATTCCCTTATTGAATTATACACATGATAAAAGGTACCTATATATCTAAATAATTACAAATACAAGTTTTTCTCACAACAAATGAATTTTTAAAAACATCATTTGAACAAGTTCAGTTCAAAAAATAAAAAATAATAAAATAAAGAGCTGTAGTGCGTGCTTGTATAAATTTAGTTGGCACGACCTTCACAAAATGCGGAGTTTGAAATTTGTTAATACTAAGTGATCTAATAAGGTCTGTTATATTAATTTGCTAAAAGACAAAGACAGTTCTGAAATGTAAGGTTTTGATTGTAATTATTATATAATATAATGAAAGAGTAAGTTGAAGGTTTTTGTGTATATTACGTTCAAAATCATTTTTATATTATTTATCTATATAAAAAAAGCAAAGCAAATACATTATTTTTAATACGTTTCTGCATGTAAAAACATAATACTACTTTGGGTTTAACTCTGGTTAAAAAATTCAAACTATAAATAAATTTTAACTTAAATTTTCCTTAAAAGTATGAAATTTGCTTATATTTACATGTTTTTTATACCCCTATTCTTGGCAGAAATCAGAAATTGTTCCTGCTTACCCCCTCCTTCTTACAAATTTGTGTGCGGGCACTTTTTATCTCCTGATATATCCCCTTACCTTTCACGAACTCTTGACTATGCCCCTACAAGTGAGCTGTTTGAACTCCAAGTGAAGGATATAACAGATTGTGCTCTAGCAGGGCTTACGTTCAAACTTACTGTTGAAGTGAGAGTTGTAAGTGAGCTTACAATCGTATCATGGGCAGATGTTTCAAAATTTTCATCTCTTGCAAACGGTTTTCTTTTTACTTTAACTACATTAAATAATTTTTTGGCTTCCTTATGACGTCCAAGCTTTGTTAGAATTAAAACTTTATGCTCCATTTTATTCAATGTGTCCTCAGTATACTTTTCGTCTTTACGATATTTAATTCCCAAACTCTTATCAATATAATAAAGTGCCTCCTTGTGGTTTTTCAGTTCATTATAAGTAAGAGCTAAGTTGTAATTTGAATTTGATATATCTTCTTTATATTTATTTTCTATGTTAAGTTCTTGCTTCACGAAGTCTCTAAGCAACGATTTAAGTAAAGATTTTGCATCTTTAAGTTCTCCCAAATATCTATGCAATTCAGCCTTAAAGTTTCCTGAACGTAGTATCGATGGGTCATTTTTGGGTAGTTTTTTTTTGACGGTGTTGAAACACAATTCTTTGCAACTTTAGAGCCTCCTCGTAACGTTTAAGTTTCCCTAGGATTACAGCCTTGCTTTCCATTGTATCTATTGTAATCCTATGTTCTAATCCTAAAACACTGCGTCGTTTCTGTAAGCACTTATGTAACCATTCCAGTGCTTTATTGTAACTATTGTAACTTCCAAGATTTCCTAGTGTCATATCCATGGCGTGTATTGTATTTAATATATCAGGATGTCCATCTTTTAATACACGACAGCGAGTGTCGTAGCACTCTTCATACAAATCCATTGCTTCATCGTAACGTCCAAGTACTTCCAATGTCCCAGCCATAGAGTGCATTGTATTTAATGTATCAACATGTTCATCTCCTAATTCACTACGACGACTTTCTAAATCCTGTTTATACCATTTTAGAGCTTCTTCATGACGTTCTTGTTGTTCTAGTCGCGCAGCTATGGCGTGCATTGTATTCAATTTATCACAATATCTTTTTCCTTTAGCATGACGTAGCTTCTCGGAACACTGCTTGAATAATTCAATTGCTTCATTGAGACTTTCTAGTTTTACCAGTGTAGAAGCCATGGAGTGCATTGTATTTAATGTATCAATATGAGTATCCCCTAAAACACTCTTTTGCTCCTCTAAACACTGCTTAAAAAAATCTATTGCTTCTTCGAGACGACCAAGTTTTGCCAGCGTAGAAGCCATGGAGTGCATTGTTTGCAATGTGTCAATATGAGTATCCCCTAAAACATTACGTTGCTTGCTTAAACATTGCTCGAACGTATTCATTGCTTCATCTAGAAGTCCAATTTTTGCCAGAGTCAAAGCAATGCAGTGCAATGTGTTTAATGTATCAATATGATCATCTCCTAACATACGCCGTCGATTTTCTAAATCCTGCTTATACCAGTTTAGAGCTTCTTTGTGACGATCTTGTTGTTCTAGTCGCGCAGCTATGGAGTGCATTGTATTCAATGTATCAATATGATTATCCTGTGAAACATGACTTTGCTTCTTTATACACTCCTCAAACAAAGCAATTGCTTCATTATGACGTCCAAGTCTTCCCAGGGTAGAAGCCATGGCGTTCATTGTTTGCAATGTATTAATATGATTATCCCCTAAAGAGTTACGTTGCTTGCCTAAACAGTCTTCGTACGTATTCCTTGCTTCATCTAGAAGTCCAATTTTTACCAGTGTCGCAGCAATACAATGCATTGTATTCAATGTATCAATATGATCATCCCCTAATACTTGACGTTGTTTATCTAAACACGTCTCATACATAGCCTTTGCTTCGAAATGACGTTTAAGTTTTCCCAGTGTCGCAGCAATACTGCACATTGTTTTCAATGTTTCAACGTGTTTGTCTCCAAATACACGACCTTTTTGCTTGTCTAAACACTTATTATACAAGACTAGAGATTCCTCGTAACGTCCTCGTTCACCCAGTCTTGCAGCTATGGAGCACATAATTTTCAGTGGATCTCCATGAAGTTCCTTCTTTAAACATTCCTCGAAAAAGGCCGCTGCTCTAACGTAATGTTTAGCGTTGGACTGGCGCTCAGGCAGTGTCGTCCGTGAAGGGGGTGTAACATTCTCTCTAACGGCAGCAGAAGTGGGCGTATCATCCTCTTTACGCCCCTTTTTGGGTCCTGATGGGGGCCTCCTAAAAGGGAGAGCCACGTCCGCTGTCGTGATCACTTTGTTCCGTCTCTAAATTTCCCTTAAAGTTTGGCAATTGTGTCTGTAGGAATTGATCACGCTCTGTCTGTGCTTCAGCATTGACGGTCAGCGAAGAAAATGTATCTCCTTGAATCATAAATTAAAATAAACAAAAATGTTATATTAATAAAAAAAGTTTTAAATTAAAAAGATTTAATGGTATAGAAATTTTGACGGAAGTACAAATGAAATTAAATAGTACTTATGCTAATTTTATGTCGTATAGCATATAATATACGAATGGACAAATACATGAATGTTTTTTTTAACGTATAGTAAGTATATGATGTACAACAGATTTTTTATGCTAAAAGCAGCATAACAATAAGAATTGAAACAATTAAACTTATAATCATTGTTGCTGAAATCTAGCTATGATTGTAACGTGTTATTTTTATCTATGCATGATAAACACACAAAAATAAAAATACATATAAACACACACCTACACCCACACACACACACATATATATATATATATATATATATATATATATATATATATATATATATATATATATATATATATATATATATATATTAAAGCTTTGATGACCTTTTTAAACTTTATATATCATGTTATATATAAGCATAAAATAAGGGTTTAAAAATAGCATTATAAGAACATCAATTTTTATATTCATAAGTAATATTCGTTTAAGAAACGTTAACTTTCTATTAATATAGAATTAACAATATTATATTTATAAAAATCAAAGTATACAAATTTATCTAAAAAAAATTTCTTAATACATTTTAATTATAAAAGATTTGAAAGAAAAACACATAGATAGATTAAGAAAAATTGGGTAATGGGGGATAGTATGAGCTTACAGGGACGCGAGGTAGAGAAAATATTCTTACTCAGGCCAAAATAAAATATATTTGCGTAAGTGGCTCATATTGCTATGAAGCTTTCTTTCTACAGAACAGAACAATATAAGCAACTTACATACGCTTATATATTTAATTTCGGCGTGAGTTACAATAGAATATTTTCTTTACGTCGCGTCTCTGTAAGCGAAGTGTATAAGCTTATACTATCTCTTATTCCCCAACTTTACCTAATCTAAATCTATGTGTTTTATTAAATCTTTTATAAATATCAACTATCGCATCGACAATGTTTTCTAATATTTATAAGCAATTATAATTTAAATTTATTATTTGCACTGAAAAAAAATCTGCCCGGTAAAATCATATACTATAATAATGCAGCAATATTTATGTACAACAACATAAAAGATATATTGTATAGCGAATAGCGATAATACGGATTATCATTATACCACATATATCATAATATATTGTGATAGACAGTATAGTTACTAATGTTATTCTAAAATAGCAGATTTTCTATTTTTCTATAAGAACTAAGAATTATTCAATAGAAAATTAGACTATATATATGTATATATTTCATTGTATGATTTAAATACATGTATTGTCTTGTATTTTATGTTATGTTATATTTAATAATTATATATATATATATATATATATATATATATATATATATATATATATATATATATATATATATATATATATATATATATATATATATATATATATAGGCTTTAAAGTAGAAAAATTCTTTTACCGGAGCTATTAATGCTAAAAAAAAAAACTCAAGATAGCTCCGTAGCTCCCATAAGCGCAATGTTAAATTTTCAACTTTTTACCGGAGTTCAGCTCCGGATAGCTCCGGCTTACCCTGATATATATATATATATATATATATATATATATATATATATATATATATATATATATATATATATATATATATATATATATATATATATATATATACATAGATAGATAGATAGATAGATAGATAGATAGATAGATAGATAGATAGATAGATAGATAGATAGATAGATAGATAGATAGATAGATAGATAGATAGATAGATAGATAGATAGATAGATAGATAGATAGATAGATAGATAGATAGATAGATAGATAGATAGATAGATAGATAGATAGATAGATAGATAGATAGATAGATAGATAGATAGATAGATAGATAGATAGATAGATAGATAGATAGATAGATAGATAGATAGATAGATAGATAGATAGATAGATAGATAGATAGATAGATAGATAGATAGATAGATAGATAGATAGATACTTAGATAGATAGATAGATAGATAGATAGATAGATAGATAGATAGATAGATAGATAGATAGATAGATAGATAGATAGATAGATAGATAGATAGATAGAAAATGTGTGTGTGTGTCCATTTGAAGCATGCAAAATAATTATTAAATGTTAATTCATTAAATTATTCTTAAATATTTATTAAATGCCTGCATATATAAACATATAAAAGGATCAATTTAAATGCTTAGAGAAATGACTAAAACAATATTCATATATTTACCATATTTTTTACTGTCATTTATTTTGGCTCTCCAGGCGTTGATTCTTTCATGGGAAGTGAGATTTACAGAAATGTGTTCAGTTTGAAGATCTTTGACTAAAATGTCTACACTTTTGTTGTAAAGTTCTGTCACTTCGCTATACTTTTTACTTGTTTTGTAATATTTGCACAACATATCAAGAATTATTTCGTATGCTGGGTGAAGAATTGAATAGACCCCATTACGTTCTTGCATTTGCTCTAGTTCGTCTTTCAAAAGTTTAAACAAACTGTCCATTGATTCAGCGCTAAAGTCATATTGTTGAGCAAGTAATGTTAGTGCTCTTATTGTTTTTCTATTTGCTATTCCTAGCTCTTCTTTACATCTTTTAAAACATTCAAAAATACCTGATTGTACATTTTTATTGATTTTTATTATTGCATCCTGATATATTTTACTTTGATATAATTTTGGTGTCAGTTTTATTTTTTGTAGGTGACTTTGGATAGTTTCATGACTTTGATTACTTTTCACGTATAGATGTAAGTATAAGATTTGAGTTTTATCATCTTCAATGCTTGATAAAATTTGTTCAGCCTCGTTGTATTTTGCTATTTTAATATACAAACGTGCGATAACAATTTTATCATCCACCTCACATTGTTTTGTTCGTAATGAGTCAATCCTCTTACACAATACATCAAGTTCTTGATCATTTTGTATGGCACCATCAGTCACACGATCTAACATAACTTTTATGCTCTCAAGTTGTATTTTTATTTTGTACAAATCACATTCTACTTGGTCACATTTTTCTACGTAATTAATAATTTTCTCACACACTTTATAATAATGCACTTTTCTG
The DNA here is from genome assembly GCA_949318235.1 of Ecdyonurus torrentis. Taxonomy (NCBI): domain Eukaryota; kingdom Metazoa; phylum Arthropoda; class Insecta; order Ephemeroptera; family Heptageniidae; genus Ecdyonurus; species Ecdyonurus torrentis. Next base: position 52,688,146 of record OX439130.1, read on the forward strand.
CTCCCACAAGTAACATAATACATAAGTTTAGCTAGACTAGGTGTTAATTTTACATTGTTTTCTACTACATAATTGATAACATGAATTGCATGCAACATAAATTTTGATTCAAAAAATTCCATCATACTAATATTTTGTTTTGTGATATAGTCATTTATTTTTTTGGATATGTCTTGAATTAAAATAATTTTTTGATTAATACTTATATCTCGTTCAAGCTCATATTTCAGTACCTTATGAATTGAATAATAGTCTCCAATTGACCAGTCTATTAAATTGTAATTCTTGAGACTTTCAATGCATGAATTTGCTTCATTATTGGCAAATAACTCCATCAATTTTTGAGGTATATCATTTAAACCAATAAGTGTCAATATTTTTAATAATTTATATTCATTGTTGTGTAATTGTTTAATATTATCTAATGTTAAACATAAAACAGTATTTATGCTTTCACAATTCTTAAGTCCAACTTTAAGATTACATTCATCTAACACCACCTCCTGACAATTCAAATAGCCAATGTAATATTTAAGTGCTAACGGTTGAATGCTATAATTTTCAAAGATTTCTATATTGCACTTTGCAATAAATTGCGAATTGTCTTCAGATACATGTTCATATAAAATAGATTTAATGCTTTTAGAGTCCAGTATTTCGTTTGTATCAATGATATTTTTTCCTTGAACTTCAGGTTCATCTGTAGTAGCCATGTAAAATGTATTTTCAAAATCAACATTTGAAATATAATTGTCAATATTTATACTTGAACTAAGATTTAGAAACACAATAAGTACTCTACCATTATTTACATATCTATACACATCACTTATAATATTCTTACTGCTTGTATCCTCGTCTTTATATTGGGCTAAGTTTAATTTTAAATGTAATTCCCTAAAAGTATATTCAATGTCTGTTTCATTATCAGCATTTATCCATATTAAATGTTTAAAGTTATTCCCATCTGAATGTAAATATTCAAGAATTAATTCTTTTTTTCCTGATCCACATTTTCCCTTTACTACACTATCAATTTTGGGAGGGTTATTATTTTGTAATGTATTTTCAGACATTTCGTTTATTTTATTTTAATATTTTAACTAAAATTTGTAAGTATCGACATATATTACTTTAATTTATTTTTTATTGAATATTTCTATGAGTAGTTGTACAGCACCTGCATTATCAGGTCTAGAAGAGTAGAAACACCTTCCTTCACGCCGATTAGTAATACCATCAGAAAACATTTTAAAATAATTTTCTATGTCAACTTTTTTTACAAACACATTGTCAATCCTTACATCGTGAAAAACTTTTGAAAAAGTCCCATGATATATATTATATTTAGTCAATTGTTTTTTATCTTGTGGCAACTGTTGCTCTATAGTACTAATTATCATGTTTTTAAAACCTTTGATATCTTTTTGACCTACAGCAAAGTATGACTTTTTATATATTAATCTAAATGCTTTGTAACTAATCGATTCATTTTTAAATTCAGTTTGAAGCACTTTAATGTTTTTGAACTTATAACGTCCACTTGCCAAGTATTTCAGTTCATTAGAAATGGAATCTAATTCGTCACTTAACAACTTGCCATAAACATGTTGTGTTGGAAGTGCATTCGTTAAAAATACATAAAATGTATCTTGTTTGTTAGAAATTAGAGCAGGCTTAATAAAGTGCCTTATGTTAAAATTACTATTCTGTGCTGAATTAAAGTATTCAAGAGGTAGCTTTTTATTATCAATTCGTTTAAGAGAAAAACAAAATGTCTTTATGAAATTATTGTTTAATATAATTTGTAATAATATGTCATCAAATTTATCATTTATATTTAATTTTATATTTGAAGCTAGTTTAAAATTATTTTTACAAAGAAATGTTTCATGAATTGCTAAAAATAATAATACAAAGTTTTCGTATTGAATTCCTCTTTCAGATTTACCTCCTTCACTGGGTGTATAGTGTTCTCGATTGTCATTATAATTACTGTCCATTATTAATTTGCAAGTTGAACTGCGATGAACACATTGTAGCGTATATATATATATTAAACTGTAATGCACACACGTCACAAATTTTTATATTTTACGCATGTCATGATGCACACTAGAACACAGCGGCTTCAGTATTGAAGTTTGGTAGCATTATCTGCAGTTTATATACCTCATACTGATCGAGTAAATCTTATTATTTTAATTTATGACTAATTTTATTTTAAAAAGACTTTAAAAACTGATAGTAAATTGAAGTGTTATAAAAAGAGTTTTGAGCTTTGGAACTAGATAAGATATTGTATTCTTGATATATATCATACAGTATTTTTTTAGAGGCTATATTAATGCGCGATAAAATATTTCTATAACTATGTCAAGCCTTCAAAATATAAACTGGGGGCTGATTCTGTAACTTTTTCGCTTTGTTGCAACACACAAATTTACATAAGATATCGAATAATTTCGTTCGTTATGAAGTTACAGAATCAGCCCCCTGATTACATGCTGATAAACTGATAATATATAAACTTTAGAACTATAATATGTTGAAATTTTTTAGCATTTTAGCAAAAAAGCTTTCTAATTGCTCTTTCTTTCTTTCTTTCTTTCTTTCTTTCTTTCTTTCTTTCTTTCTTTCTTTCTTTCTTTCTTTCTTTCTTTCTTTCTTTCTTTCTTTCTTTCTTTCTTTCTTTCTTTCTTTCTTTCTTTCTTTCTTTCTTTCTTTCTTTCTTTCTTTCTTTCTTTCTTTCTTTCTTTCTTTCTTTCTTTCTTTCTTTCTTTCTTTCTTTCTTTCTTTCTTTCTTTCTTTCTTTCTTTCTTTCTTTCTTTCTTTCTTTCTTTCTTTCTTTCTTTCTTTCTTTCTTTCTTTCTTTCTTTCTTTCTTTCTTTCTTTCTTTCTTTCTTTCTTTCTTTCTTTCTTTCTTTCTTTCTTTCTTTCTTTCTTTCTTTCTTTCTTTCTTTCTTTCTTTCTTTCTTTCTTTCTTTCTTTCTTTCTTTCTTTCTTTCTTTCTTTCTTTCTTTCTTTCTTTCTTTCTTTCTTTCTTTCTTTCTTTCTTTCTTTCTTTCTTTCTTTCTTTCTTTCTTTCTTTCTTTCTTTCTTTCTTTCTTTCTTTCTTTCTTTCTTTCTTTCTTTCTTTCTTTCTTTCTTTCTTTCTTTCTTTCTTTCTTTCTTTCTTTCTTTCTTTCTTTCTTTCTTTCTTTCTTTCTTTCTTTCAATAAAAATATAAACTTATACGGATATATAAAAATATGTACGTACATATTATATTTACTATGATAGAAGTTCAGGTTGAACTATGGTTCCAATACTTCCAATGGTACAACTAAAATTGTATGTTCATTATTTCTCATTTAAATATATCCAGATTTCTGGAATCGGTGGAATAGTTGTCTCAAAAATTGCAAAAAAAAAAAAAAAAAAAAAAAAAAAAAAAAAAGTTTTTCATTAGAGCGTCGTATGTTAAATTAGGGAAATCTTTAGGTTCCCCCGCATTTTCCCGCGCGGTATATAAACCGATAAGCTCCATTAGACTTTCTTTTGCGGGTCAAATTTAGTTGCACCATTGGAACCATGTTTCAACCTGATGAACTTCTATCATAGTAAATATATTACATATGTATTTTTATATATATATCTGTATAAGTTTATATTTTTATTGTAAACAGCTCATTAGTCTAATGGCGCAAATCGGATCGGTTTGATTTATCTCGCAGGGAAAGGCCGGGGAAACTAAAGAGTCCCCTAATTTAACATTATGATGCTTATGGAGGAAAAATGATTTTTTTTATTTATTATTATTATTTTATTATTATTATTAATTTTATTTTTTTTTTATTTTTTTTGGGAAAAAAAAAATCTCTACCAATTCCGGAGATCCTGATCACTGATCATGTTTATCCGTGATCCGGAGATATTTAAATAAGAAATAAGAGTATTAAGTATTGGGTACATGTAAAGTAAAAGTTACCTGCGTCGACAGATAAACAAAGTCGGTACAATGTAAGCAAATGGAGCCGTTCATATTGCATATTGGTTTTGAAAATTACATGTAAACGACTCCATTTGATTACATTAATGATGTTCGTACGCTCTGTTTTGTGTGCCCCAAACCACAAAAAAAAAACGAAGATCATCTAATATTTTTTAAATAGAATTGCGCATTTTTTGTAGCAAGGGGACCAGGGTTTACAAACTTCTTTATTGTTTCAACTTTGATTATCTATTGACATGCGTAAATTTTGAAATTTACTTTAACATTTAAATCTCGCACCCCTTTTAAAAATGTAAATATAAAATAATATAATAATTATTATATTATTTTTAAAAAGGGTGAGATTTAAATGTTAAAGTAAATTCCAAAAGTTACGCAAGTCAATAGATTAACATTGGAACAATGGTGATGTTCGTAAACCTTGGTCCCTTGCTACAAAAAATGCGCAATACATTAATGTATACATGCAGTATAATATATTTTTTGACTAAAGACGATTTTATAATCTATATGTGATATAGAGCACTGTTTGTGTTCTGTATTATTTTTCCATTATATTTCTTAAGGTCAAAAATACCTTAAAATAACTTAAGTCGGGAAATCAGGTACTGCGGGATTTGACTAAAAAATTGTAAAAAAAGAAAAATCTGAAATTTTGCACAGTGATACATTAAGATGAGGTATCTTCAAAAATGTAACAAAATTGGGGGGTCACCATGCTAGATTTTAAATTATGATTTTTTGAAGTTTTAATCCCATAAGAACCCATGTTAATTTCAATAATTATTTTCTCTCTTATCTGATGGTCAAGGGTCCTGAAAATTTTATCATATGTTACTATTAACTTTCAAATGGCATCATAAAGTTTGGAAATTTTCTTTTTAAATTATGAGATACAAGCCATCTGAATACAATATTGAAATAAAAACCAGTTTAATTTTGCTATAGGAGTTGAAAATGCTTTATTATTACATGATATTATTGTATACAATAGTTCAGCATATAACATCAAAATTTACACGGTTTTATATTTTTAAATGATCAATTTTACGCGACACGAGATAAATAAAATGACAATGTATATTATATTTTTAAGTTACATTATAATATTTTTTTTTGCAGGTATTATTCATTTGTTCACAATGATATTATTTTTAGATAATGTTTTTATATAATTGTTAATTATTAATATTTATATCTGTAACATAAGTGAAAGAAAATGCAATATATTACAATATGTAAATCTACAGTCAAACTGCCCATAGGATGAAGTTTGAACCAGAAATAAAATCAGCAACTTTTTACAGCAAAATAGATCAAAGAAGTCCCTTACTGATTTCCAGCTTAGCTCCATTCTCTGAGTAGTTCAACTGTATATGATAATATTAAAGATGAAAAGTGTTAATTAAAACAATTTTAAGACACGCAAACAAAAAGTTAGGGTATTTTTATTTAGACTAGTATATGTTTAAGAAATAGGTAAAAAATATGTTTTTTAAATATTTTTTTTTCCATTTTTTTTTTTTTTTTTTTTTTTTTTTAGAATATAATTTTAAAATTATTAATACAAATTATATTGATCAATATTTACATTATTAAAATAATAAAAAAATTCTAAAGATATGGATAACATTTTTTTTTTAATTAACTAATCTTAATTTTAATTCTAGAGATATTTTATGACAAAAGCTAATTTTACTATTATTTTATTTTATGTATAATATTATATGAATAATATATCTTCTTTTTTTTTTTTTTTTAATAGTAAATCGGGAAGGCTGGCATACAAGCACTGTCATTTTTTTTTTTTTAAACCTTTTTTTTTTTTTTTTTTTTTCTCATTCTTAGCTTTACATTATAACATACAGCATTTATTTTTTACATACATTTTAATTAAATTTAAATATTATAGCAATTATGAAGAGCAATTTTAAAACTTTCGTCGCCTTTTGTTGTTTGAATGCATGTTACTGGCGTCAAATGTTAACAAATCAGAGGCAATCAATAATAATAACAATAAAAAATAAAAATTAAAGTAAAATTAAAATAAAAAAATCTTATTAACTTTGTCTTTTAACATTACAAAATAATAATATACATATATATTTTTAAAGTTAATAAATAATAATAAAAAGTTGTAGGCTAGAAAAAAAATTAATGGAGCCACAATTTAGTGTATTTTAATTGAGTACAATATTGTGAAGAAAATAAAATCCAGTAACAGCTATTACATATTTTGATCTTCAAAAAAGTGAAGATCAGAAAAAGTACATGAAAGTATAACAACTAAATGCAGGCAATGAATAAGATGTGTGCTACGATAGAGAAATACTGTTTCTCTACGGTGGTACGATAGTTTCGGTCGTAATAACAAATACATCTAGTTTAAAAATTGCTCTCAATAAAATTAAAATTAAAACATATGGTAACGTGGCGCACCAACATATTGATATTGCAATCAAAGTAGGATTAAAATTAGTTTTCAATTTTGTGGTTGCAATTCTATGGTAAATCAGTGTGGGTAAGATTGCGATCGATCAGTCTTGAAACATTGCAATATATCAATCAACACAAAGTCACGTGTACCTTACAGCACGCCAGTACACAAAGAAAACAACTTTGCAATTCTCCTTACAACTTTGAGCCACTCTAATGTTTAAGGATTGTTCACATGACGCGGAAATTTGACGAGCGTCGACGGATAATCAAAGTTGGAACACAATGTAAACAAATGGAGCCGTTCACATGTAATTTTAAAAACAAAGTTAACAAATGGAGCCGTTCACATGAAATTGTCAAAAACAAAGTGAACAGCTCCATTTGTTAACATTGGTCCAACTTAATTGATCCGTCGACGCGTGTTAAATTTTCGCGTCATTTGAATAATACTTTTTCATTGTTTTTATTTCGTGATTTTTTCCTCCCCTTTACCGACCAACATAAATAAACTAAAACAGCGTTTTTTTCTTATTTTATATGACTTCCATTACTTCCAATAGTAATTTTTACAAAATATTAAAAGTAATTTTTCCTTTAAAATAATAATAATAATTTAATAGCTCAATATTGTTAAAAAAACAAAAAAAACATGCAGTCCAAATTGCAAAGTTCTTTTAAATTTGTTTAACCTTGCCTATTTTGTGTTACAGAAATATTTCTGTATTTATGTACACTTGCAACACTATTTACATTTCTTTTTTCCGTCTTTAGTTTGAGCCAATCAATAAGATTTTGTGAATCTCTCACAAAAATAGCAGAGAAAATATTTGTGAGGTAACAAAATTATGTTTGAATAAAAATTTGCTCATAAAATTAGTTAAAAATTGCTGTTGCAAAATTTTTGTTACTACAATAATTTGTAGTTTACAAAAAATAAGAACAAAAGTTCAATAGGTTTTTTTTGTAAATACACAAGAATTAGCACAAAATACAAAAACATTTTCCTCAAATATTGAACTGTTTTGTCACTTTTTGTATTAGTTTAAGACTACTAGGTGTTTTTGCAATGCACTTTTGCTATTTCTTAACAAAGCATTAAGTTTTGAGCCAGCAGAGCAACAATCAGAGTTACTGTAGCTGTCGACTCAAAGTATTTTTACTGTAGCTGTCAACTCAAAGTATTTTTACTGTAGCTGTCAACTCAAAGTATTTCTATACTGTAGCTGTCAACTCAAAGTATTTTTACTTGTATTTTTAAATTACTTTCTATTATTTTATTTATTTTTTTTTTATTTCTTCAAAATGCCGATTTGACGAATTGTTCCGAGATCTAAAACAACGTTGTAAAATTTTACGATTCTTGTTGTTCAATTGCTGAGTAAAGAAAAGACTTTGCAACAGCGAAGTTTGATCAAACAATTTTTAAGTTATCAGAAATAATATTAAATAATTGAATTTTATTGAAAAGCGGGGTTTATTATTATTTATTAGCTTTTTTATTAAAATGCGGCACTTTGAGCAAAACTTCAATTTCGGAATTACTTCAAATTGTCAGAAAATAATAATAATAATTAAAAAAAAAAAAAAAAAAAAAAAAAAGCTGCCCTGACTCCAAACTTGATGCTCATTTTGAAAACAGTAATATAAGAATTACAAAAAAATAAAACTGACAAAAATTTGCTTCAATCTGACAAAATATAAATAGAGACAAAACAGCACTTATAATTGATTGCTAGTAATTAAATTACACTTAAAAATAGCACAATACACTTTGTATATATACATTCTTAATGATCGACGTAGAACAAAAAGTCTAGAATTCATTACAGAAAGAGGTTACATTACATATGGATTAAAATTCACTCTAATTTTGGCATTATCAATTAGGCCACACCCCCAATCAATCAATCAATCGAAAGAAGATCAATAACTTCACTTCCCCTTGACATCACGTCTGGTCAAAAACTCTCTAGCACCCTCCAATTGTCTTATTTCCACCAAAACATTTCACATCTCAATTTTTCTTTTTGTTTTAAATATAATAAATATTATTTTCCAAAGCTAATTAAGAATATAATTGACTCTACTGCAATATTTTGCTTAAAATATAGTTTATTATTAACTATAAGTTATTTTCTCAAGTCTAAACATTATATTCATATATTTACTATAGAAGTTGAAATGGGTTCATTTATTCGTTAGTTCAAAGCTCAGGGATTTTTTTTTTTTTTTTTTTTTTACGCAAGCACAATTTTGTATATCATGGGTTTATTTTTATTATAAATATTTTGTGACGACGTCAAAAATAGGCCCTAGCACAATATATTTAATGACATCAAAAGTAGGCCCTCTATCACTATACATATTTTGTGATGTCAAAAATCAGGCCCAGCACGAGGTTTTAGGACATTAAAAATAAAATAATAATATACATAATACATACAATGTTTTTGAGACGTTAAAAATAGGCCCTAGCACATGTTGTTTGAATACGTTAAAATAGGCCCTAGCACGTGTTGTTTAAAGACATTAAAATAGACCCTAGAACGTTGATTTGTGATGTTGAAAATAGGCCCTAGCACGTTGTTTTGCGATGTTAAAAATAGGGCTTAGCACGACGTAAGGTATAAGATATTTATGTGGATTATATATTTTAAGTTAACAAAGTATTAGGAGTAATTTTTTTAGTTTTCAAATTGCTGGCAGATTAATAAATAATGATAAAATCGCCGCGCGTACTTCAAAATTACCGATTTTCTCCACCTAATTTTTTTATCGTTCAATGTAAAACAAACCCTGGTTATTTGCAGTTAGCTAAGCTAATATATTATATATAATATGGTATCATAAAGCCGTTATTTGTTGGTTATATTTTTATAGGTAGTTTTATTTCAAAATCAAATTCAGGCACGCAAAAACGCATTTAATAATTTTGAAATAATACCCCACTCGTATTTTGAAGCAAATTAAGGCAAGACAAATAATGCAAGCAATTAAGCTTAGCGTTTCTTTAACTGTTATTTCGACGTTGCAGTTCTATCTCTGTTCATGTCAGGGGAGGTTGAGGACATCAAGATGGCGGGCTTCTTAAGTATCTGAGGCTTTGCTTTGAGAGGAGGTTTAACAGGGGGGTTCTCTGAGTTTGCCTGACTCTCTCGCAGGGTCTGAGTTTGGGCATCCACGGCAGCTGAGGCGGAACTTGTCGAGGAAGACGAGGAAGTCCGAGTGTTTTTCTTCAACGTGCACTGATTCTGCTTGGCAAAACGTTCTGCTGCGGTCATGTCAGGACTTTCTGGCCCTGTATGTTGAGGACTCAAGTTGGCGTCACTTGGTGGCTCAGGGTTGTCGTCCAGTGCTCCAGAGGGACTGGGCGAGGGGGAGGGAGAATTGCTACTGCTGTTATTGAGCGGTAAGTCCATCACGAGATCGGGGGTATGTTTCTGACGTAAGGGAAGCACGGTGGGTACGGTGGGTACGGTGGGCACGGTTGCGGCCACGACGACTGCAGAGCCACTGGACTCGGAGTCCACGCGACGTCGCCACAGGTCTCTGTTTTGTTGGAAGCTGCTGGTACTGCCGCTACTTCCTTCACTGCTGAGGCTGCTTAGACTGCTGCGGTCTGCCTCGCTGTGCATGCCAAGCGACTGGAACACAAAACACGACATTAAATATTCATCTTTTACTGGCTGCAAATGTACAAAGGACCGCGATAAGATCCATTTAAATTCAGCGCGTGTTTTTCTCATAATGCATCAATACATTGCAAATTTAGCGCGAGTTTTTGAATGTTAAAACTTGTTATATATCGTGATCGTGTGTTCATACATCGAGCAATGTGCGGGGGTTAGTTATGAAAAGTAACTTAATTTGCAGTACAGCATAATTTAGACGCAAATCACTAATCATTACAGTACAGCTCTTTTTTTATTATTTTGAATAATTTCATATTATCCAGGTAGTAAAAATATAAAATAATTAATTGAAAAATAATATAAAAAAGTATATTTATATATTGCCGCAAGTTTTTCCACATATTTTACGGAATTTTAGAGTATAATTATGGATTATGGACAGCTTAAGTTGTAGCGTTATTGTATTCTCTCTCTTTCTCTCTCTCTCTCTCTCTCTCTCACACACACACACACACACACATTATAAGGAGCATTATTTATTACAATAACAAGAACGCATAGATGAGTGTGTTTTTTAATAAATAAATTTTACAATTAAATTAATCGTTGGATATATAATGAAAATAAAATATTATTCAATGAAAAATAGTTAAAAAAAAAAAAAAAAAAAAAAAAAAAAAACTTCAAATATAGTTACGCCAATTTTAATCTAACATTAGCCGCGCAGTGCTCACTCACTCACATCGCTACTTCAAATAGTCATACAAAGTTAACCCTACCTGACTGACAGTGTTTTGTTTGTTATTATTCTTCAACAATACATTCAAAATTTGAAAAAAATCGATACTTTTTAGTTTTGCATTTGTGTCAAGAGTAAAAGTGAGTAGAAAATTGTGCAGGCTTTTTATAAAAATAAAAATGGATTCCGGAAGTATTGAAGATTTTGTAGAAAGAAAGGACGAAGCATTAAAGAAAGCTCAAGAATCTTTGAAAAACTTTGAAAACAAACTAGAAACCATCAGCAAGGACTTGAAATCCATCAGGTTTATTCGTTCTAAAGCGACGGAAGGCGCGGGACTTGTCAAAAATTACGATGATGAAACGTCCAAACAGATTGAACAAGATCTCTTACATGAAATGGAAGCGGTCAAAAATAGAATTAATACGACAAATAAATTAATCCAAGAATTAGACAACAGTAAAACTATACCAGAAAAATCTAATCAAAAGTTCAGTATAATTAAAAATAAATTCGTCAATCAAATCAAATCATTGACAAATAAATATGAGGAAAGTATTAATGAAATATTGAAGGATGTTCATTTAGACTTGGACAACGTGGCAAGCGGAGAAAATAACGCGGAAGATAAAATTTTAATGACAAATGTCATCCGAGAAATGAATTTCTTATTTACAACAGAAGAATCCAATGATTTTATCCACATTGTTGAAAACCCAGAGTCCGTTAATTTGAATAGTAACAATAAAAACAATTTGACCAGCAGTTTAAATTGCGAATCAGTAAGTGAACTGGAGAATAGTCGAGAACTGGAGACCATGGAACAAAGACAAAATACAAATATGGAAGACTTGAGAGGCAGTCAAGAAAACATGATACAAATTTTTGTTTCTGAGGATGACGACACGAGGGAAGATCATGTAGCTCGAGCTCAAGTCATGGAAGATGATATTGTAGACATGACCATGGACCCAGAAGTGGAGATGTTGTTGTCACAGTTATCTCGCAACATCAGAAATATTAGTCGTACGTCGCGAACCACTGCCATCTCATTGCTGCAGGTCTTCAACTCCATGGCTCGAGTCGTAGTGACCGAGGTGACCCCTCACTATCACCCTCGACCTCTCCCTCCCTTCACCATCACCTACTGTCCCGAGACCAACTCTATACGTCGTGAGCTCCAACGTACTCCAGCGTTGACCAGTACTCTACAACTACCGCCAACTGACCCAGCACTCCCTCCTGCAGACCTCCACCTACACCCAGCGCTGAACAATAGAGACTCCGCGCTGCAACTACCGCGTGAACCAGCTCCACCTGCCTCAGACCTCCACCTACACCAAGCACTGACCAACAGAGACTCCGCGCTACAGAGAACTGACCCAGCTCTCCACTTACACCCAGCGTTGACTTCAACAGACAGCGACTTACAAGATTCACTTGATATGCTTCGGATCTCAAAATTTGACGATCACTACTAGCCGACCACAAATTTAGTTTCAGTAATTTTATATAATTATGTTTTGCTTATTTTAATAACATCCTTTTGAGACTTGGTGTTGTAAAAAAATATTTTGATAATAAAATCTTATTTTTAATTATATTGTGTTCGATTTCTGTGTCAAATAATGTATGAGCGATTAATCCCAGAGGTGAAGGAATTTTTTTATTATAATTAATTAGTTTTATTATTTGATAACTAATTTTAAAATTTTCAGCATAAGTTTATATTGCCTTCAATAGCACGTGCACCAAATTTCAATTCGATTTGTTCGTGGGTTATGTGGGACAAAATAACATGGAAAATATAGGACCACGACATGCTCATCGTGGATTTTTTTTATTTATATATATATTTTTTACCACATACAGTATAACCTATGAACAAATCAATTTGAAGTTTGGTACACATGCTATTAACGACAATACACACTTCTGCTGAAATTTTAAAAATAAATCAATCACGTCTGAGGTTAATTCTTAAATTTACATTTTTATTTTATAAAATAATTTAAAACGAATACGATTTCCCCTCCTAAATATTATAAGATTTAATATAGGACCGTTTTTTTTTTTTTTTTTTTTTTTTTTTTTTTTTTTTTTTTACTATTAGCGGTAAATTTCTCACGCACAGAAAAATTAAAGTTTAACTTTCTGTTTCTTGTAATAAAATAATTTCTCAAAAAAACAAACAAAGTAATATGACAATATTAGTCACTTAAAGCAGTTAATTGAAATTAACTCATCACACACTAAATATTGAAGTTATATTTTAATCTAAAAAGAAATCAAATTTTTATTTTAAAACTATGAACTTAATTTTTATTATTTTTTTTTTACGTAAAAAATTATAAAATGTGAACATGTAGAGTTTAAATAAACGCACCGTATATGTCACAAAATTTCTGTACTGCAGATTATAGTTATGCGCCGCATTTATGACGCAATATTTTGTTGTTGGAGTCAGCTGCTTTACTATATGTTCTACAATATTTAGAGTCTTTGGAGTAATAGCGCACTTTCACTACAACTAACAACAACAACAACAACAAAACACTCCACGTCACATTTAAGTAAAATAAGAGTACCAAGACCGCAATTTTAAAAAGAAAAACATTTCCTGTTTTAAACTAAATCTACACAGTGTTTGTATGTACAGTACCTGTTCATCGTGATGCTGCATGTCTCCTAGGCCAGTCTCCTCCGCCACGCTCTCTGGCGCAGTAGCAGGTATCGTGGGCCTAGGTGATTCCTTGCCGTCTCTTCTCTTGAGTGCCGGCGAGGGCTCCGCAGAGGATTTCCCGCTGGAAGTTTGCTTGTGAGAGCCGTTGGTCACCTCCAGGTACATTCCTCCTTGCTCGCCCTGCAACCACACACTGGGTCAGAGAGGTCATCCAAACTGGAGCTCACCAAGGTAACTTGACATAACGTAAGTTACAGTAAAAACCAATTTCCTACGTACATCTCTTCGACATTTCATTTAGCAATTTTATGTTTTTCTAAAAGCTTTGATGGTGGTAAAATATTTTGACATTTTGAATTCTATTTAATTAGTTCACTTAAAAAAAAAAAAAAAAAAAAAAAAAAAAAAAAAAAAAAAAAAAACGATTTTTGAGGAAACAGTCTAATAGTTTCCTGATTTACAATTTTCCACTTCCTTGATTTTAACATGAAAAAAGAAAAAAAAATTTAAAATTCTACCATAGGTAACTGTGATTCCCGAAGAAAAAAAAAAAAGCGATGTACGTAAGAAATGGTTCTCGCTGGCTCACGTTACCTCCCAGTTACAGTGGAACACACATGACAACTTTGTTGTACATCGCTACTATACGCTATAGAAATAATCCAAGATAGACGATGTGGTCCATGCTTTAGCAGCTAGGGAGCACAAACACAGCTTCATTGTACAGTACATGGATAGCGAGCGAGCGGGGGAGGACACAACAAAAAAACTGTATTTAGAAATTTAAATATAAAAATGCATGCTAATATAGCTAAGCAGAAGACAATATCTAAAAAAAAAAACAGAAAGTGTAGCAAGAAAATATAGAAATACGAGGACAATTTGTAATTACAATGAGAAAGATCCAAGTGAAAATATCTCTTTGTGGATAAATCTTAAGACAGCTAGGCCATAGTAACTTAAGTGTACCAAATGTTCAAGTGGTATTATGTTGATATGTTCTAACTGTAGTCACAAAGTGTCGTGACATATTCAAACTACTCTAGTCGGGAACAACTCAGATATTTCTACTGTGTTCTTTAGTAAAGTCCAAGAGAAGTTTTCTGTTTTACTTAATTAACTCCCAGTTTGTGAGGCTACTGAAACATGTGTGTATTTTTGATGGTCCTGTCTCATGATTTATCCATATGTTTCAAGGACAGGTCAACTTCAAAAGTGCAGAGGTGACGATTTTCACATTTAGTTGCAACAAAAACTATGATACTATCATACAAAGATAAAAATGAGAAAAAAATACAAACAAATAAAATTGAAGAAAAATTTGAACAATTTTAATACTCCTATCATTTATTTTGCATTTAAAATTTTATTAAATCACAAATGAAAATGAATTGCGTAGTTTATGCTGGAATATCATAAATGTAGATATTTTGCAATTGTCAATAAATAATTGCGCTGTATAACAAAACTGTTATGCTATACAACGTAATTATTATTCAATGTATCATAAATTATATTATCATGGATACATATTATGTTGCTAAAATCAGGCTAACATAAATATTAGAAATTTTTGTCCATGTTCATTTGTATTTTTAGACTTAAGCAGCTAAAGCAATATTTATTTCAATGTGCAACAAATTGGTTTGCATGCAAACTTTATTTAAAACAATTAAATTGCATGCAATATAATTTATTGCATGGAGCAAGTTGACTGTTTCTTATTTTTATTATTAATTTTTACACCTGACAAATTGCTTAATTAAAACCAAGGTCCATATATAAGAGGTTAGATGCTCCGGCCAAGGTCGCACACAGCTTAAAAGAATTCACCAAAGACGTCATATCACCGGGTGTATTTTTATTCACCTTATCAGTGACGTAACTGGTGAACGGCATCATATTGGCTTAGAATCAAGTACAATCTATCGCAAAATAAAATCAACTGCGCAAGTTTTGTGCTGCGCTCAACCTCTTTATTATATGGACCTTGTGATAAAAATTGCTGAGATCGTATCACATTTATTGTTACAAAAACAAGTGAAAATCGCCACTTTTAATTTTTTTGTTTCCCCTGCAAGATGGAAATATGTTACACAATTAGATAGAACAATATTGAAGATCTGAACAGTTTATGCACCATAGGCTTGAATGACAATGAAGATATTTTACATAACTTTAACAATCATCATTTACTGTCTTGAAAGGAAATAATTTTGTCAAGAAAATTAATTGGAAAAACTTTAAATATTTTGTAAAAATAAGATTTGTGGCATGTTGCAATATTACTATGCAACTATATTGCTGTATGCATTTTGATGTATGTATGTATTTTGAAATTGAATCATAATGATGCTGAGCAAGATAAATATTATACAAATAAATTATGCTTAATTTATTAAATTAAATTTAATTTAATTAAGCTAATATTTAATTAAATATTTAGCATAATTATTTATGTTTTACCATTGACTAATAAAGGAGCAACTGTTTTGAGGCTAAGTTTAAAGGTGTAGAACACCTTCAACAAAAAAAGTTGTGTAATATCCTAACAAACCTTGTTTTACGCGTGCGTGGACCAGGCGAGCTGTGACGTCATTGCCCGCTCGCGTCATTTTGTGAATGGAAAATAAATTAGAAATCAATGACTCCGGACAAATCAACGTTGATTTTCAGGTTTGTTAGGATATTACACAACTTTTCTTGTTCAAGGTGTTCTACGTCTTGAAGTAATTTCACTCACATCCGCTTCTGTTTCTACTTCCTACACATGCGCAGTACATTCAAGCGGAAGTGGATGTGAGCCAAATCACTTAAAGTCGGCCTCAAAACAGTTGGTACCTAATTAGTCAAATAGAATATTGACATAAATGAAGCATAAATTACATAATTTCCGTGAGTAAATTTCATTGCAAGACAATAAATAAAAATATGTTTGTTGTCCAGCGAAACGTGTATGTAAAGAAATGTCAGGTAATTAAGACTGCAGACTGGTAGATAATTAGTGATGGACATACATATGGTATAGCAGCGTCAAGTCAAGACTACAAACCTGGGTGTGGCTACAGCTGAGCAAGTTCTAGAGAACAAACTAACTAAAACTACTGTACGACTTCAAAACTACGACAGTCTTAGCAGACTTGGCATGCTCACAGCTCATGCCTTACTTACATACATTAGCATAGCAAATTAGACCATAGTGACGGTACCACGTGAGCATACAGTCCAAATTGGCATGACAGTGTATGTGCAGTACATTACATTACATTGACTAATTACACAAAACTACAGGGTCAACCACAGAGACAACCAAACACTTAAGTAACTTTTATGTTTATACCGTGGAATGAGTGCATTGGAAGCTTTATGTTGGTAAACCAAAGTTTAATTGATTATATTTAACAAAAGTAATTTATCTTATCCCAGAAATTAGAAAACGTGATTTACAAAAATCAATACTTAAATTATGACGTTACTGTACAGTCACTGCTGTAGTATAAAATTGTATTACTGTAATTTCAATGTATTTTTATGTAGATTTTGAACATATTGCTTCATATAAATACACAGTACTCTCTTAAGACAAAACAGACACTATTTTATACCTCAGCATCTGTACAAGAAATTGGGCCAAAATATTCACCATATCATAAAAATATGGTTATAGTTTTACATTTAAAATCTCATGTTACGTCAATTTTGTTGCCTCTTTATTATTATTATTTTAATTGGACAATATCTATGATATTTGTGATTCATGCATTGATATCGGGCAGTCACTAATTACATAAATTGACATTTAAGCACTGAAAAGAAATGCTAATGAAATGAGGTCATATTTTTGACTGACGTGGTTTGTGCAAATTGTCTCCGCAGTTGGCCCACATATGACTGACAAGAAGCTAATTAACATACAACATATACAGTTCAACATTACAGTCAAGTTACAGCAAATACAGCCTTGATCAAATATCACATCCCAACATGCACACACAGCTAATATATCATTCAATCAAAACTTAAACTTTTAGCAATCAAAAAGTCGGCACTTTTAATATGGTAAAAATTTAAATTTTAAACGAGTTACTTAACATAAAAATACAGAAATGTACACCAAATAATAGAATTTTAGTTAAAACATGCCAGAATATTTGAATGTTGAATAAAAATTAATAAACTGTTAGCTGATTATAAATCATGCTTTTTTTACATGTAAGATTTTGAACATGTCAACTAAAACACATGTTCAAACAACAAAGAACATGTCCAAGTTTAACTAAAACTGTCAATACAAATCATGATACGTAGTTATAAAAAATAAGATATGTGCTCGGAGAAAATAAAATAATAAAATAAAAGGGGAACACAAATAAGTAGTAAATAAAAAACAATCTTGAAAGCTACTTAAATTTGAGTTCATGAAATACACAGCTAAGTTATACTGAAATGATGGCAATCAAATTAAATATTTTTAATTTTTTGAAGATTATTTTGTGTAGCATTTCAAAATTGTTCATTATTGCCCAAACACAATTGTATGCCCAACATTACAATATCCACCTCCAATACAAACTACAAATAGCCAAGACTTGTAAAGTGGGTGGGTGGGTTGAACCCAGGGTCAACAATGCCATCCCAGGTGCAGTATTGATTTACATGCCTCTTGTGTCTACTCCAGCTTGAGGAAGTTTTACTGTGGATTAATCAATCTTATTTTACTGAATTTCAAACAATGATGTTTATTAGTGGAGTACGCAGATAGACAATCAAAAACAGTGTGGGAGAATCCAAAGGAAGCCTAATTTATTTAATATTAAAGTAGAGTTTTTTTAGCGCACAAAGACTTTTTCAGTAAGGGATAGTAGACACATTTTTACATGCGATTTAAACGGGGGGAGAGAGAATGAAGAATTTTAGAACTTTAAATTTATTAAAATAATAAAATAAAGAATTTTGATATTAAAAAAGCCACAGTAAAAAAAAAAAAAAAAAATCGCTTTAAAAAACTTGCAACTTTGTATTTTATTAGCTTTATTTGTAAATATAAAAAAGGTTGTAAAATCAATACTGTACTTGTAGCTGCCAATGATACTGAGAAAGTGTTCAGCTCACTTGTTAATAATGTGTTTAACTACTGACAAGTGGACTGGACTTATTGATTGAGTATTGTTGAACACTAGACATCAATAAAGTGGCTTTTGCAAGTGGTGTATTTGAAGCAGACTAAAGGAAGTTGATTACCTGCATGCAGAAGAACATCTCAGAGTTTTGACCAAAGTTAGTACAGGTTAGTTAGTAAGTAAGTAAGTCAGGTCTACTACTGCTGCGTCTCTACTTCTCACCCATCTCTCTCTAGCCCGCGACTCAACTGGGGTTAGTTAATTTACTTTCTACAACGTCCAGACCATCTAGTATACTCATTTGGAAATAGTAAAGAGACAAGTCGTTTTTTTTTTTTTTTTTTTTTTTTTTTACACAAATTTTGATTAAATTAAAAAGAGGGGCTCCATGGAAAACTGAACTATCCATAGTCTCCGCGCGCCTCAAATTTGGAACATCTGCGCTCTCCGCCACACCTAAAATTGAAGCATCACTAATGGAGCGCTGGTAAGAGATGCTTCAAATTCGGGAGAGGCTGAGAGCGCAGATGTTTCAAATTTGAGGTGCGTGGAGACTATAGATAGTTCAGTTTTCCGCGAAGCCAGCGATATGTTGATTGGTCTATCAATTGAATATTTCGATGTATGTTGTACACACATTGGGTTTAATAAATAATAATAATAATTAAATAAGATCCTAATTGGTATATCAAAAAAATTACTACTAAATAGGCAAAATAAATAGATAAGTAATCAAAAAAAAAAAATTATAGTTAATAATTATTAAATGCATCTCAATCCCGTACTGTTAGAAAATGAGGGTTTGGCTGCAACGACTGGACTTTGCAGAAAGTAAAAAGTTAGTACAAAGTTACGCCAAGCAAAAGAGTTGTACTCAAAAAATAACTTACCTTATGTAATATTTGAAGAAGCAAACTTGAGAAAAGTTGCGACGTACTCTGGTTTACTTGGGCAAGTCAAGTGTGTTTTTTTTAACTAAATTTTATATAGGGAGGGTTTCTACTATTATAAAATAAAAATATGAAAATAATACAATATTTTTATATATAATTAAAAAATAAATGCATAATTATACAACAAAAAATTACTATGTAATAATAATTAAGGCTAAAAAAAATCTACATAATTTTTTTATAACACTTTTTCTGTGCTTTTTTGTTTGATAAAAAAAAAACTTTGGTCAAATGTAATAGTGTATAATAACTGACACTAATGGACACAACGAAACGAACATACGTACGTACGCTACACACACAAGCATACAACGACAACAAATTTTAACTTATATCATGCAACCAAAATGCTATAGCAATAATAAAATATATAATATTATATATAAAAGAGAACATTTTTTTTTTTTTTTTTTTTTTTTTGTAAATTAAAAAACAAGCTATTATGAAAATTTATATAAAAATGTGTATGAGATTTTGTTTAATGTAATATCTACTGATTTTGATACCAAAACTGTCTGTTTGAGAGATTCATGAAATAGACTATGAGATTATATTATTTTTAGTACTGTAATTCTGAGGATATTTTAGAAAACAAGGGACAATTTTGAGCCACAGTAGCAACTTTTACAATTTTCTGACCAATAAGAAAATATTTTAAATTAATTCTATGCTGCTTAAAAAAAAATAAATAAATAAAAGTTTGTTGTTCAATAGCTGTTGTTTTATGATTACTATGAGGCTTCTTTGGAAATCTGTTACCTTGCCCAATTACCCCCCCCCCCCCCCCCCCAAAAAAAAAGTGCTCAAATTCATTTAAAAAAAAGAAGCAATTAGTGATTGTCATTTTTTTAGGGTTTTAAGTTTCAGAACTCCAAAAAAAAAAAAAAAAAAAAAAATCACAGTGGTCAGAAAATTGTACAATTGTCCCCCTGGTTCAACAAAAATGGTGATATTTTGAAATGTTATTAAATAATAATACCGTAATGTTTTTAACAGTAGAAATATAAAATGGGACGTCAAATGTCTACGTATATGACATGACAAGCATATTTGTGTTTTACTGACTAAAGTGATAGGCTAAATAAAATGTACAATGTTGGTATGGCTAACCCTAAAGTGAGTCACCACAAGCCCTGTAAAGTACAAATTTAAATATTTATGTACAAAAATCTAATGTCTTTGATAGCAGGAGTTCTAAATTAGGCCTATCTTAGTTTTACATGGATTTTTAATTTAATTTCCACCTTTTCAATCAACTAATTCAAGATGTTTCCAATAATATTATTCTAATACTTTATTGAACAAAATATCCTTCATTGTC
The DNA here is from genome assembly GCA_949318235.1 of Ecdyonurus torrentis. NCBI lineage: Eukaryota > Metazoa > Arthropoda > Insecta > Ephemeroptera > Heptageniidae > Ecdyonurus > Ecdyonurus torrentis. Next base: position 52,709,027 of record OX439130.1, read on the forward strand.
AAAGATATCGTCCTAATTTAAAGTAAATTAAATTTAAGGCTCCAAAAGTTGTTGTTTTTTAAGTAAACTTAAATTCAAAGTTTACACTAAGGGTAATTATTTAAGAGAGAGAAATTTTATGTTTCTAGGCGATGAAAAACATTTTTTCCCCTACATTTTCAAGGTGACCTACCCCTAACTTTGTATCAGAGGTAGCTGATGCAATCGTATTTAAACTGCCATTAAATTTGACATGAGATTTAGAAAAGTTGTGAATATTTAACCCCTGCTTATTTTAGCCCTAATTTGTGTCCGCTACATCAAAGTATACTGTGTCCTCAGCTTGTGATGACTCTGTGAGGTGGGAATATAGTTTATACACTAGACCGTGGTCTCCAGTACCTCAGGGGGCAGTTGTGCAAGAGCTATCTCCAGAGAGCTGCGGCGCATGCTGGTCAGCGCAGGGATCACGCAGGAGGGTGGGGGAGGGGAGGGAGAGGGGGCGGGGCCTGGGAGAGCCTCCACAGGCTGTAGCTCGACGACAAGGGGAGGTCCCACCGGCTCCAGGGGTGAGTGTTGTGAAGACTGACCAGAGAGAAGAGAGTCGTTGGAGCTGGAGACTCGACGTCGGAGGACTGACTCGTCAGAACTGGACTTGAGGAGCTCGAGGCGCTCACGATCTTCGTCTCTGTTAAAACATGGCCAGTGTCAATAATTTGTCATACCTCCACAAGAAAAGCAAACTTAATTATTATTATTATTATTGCTGATCTACAAGGCCTAACCTTATTGGTTGGTTCTATATAAATATAATATTGGTTATTATATAATAATTGGTTGGTTCTTTATTTAAAGGCATAGACAAGAAGAAAACGTAAGCATTTACATCACAAAACACTTCAAGGGACTTACATAATTTATATTATTTTGTCTCAAAACCTAAATGTTGCACCATAGCAGTGTTCAGAAAAATTTGATTTATGCAAATGCAATCTGCACAACATTTTCATACTAATTTTTGCCTAGTATCATTCATGCAAATTGTAATTTTCTCATTTCAGAAAATTAAAAAATGTTACTATAATTAAGAGAGACAGAGAGAAATCTAAATAGCACTTCTCAAATTTTTGAATGAAGTGCCCAAATTGAGTGTTCAAAGTCACCCTGGTTGAATGTAAATTAATATATTGTACAGAGATACTGATACAAAATTTTACTTTATTACTTTTATGTTAAGACAAAGTATTTAAATAGAGCATTGTGTTCATTCAAGTGTCCATAGAGTCGTACGGCAATATAGTAAAGTTTTGTACAATACAATCTGTACAGCATCATTATGATTCTATGTTTACTATTAAAGAGACGACATAGAACAAGCTAGACGAGACACCAGGTATGAACTCACTTGATTTTCAGCATGATGTACTTGTCAGGGATGAGGCCCTCGTGTCCGTTGACACTTCCTCGCCACCAGTCGTTGCTCACTTGGTTGTACAACGTAACGTGCTGGCCCTTGCGTAGGCTCACCTCGCGCTGGGAGCGAGCGCGGAAGTCAAACTGGACAGTGGCTTCTAGGGACTCGGACTCTGTGAAATATAAGTTGCATCAGTGCTCACAAAACAACAACTTTCTTTAAGGGGGCAAATAAAGTTGGATCAGAATTTTCTTACTTCATCCAGATATTTTATAAAGATCTAAAAATATATAAAATATATTGTAGGGCAAGACATTTTTTTTTTTTTTTACCTGCATTTTAAATGTCAATAATAAAGAAAAGGCTAGAATTACAAGCAAGGGCCTTACTTACCAGAAGTTCTATGGAGAGGTCGAGGTCTCGCGTGGCACAGTATTTTGTTCTCCACCTTTTCCCTCGCTCATTCACACTCCTTCCCTAATTCCCTACTCCACCCCACCCTTCCCTACCAACTCCAGACCAGCAAGAGCAAAACTTAGCAGCACAAGACGAGACACTGCTCAGTGATGTGCTCAAGTAAATTTCTTCTTTGATTGATAATGTCATTAAAATATGACGAAAGCTCTCAGTTATAAAACAAACTTTTTATAACAAAACACTGTGCCACGTGAGACCTCGACCTCTCCATACAACTTCTACTGTGGTAAGTAAGGTCCTTGCTGGTAATACTATCCAATTCCTTATTATTGATCCTAACCACGATGTTTTTTTTTTTTCCTTAAATTGCATTTTAAATTTTACAGTTTATTTTTGCATCCCTAAATATTATGTGTGACTCACCGTCCTCTGAGGGGTAGACTTCTGAGTCCATGTCGTCCTGCACGTGATCTGAGGGAGAGTCTCCAACATCTCTGCAAAGTCACAGCAACCAAGGCATTAGTTACATATCTCATTATTGTACCAACAGGAGCAAGAAGTAACATCACTCGGGCAGCCCAACAATTTTGTTTCCACTTTTTATTAAATTTTGTAGCTAAATTTAACACTAATTAAAAATTACCAATGCTGTAATAAAAAAATAAAAGGATCACAAGCAAAAAGTAAACTTGGTAACAAAATATTATTATTTAGCAGTGATTTTATTGCACTGCACTTTTTTTCGCACAAACTTTTTTATGTACCTATATAAATTATTAAAAAAAAAAAAAAAAAAAAAAAAAAACAGAACAGAACAGAACAGAACAGAACAGAACAGAACATCTTTAAATGTCTTTCGACCGTTTCAGTCCCTGATTTTTAAGACCTCACTGTCTTTTTCTTTCCTCCAATCCACTGTAATTTTCTATTATTAAATTGAAAGAAAAAAAAAAAAAAAAAAAAAAACTTCCATATATTTCTGTAATTTTTTTAGGTGAAACAAGGTTCAGTTATTTGAATGCACAACTACGGGAGAACATTACTGACCCGTCGTCTGGCTCACAGCTGATATATTTCTCATAGACTGGTCCTCCGTCATTAGGGAACAGTTCATCACAGAGCAGGATGACATTCTTGATGAGCTCGTTGACGAGGTTCTGGTACTGCACTTGGTCCTTGTCGTCAGGCACAGGCACCAGTGTGGGGCCAAAGCAGATGGCCAGGTTGTAAGGGTCCATCATGTTCTCATCACTGTACTCAGATAAACTGAAACAAACAAAACAATTACACAGTTAAAATATATAATCGAATATGGCACATATAGCATATAGCAATAATAATAAAAATATATATATATTTCAAATTTGATAATCCAAAGATTTGATAGAAAAATACAGTTAGATTAAGAAAAATTGGAGATTGTATACAGTATGGTACAGTATAGAAAATAATTTCTAACCTATGTCAAAAAAATATTTGTACTTATGTGATATTATATTAACACACGAAGCATTAGTTAATTAAGCGTATTTACACTACGGGGCAACATTTACTGAACATCAAGGACAATGCCACTTTCTAAAGAAAAGGGTAGAAATACATTGTCAGGTAAGAGCAGCATTGCCCGATTCTCTGAAAATCATGAATGAATTCTATAGGAAGCGGCATCGTCTTTAATATTAAGTTTACGTTGTCCAGTAGTGTACTAACCACTCATATTGCTCAAGTAGATAGTAAGATTTTATGTGCCACATCAGTCAGTCTTACTTAGCTCAATTAACCAATTCACCAATTGTTCTTAATTTCTGTGCTGTTTTGCTATCCAATAATTTTGATCATCACATTAGCTTTACTGAGAGTTGGCAAAGTGTAGGGTACTCACTGGTTGAGGAAGGCGAAGAGGTATCTCATGACGATGACCACAGTACGAGGTAAGCTCTGCAGAAGCTCCCTCATACGTGCCACAAAGTTTGCCTTGGAGTCCAGCTCTGTAACGTCAAGTACAGCGTTGCTATGGAAACCAACTCCACATATTGAGAAGAGGAATTATTTTATTTAACATTACACCATCAATTATTATTAACATTATTTATTAATATTAGTTAGTATTATATTATTTAGTATTATTATTTATTTCATTTAATTAGCTTATGTTATTAGTTGTTATGGTAAGCATGATTTATATTTCTCTAGTCTAACTGCAGTGGTTTGCTGCCAGTGCTTGCTACAATGCTCAACAATTGAGACTTGGAACTCCCTGCACTTCTGATTGGCTGTGTGTCTCCACCAATAACAAGCATCCACCAATTTTTATCAGGTAATATTAAGATTTATTTGCGTATTTATTTATTTATTTTTTTTTTTTATTATTTTTATTTATTAATTTATTTTATTATTATTATTTGCTTGCCATATTGTGTTATTGTGCTACACCAACCCCAGTCCCATACCACTACTTCCCCTTATAATCCTTCCCCCATAGTCTGCTTCCCCAGGCCCTTGGTAAGTATTATACACATTAAGCTTCCTTACACGTCCCATATATATTGGCTTTTCTAAGCTAGCAGTATTTTAAGGATCCCATTATGAGCAGAAAGGGGAGGAGAACTGTTTAACATGTTTAACTTTGGAAAACTATTACGTAAACAACACAAATCAAGTCTGCTACAGAACTTGCTGTCAGGTAACCAAAGCCTTAGCGTGCTGCGTAACTCACGTGCTAGTTCCATGAGGTGCTCAAAGTAAATGATGGGTAGTAGAGGCTCTCTTAGCTCTCTCAAGTACAACTTGAGGACTCCAGCCACAGAGTTGATGTCCGAGGCATCGGTCATGTCCGCCAGGGGGTCTTCCCCACGCTCAAAGGCTTCTCTGAAGTTGTTGATCTCCACCTGAGAGCCTGATACTCGGAAGATACCTTGGTGGTGCAAGCCTGTCAACATACATCACTCAACGTTAGTAAAGTACGTACATCATATCATGAAGAATACTCGACTTTGAGACGACCAATGTTTTGTTTTCATACACTCATACAATGCATCGTACAGTTCATATCATGGATTCACTGCTTTATTATTACTAGTACTGGTATTTTAAATAGGAGGTCTGCTGAACATAAAGAATAAGTAACAATTTTGTGACTTCAGTACTATATTTTGATGACATCAGAGGTTAACTAAATAATAATGATAATAAACTTGACACATGATTCAAATAGCAGTCACAATTACTGCTTCAGTTTTACATTCCCTGTTCTTCGACTCACACATATCTCGCAGTACTGACCATATAAGTTGATGACTCTGATGCAGCTCTTCATGACCAGTGGTATTTCTTGATTCGTGCTCTCCAGATATTCCTCTAAACTTCCTCCAAACAACTTGGGCTGACCAATCATCTGTAGACGTCCTATTCGCTTGCGGCGCGGTGGTTTGTCATGACCCGGCGTGTTTGCAAGTCCGTTGCTTGGCATGTTCTGACCTCGGCAAGCAGGCGGACAGTCCGAGCTGCCGGCAAGCAGTGTCTTGCGAATATAGTCGTGCTTGGCATGCAGTCGCGCTATACGACTTGTGCCTAGCAGGTACTCGCGGAATTTCTGAAACAAAACAAGAAATTATTAGTGCTTCTGTATATAGATAAACATTTCAGGGCAGCTATATTGCAGTGGTTACACTGAATCACTGAGTTTTTTTTTCTTTTCCTCTATTCACCAAAATATTATTATTATTACTTTTACAGCAATTTAAGAATAATGAAAATGAGTTGTATTTTATGAATTATGATACATAGGATACCCCCAATACCAAGTGATTTATTATGAATGTATATGACTTTGCATAATACTCACCCCTAGGTAGAACTCCTCTGTCTCCTGCTTGTCTGCCTTCAGTTTGAGAGATAAAGTCTCCGGTGGCTTGGTGTGTGTGTGTGTGCCCCCACTGCTACCACTGCTGCTTAGTCCCAGGCCTGAGGACGAGGACAGAGAGTTGGGGGGTGTGGGGGAGTCACTGAAGTAGTGGCTGGCGTCAAAGTCCTTGGTCGTCAGCATGTCGAGCAGGGTGCGCTCAGCTGTCTCCATTGTTTTCCACACCTGCACATGTTACATAGGTACATATTAAAACAAAAATATGTCATTTTATAACAGCATTAACATTAACACTCAAGTAGAATATCTTATGAAAATGAAGAAATTGATAAGAAATTGTAAGGTTTTTAACCAGCGCAAAAAAAAAAAAAAAAAAAATACCAAAAAAATACCACAAAAATACAAAAAAAAATACAAAAAAAAATAAATAAAAAAAAATACTAACAATAGATACATAATTGCTGTAGATTTCAATAGGTAAATATTAACCTGGAGTACGTATATATACCACAATAATACCAGGTTAAATATACTACAATATAGGTTTGTCTCACCTAAATTAGATGACATTTAGTCTGCTTTAGTTAGCATTGAATACCTCTTTCAGGTTAATATTTACCTAATGAAATTTGAAGGATTCATATATCTACCTGCTATTATTAGTAATTTCGTTTCTATGTAGCAACATAAAGTTACAGCAAACATAAGTCTTGCAAAAAAAAAAAAAAAAAAAAAAAAAAAAAAAAAAAAAAAAAAAAAAAAATGACAAGGCCCTTTGCATGAGATTAAAAATAAATAAAGAGAAAAATGAAACACGCAGCGAGCACTGCTTCATATTCTTTGTTATTAACATTAGAAAATTTTAAACAATGATTTATTTATGATTTTAACAATGGTCCAATTTACATTTGTACAAAAATATTTGGTCGTACCTCCTCAGATTCTGTTCTTAAAGAAGTAATTCTATTCTGTAGCTGACCCAATCTGAACTCTAACTCGTCTTTGAGACTCTTCTGCAACTCCAAGTCCATGTTGGTTTCCTCCTCAGTCCTGGTGCCTTGTAGTTCAAACTTCTTGGGGATCATGAAGGCTGAGTGGTTGCTCTCTAAGAACCTCTGTTTGTCAAGACGAGAGTCCAGTGCCGCCACTGTCTGCGTCATCTGGTCTAGTCCAGCCTGCACTGACCTCTGTCTGCCTTCCTCGGCAGCTACGTGAGCCATGATGGCGCCAGATATGCAGTGGTGGAAGCCTAAGTCCATACACTGCAATACGCAAGACCAAATGTCACATTACAACTGCAATATTTAGCTTGTTTAGATATATTAAAAAAAAAAAAAGACTTTAAAAAAATATAACTTTAGTTGGGAAACAAAATAAAACATAAAATCTTTATTCATTTCTTTTATCCTACAATCATAATATACAAAAATGCAAATCAGCTTAGATTATTGCATCATTTGATTGTATACATTATATTTTGTTATTTACTTGTAAAAACATAATAATAATACTAACAAGTATGTCAGGATAGGAAGTTGTGGAGGTCTATCACTGGGTCAGGATAAAACATCTGTGTTGTTGGCTTACCCCGAAAGGGATTTATAGCGTCATGATATGTATGTATGTATGTATGTATGTATGTATGTATGTATGTATGTACAAAATGCTAGCAAAGACTTTGTATTTCTGTCTTGATTTAACATGCTTTCTTATGGGACAATGAAACAGTTTTAACTCAAGTTGGAAATTTCTTTCAACACTCAAATTTTTACTCTAGCTTATTGAGCCTCAAATTGTTTTATTTAATTTAAACTAATTTTGCTGTTTTTTTTTTTTTTTTTTTTTTTTTTTTAGTCCAAATTAACTGAAATTAACAGCTTTGATGCTCAGCTTAGTGAGATACTGTACACTATATATTTGTACACTATATATATAAAAAAAAAAAAACGCTAGCTGCTTCATTCCGCCATAAGGAAGCATGTTAAACCCAAGCCGTAATACAAAGTCTGCTATCACATCGTTGTTTTGTTTTGTTTTTTTTTGTTTTTTTTTTTTTACTTACTTAAAAAAATGGACTCTGCATTTTTGAATCATTATTATTATTATTGGCTTTATTTATTTATTTATTTTTTTTATATTTATTGCCATAAACCTTTTTAAACGTTTTTACAAGTTTTCAATGAAAAATATTGGATAGAAATTTGCAATGAAAAAGGAAAAAATTGGAGGATGTGAGATCGCAAGAACTGCGTAATTAAAGCTGCCAGGGATTTTTTGGAGAGAAAAAATAATTTCTAACCCAGGCCGAATTTATACGGGTTTTAAGTAGCGGCTTATATTAATTGCACATAATAAGTAGTTTTAAAAAAAATCATTAAAAAGGTGCTACAAAATAGGAACCCTGCGTCATTGGCAGTGAGTGTTGATAATTGTGGTGTAATTACCGGTAATTATGTTGAGGTACAGTTTTGACTTTGTTGGTATATACTCACGTCTATAAGGTCAGAGAGGTCATCCACGAAGTATTTGTGCACCGTGGTGTTGGCTGCCTCCAGACACAGAACGTACTCATTGCGAGCTTTTAGCGCCTTCAGACGAGCGTCATTGAACTTGTTCTTGCGCTGTAGATGCAAATATACATCAATCATTATAATATATACTCAAAGGGTTGTAGTTAGAACGCACCTATCTTTGAAAATACAAATTTGATTTTTTTTTTTTTTTTTTTTTTTTTTTTTTTTTTTTTTTTTTTTTTTTTTTTTTGTCAATGGTAACAAGTACCTCTATTAAAAAAAAAATAGGATCCGTAACCATCAAAATATCAACAAAAGATCGCGGAAAAAAAAACACCATAGTGAAGAGACAATAACAAATTAATGTGGGTAATTCTGGGAGTACAATATCAAATATTTATAATTCAAAAGTCCGTCACTGAGACCCTCGCAAATTGTTACATATTTGTAAATTTATTGTCCAAGAAATTCGACTTTTATAGTGAACTCCACGCACTTCAATGTTATGTGGTAGAGACAATAAGAGACATGCTGTGCTGGACAAAGCTGTTTTAATTATGTTATCAGAGTGGCTTACCTTGAGGACCTCCTTCTCTATCAGTCGATATTTCTTGGACCTCTCTCTCTTATCTTTAGGTATAGAGTTCTCTAGTTTGGTACGCTGCGCCTCAGCGATGCGCAGTTTACTCTCTGCCTGACGAGCTTCAGCCTGGTACGCGAGCCACGTCTTACTCGTGGTGTGAAGCTCGTGCAATACTCGCAGAAGTTCCTCGTGTGTCTCGTAACCCACTTCACGACACTGAAAAACACAACAAACCGAGATAAGTTTTATAATTTGTGTTTACTTTGTGCATGGGTTATATTTATGCTCTGCAATATCAGTGTACAGTGAGACAACACATCGAACACACATTTGTTCACCAAATACAGGTAAATGTACAATACTAACTTCCGGTGCACAACATGGGTATAGCTAATTTACCTGCAATTATCATTTTATACCTTTGTACAGTCATTCCAATAAAAAATGAAATTCTATTGGCATATGGGAATAACATGTATTTAGATAGAGTTTTGCGTCAACTGAAATCACCATCTGCTTGCATTGAATGGCCATAAGACAATACAATTTCATTTTTTACTGCAATGATATATTGTACAGACATCGTGATATAACATTTTATTATGGCAACATCATGCACATATTCCAGGAGTCTTTTAATGCTCCATAATAAATTAATGGTACTTCCGTAAGGCAATAAAGAGTAAAATGTTCTGTGTCAAAAAAAAAAAAAAAAAAAAAAAAAAATGGTCCTGATGCAATAAACTAATGGTTTGTTAATTATATCGGGATTTCTTTCTGTGCCGCGACGCCTCTGATTGGCGCGCACCAGTAAGCCCCATTAGAACAATGCTTGACAATAAAATGTTATGTAGTCTACACCTGGATAGTGATGATTACACATTGATCACAGTAGCTTCCTCAGTGTTTGCTAGCTATAGGCGAGGGGCGAGCACTTCAGAGCCAGCCAGCCAGCGAGGATAATGCGTAACTAATCAATGTGCCGCACCTCGAGCGAGAGAGCACCAATTGTTTACTATCATCAATATGTTAATTATACAAACATCACTTCCGCACTGTACGTACAGTACGTACAATTACATGCAGTGCATGGCGGCGCCGTCCCTCACTGTTTCTTTGTTTGAACAAAACAAAAAGCCACAGGACTTGGACATTTGTTTATTAAACAAGAGCGCACATTTTGGAGCAAGGGAGGGTTTTATTAATTGGTATCTATGAAATTTTCAGTGTTCATAATTTAATTATTTTACTATAGTTTAATTAGCTACATATTTTGCAAGTTGGGGAAAACGAACACATGTTAACATTTCTTCTTCTTTTCTCAAAATTTAATTTTTTATTATTTTTTTTTTTTCATTTATCTATTTTTTTTTTTTTTTTTTTTTTTTTTAATAATAGTTATTTTGGTGTAAGTGAGGTGAAGGAAGAAAATAAGCCAAGACAAGGCGTAGTTTTGTATGAGATTAACACGGTGGAGCTCCTCTCGCGGATATCAAGTTTCATTCTCAACTTTGCATTATGTAAGTTAATGAAAATCAAATACTATAAAATATTATATTACTATTTTGGCTTGCATATAACAGGCAAAATATACTTTTGTTGGCTTTTTTCCGATTTAAAAAAAAAATTCATCTGGGCCATTACTGTTTTTAACTACTTTGCAAGAGTAAAAAAAAAAAAAAAAAAAACTTTTTTTTATATCAACTTTAACTTTTTTTTAAAATAATTGGATTATTAACATCGCGCGTGATAGTTAAATCATAACAACACATGGAGGGGGAGGGGGAAGTGCATTTATTTTCCATAGCGGAGAAAAAGAAAAAAATCGCTACTCAAATCCCGTTTAAATATTTTAATTATGTATTAAAAAATACATTAAACTCCATTTACTTGGGTGTCAATGTTTAAAGAGCAGTTATATACAAAAGCTCCCGGCACCCGTATATGTGTGCCAAGCTAACGTGTGCTAATGTTTACCCTGTATCAAAGTAATATAAGTAAACGTCGCTCTCTCTCTCTCTCTCTCTCACACACACACACACACACACACACACACACACACACACACACACACACACACACACACACACACACACACACACACACACACACACACACACACACACACACACACACACACACACACACACACACACACACACACACACACACACACACACGCACGCACACGCACACACACACACACTGTCTGGTGTGTGCGTCCGACGTCATTCTGGATGCTCTTCTTTAGCAATGAATATCGCATTGCTCAGCATTGGACACACGTATAGTTTTTGGCTATTTTCTTTGAAAAATTCGCTGCTTTTTTGTTATTATTAGTTTTCTTGCATACTTGAAAAACTAATTCAACCTGTTAACAGCATCAATACTCTCAAAAATATTGCGAACTATTGTAAACTGATAAAATGAGTTATTTCCCCATGCTGGCCCATGTTATTTAGCACTCTCTTATGGCGTCGACTTTAACATGAATGAAACCACCCTATAGGTAACTGAACACTGTACGACCTACGCCTATATAAGGTATTTCTATAGATATAGGTAATCCAAAGAGAATATCGTTATTCAATTTTCTCTTGCCTTTTAATTTTATTTTATTCTGGAAGTTATATTTTGTTGCCCATTTGATCAATGTAATTTTGACCCGCAATACACGTCTCCAGCTGACCACTACTTTTCAGCGGGAATCCTCTCTGGATTACATAGGTTATCTACGTACATTACGCCTATAATATACACACATGTAGAAGACACGTGAAGGTAACGCAATACTATAGCTCTGATGTAATCTGCAGGCTTATATTTTAATATTCGCACATATACCATGCACCATGTACACGTATATATTATATATATATATACGACATACGTACTGTACGTATGTATGTATACATAAAACAGTAACCACAAAGTATGACACAAAAGTGTCAACAATCAATCAGTCATTAACATGTGAGTCAGTCACCGAACTATAGCAGGAACTTTGTCAGCTCTGTATGCTACTGACTGTGAGAATTGAGTTCCTTTTACCCAGATAATATATGATTTCCTTTGTTTTTGAAAGTCACTGCCATAGCAAAAGGAAAAAGTCATGATAAATTTAATCAAAGATACCATGGCTGTGTTAATATAATACAAAAACTATTAAAATACGTAAAATTGTGTCTCTATGGGATTCATATGTTTTCTGTATATTTATGCAACGTTAAAACAGGAGACTTTATAACAATCCTGGTAATATTTCTATATGTACCACTCACAATTTAAATATACGCAATAAAGAACTATTATTATTATTAATTTTGTAAGAAATTAAGAAGTCACTACTTTTCCCACGTGACGTGATTGACGCCTAGCGTAGCGCGCTTTTGAGTGCATGCGCTCCACAGATAAGACTGGTGGATAGTAAAAGATTAAAATAATCGTCATTTTTACGTTCATAAATCAATGCTATGCAGTATATCGACGTACTAGTAATAATAAAAAGAAATATACATAATCGTCATAATTTGGAAATGTTATGCTTTGATTGATATACGTATATAGATTATTTTATTATGCGACAAAAGCAGATCGTCTGAATTAATTTATAACTATAAATTCACACAAAAAAGTGGTAACTTGAGAAAGAGAGTAATATAGGGGAAAGACGTGAATGGGAAAGCAGTTGAGATATTTTTAAAGCATAAAACTTTTGAGAAAAACTGGAAAAATTGCAAAACGTCGAGGGGTAAAAAATAATAATAAAGGGAATTCTCTAAATATATCTTTCCCCTCTTCTTTGGTAATAAAGACCATCATATATTATATGAATTTCTGAATAAATAAATGATTGCTTCTATAGTAAAAAAAAAAAAAAAAAAAAAAAAAAAAAAAAAAAAAAAAAACTTAATTGCGAGGTTGAGGAGGTATTTAGATTTGTATGTATGTCGAGAAGAGAGGAAGACAGTAAAGCACTGAAATGATGAACTAGACAGACAAGACAGGTTTATGTGGCTGCAAGCGAGGGAGGAATAAATTTGCTTGTCCGCTACACACACACACGGCAGCCCTCCCTCCCTCCCAGGTGTGCAGCACAGAGCAATAACAAGAGCAGCTGCGGTGCGCGGTAGTAATCACTAAACTCTAAACTAATCAGTAATCACATTATATAACTTACTATTAATTTACAAATAATTTCTGCACGAGTAGTCCTTCGGTAAATATAAAAATATGAATTTTGATGTACAGGACTTTTACTATTTTGGTTATAATTCTGAATAGGGTTGTTTTGCGAATCTCTTTAAATTTTACGATATATGTTGCGTATATGATTGTCAGGGAATTATCCTTGCCTCTTATAAAAAAATAATTCCAGTGCTCCAAATTATCTACATAATATATATTAATACTAAAACTAAATAAACTTAAGAAAAATCTGATTTTTTACCCTTGCTTTCTTACTCCTTTAAATCTAGAACCTAATAAGAAATAACTGTTGTTCAAGCCACGTTTTCTCCATAACATTTGCTAAATATAAGCATTAGATTGTACTGACTTGTGAGTAACCTTTGACCTTTCTTACAAACATTTCACACGAAGTGAAGTGAGAGACCAGACCACACAGCAGGCAAGTGTTAACTGCAAAATTTTATATTTTTTACTTCTCTGTCACTCGAAACCTAATGAGATGATGCAACGTCGATGTGAAACTGTACTGTACTAATTTCAAAACTAACTTCATTATTTGCATTTCAGTCGAGATGGAAAAAAAAAAAAAGTTGCAAACAAAGTAGTGCTTACAATGAAACTGTAGGTAATGTAAGGAACCGACTACGCATTTCGTTCGCCTTTTCCAAATTTGACCGATCGGATCTATTTCCGGTAAAAGTTCAACTTCAAAAAAAAAAATAATAATAAAAAAATAATAAAAAAAAAATAAACGCACAATATTTTTCCGCCATCAAAACGTGAAAAATACCGGAAATAAAGGATGAAATCTTGCAGAAGACGAACGAAATGCGCAGTCGCTACCTTACGTTGCTGACCGCTTATGTTTACTCAAAATGCGGAAAAGGAAGTGCCGGAAGAGGAAACCACGTGACGCGAAGGTAAAAGTGGGAGGTAGCTCAGGCCTAGCTTGCTGCTGGCACCAACTTTTCTCCCACTTTTACCGTCACGTGGTTTCCTCTTCCGGCACTTCCTTTTCCGTTTTTTAGAGTAAACATACGCACTCGTTATCTACAGTTTCATTGAGTGTTCATGGACGTCCAGGATGACTGGCACAGTTCGTGGAGTACTTACTCTGCGGTAAATTCGTTGTACATCGTCCATAAGTCCTGCCAGTCTGCCCACGAGATGTACGGAGTAAATCTCACTGAGAGCCGCGTGGTCCCTGCTGAGGCCGCGGGTGTGCGTGAGAAGTTGTTGCCAGCAAGAGTAGCTTGAGAACAGCGGCCACTGTTCGCGTCTGAAACATTTAGTCAAGTATGTCTAATTACAAACCAGATCTTTCTCTAGTGGGGGATTTCCAGTCTTATGTAGGGTCGGTCACACTTCAACCCAAAGTCAACATTGCTTAGCATGAGCTTATATTCAATATTACATCTATCCATTGTAGATACTTGCAAGGTGTACCATCAGCTTCAAGCCTGAATATTATATCATTTTAATTGAAGTTGTATAATGAGCAGAAAACTGCAATTTTTTTGTTCTCCACACATATATTTAAAATAATAATAATAAGACGCGTGGCATTATTGTTTTTAATGTTTTGAGAAGAATTTATGCCCCGATTTAATAATTCTGCTTTGCATTGCTTGATACATTCTTAATTTTTATATTCAAAATCCCTTGAATCGATTAAGGATGGGGGGGGGGGTAATTTAACCCTTAAACAGTATTTTTAGCTCATATACATATCTGATGGTGTATACTGTATATTAATTATACTATTTATACTGTACTAAAAATTGTATGAGATTGCTGTTACCATTGAATTTTAAATTACAAGAAAAAGAAGGGGGTTCAAGTTTTTTGAGACGTGTACAACTATTTAAGTGAAAATATATATATATATATATTGTGTTTATTTATTTACGTCTAAAAACATAAATTGTTATGTATACAGTACAACACAATAAAGGCGTTCTCAGTCTAATTTTTCCTTTATCATTCACTCCATACAAGGATATTATAAATAAACACACACTGTTAATTAACCCTCTCTTCCCCATGAGATATAGGGAGACCAAAAACAATGTTTAAAACAAAAGCTAGTGGTTTGTTTAAATGAAGTGATCCCCAGTGGATATTTTGTTCTGGAAGACTTACAAACTATAATAACTAACTACCAAGAGCTCATCACAGTAAATGTAACTTTAACCGCACCGGACACGACAACTCAATGGAAACTTGATCTCGGATTAGTTTGAATAGGTATGGTCCTTGGGCTAGTCTACGAACAGCTAAGGAAAAGTTTCGACTTTGAGGCATAGTTTTATTACAGAATGGCGTAGTAAAAATTAAAAGAGCTTTTTTTTATATTTATAATGTATTTAAAAACTAATCTAAACAACCAATTTTAAGAAATTACGCACATGTAATTTAGGAATGGATTAAATATGGAATATTTCATGCAAAATGACAGTTGTCGAACGTCATCGTGAAACTAGCCGTACCACGAACAGGTCATAGGTAAATGTCGAACAAGCATATAAGACAATAACCAAGCCGCTGAAATAGCTATTTTATGACAAAATTTTGTTTATGGAATGTTTTTTATGAATAAATTTTAAGATAATAATATTTTAAGGCTCAAGAAGTATAATTATAATGACAAAATACATCGTTATTATAAATGACGAACATTTATAATAATGTACGTACCAGTAATCAAATTGCAGTAGCAGATCCGAATAAGCAGGCAAATATGTGCATGTACATATGTTATTATTTAGTCAGAGTAGGCTAATTAAGCCCACTGTAATATATTTCATAATAAATTACACTTTTATGATATATTTACGCACCCCAAAACAAACTTTGCTTTTCCGCGATGCACCACCTCCCAGCCCACCTGTTACCTAACATTATTTTGTATACACACAGCTGATATCATAACAGCCAACATAACAAAATTTAAAATGAGTGGCAAAAAATAAATTACAAAAAATTCCTTGTATTATGTTCCATTTTTTTCTTTAATTTTTATCCCATGCATGGTTATTTTTACTACAGCATTACTGTTCTAAGGCTTGAGTTTGTTTACCTAGCTGTTATATGATGTACCAAATAATATAGTAATAAAAATTGACAGCAACTATAATCACTTAATATGTTCATTTTAATGTATACGTTTAACGTTGAACATTATACAATGTTTGTCTAATATAGTGGCACTCTATTCAAGCTTAATAATTGTTTACAAAAAAAATCTAAGATACCTATAGGCTAATATATAATATACCAGGTACCGGTATGTACCGGAGTGAGAGAAGCGCAGGCAAAGACATAGATACAATTCTGCTGTGTTCTGTATTACTCACCGATTCACCGTAAGCTCATCATACACTTATGGCTCCACAACATCTCTTTAATCAAACAGCAAAATTATCTATTATCATTATTACCTACCGTCAACTACAGTGCCTAACTCCGCTGGGGTGACGTTAGCTAAATATTCAAAAATTATATTTACCTTCTGATTTACAGTCATAGAATAAAACATGAACCCACTGCTAAAAGACTGAGCTATGAGTAAGCAATTAACTTCAGTTTTTGTTTTACATTTTTTTAAAAGCTTTGGTTTTATCGAGGTACAGTAATAATTGTTAACATTTTGGCCATTTACTCCAGTGGGCCAATGTCATATGGCATGTAATATTTTTTGACAGTAATAATTGCATTACAGTTCTACATCACCAATGAGAACTGAAAATACACTCCATTAATTCTGTTAGGCACTTATAGAACCTATTCGTTGGGCCTCGGAGACTAATATTACCATATAGCATACATGGTGAGTATCACAGAACACAGAGCTGAAGTAAGAATAATATTGTATGCTTCTTTATTAACACCACTATGAGATACCAAAGAGAATAAGATGGTTGTATGCATGAGATTTGGATAATTGTTGTGCTCTGTATTACTGATAATGCTCGTTATTTATGTCTTGACAAAATCTCCTTGAGCAACAAGTTTATAATCTCACTTAAAATAAATGTGGTATATATTTCTGTTATCTTTGGTGCTATTTATGATATAATGATTTCATTACTCATATATCAATTAAAAATATGAGTAATGCAGTCAAAATAATTATAGAAAGCAAAAATGAGAACAGAAAATACATTGCGTTTAACATTAACGATAAATTCAGAACCTTTCCGTTTGGCCTCAGAGATTATAACCAATTTGCCATACAAACATGGTGAGTATCACAGAACACAGAGCGCTGCAGTAATCCTGATCTCATGCATATGCCTCTCTTACACCAATATGAGGTACCGGTAAAGAGAGAAACATGATGCATGAGATACGAATAAATGCTGTGTTCTGATATATTCCATGCTTATCGTATATGACCCCACACATCTCCTAGCTGGCCCAAACAACAAGGTTCCCACTTAAAATTAAATGGGAATATATTCTGTTTTCAATAATGCTTTCTATATATGCATTATGATTTCATTACACATAGCAGTAATGAAACATGAAAAAAGTATGGTCAGAAAATAGTGACAGAAAGCAATAATGAGAACGGATAATCATTATCAAGGATTAATAGACATATTTACTTTGCAAGTCAGAACCTTTCCATTTATACTTACAGTTAGAGCTTATTAGCCATATATAGGGGGAAAAAATGATAGTACAGAACACTGAAGCTGTATTCAGTGCAGTCATCCGGATCTCATATAATGCCCCTCGTATGAGATACCGGAATGCGAATCACATGCATATTTTACAGCATACATCTAATATGAGATGAAGCAGCTGTGTTTTGTATTACTTAAAACGTTTGCCACGAAATATATAAGTCCAAGGAACAAACAAGAAATACAAAACAATACAGTATTCTCACTCATCTCATACCGGTATGTATGTATGTATTGTGTATTGACAAAAAATATGCCTACATGTACACATTCTAAAAGATTTCGAACATATGCAGCTGAAAGTATGAAATATAACCTCGCATAACACATAATTTTAAAAGAAAATAGCTAGTATATCGATATTTAGCATGCCATTTAGTATAATATTCTCCGCGAGTTTGCGTTTTTATTAGCCCGGTGATCGACGTTTCAAAAGCTTTTGTTTTGTCGAACGCCGATTTTAAATAGGTATATCTTTTTAAAGAAAATATATAAAATAGGGATACTGGTATAATTTAAAACACAATTTAATACTTTATTTAGATATGTTTTCTTTAGATAGGCATCGGCGCTATTTTACTAAATATTAGCTTCGAAATCGAAAGTCCAAAACTTAAGTTTCTTACCATTATGGCGTTACTTAAAAAAATCGCGACAATACAAAGAAAACAAATGTGGATATTTCTGTAACTATAAAAATAAATTCAATTTGTCTTGTTTTAAAATAAAGGTCATAGATGTCACTTTTAAAAAATATGGTCAAAAAAACCCGGCAAATTTTTAAACGTTTCATAATACGCCCTAAACTATGACAATACTCAATAACGTTCGAAGTCCAGTGGCGTTCGACCAGTAGCCCGAGGACCATAGTACACTCAGAAAACAGATGTCCATCACATTTGTTGTATTATGTAGATAAATATATTATATTAGACTGTAGTCCAGTCTAATATTTCTGTACACTAACCTCAAGTGGGGGGACTTTGGACGAATTTTCAATAATTATTTACTACCAAACTAAAGCTCATAGAAAATGAGTCATTTTCATATACCAGCCCATTTATTGAGTGATCCAACATGGCGTCAACTTTATGCATAGACCGTATGTATACTGCCATAAAGAAAATAAGAGTGAAATTTTATAGCATACTATCTACCTATATGAAGACGTGATATTTTTAATCCTTGAGTTTTTAATATTATTATATAGATCCTTGACATTCATGGCTATATTCGATGATAAAATTAATAAATTTAATTAAAAAAACGTTGAAAACCAGTTTTCCACTTGTAAGCCTATACTATAAGTTCCGTCCAACAATGGTGCGTGCGATGTAGAAGAATGCGAAGCAGTGCAGGAGTGTAACGTGACACGTGCATGTGGTTCGAGATATTTACCCTGCCGTGCACTTGCACGCAGCTAGGCAGGCAATAACAAATACATCCCCTGTTTGTTTACATTGTCTCCATACAGTGCCTAAATATAGCAATTTTACTGCATATATTATGTATGTAACACGCTTTATTATAATCGTAATACCCAACTTTATTACAATATCAAACCGTGCGTGCTTTTTTTTTTTTTTTTTTTTTTTTAATTCTAAATTAACTTAATTAGATATATAAGACGTGATAACAAATTTAATTTTTTTTAAGCAACATATTTACTTCTTGAAGAAAAAAAAAACATTTTAAGAATTTAACGTACAAACAAACCACGGTACACGAACATCGTATTCGTTATTATACGTTTACTAGCACTATGTGCAAATATTATTAAATTATAATTTTTATTTATGTATGAAGTGGATGTAAAAAATGTTTGTATTAGAAATTTATTTCTAAATAAAAATATTCTATTCTATTCTATATTAAACTATAGCATGAATATCATTATAATATTGCATAATGCTGTTTCAATCTATAGCAGCATAACAGCTACACCATTATGTAACAGTAAATGTGTACTGACATTTTTAATTATTCTTTTGCGACTCAATAACGAAATATGGTGACAATTAATGATCTAAATGATCTCCTCTCTTTTTATGTGTATTTGATGTAATGTGTTTTTTTGCAATAAAGCCTATTTGAATCTGAATCTGAATTTAAGTGATCGCATGCCCGGCAATTGTAAAAGTTTTGTAACGATTTGAATGTTTGGTACTTGAGCATCGGGTGCAAGTCAGGTTGTATAGTGCACAATAAATAAATAAATAAATAAATAAATAAATAAATAAATAAATAAATAAATAAATAAATAAATAAATAAAATAAGTCAATGACGTAAATGCAGCATAAAATTGCGTACATGATTACGTGTAACGTATCTACGCAGTTATTTAATTGTTACGATGATCAAAAAATGACAAAATATTAAAAAAAAAAAAAAAAAAAAAAAAAAAAAAAAGCCAAAACGACATCACTAGCGGGTCATGCCATGAACAAGCCTTTTGTTTTTAAACTCATATTTACAAGCCGCAGTTTTCCCACAAATGACAATAATGTATTGTCTTTATTATGACGATTAAAATTCAATTTAAGAGAAAAAGGGGGAAATAATTAGCCCTCGGCATTACATAACGGTATATTTCTAATTTTATAAAACTAACAGTAACAGAGGGACATATGGAGAAGTGTTTAATAATAATTTATTATAGTTCTATCTAACGAATTTGTTTTTGTGTTTTATTTTATTTATTGTATACATGGAAATATACTTTTGTTCATGTCGCAATAATTTCTAATTAAAATAATATTAATTTGAGGAAGATTATATATGGTGGAGTTAGGGTTTGGGAAATATAATTTATTAATCTAAAGCCGCAACTATATACTCCAAATAAAAAAAAATAATAATAAAAGACTAAAAGTTACGTACAGCCTTACAACGTAACTTTATCTCTAAACGTTACTTCAAGCTTATCTCAAATTAAAGCACCTAATTTATTGCTATGTGTATTGACAATTTTAAACATTTACAAATAATTACGTACACCAATTAAGACATCGATATTTAATCCCAAAGTAGAGCTATGGACAGTTGGAGAACGGGGAGGATAACTGATGTAGTTTTCTCATTGCGTCATCAATTAAGTGTCCACAGAGGTATACATTTTTGCCCATGCACTTCTTTCTCAATGTACCGCTGTACTTGCAGGGCTAGATTAATGAAACCCCTTGATTTAACAGAGATGTCGACCCCCTGAATGATCGATTCATTGCCACTATAAATATATATAATGTAAAATGATAATGTAATGAGTCACTGGGAGATAGGACAGCTGGTCGAGAGAGACTCACTTCTGTTTCTGCTCCCGATGTCGCAGTGACAACCCCTTGGCCAGTTTGTCCAGACCCTTGCTATAGTCCATCTCGACCTCTGCACGCCGCCGGAAGTAGTCTTGTAGTTCCGTCACCAGGGCCACCTGAGACTCCATCCTGGCGTCCAGGCATCGCAGCTGTTCTGCCAACTGTAGCCGGATGTCTGAAACATCAAAGTCACAAATCACGAACTGCCTGTACATCAATCATGTAATTTGACAACACTGAGTCACTGCAGCAAATATTGAAACTAAACCTCATTGTAATTGTTAATTGTGCTAATTTCATATTCTCTATTGTTTTCGATATTTTTATTTATTACTACTTATTTATTTATTGGCTTTTGAATTTTACGGATGTTGAAGAATTATTAAAATGTCATAACGTCATAACTTCTACGACACGTAAAAGTGTCTAGTAAACCTTATTTAAAAATTTCTGCGGTATCGATGCAGTAGCTCAAGAAAACGCTAAAATCATGCTGATCTTACAATATTAATATACTAAATATAGGAAATTGCAAATAATTTGCCTTTTCCCGCGCCACCTTTGACTGGATAGTGGCTCCACGATCATTAACAAACCCAGGTACTGTACATACAAAAAAATGTATTTCATAATATTTGTATAATGCACCACATAATTATATACGTAAGCCCGCAAAAACTATGCAAAAAAAAAAAAAAAAAAAACTCAATGAAAAACATTTCCCTTTTTCATAAACTTACTTCAGATGTGTACTATGATCCCATAATATGAGACGCAAAACAATTATAATATTAATAAAAATAAGAGGGTAAAAACATAATAAAGATTTATGCTATATACGTGGAAAAGAAAATCTATACTATACGACATACAATACATAATTGCAGCTAATGCTATTCTATGTTGCTATAATACTAATTACAACAGATACTGATACCGCGCTAACGTACCGCAAGGAAATGAAAAACCTGCACAACTATAGACTGAAAAGCATTACTAAAATTGCAGGTTATTCATTTCATGTGGGTACATAATATTTGGTATATTAATTTTGATCAGTGTTATGCAATATCGACTGCAGAATTAATTTTAATTGTGTCTGCCAAGACGACCTCAGTAAATATGCAAATCAGCGAGCTAGCATGGCAGAGGAAGTCTGCGGCATGGCATCCTTGATGTTGTATATTATATATGTATGTATATGAGTGGACATCTAGTCACTATAGTATTAGTATAGCCTTCAAATTTTATAACGACGACTAAATAACATAATAACACCAATAAAACCATTTCACACTATACAATAATTAACATTCCGCGGCTTTGTTTGTTTACTTTTTTATTTTTAAATGTTAAGTTTATAAGTTTATTTAATTGCTTTAAATTTTACTTATTTATATTACACTGAAAAACAAATATAAATTATTGGAAAATATAAACCACTTCAATTATACCGTAGTTAATAATTTTCTGGCACTAGAAAATGTTACTCAATTGAAATTATATAGTTAGGTATAACATCATAGTATATAGTACATAGTATAACATTATAGTATATAATAATATGTATAATAGAGCATAAACTATGTTGTACAAACATTTTATTCTACGCTATCTAACTATACTTAAACCGCAGTTAAGTTGTTATTTTGATTGTTGCAACAAACAAAAGATAAATAAGGTTTAACTAGAGGTTGCAGGCTTGAAGCTTAAGGCCCTTTTAGTTATTGTTTCACATAAGTTACAATTAATGTAATACAACAGAATAATTTTGCTGCAAACTAACTTTGCAGTACAGCAAAAACATAAATCATGAACTCTTCCTTCTCATGCACTTTCTCAAGTAAATTCAATCTTCATTTATATTTTATTTGTAATTCAAAGTATATTTCACTTTTGACTTCATTTTTTTACATCGTCAAATTATAATAATTATTTATGATAATTAATTTAAAATAAATCAAATATTTGTTTACTTATTAATGTAAATTTGTAATATAGATTTAAATTTTTAACCTCACTCCTAATTAATAGAGAAAGCTACACAATATTTAAAACAAGTTTATTTCTAATTAATTCAATTAAAAAGTAATAAATTCCATGAATTGCCAATTAAAAAAATTTGCATATTGACTGATTTTTTTTTTCTAACACAAATAATGAAATAATTGTTTGGATATGCGAGATGTAAAACTAGTTTTTATCACACAATGTTGCAGCTATATATTTATATAGCTACATATTATGTGTGTCAGCTTACGTCGCTGATAAGACAAAATTAAACAGTAATCAACTTGTGATAAAGATCTCTACACCTTACATTGTAGTACAGATATATAAGGTGTCTGTATTCACATACAAGTCCACGCCATGTGAGAGCACTAAATAACATGGACCGGTTTGGGAAAGCATCTTTCAGAATAAAAATGTTTATTGACCCAGCAGTTCTTTAGCAGTTATTTAGCAGATGCTGTTAACAGGTTAAATTATAGGTTTTTAAGTATGCGAGAGAAATAATAACAAAACTACCGATTTATCAAAGAAAATTACCAAAAACGACGTTTGTCATATGCGAATATTATACTATTAATTAAGTGCTTTTATTGGGTGAAATCAGACATGTATGCAACCCTCAATTTAACCCATTACTATCAATCGAGTACAGTCAGTTACAATCATAATTAACTAGCATAGTATAATATACAGGTCTTATCAAGACAGAGACACACAAAGAAAATGATACTACAAAAACATAAAACATAAATTGTTAGTAACTTACGCCATATTTACATGCATCATATAGCGCATAAATGTTGGTATTTTATAGCATAAATATTTATGCCGTTTAAAAATATTTTTAATGATGCTGCAGGCGCCATAATTACTCTTCAATTCGTCTTTGTTCAATATTATCACAAATTAAGTTTTTGCTGCTAAAACTGGACTAAATATTAAATACTTTACGGCATTTATTTTTATACTTATTTTTTGATCCGTAAGACATGAGGGACAAACATTCTTAGAAGTTTTACAGAAGAATACATCTGTTTTTACGATTTTATTATTTTTCTCAGGTTTACAGTCCCATTGTAACCTACCGGGTAGAAATAAAAACAACAATTTAGTTTAAATAAATAATTTTTATATAAATATTTTATTTGAAGGGAAAAATATAATGTTTCGTATACTGGTCGATTTCATTTTCTGTTCACATATATGGCGTCGAGGCGCAAGCTCAAATCAAATGAATGCATCCACCCTATAGGGGAATCTAAATTTATATAATTCTTCAAAGGAAACTCTCATCGTAAAAGTTTAGGGAGAGAGAGACAGAGAGAATCGTTTTTCAAAAGATATAAAACAGAGTGTAAGATTTTTTTACGTTGAAAGGTTTGTAAAAGTAAGAAGAGTTCTTTAATTTTGAATGTTTATAGTTGGATATTTTGAGTGTAACCAGAGCCCGTGTTGTGTTGTACATCAACAATACAATGACAGAGGAGAGCAGAGAACAATGCTTTAGCCGCGGAACAATAGCAGTTGGGCTTTAAATATTAATAAATTAATCTTGTATTTCAATGTAGAGAGAGAGAGAGAGAGAGAGAGAGAGAGAGAGAGAGAGAGAGAGAGAGAGAGAGAGAGAGTAGAGTCAACGACTCTACTCCAAATCTATAAGCTGTATATAGGTATATATGGTTCACAAACCAGTAAAGCTTTTTTAAAACATTAAAAAAAAAGTTTGTAATGGCACTCCGCAAAGAAACACGGTTTTTCTTTCCAGAAAACAAAGTCTTTACGCTCATGCTATATTCCGAATACCACACTAAAATAATAACAAAATATGTTTGCATACTTTTAAATTTGATGCAACTTACGAATAAAATTACAAGCTGTTGAAAGTATCTCATCAACCTTGTAATATCGCAGTTTTTATTTATTTATTTATTTATTTATTTACTGTATTTATTTTTTTATTTTTTTTTATGGCACGCACTCTTTATGAAATAAATACAATGTTGAACAAAAATAGCAATATCATCAAAATACATCTAGAAGTAAAAAAAGTTGGTAATATATTTAACATCAATTAAATTTTATTTCTCTGAACCCTCAGTGCATTAGTCAAGTGATATCAAACTGCAAGGTCAAAGGTCACACTTCCTTTGCGGCTTCTCTTATCTCAGCAGCAACACCAACATTCAGAGCACAGAACTAGGAACTTGCAGCATGGCATGGTGCTCATCTAGCAGGGACTTCTCGGGAGTTTATTTTTACTGGAGTTAATTATAAGATTTAATTACTGACAGCGGGCTGAAGAAAACTTTTATATTATGAACTTTAATTTAGAGGTCAAACTTAAAATTTTAGATTTACCTATTAGGGTACATATATGTAGATTCATTGTTGGCTTCAAAATTACCCGCAAGTCAATTTTCTTAAAGGGACGTCAATTACAAAGGCTTTCTCTGAGAGATAACAAGAAATTCTATGCTAAAAATTTTAAGACCACTGAACATCAGATAAGGGCGAAAACAATTAATGAAAATTGCATGGGTGACTTTTAAAATATCAATAATTCGTAACGCAAAATTTCTACATTGAGACTCTCCAAATTTTTAACATATACTTGAAGTTCACGTATTTTCACGTGTTTTTGTAAAGTATTGCAAAGCTATTAAACTGCAATTAATTTCCTAAGTTTTAAACTTAATTTACATGTGTATATCTTTCTTTTATCGTGTTTTATTGTGCGACTATCACATTGAGACGGTACTAAGTAAATAAATAATTTGAATTTGTCGAGATTTACTGTTGATAAGAATTTTACTGCATGATGTTTGTTTTAGGGGCGATCTCTCTGATAAATACCTCTACTGTAAACATATGAATTAAATATTCATTCAGTTAAATATTCATTCATTCATGGTATAGTAACATTCTTAACTCATTCAATTAAATATTTATTCACTAACACAACATTCTACTCTGTAAAACCATTAGCATTATTCATTGATTTTACAGAGAGAGAGAGAGAGAGAGAGAGCATAATATTTTATTCATACAAAGAAAAGTGCATCCATTGAAAAATATATAAGAAAAGAAACTATAGCGTAGTTGTTTAAAAAAGATCAATGATTTTTTTTTTTTTTTTTTTCTAATATTATTTAAAAAAAAAAGTTTGAAATAAAATAGACCTTGTTTAAAACTTAGAAAACTAATATATTTGTTAAATTTTGAATTAAAAATTCTTACAAAAACCAAAGCTATGGCTTTGTTTTCTGCTAACATTATAAGTACACGAAAAACTAAGTATGATGAATGCTGCATATTTTGCTATACATAAAATCAAAATTCCAATTGCGTGCCTTATTACAGCATTACTGTTACTGTAACATTCTACTGTAATACGTATGTACTGTACAGTACACACGTTGTGATAATATATTTTATATTCAAAATCTAGCGCGCTCAATTTGAATGGTCAAATATTCAATTTCACAATTGTGTGTCCAGTGCAATCTAGCATAAAAAGTATGTTGTCACGATATCAAGCTAGCAAAAATATTTTTTACGTATACTTTTTTTTTTTTTTTTTTTTTGTTGTCTGATACTCGACAAAGATTTTTTATTATTATTATTTATTATTTTATAATATTTAATCTTCAAGCAAATTTCTCTCATCAGAATAACATTCAAAATGTGACGTGAATTGGAAGGGAAAAAAAAAAAAAAAAAAAAACCTTCATTGTCGAGTGTGCATATTGCTTAAAGATATATTGTATAATATTATGTAGCACATGCAGCATCCCTATAATACATAGTATATTATACCAGATAGCGAGAGAGAGAGAGAGAACAAGAATAGTTAATGAGAAATGAGACTGATGATACTGCAGTAAGCTGAGTAACTTTTAAACATCGTAATATCAGAGAGAGTACATACTACATACAGTACAGAGAGAAAGAGCTAAGTATAGATTTTATTTATGTATGTCACTATACATTCCACCCCCATGCACACATTGTATCACTGCTATATATATATATATATATATATATAGCTATAACTGCAAATCACTGCCATGCTCTCAGCAAAATATGGTTAATTTTACCAACCACATTTCATTATCACAACTTTTTTATCCGGATTAAAAAAATTATTCGCATCAAATCAGATTCAAAATACTCCTGATGATGCATAAATTTTATTTTTAAAATGGACCTAAAATTTTAAAATTGGATTAGATCAGGTACCTATTTACTCAGATTCCTTTTTTGTATGGGAAATGTTCTCGCTCTAAATGCTATTATGGATGACGAATAATTTTTTTATTTTTTGTATTTGAGAGATTTGTCTTTATTTATAGAGAGCGAGCGCCACTGCAAATGTTACGACAAGAACTCACTTTCAACTTTGATTTGGCCTTGACATTTATCCACTACATACATCAATTTTAATTTAATGTCAATTTTCAATCTTCTCCTTCACTCACGTACACAAAGATGAATTGCATTGACGAAAGCAAAAAAATCGATAATGACTTTTTCTTTTCCTTTGTACCAAAGTAAAAGGGAGTCAAGTTACTCTATGCAGTGATTTGAAGATACTTGATCTTAAGTTATAAAGTATAATGGAGCTTATCGGTACAGCACAGCCAATGCTTGGTACCCGTGGTGACGTTGAGACCAATAAAATACACGCGGGAAAACAACCCTCATTTTTAAAATTATAGATAACAGGACAAAATAAATTTCATAATTTATACCGATATAGCATAAACGTTGCTATTATGCATAATTATGCTGTACAGTATAATTGTTTTGCTGTGCGCAGAGTAATTAACATTATGTTGTTGTGAATAAATATTGTTAAAATCAATCAATTGATTTGAGTATACATTTATTTTTTGTCCGCAAGACACACTTTATAAAAGTTTGAAAATAAAATGAAATTTTGTTATCAATAACATTTATTAATGAAACATTTAGTTTGGAAATTGAAGTAAATTTTAGTGTGGGAAGAGAGAGAGAGAGAGAGACGACAGGAAATACAAATTAGAAGATTGAAACACCTTCACAAGCTACAGTAATTAGTGCTGACTGAGAGAGAGAGAGAGAGAGAGAGAGAGAGAGAGAGAGAGAGAGAGAGAGAGAGAGAGAGAGAGAGAGAGAGAGAGAGAGAGAGAGAGAGAGAGAGAGATGATTCACGAAGTTATTTTAGACCAAGTTTATTTTCAATTAACTTCATCTCTCCACAGTACACTAGTGAATGAAGTGACAGACGTCACAGTAAATTATAATAAGAGGATAATAACAAACTACACTCAGAAAACAAATACATACAGAGTATACAAGACATACTACGTCAACACTGCTTAGACATCCAAACTGCATGGTCTAGTGGCAATGCAAGTATGATGAGTACCTGGTGATTACTCAAACATTAGTATGCATATGCAGTACCCATGCAGTCCATGCACTGATTGAGTAAATATTTTAAATATTAAATCTCTAGTATTATATGCTATGATATGCATAATTTTATTGTAAATAAGTTCATCAAAAATGCTGTGATTGAAACTGTTAATTTGGTAAATTAATAACAATAACATATATTCTATAATCCCCATATTATTATCTTATTTAAATATATTTCACTGTATCACTATATAACAATAATTAATTATATTATCTAATATGTTTTCTATAAATGATCAGAAAATAAAAGCTGTTATGATTTAAAATATATTATTCTGCCTGATTGTGAAGTACTCTCGTTTAGTTATTGTTTTAAAAAACTATGCAATATAAAACTCAAATTATACACACACCTCTGGGACAGTAAGAATATCAGAGGACCACTTCAGTGGGGTTTGTATACCTTTTGTGGTCTCAATAACAACTATTATCTAGTATTAAAAACTTGTGTATAATTTCAGTTACTCTATTATGTATGTATTATAGGGTCCATGCATTCATGTTAAGTCGACGCCATGTTGGATAACTCAATAACATGGGTGACATAGGCAAATAACTCATATTGCCAGTTTAAAAACACTATGCAATAATTTTGAGAGCATTGAAGCTGTAAATATGTTGAATTAGTATCTAAGGTATATATGAGAAAAATAATAAGAACAAAAAAGTAACAGATTTCCCACAGGAAATTATCAAAAATGAAGTTTGTCCATTGAATTTATAAACTATGCTCATGACCTATGCTTAGCAATGTTGTTCACTACTCCAGGATGGCCTCCACGCGCATTAAATATGACGTCATACGCATACACTCTATAGAGAAGTTGTTGTATAATATGCATGCTTAGAGCCAATATACGATATATTTAGTATTATATGAAACTTACTAGCAGTTTGTTTTGTCAGTGTATGAAAGATAAATTATGTTAAGTAGTATCAATTACAATACAATAAAGCGGCACTTTGTTATCCTCTTATGATTGCTCTATCAAGAGAGAGAGAGAGAGAGAGATAGCAGGTGCCATATATAAATAACAACAAGATAACAATTACAGCATCCCCGGCATCAATGATATTAAATAAGGTCCAGATCTCTAAATAGAGATGATAGTATAAGTGATGGGAGCTCTGTATTGAGTAACGTCGCAGAGATGGGCAAAATTGAACACACTGACAAAAAACTGTTCGCCAATTTCAAGTACACATACTGATTTAGATTTAATTGGACATGATATTGATTGTCTAACAATTCAAAATATTAATTTGATTGATTTCTCTCATCCTATATAGTCATTATATACAGTCATTTTACTAAAAAATTAATTTCTATTGACATATTGAAATAACATATATTTATAAATGGAGTTATGTGTCAACTGAAATCTCCATCTGATTGCTTTGAATGGCCATAAGACAATAGAAATTCAGTTTTAAGTACTGCAGTACTGTACAACATGCAACTGTTGTAACAGAACCGCGATAAGATATTTTACTATTAAAATCCAGCGCAGGTTTTTCTCATAAGAATAACATTGCAAATTTAGCGCCAGTTTTTTAATGTTAAAAATTGTTATCGTGGTCGTGAGTACGTAACTATTATGATACTGGTATCCGGTGAACGTTGGGTGCACTATACTATACCTGGCTAGCTACTTCACCGTTAGTTAGTTTTTATAAGATTCACTTTTACTTGTATTACGTACGGTCGGTACGGTACAGTACGCACATAGCGATTGCTTTGGCCATTCATCATTTCAACCTAAATCCTAAATACATCGTCATTACTCAGACGTTTTTCTTAGTGTACGTAACATATGGATGGACCAAAGTATTATAATCGCCAAGTAACATAATGGACCAAAATATATTCGCCAAGGGTTATTGGTAATTTTTTTAGGCGTGGTCATGTTAACATATTAATATACCACCCAAGAAATATTAGCAATTTTTAATATACCATCAATAAAATTTACAATTTAAAACTTTTATTACGTGATCTGATGATAAAATTTAATTAAAACAAAATCAAGTTTAAGTTTTTTTTTTTTTTTTTCTCATTTTAATGATTTTACATAAAAATTGAAGTTCAAGTTCTTGATCTACATAACGTGTTTTCAATCTTTTCTCACAAACTTTTTCTCTCTCTTTTTTTTTTATGTAAAAAAGTGTGTTTAAAAGTCCACAGACTGCATGCTGTCAATCAACCCGGCATAGATTTTATTTATGTTGATACACCAAATGATACAAACAATAAACTAACTACTATAACAAACACATACGTACATAAAAAACTTCCAAGGGCAACAATTTTTTATTGTAAAATGACGGCTAAATTTACCCATTGCTCACAACTTTAATTTGGTCTCTGAACCCTAGTTCGACCGGAAATAGCCCCCTCAACCCCCCCCCCTCATGATTAACGTGACAATCCCTACTTTAAATGTAAATGTGTAATCAAGGAACAAATTTTAGCCACAAAAAAATAAGAATATTCTCTTTATATATATATATATATATATATATAAAAAGTCAACTTTAGATAAAACTTATTGATAATATGCAAGAAACGTTGGAGTTTTGCCAAAATGTTTTTTTTAGAGCCAAGCTGGCTCTTAAATTGTAAAATAGATGAAAATTCAATGCAGCATTATGTCGGAGCGATATGTGCTCTGGAAATGTAACTTTTGGAACGAGGAAGAGAAAAAAAGTGATACGGAATATTCTATGAAGTCATAAACTAGGAAAAAAAGAAGAAGAAAAAAAAAAAAAAAAAAAAGGAAATGATATTTACATAAACATAATCCAGTCATATGAATTTCTTATTATCATGCAGTTCACTTCTAAGAAACAAGAATCATCATAGGGGCAATTTTTTTTTATAATTTGCAAGTAACCTAAATGTTCTTTCAGCCGACGCATTTTTTATTAATCTTCTACACTGTTTTTATATCAAAATAATTTTTAACGCCTGTGAGATGCTGGATGTGTTACATCTCTCTCTCTCTCTCTCTCTCTCTCTCTCTCTCTCTCTCTCTCTCTCTCGCATACACACACTCACTATTGCCAGTAAAAAAATCAACATGTTTCTCTCCTATACCGCTCAAAAGTCATAAGAGATATAAATGAGGATTCTGGGTTGGAAAAAAAAAAAAAAAAAAAAAAGGCACGAAAAATGTTGATTTGTACTTATATATAATTGTAGGTATTTTACAATTAAAGAAAATGGTTATGGATTTTAAAAAGTATAACCAGTTTAACCTCATTCAAAGCATGAAATAAATATAAAAAAGAAGTTCTATTATAGACTTTAATGTAGGTCTTTCAAATCACGTTTGTAAACATTAAAAAAAAAAAAAAAAAAAAAAAAAAATGGTTTTATCTGGGAAACGGAAATCACAAACAACAAGCTACCGGTTAAATAGTCATTGAGATGTTTTTGTAACTAATTCGCATGAGAAAGTCGAATAATTAAAAGCTAATTGTTGTTAACACGTTCGTAAATAAGCTTGTAATTAGTTTGTTTACATTTGTTGGATACGTCCAATTTTGTTTTATCTTCCTCAAGCTGTATTCAAATATAAGGGTAACAATTATTGTTTTTATTTATTTACGGAGGGGGGGGGGGTACGGAAACAAGAAATAGAAGAGGAAATTCTGTTGTCTCAATTATGCAGTACAGCAAAGTAAGTTTTCATGTTAGTAAAGAAACAAGGTTCCATAATAATAATTGTTAATAGTTTTCTTCTCTATGTTACAACATACAAGTAAATCAGTAAACATCCACCCAATAACAACAAAATAGTATGTTGTGGAAGTGAATAACTATTATGCTGGACAGCAAAATTTATGACATTTTATTAATGGTACAGTCTTTTTACTAAAATAATTTATTTCTATATTGGCAATACAATGCAATTAGATGGAGATTTCATTTGGCACAAAACTCTCACTCAAATATGTTATTTTATTTCCAGATATCGCAGTAGAAATCTATGTTAGTAAAAAAGACTATTACGTTTGGTTATAAAATAAATAAAAATAGTTTTTAAGGAACTTTAGAGTTACACATCCCTCGGAAACCCTGTTTTCTTGCTACAAAAATAAAATGCGCATTACATTTGAATAACCAAAGTTGATCGTCATTTTACAAAAAGCAGAAAACATGCAGGGGTTGCGAACAACAATAACGTCTCCACAGTGTAACGTCTCTTAATTGATTTGGATCGTAAATCCCCATGGGGATTTACTTCATTTTTTTTCTTATATTGTCTTATTTATTAGTTGTCTTATCCTGTATAAAATAAATCTGCCAGTGCAATATTATCATTAAATCACAGCAGCATGCCTCATTTTTAACATTAATAGAAAACGTTTGGTCACATGTATAGAGATAAGCGCGAGCTGGCTGCCTCGTAATATGCTCACAACGTAACATCCATCCGTCCTGTGCCCCAAGGACAGACGTATGCACATTATGGTGAACACTAATAGTCAGCTAGGCACTCGCGGAATAACAATATGTATAGTGGAGCCCTACCAGGTAAAGCCAATGCGATGTGAATTTTACTCTCTTGTCTTTTACAATGTATTTGTATATGACGACTTTTAATAAACGTAATCCTAAATGTTTATTTCTATAAGGCAGTAAAATTTTACATCACTGTGAGTGTACTTTACGACGAAGTTATGCAAATCAGATTTTAAACTTCGTATAAATAAAATGCGCGACTAACTTTCTGGAAATCTTGATAAATTTCTTTATTTAAAAAAAAAAAAAAAAAAAAACTTTTTTGTACGTATAAAATTACGTGTACTTAATTCTAATTTAATGTACATACAAAAATATTTACATTATTCATTTTTAACAAAAAAAAATATTTGTAAATATATTTTCAAGCCTCGTTAAGTCACGAAATGTAGCGTTATTTGTTTGTAATAACAAAAAATATTTGAATGTAAACAAAACAGTCTCAGTTTAAAGTGCATAACACTCATGGAAGACAAAAAATATTTATACTGTTTTAAAATGAGAAAAATACTGAATTAAACCTTAGTACTGCATATAAATAGAAATAAATAACGTATGTTTTCAGTAATAATAATTTTACAGTAAGAGTTAACTTTCTTAAATATATATTATTAAAATTGCTCTAAAAATTACGGTACCGTCTCATATTGTCTAAGCTAAAAACAAGTATTTTGTTTTTGGGTATCTATAATATTTTTCTTCTTTCTTTTGTAATACAATATTTATATACAGTATATAACATAAATACATAAAAACAAAATCAAGACACTGTAATGTATTAAATTTGGTGTTAGAGTGGGCTAGACATCATGTAGCCAGGCATAAACATCGCCCTTGCAAATTTTTTTTTTTTTTGTTTAGACGCATCGTTAATATTTATTTATTTATGTTATTGCATTGTGACGTCTGACTTTCACACAAAGCTAATTATTTTCATGAAAACAATATATTTGGTTGCACTAAATTATAATTTAAAACTATAGTATAGACTTTCATGGACTTAAATATATTGTAAATATTGCTCCATGCAAGGCAAAAATACAACAACAACACAACACGTATTCAACAACAATTCAAAGCAGCAAATTTATTCTATATCCAAAATAATATTTGCTATAAAAAGCAGATCCATTATCATTTATATGTTATTCAACATTTACATTGGTACTGTAAGAAAATGTTGCATTCCAGATTTTCTGTGATCCACATGTGAACAGAGTCATTACTATACACACTACATTTTTGTCTCATTGCACACAGACAAAAATAAATACGTAATAATTATGCTAGCTCATTTTCAGCATAATTTGTTCAATACGGTATAATTTATGCTATAATGCATAATGATTATTTTATATAGCATAAATATTATGACGCGCAGCATTATTAAATGTGTTGTTCTAATTTAGAATAATTTATGCTATAAGATGACATGCAGCATAAATTACATAATTTATTCTTTACGTGTATAAAGCCAATTATAAACAGAAATTGAAAACTTACGTGATAGATTTAGCATTGTTACAATTGTTAACAATTAACAACGCGTTCGAACTGAGCAATATTTATTTATCTCTGTTGGCCACTAACATTCGAACATTAATGTGAACAATATTTCTGTATACGGACGGTCACTATAATGTTAACAACACCACGGCTCGACACTGAATACATACGTGAATCGCTATCATTTGAGCGGAACTCACTGCGGTTTGTTATCACCAAGTTATAAAGGAAAACCACATTATATTATAACTTATAACAAACGTAAAGAGTGGAGAACCAAGGTTTTGAAATATAATTACAACTTTGTACGTATATAAGACAACTCAAGGTTGTGCAACAACGACACTTTTATGTTTAATATAAGTTGGTGTTTCTAACCTGGACCACGCCCCCTAATTAATGATATTATATTCACGTGTATACTCTTTTTTTTTTTTTTTGCTGTCATTTTTTTATACACATCAAATCAAACACAATTTCCGTTTGAATTTATATAGCATAGTGTGTGTGTGTGTTTGTGTGTGTGTGTGTGTGAGAGAGAGAGAGAGAGAGAGAGAGAGAGAGAGAGAGAGAGAGAGAGAGAGAGAGAGGAAAAGCAGAATTTCAAAACCGATCTATTCTAGGCAATTCTTGAAATTTTTAATTTTTTTTAATAGTATTTAAAACTGTGTATCATTTAAATCATTTAAATATATATATATATCACAATTCTTGTTATAGAGTAGTTTTTTACAAAATCCAAATTCAAAATTGCTTATTCTTTTTTTTTCTTCTCCTACAATCAGTTATAATTAAATGTTAATAGTTACTAAGGAAAAAAAACTTCTTTTTTTTCTTTCAAATTATTTAAAGGACTAGAAATATTTATTATTATTTTAAAAAAACTGCAATGAGAGACGATAAAGGTATAGTTCTACCAAAAGTAAAAAGGATATGAATATTATCACTTTTCAAAATTACTTTAAAAGCAGTAAAAATTCTTTAAAATGATAATATTAATAATTCGTAGTAACAAATTGGAGTAAAATTGTTTCTTTGTTATCACAAGTCCCACGATGTTCCTAAACATATGAACAATAAGGAATCAACTCACTTTTAATTGTTGGTCAGTCACTATACCGATAACCAACATTAAATTTAATCAGTGGTTAACATGAGTTAGCATTTCTAGTAAATTATTCAATTCACTCTGATACATCCCAGTAAAAAAACAAAAGTTAATCAGTGATTAATGTGATTATTTAGTGGCAATACAAGTTTGTTTATATAATTGTGGTTAATTGTGATGTACTCTATAATTAAAGTTACAGTTAAGCATGGAATCGAGCATTATCGCGTTAAATTTAGATCTACTTAATTACAAACGTTCAGTTTATTACAACTGATATTATTCTCTCTCTCTCTCTCTCTCTCTCTTCCTGTAATTAAGTAATCAAGCATTACACCAGCAGTAATTATATAACTATAAGAATTTTTGTACTCAACAAAGCATTTAATTTGTTTGTTTATTTTCTTCTATTTCTTTATTATTTTTTTACTGACTTGTTTTTATTTATTTATGCAACGATATTATTTAAGTTTCAAAATAGTAATATATAAAATTGTTCTCTCCATTTATATAGAGTGGTTTTCATAATAGTATGCACCGTGTTTAAATTAATAAATAGTCCTACACCATCAGCATAGGACAAACGTCATACAGGACATTTTTCTTACACGTATCAACTTTATTATTATTATTTTATTTTATTCTAATAAGATTTTTTCTTGTTTTCTTGTTTTTATTGTTGTTGTTGTTGTTGTTTTGTTTTTTTTGCTCACATTATATATGTCATCGAAGCGCCACCTCAACGCAATTAATGAGTGCAAGCTCCCTGCATGTACAGTAAGGTTCATTAAAGTCCGCAGAAATATATAAAGAACGCAGGTAGCGAGTAATGATACAATAATTATTATTGTACAGTACATCTCTTTCATAAAAAATTTAATTATATTGGCTTGTGGCCATAAAATGCAATCACATGGAGATTTCAGTTGACGCAAAACTCTAATACATTGTTATTTCCATAAAATGCCAATAGAATGAAATTTTTATGTAAGAAAATGTGCATTTATTTATTATTATTTCATTTTCAACAACATAAGTCATGTTGTACTGCACAATATACGTACATTACAAAGCATAACAATTATTTTCAACTGCATAATAATTTACCTACTGTTTTTATTTGCCAACATTTACGCTGTACATTATATGACATAAATGCAGCATAAATTACGTAATTTATATTTTTGTACAAATTTCCCCAATGATAACGCACACTAAACACGATTTTTTCTTTAACATTATTATTTTATTGTTTCTACATTAAATTTGCGTTGAAGAAAACAAAAAAGTTAAAATTTGTGCGACGTGAGAGAGCTAGGTTGAGAACAATGTTATCAGCTGGCACGGACATCGATCAATTTAACATAACATAGCAGTGAGTGCCAAATATGGTAAGCAGTTAGGTATATACTTAGCTGCTGCCTCAGGCTTCAATCTTATTATTGTCCAAAATATAGGTAATAAAATAAAATGTTGATCAAATATTTTTATAAAATTTAAATTTTGTTCTGGATATTTGTTGATGTCCTAACTAACACATCTCAATAGGTACAATAAAATATTTAAATGTCAATCACATGGTTTTATAAAATTTAAATTTTGCTCAGGATTTTGTCCTTATACAAAGCACTAAACAGATCTTATATAAGATTTCATTCGTGGAAGAGAAGAAACTTTGATTGCGTCACGGTTTCATATGGTGCATGCTCGTGTTTCAGGTTTTGTCTCCTGTTTAGGTTTTGCTGCTTTGACGACAAAATACATACGTAATCACATATTATTATGGGATATAAAATACTATATACTTGTATTACCAGGATAAAATTATATAAGTTAGAATTATAATAATCATAAAATTACTATCATATCATTGTAGTTAACATGTAATAATTAATCCTACATATTTATTCATATCTCAAAAATAAGTATATGGGATTATTATGTGATGTAAGTTTATGTTTGATGTGATCAAGTTTGTTTTTCACTGATTGTAAAAAATAAAAATAAACTAAAATTTTATAGCAGAGTTTATTCACAACAGTATTTCTGCTATATTGAATAATAATTATGCTCCATAGCATTTAAATCATAAATTAAGCTGCAATAATTATGCTGATGTAGTAGACGTAAATTAATTAATTTCTGTCCATTTCTCAAATATGGGCCCAAACAAAATACAGTAATTATGCTGCCAAACTTGAGCCATGTATTGCCAGCCTCTATATTGCTCCGATCGAGTGAGCAGAAACTATCACGTTGCATCGATTGCTTCAATATAATAATAAAAATATATTCTCCAAGTTGATTTGAAGTGGAATACAATAAGAAATGAGATGACAACAGGCCGCAGTGATCAACAGCCGTGCCTGGGTTAACAATATGTATAACAATTGCGCTGGACTACATGGTTACAGCAACAATTACTTTTAACAACACAATTTGTCTACATTACAAATATTATGTGTACATGAGCATAAGTATTTATGTTTTTAAAAATTGTATATTTTATGGTATAAAGAAATATAATGTATATAGCATAAATTGTAGAATTGAGCTAATCGGTATAGCGCCTGGGACAGCTATCCTAATTTAGCATTACGCTTATGGGTAGAAACCACTGATCTGGTAGAAACATGTACTGTATTTTGCGATATTTTGAGAAAACTGGTGCACCGGTATCGAAGATGTTTCAATGAGGAATATTATAGACATACTTTTACGTGTTTGAAATTTTAAGAATTTGTCATTACCGATTAGCTCCTGTGAGCTATTGTGTGATACTCCTGCACAGTTGCTGACTATTGAAAGTAAAATTATAGTCTGCCAAAGTGATGCAGTCGCAGTCCTACGACACGACGTAAGGTTTATAATATTTCTCGTGTCTGATGATGAGTACCCCCGCACCACGCCTCCTACATGATATAAGGATGTGTTTACAATTATCAGACATATGAAAATAGACTTTATGTGAGATGTTATTGCCAGTAACCACGCACTGGAAGTCGCGACGTAACGCCGGCTGCAAGCAGCTAGGGCACGGGCATAGCAAAGCAAAGGCCTAGGCAGAGGGGGGTGTGGTTTTATATACCTATATAAATTATACTACAGTATGATATGATGTAAGTAAGGATAAAGTACCAACCAAGATATTTCCGTTTCCTCATTTACACTCTAGGCTCCAGCTATAGTGATTCATGACCCCTTGCTCTCTCGCTCTCTCTCGCTCCCTCTATTTCAATAATTCAGCTCCACAATAAGAGCAGATGTTAACAAGACCATACATCAAGAAATTACGGCTTTTTAATCGATAAAGTTAGAAGGGGACTTGGCTAATAATACAGCAGGTATAAACAAAGAAAATTATATTTATATACACCGTGGCTTATTATTTCAAATTTATAAAATAATGGGAAGAAAATCGAAGAAAACATAATCTAGTTCGGTAATTTGAAAACACGTTTTGTTTATCAGATCTACAAGTCATTTTAAAAAGTAAAATTAGGGGACAACATAAGCACTGCCTGTGATTGGTTGGCTCACTCACTGGTAACCTCTATTACGATAGACTTCAATGTGATATGTTGCCAGCAGATGACCACAGATACACTTAGGTGTAACTGTAACTGTGAGATATTTCCCAGTGAACTATAAGCTATAAGCACTGCCTGTGATTGGTTGGCTCACTCACTGGTAACCTCTATTACGATAGACTTCAATGTGATATGTTGCCAGCAGATGACCACAGACACACTTAGGTGTAACTGTAACTGTGAGATATTTCCCAGTAAACTATAAGCCATAAGCACTGCCTGTGATTGGTTGGCTCACTCACTGGTAACCTCTATTACGATAGACTTCAATGTGATATGTTGCCAGCAGATGACCACAGACACACTTAGGTGTAACTGTAACTGTGAGATATTTCCCATTGAACTACCTAGGCTGACAATATAACATAAAATATCACCGGAAGTAAATATTAAAATAAAAAAAATTTGTGGCAATTTAAATGTTACGTATCTAGGTGCATACACACAAAACAATGTAAAATGCAAATTAAATAATTCTCATGATAAAAAGTGCAAAGATTTCCTCTGTCCTGACATAATAATTATCTATAACAAAGATTTTTATAATTTATATACAAAGTGGCATAGACATATAATTAACTTTATTGTTGGATCAAAATTAATGTCATGTTGG
Organism: Ecdyonurus torrentis; assembly: GCA_949318235.1. NCBI lineage: Eukaryota > Metazoa > Arthropoda > Insecta > Ephemeroptera > Heptageniidae > Ecdyonurus > Ecdyonurus torrentis. The sequence continues at coordinate 52,748,810 of OX439130.1, forward strand.
CACGTTATATAGTATAAAGCGACTGCAATATAATACAAAGTGAGTTTGTTATCATTTCAGCTGCATATTATTATTTAAATTACACGTAAAATGACAGTTTATTAGTACCGTGTAATAATTTTCTTTCTTTTATTATTTTTCAATTAAACCTCTGTTCCTCTAAAAAAAAAATAAAGGAAATTTAAATCGTTTTATATACAAAAAAAAAAAAAGAAAAGAAAAGCACTAAAAAGTGAACAAGCAATGACTTTACAGTTAAACGTTTCTTGATATCCCGACTTGATATCCCGGGATAGCCTCAGAAGTTACCTTTGAATATTTGCACGATATTTCCAATAATCAAAACTGCTGAACCGATGGATAAATCAGGGTAATTTACGCTGCATTTTGTCGTTTAATATATAAAAAATGTTTCTATTTTAAAATACAAAATAAATGACTATATTATATAATATAATTAAGCAGAAACTATATAAATAAGTATAACTGGCTTGCATAAATTATAACGCGTAATTTTGTACATTTGTCTCAAAATTTGAGGTAGAATAAAAAATTACAAAAATAATTGTTACTCAACTTTTGTACTGTACAAAAATGAGCGAACTGTATCCGCGAGTGAACTGTCATTTGTGATATATTAATTATACTACTTACTTGTTATTTAAATTACTATTATTATTATTTAAATATAATTTCAATCTAAATAAAGTACAGTGCAGTATAAAACTTGTTTACCTGTGACGTCACGTCCTACCTAGAACATAAAACAAAACAAACGTCGCCTAGCTCCTCCCAGATCTCATGTCAACAAACAAGATTAAATTTACTTTTCTCTCTCGCAAATGTTGAAAACTACAGCTTTGGAGTTACATTGAAGGGCGAGGTAAAAATTATAATATTGATACGTAATAATTATGCTACATAGTGTAAACTTCAATATATAATAATAATTTTTTATCATTAATTATTGCAGAGTGAAATTTGAGTAAAAACTTTATTGTGGATGAATTTAAATATAAATTATTGAGCAAACTTTTTCTCACCCAGTATTTATTAGTTTTTTTTTTTTTTTTTTTTTTTTTTTATGTATAATACTTTATAGGGCTATAGAAGGTATTGTCCTTCACATAATTTTTTATGTAATCTTGGAATTAGTATTCTAAAATTAAAGAACAAAATATAGAAAATAAGAGGTCTGCGTCTACTTTGCTCGCGTATTCAGTGATGTGAAATTCCAAACAGGAAAAAATACGTATATAATTTATGGTGCAATTAAAAATGTCTAATACGCTTACATGAATTTTGCTACTTGGTACACTGCTAATTATAACAAATAATTTTGCTACTTGGTATACTGCTAATTATAACAAATAATTTAGCTGTTAAACATGAAAGAAATAACTGCACTAATTTTTGTGTTCAATAAACAAATATATAATTATGGTGTACGGCAAAACTGTGATACGCCATGTCACAGCATAATTTATATACAGTATATGTTGATGATTTAGATTATATTCTCATTCGTTTGTGTCCCTATAGACACAAAAAATACTCGGAAACATAATAATAGTACATGCGAGTTAACTTTATATATGGCGCTGTTTTATAAACACAATTAATTTGTTGTTGTTATTTTTGTACTTTTCCAGTCTTGCATTATATATGACTTTCACCCTGTGCTGTGCCTCTGAACTCCATCAGTTGATTTTATGTGCATATATTTGAGTCACTGCCTGTGTGTGCGAGAGAGATAGAGAGAGAGAGAGAAAAATGAAAGACAAAAAAATATGTATTTTAATTTCTCCTCATCCACTGCTACACTGAAAAAACTACACAGTACTCACTTAACATTGAGTGCAGTCACTAAACATTGGTGATTAGTAATTACTACTAATTACAGTAATTACACATCAAACTGTAAAGAAAGAGTATTGTTCTTAAATAAAAAATTTGAGATTAACGACTCTATACCAATTATTGTTTACTGCATCATGGGTATAGTGAAATATATATGTTGATAAAGTGCAAAAACTGTAATATGTATATAGTTATAGTATCAACGGTACTCTTCATTATACTTGCATCAACACTAGCCTCTACCAGTTTTTAAATGTTACACTCATGTTTTGACGAACTTTGACGTCAAAGTAAAGGACTTCAACTGGTATAAATATTACTCCCTACACATTAGTTTTGTGAGTGTATGTGTGTAGGGAGCTGCTATAATGATCTCTCTCTGTGATGTTTAGCTCCATACAGCCTCTTTCTTCTCTTTGACTTTATCCCCCAGTGTTGCTTGCCTGCCTGCCTGCTAGCATGCACACTCATAGGCACAAAAACACACAAAAACACGTTCACTTTTTTATGTAAATAACATGAGCTAGGGAGGGGAATATTAATTAATATTTAAATTGTTTTAGTATCCTAATGAGTATCACTTATATAAGATATAAAAAAAACTAAGAGGATCTAGAAGAAATCTGATAGTGTAATTTACTAATTGCATATTATATTATCTCTGTGGGTGGGAAACATTTAATAAGTGCATTTATTTTATATACAAAATTACACTGAAAGTATAAAACACTGAATTTAACGGGGGGAGGGGGAATGCAGCTACTGCGGGATTTGACTATATAAAAAGTTGTGAAGAAAGAAAAATCAGAAATTTTCTTTGTACGAAACTATTTTAGTAAACAGTCGTGATAGTAAAATATAAATAAATGGGCATTGAGTCAGATACATTTAAAGCTTGCCCTTTCAATTTTTTATGTATTTTTATATTTTAAAAAATTTCAAATTAAAGACTATTATTTATTGATTTATAGAATAGATAATAATAAATTCGTCACGTGCTGAACGTCGAATTGGCTTTAAAAAATATAATACAGTACAGATAAAATACAGCTCGTCTCCCTCCCAAAATACAAGCAGGCAGGCGTTTCCTTTGCTACCAAACACAACAAATTACCAACATTTCCATTCAAATTGATGCAGCTTCTCTATAAGCTCCCACACACTCCCATAAAACATAATTATAGCGTACGCGCAATCAACGAAGATTGGGATCAGACAGAATTATATCGAGGAGATATATGAATTGTTCTTCAGTTGAACGTAAGTAAGTGGGCTACCTACATGTAAGTGATGCATAACTTTCAAGCATGGGTAAATACCCACACTGAGAGAGTACTCGCTTAATGTAAGTACCGGCACATACATGACGATGTAATACAAAGAGGATCCCAACTCAAAACTACTGATGGTCAGCTGGAGACGTGCGTGTATTGCAGGTCAAAGTTATCTAATGGTCAATAAAATGTAACTTCCAGTATAAAATAAATAAAAAACAATTGAATAACGATATTCTTTATTCTCTATGTTATACCTATATATGCTATCTACTTATCTTATAACGTAGTTATTATAGCATCAGTTAACTACAGCATGTGAATATATTTAATATTAACTTCCGGTGAACGTTTGGTGCACAAAAAGTTGAATAACGATATTCTTTATTCTCTATGTTATACCTATGCCATCTACTTATCTTATAACGTAGTTATTATAGCATCAGTTAACTACAGCATGTGAATATATTTAATATTAACTTCCGGTGAACGTTTGGTGCACAAAAAGTTGAATAACGATATTCTTTATTCTCTATGTTATACCTATGCTATCTACTTATCTTATAACGTAGTTATTATAGCATCAGTTAACTACAGCATGTGAATATATTTAATATTAACTTCCGGTGAACGTTTGGTGCACAAAAAGTTGAATAACGATATTCTTTATTCTCTATGTTATACCTATGCCATCTACTTATCTTATAACGTAGTTATTATAGCATCAGTTAACTACAGCATGTGAATATATTTAATATTAACTTCCGGTGAACGTTTGGTGCACAAAAAGTTGAATAACGATATTCTTTATTCTCTATGTTATACCTATGCTATCTACTTATCTTATAACGTAATTATTATAGCATCAGTTAACTACAGCATGTGAATATATTTAATATTAACTTTCGGTGAACGTTTGGTGCACTATCAGCATGGATAGTCACAACTTTGATAATATTTTACTATTTATAAATCCAGCGCGTTGTTTTCCTAATACAAAAATTTAGCGCCAGTGTTTTAATGGTAAAATATTATAATTATCACAATCGTGTGTATACTTCATCTGCCGCTATTTTTATACACATGTGTACTTCATAAATAACGTATCAGTGTTTTGGTCATGATTGGACCTTAAGACTGTATTGTCATTAGCTAAATGTTTTTTCAGTGTACATTATTAAAACTGAAGACTACACAAGTAATTGTTATCTTAGTGTAGCACCCACCCAGTCACCCGGCCATATCTCAGCTCACGTATAAGAGATGCAGTTACCCCCCACAGTAATGCATAAATCTCAATAATACTGCTATGCAATCTTCCTTATTTCACTGCATTGGCAATATACGATCAATAAATATACACCAAGTCAAAACAACAGTTTTAAATATAAACTGCATGTATAATGGATCGAAGCCAGACTATTTACTAAATTTTTATGACTCACTGATAACGTACACGCAAGCTACCATGGTGGAAAACTAAAATCATGTTTTTGTTAATACTGCGTTGCTGTTATAATGCATTACAAAAACGTAATGTCAACTCAGGTTATGAGAGATATGGTGTTGCGCTTACTTTCAAACCATAAATATCAATCTGGGCTTTGAATTTGACACATCATAAAGTGAGATACTAAATCAATCAATATAGTATAACACAAATATATACGTTATATACGCTAGCTCAATGGTAGTAACATTTAGTCATGTAACAACTCAATTTTTTGGGGTGATCCTTCTTTAGGGGATCGACAAGACACATACACATTTAATTTGCATATTAATACACAATTTATAGGTCCAAGGTGTGCAGTGAAAATTAAAGGAATAGACCAGAGAAAAACATATAAGCATTTGTATCACAAAACCCTTCATGGGATTTACATAAATAACATTAGTTTGTCTCAAAACCCAACAGTAGCTCCGTAGCAGTGATCAGAAAATTCGATTTATGCAACACGGACAACATTTTCATACTAATTTTTGTATGTTTCTGACGTCATAAACATGAATAACCACGTAAATTGCATACTTTACAGTTTTTTCACGCTCTCTATTAGGGCTACATTAACATTCTGGTAAAAAATTGTCATCAGTTTTGAAGATCCCATTTCATGTTTATTCATTAAAAAGCGCATGTTGTTTTATGTGGTCTATGGCTTTATACGTTCAGTGTGTATATAAAAATATTATGAATGTTGCACGGAAACAATAAATTACGTAATTTATGCTGCATTTATGTCAATATAGCATAAATGATGCTAAATTAAAACAAAATAAATAATTATGCTGGTCAATATACTATTTATGCTATGTAACATAGCTATTATGAAGTATAGCATAAATTATGCTGTAATAATTATTGTACTATTGTAATAATATCGGACAAGTGTAATAATTATGCTAGCTCATTTCCAGCAACATTTATTCATCACAGCGTAATTTATGCTATATATGTTTACACACAATATTATAGTTATTTCTGAATTACAACAAACATTTATGACATTGTAAATATTGAATATCGCATAAATTACGTAATTTATTCCGTGCATGGAAGAGAAGTAAATAATACAATAATACTTTTAGTTTAAAAATAAATGAGTAGCTTCTGATGATATGCCTAGTTTCACATCCATGGCGACAAAAAAAAAAAAAAATGAACAATGAAGTTGCTTTATGTGATACATGTGGTCAAAGTTTAGGGAAAAAAAATAAAACGAGAATCCTTGAGATGAAAGAGAGGCTTCTAGGAGTAGAATAAAAAAAAAAAATCAAAGACAAAGGAAGCTTTGAGAATCTATGTTGACAAAAAATCAAACATCAAGTGAGGCGCAAAAAAAAAAAAAAAAAAAAAAAAAAAAAATCCTGGTGTTGCGATAAACAGTATAATATCAATTCCATTTAGAGGGGGTTAAGCAAGCACTATACGGCTAAGCCAGGCGCTAAGTATCAATATTTAATTACAGCAATAAATATAAAATGCTCATGAAGTTGCCAAGTTGAGAAATCAAAGTTGTAAATAACAAAATATTGTCCACCAACATGCGAGAAGTACATTAATTTTATTTACTGTTATATCCACAATTAAGTTTTACTTTAAATGTTATCTCTGAACAATATTTTACTTTCAATTTTTATCACAAACGTGATTTATTTATTGTATCGTGCTTAGAAACTAAAATGTATAGTTGGAGAAATAAAAACGACGTAATAAAGTATGTACATACATATACATATAGCACATTTACATATTATTATTATCTTCTCATTTACATCTGCTTTTCAAGGTGGAATTCAGAAGGCTCGTGTCTCTGATTTTTTTTATTTCGACCGCGTATTTTTAATATATTATTTTTAAGTCAATGGTATAACAATTGCCTATGGTAAAAATTTCAGAATTCGTAATTGCTGATCAAACATGAATTTGAAAGCAAAATTTCAAAAATTTGTAATTTAAACTATTGTATGCAGGTGACGCCTCAAACTTTAAAAAAAAGTTAAACTTTTTTTTTTCAAAGGTAAAATAATTGCTACAATATTTTACTGTGAAAAAGTAAATAGTTTTTTATTTTCTCCGTGTAGACAAGTGATGCGCCACACTAAGCACGTGTTTTTGGCGCCACCCCCCACTAGTGACAAGTTAGGGCACATGTGGGTAGTCAACACCCACCCCCTCATCGCATCCTGCCTCATCCTCACGCCAAGTAGCTGACAAATGAAGAACATCTCGCTCGCGATCTTACTGCCGTATTATCCATACAGCAGCTTAATTATTTAATTTCTCCTACACCACAAAAAGTGAAAAGAAATTTTGGTTTCAAAACAATAAATTATCATTTTTATTTTTGTGGGTATCCACATAAATGTTTCTATAATTACGCGCGGCACTCCGATAATTTCTTATCTTTCTCTTATCTTTTTATGGTAATTTTTTTTTAGGAAACCACTGCATTTTGGTTGGATATAATGCCCAACAAATTAATATCTAAATGAAATTAAGAGAAGAAATGAAAAGCATTATTATTATCATACTTTTACGCTACAGTAGTAAACAATAAAAAAAGCCACGAGTTTCTCTGATAAACCGACCAGAGAGATTGAAAATTAATGCTCGGCACATTTTCCCCCTATAATGTTTTCCTCTCATTGTTGTACGCAAGATTATTGAGTCACGTGACCTGGTACATGAAGATCAATTGACATTCAGTTAGTGTGAGTGAAGTGAAGTGGTGTGGGTGGTGGGCGGGGCGGGACCTTTGCCTGACTCACAGTCACGGTCCCGTGCGGCGCCATTCTCCCTCCCTATACCTCCCTCCACCCTCTCTCTCAAGAAACATCACGCTGTATCATCATCCTCATCTTCTCTTCCAGACTAGATCTCCACAACATGATGGGATGATGTATAATGGAGCACGCAGTTGCAATGATCTCTACAACATGGGCTGATGATGCTGTATGGACCTATACGCATTTTGTCATCAAGCAAAATATATTAAACAAGAACAAGAACAAGAAAAAAAAAAAAATAATAATAATAAATGAAAACTTCTTTTGTAATGTAAATATTTAGATGGAGAAATTTTGATTATGTTTCTCTTTTCTCAACAAGGAAAAGTGTGTGTGGGATATTGTTGAGCTTCATAAAAAACGAGAGAGAGAGAGAGAGAGATGATTTGTGACGACAAAATTTTTTTGTTCTACATTACTCAGTCTTCATATTATAAAAAAATAATAATAAAGCTTTAAATTATTTTTTTATTTTCCTACATTTTATTTTTAAACCTTAAATTTAAAGCGCACTTCAGCTCCAAGTTGACAACTATATATCTTCTAGTTTGACATTATAAGATCAAATATACATCAAACAACTTAAAATTATACTATTATGCTTATAAGACTCAAGATTCAGCATAAGAAATTATGAATGTCTGAAAGAAGGTCCGCGGAAAAAAGGTCCTCCGGATAAAAGGACCTGCCTTTGCGCACACAGGTATAGCGTGTCAGCGAGCTGCGCACAGGCAGGACCTTTTATCCGAGGTCTTTTTTTCCACGGACCTTCCTTCTGTATACCGAAATGATATGTATAGAAGAAAGGATAATCTCCTATAACATGCAGATTTTTTGTTTCTTACGTCAAAATCTTAATCAGATTTTAAATTATTTTAATTAAAAATCAATATCTAAAATTGTCATGACGTAAGGGGAAAAGTTGTTATATTAAATTTAAACTGCTTCTTCATGAGAAATCAATGCCGTGTTAGATTACGTACAGTACTGAGAGAGAGAGAGAGAGAGAGAGAGAGAGAGAGAGAGAGAGAGAGAGAGAGAGAGAGAGAGAGAGAGAGAGAGAGAGAGAGAGAGAGACCCCGCGGTAAACACTAGAGAGATGGATGCTGCATTATCCCAGGTAACCATGGCAACCACAAATCATCTTCATATCAACAATTTTCAACCAGGGGAAACCAATACTTGAACATTATATAACTTTCAATATTAACATGATCGAATAATAAAATATTTTCATGCGGGACTATGGAATAAATGGAGTTATATCGGCATGGGGGTACTATACTAATCATTATGCACTTCTGCAGGCACCTTACTTCAGTTCGTTCTGCATTCTGCATCATAATATTGTTGTTGATGCTGGACGTCAACTGCTTTACAAGGTTGGAAAGTAGGGAGGACCTTGCAGGAGAGCTTTCTTTCTGGTGCTCAAAAGTAGCTTTGATGTACAAAATCGTAAAAAAATTAATATCTGATTTTCTTGGTGGTAGGCAATTTCCTATACGAAGTATATAGCTACAAATTAGCTGTGTATGTGACATAATGTGACAATGATTCCATTCTCAAGGCAGTCCAACTGTATAATATAATATGTCACAGTCAGTAATTATTAGTTAACATATTGGCATCATCTATTATATCTATTACAATTGCATATGGGTAAAAATAAATATACGGTACGTTATGCTAGAACTATTTTGGCAACATTTAATATAACAATATAATTTAAGACATTTGCATGCGGTGTCCATAGTTTTTGTTATTCCAGAACAAAGTATTATAATATGATATTGTTATAAGTTATTACATTACGTATATAAGAATGTTATCCAAATTGCTATATACTTGTGATTGCATACACACGGAAAGAAGCAACTACGTAAATTATGCTGATATTTATGTCAAAGTTTAAATATTGACAAATTAGAACAGTATAATTACTAGCATAAATTTCATTGTCATTGGTCATTGTCATTGTCATTAGTAAATGGTGCTGCAAAATACAATATTATGTATTATATTTATTTTTGTCCGTGCGTATATATATCTGAGATTGGAAATCAAAAGTGTCTTTATATATTTTGAATGTCAACATTTGCATGGAGAACAATCCGGAGCAACAGTATAGTTATGTGGCGCCTAAACCTCGGAGGCGTCTCGCAAGTTAAGTACTGTACACTGCAAACAGTGCAAACAGCCTCTCGCCACCGTGTTTGTTATTTTGATATACATATTTATATCGTGTAAGAGAACATCATTGATTATATAGCTCCACTCCACACACTATGGCTCACGTGAGCAAAATTACATACATACAGGCAGGATTTTCTCCGTCTTTTGCCTTTTTTGTTTGACCGGATGTTGTGGCGAGGCAAGGCGAGGCGACCTCTATTTTTAACTCGACGTGATTTTAATTTATTTATAGATGCACATCTCGTTATTGTCGAGATGCAGAGAGAAAATGCATATGGATTGAAAAAAGTGCAATGACTTATATGTGCGTTGTGGTTTATTTATAACCATCAGGTATAGACAGAAGTTATAACACGTATAGTATGTATTATGTACTTTTACAATATCGCAATGGAGCTTACCGTAGAGCAGGTTAACCAATCATGGCGCGGCGCGGGAAAAACTGAGAAGTCTATTTTTTTAGCTCCCCAGAAAATATTGTTTTGGGGAACGAAAAAAATTGAAAGGCTATGAGGTTTAATATAATGGATTGACCAATTAAATTTGACGTAGCTTAAAAACAATCCCACACATTCAAATGAGAAATTAAAATTTAGGTAGCACCATGTCATTTAACAATCTGAAATACGTATATTGTACTATTATGAAATGTACCCAATATTTTCATGATTCGCAAATATATGATATTATTTGCGTTACGACACGACAATTTTCCAACCACTATTGTCGTGCAGAAATCCACTATAATAGTACGACAAATACAGAACTGTCATCTATACAATGACATTTCAATCACTTGATGCCAAATCACGTGAATCACAAGACAAACTTCCCGCTGTCACGAAAGTGCAGACACAAACACACATGCACGAATATAAAATAATAATAATAAAGCCATGAAGTTTTGGGTACTTTGAACCCATAAAATATAAAAAAGTATGCATTATTGTAGTACAAGATTTTCAATGTTGGTTTCAACTCCCTTCCCATTCCGTGTATGAAGCACACGTTATTACTGACAATGGCTATTTAAATGTGATATATTTCATAATAATTCTTGTAACTGTCATATGATGCATTAGAATGTAATTGCTACATTTTGTTGCATCACTTTGTATACTTTTATATCACATTTCAGCTTCTGCTTTCTTATACTATACTGTATTATATCAAAATGCAATATTCCACAATTAGTTTCGATATTTTTCCCGTTAAAATTTTCTCCTCTAGGCATACATAATTCACAATAGCAATTATGGTTGCGCGCTATATTTTTCAGTAAATTATTTTAAAGTATAATATTAACAAAAATTATTCCAAAGTAAAAATTTTTAATAACAAACTGGTTCAGGCTGATTTGATTTTAAATTTTGTTCGCAAGGCCACCGTGTTAAAGTTTTTTTTTGTTTAAACGTTACCAGTTTAAATTAATCATGAACGTCTAGATATTCTTTTGTTCTACAATACAAATCACTAACTTGTACGTACATGCGATGATAAATATCGATATGTACCTCATAAGTTAAAGTAATATTAATGCTACATGATCATAATTAATTGTAAACATATAAAAATTAATAATTATCTGTACCTTATTGTAATTTATTTTTCTTACTTGCTGTCGTTCGTTCGCAATTTTTCTTCATACTTAACATTTGAATTGTTCTCCAGTGACGTCACTGGTGCGCAAAATTATAACGTCACGAGGAGTATTTTAATTATATATTATGTAAGTAGCAAAATTGTCTCATTTCTCTCTCTCTCTCTCTCTCTCTCTCTGATTGTTACCGATGGTAAGTAACAAGCATGACATCAAACCAACAGCAGAAGCTAGACCCCATGCAAATTTCCTAAATTTTAACTATAGAAACATTGCGCTCTTTGAGAAAACTGATGCAGTTAGAACTAAAAAGTTTAATTGGCAAAAAAATAAATAAATAAAAATATAAAATTATACTATAATATATACTTCTGACATGACAAAAGTAAAATGCGTAATAATTGTGTATATTAGGATATTTTCAGTAACAGCATAATGTATCAAATTTAGTGCTCCGTTCAATACACTACAGCATAATAATTACACATAATTACAATTGTTATGCTATATAAATGTTAGCATAAATTTACGTATATTTATTTATGTTGGAAACGTCTTGGTAACAAACTAGTATAGTAGTAGGTATAATGAAGCGAGTTTGTTGAGGCGTAATATATTTTGCGATCACATGAGTGAAAAACTGGAAATGGATTGTCTGCATATATCTGGCGGCTGATGGACCGTAAATTATGTGTTGTATAGATTGACGTTGAAATAAGCATGTAGGAAGGATCTTGATGTAATACCAAGTGTTGGGCATGATGATGGAGCCTCAATAATGTATTTTTGCACGAGTGAAGGCCATATACATATCTAGCAAAAGTTCTGGTTGCGCTCGCTGTATTTTATTGATCTGTGTTGTACGCGAGTGAGAGACGCAGCCTCCTATACTGCTCCAGTGCTACCAGAACAACCGAGCCACACCCTGCCTGCCTGCCTGCCTGCCTGTCGTGCAGCTTGCTTCATGCACGGTACGCATGGCAGTGTCGCGAGCCAGCTGCACCGTCACAACAAAACATTAACACGCAATCCTGCACCGTCACAACAAAACTTTCCTCATGATGCAAGTATGACCTTCAAAAGAAAGCCGCGGTAATCGAGAGTCGTGAAATGAAAATCGATTCTCGTGCCAAAATTCTACGACTCAATTTTTTTTATTTTATAAACATTTAACATTTGTTCACTCATAATTTTTCTCTCTCTCTCTCTCTCTCCTCTCTTCGCAACATATTGACAAAGATTTACACACTTATGTATTTAAAAATAGTATTTCAATGTTTTTATATTTGGTCGTTCTAGATATTTTTCTTATAGACTTGGTGTTTAGAAATAAGATTAACAAAGAGAGAGCACACATGCAGTCATACAATAATACCAATATAGCCACGAGAAATGTTGATTCTGGCACCGAGCTAGAGTACCGCCTCCCCATCAATATCCACCCCCGCTCCAAGACCCCTCATCATGTCTGCAATGTAAGGGGGTGAGAGAGAGAGAGAGAAATGTGCTCACTAAATCATTCAATTTAAAGAGAAGAAATATATAATTACGTATGCGCCATTAGATTAGAGGTCTTGCTACAGATTTAACTTTGTGTTTGTGAGGCAATAGGGATGCGGGTAATAAATATCACAGTTTTCAGGAAGGGTCGTGGGATTTTAATACAACTTACGGGTGCTGGAACAAGCTGGCCAATCAAATAGGCAGTGAGGGAAACACTTTCAGTGCCATATATTTTATATAATATATATATATGGGGATGGACACAGTTTTTAATTTTTCAACTTTTATAAAGACAACAATGATAATTTTCCTCGACGGTAACATCTATTTATATATACCTGCTAGCAATAATTGAGTTTTTAACTCCCCCCTCCCCCTTTAAGTTAATGAATTCAAATTAGAATTACTCTCATAAGATATTAAAGAGATGTAATTTTATTAATTTTGTATAGTTCGCATGTTGAAAATTGCCCCTATCACGTCCATGTTTAATAATAAATAATATGATGCATGTGAACAGAGAGCCATTGTAATTATTATACACGCAAACAAGAAAACAAAAAATATTTAAAAAGCTATTCACTTGATTAATACGTCTTTTTTCTTCTCAAAGTCCCATTGACTGTTTGGCGTTTCGCATGTGTGAGAAAATATAACTGTTTAACAACCCGTCATGCAAAAACATTTTTGTTATTATTATTTTTTTTTTCATATATTTGGATATTTCAATTATTATTAGGTACAATATAATTTTTCTTATATATTTTTATTTAAACGTTATGCGTGTAATTTATTTATTGATTGTTATTTTATTTATTCATTTTTTCCGATAAAAAACATATACTGTAATGGATTTTAATTTTGCTTCCTAAACCACAACAAAAATAAATACGTTTAAAAATTGACATTATACGATACACAAATAGCATTTAATTAATTCCACTTTAGCAATATTTATGCTATTTAACAAAGTAAGTATTTATACTATATACCAATATTTTACGTAATATCTTTTTGCTAAATAAAAATGGGGTATTTTTCCCTGTTTAACAAAAATTCAATTCTTTTTTTTTTTTTTTTTTTTTGAAAACTATACGAAAGTAAAAATAATTTCGAATCAATTTTTGTATTTTTGTGTTGTAAAGCACAGAAAAAAAAATACAAAATTCTAAAGAAAAAAAAGGTTAAAATTCTCACATAACATGCTGAACAATGCATTAATTATGATGTAGAATGCAAGTCGCCACAAGCATGTAAAATAACAGTATATATTGCATAAGGATCCGAGTGTAAAATATGCATGCGGGATAGAAAACAATGTATCTTCTTACACAGTGAAGGGTATAGTGTATACATGGGATTGTGATAATATATTTTACCATTCAACAGCTCGTGCTATATATTTGCAATGTTATTCTTATGAGAAAAACTGGCGCTAAATTTAACTGCAGGTGAAATATTATTATTACAATCATGTGTAACATGAGGATAAAATAACAATAAACAATTAAATATGTAAACAAAATGTTTTGAAACTTTTCTTCATTCATGTTAATTTCAACAATATTTTTCTCCCTTATCTGATGGGCACGCCCGTGAAATAGTTAGGGTAGTTGACTGTATGCAATGACACCACGGGGTGAACTTATAGAAATGTTAGATATAAAACTAACTCTATACTTGGAGTGGCTACCTATATATATTGCAGGTTGGTATTAACATTAATTGAAAACTATCCGGTCCGAGCACACCGCACATCACTTGATGCCGTGATTATACAACCGCGCTATGTTCATTAACACTGCATGACATTTCATATAATTGATTACTGGTGCCAAATATATCTAAATCATATCCGTCATAATTTTATTTGTTAATTCATTTAAATTACATTTGGTGCCACGGCTCCCGTACCATAATTATACGTAATTTTTACTTACATAGAACTGTAAGTTTATATCGTTTTGAGCGCCCACCAGGGACAATTTGGGGGGGGGGGTAAATATTAAGCCAGCTCGAGTTTAGACTGGAAAGAACCCGTGAAAGAGCAAATTGTCAGCTTACCTTTGAAATAAGCTTCGAATTTAAGCTCGATTTCGAGTCAAGTCAGTCTAAAAAAATCAACTCAGATGAAATAAAAATTTAAAAAAAAACGAGTTTTTATTATTAATACAATTTATGCTATCGCACGACTTCAGCAATATTTTTTCATAACAACATAATGTTTAGCAACATGGAATAATAATTATGCTGCCTCCACGAGTTACCTATGGCAATATTTCTGCTATATTGCGTATCAATGCAGTACATACGTAGGTAAACCCTTGTTTGATATGATGAGCCTCCACTTCAACATCAAGTGTTTCACATCTATCTCGTGTGGATGTGAAGTGAATGCCTCCAGCGATGCCCAGGCTATGTTGTGCTCCCTTGACCGTCAAAACACGCACCACAATCTCGTGTGCTCCTCTCAAACCTCAGCTTATCTCGATGTATATAAGAGACTAATTGTGATGAAATAATTGGTTTTAATTTTAGCCGCGACGTCTTTAGGCCATAACTAAATATCTAATAATAATGATAAGTGTTTATGAAAATATATAGCTATTTTATTTTATATTATTTGTATACAGCTAAACAGTAAAAATTGACTTTGAAATAAATGGCATAACACGGAAAAAAAAACAGTTACGAAGTTGGTATGATATAAACACACGAAAAAATACACATTAATAATACATTGTTTATCATATGATAATATGAACATTAATATTAGCAATATATTAGATAATGCTAATAGCGACATAAAAAATTTGTATACTAATTATGCTTTCAGTAACATTTATACAAAACATAATATCAGCAATATTAATGCTACGACAACATAATTACGTTATGCAAGTGTTTCACTCGTGCAACATTATATTTACGCGTCTTTACAACCAACAAAAAGTGGTTTGTGAGTCTTTGTGCAGTGAAAAATAAAAATAAAAGAAGAAAACAAACTTTGCTGCACAGTAACAACACACACGGATGAAAATAATTTCATAATAATTATGCTAACCCAATTTCAGCACAATTTGTTCTATGCAACATAATTTATACAATACCAGCACAATTACTGTACAATAGCAAAAATATTACGTTATCCAGCATAATTATTAGTGTAGTTCTACTTCAGTATAATCATTTATGACATAATGACATAAATTCAGCATAGATGACGAAATTTATTATTTCCGTGCATCTCTTGTTAACGTGTAGTCTTTTCACTATACAGTTGATTTCTACTGGCTTATATGGATCACATAATATTTAAATGCTGGAGCATTGCGTAAAATGAAATCTTCATCTGAATACATTTCAATCAATTTATATAAGACATCATGAAGTTGCAACTTCATATAGCGTAAAGATTGTACCGCAACGAAATCAAAAAAATTCACAACTATAGACTGAAACGCATCACTAAAATTGTAAGTTGTTCCTTTCATTTTGGTACAGCCATAGTATAAGTATAAGTATATTATACTATGGTACAGCTATACGTGTTAATAAATACAGAATACTTTGCAGTGCAGGCTGCTCATTTACATTTAAATAAATGGTGATTTATTTAGTTAGATATAAAATATAGAAATGACAGCAGGTTGTACATACAGGTTTAAGTTTAGCATAATTATATGTTTATTAATTGATATGCAGATTAGTCATTCTTATGGCAGACAACAAGAAATACTGACTGGCAAGACGTCGCACGTACTGTACGTATGTCTATACTATTACTTTTCATTACTTGAAAACTTCACATACAATTGCGAGTGTACAGTACAAGTACCCGCACTATCTTTGTGACACACAATTTGTTAGTTTTTCTAGTCAATTGTATTCATGGACTCTTTTTTTTTTTTTTTTTTTTTTTTTTTTTCCTTTTTTCTCAACCCAAACGTATTTAAAACTGATGGGGGGTGTCCACATTTTGTGTGCAGTATATTACCTGAACATCACACAAGTGAGAGTACAGTAGGAATATCCACAGATTGATGTTATATCAATACTTATTTATCTACTGTATTACGGTAAGTAAGTTCAGAAATTATTTATTTTTACTCCAACATTGACTTCGAACCAAATATATATAACACAAATTAAAAGTTTATAGTAAAAAAGTGTACTAGATTTAGCGGTACAAAATCAAATTTAGAATTCTCTCCTATGGATAAAAAATATCAATTAACAACATGGTATATAAATTGAACGTATATTGGTTTAAAATAATTGAGGTATAATTTATATGAGCTATATTTGTCAGCAGCATAAATGTTGCTAAAATACTGTGCTGTGTAGCATAATTACATTATGGTATATAAATTACGTTGAACTTGGATTTGCCTAATTATTGCTTTACAATTTCGTCCGCATATGGAACCAAGCGAGTCCGTATACGTATCTAATCATTCTCTGAGTAGTCCGACTGTACGCAAGCAAGCTGCTTCAATAAAAAACAACAATTGTGAAGTTAGCAGTTGATGTGTGTAAAAATCTATTGTTATTGTAATGTGAAGCCATATGGACAAGACAACAAGAAAAAAAAGTGAAATAAAAAGTAACTTTGAAAACCATGTTGCGAAAAATTGGTCTGTTATTATTTTGTAAGTTTTTTTTTTTTTTTTTTTTTTTTTTTACAATAACCAAATATCAATTGTATCCCTTTAATTTTTTTTATATTATTTTTGTTATAAGAAGAAGGAAAAACGATTTTCTTTAATATCAGAATAAGAAACATGATTTACCACAAAATTAGAGGGCGTTCCTAAAACAGCATCCTACGTGACTGTAGGTGCCTTATATATACATATATATATATATACATAATATGTAGGTGCCTTATATATATATATATACTTAATACACTATGCACTTTTTATCTCTCTCTCTCTCTCTGATGGTCTGGATTTAAACCAAAGGGCAACAAACTTGCTAGTTGTTAGTTTAAGACTTGACCACAAATTAGTTTCGTGAAAAACATTGTATAGGCATGCAGTGCCGCTAAATTAACCTCAATGAGATGAGATATATTGGAAACTGCTCGGGTCTGCTGCTTGCTTGCTTGCTTGCTTCAATTGACTTTGACAAAACGATAAAGGTCACGTCCCTACTGCATATGTAATAATATTTCATTTACATAATGTCAAAGTAATCATTTCTCG
Source organism: Ecdyonurus torrentis (assembly GCA_949318235.1). Taxonomy (NCBI): domain Eukaryota; kingdom Metazoa; phylum Arthropoda; class Insecta; order Ephemeroptera; family Heptageniidae; genus Ecdyonurus; species Ecdyonurus torrentis. The sequence goes on from OX439130.1 coordinate 52,766,740, forward strand.
ACTCACAGCAGCATTATTTATTACACAAACCTTTCACTTGAATAATCAAGAGCTCAGCTGACAACAAGTTTCAGTTTTTTATAATAAATAAAAACATTTGTATATGGTATATATTTATAATATATTAATACTGAATCTTACTTCAAAGCACAACATTGTATAATTTATAATAATAAAATTGACCAAGAGAAAAATTACCATAATATGCCAAGTTTAAAATTAGAGTCCATGCAGCGAAGTGTTTCACATTTTCGCGTCCTTGATACATCAACTTACAAGTGACATATACATACATAATATATCTGTTAATTCGGAAGTTGATAAGCTATAATATAGATTCTAATCTCGGACTAAATCCTCGCACTTCATGGACCACTTTATTTTTAACAAGTCTTCAAGGTCTTATACAAAATATCACGCAGCTTCATCAGTGGAAAAAAAAAAATGAGAAGACCATCAAAATTTACAGCTACAAGTGCTAAAAAATATCCTAGTTCTTGTATCGTCATTTTTCATCGCTGTCGAGATATCGAATCGATTTATTTTTTTTTTTTTATTTTTTTTTTTTAGACACATGAATTTATGAACAGAAATTCTCTCTCTCTCTCTCTCTTGCGCTCAAGTGTCCACAAACAAAAATGGGGAAACGAAGAGAGAGAGAGAGAGAGAGAGAGAGAGAGCAGTAAAAACTTTATCAGAAACTAAAAAAGTTAATGCATTACATAAAAAAAAAGTTTCAGTCCCGTTTTATTTTATAAAAATCAAGATATTAAAAATTTGCCTCGCTATAAAGATTTACAAAAGCGTGAGAAATAGAGACACAAAAAATTGAAATCGTTGTCACGCGGAGAGGTTGAAAATAAATGCAATAACAAAAAAACTGGAGTTATTTCCTGCGTTATGTTTTTATGACGGAACACCGGAATTTTATGATATAATATTATATTTTATGAAACCAGTTTTACACCGCTAATTTTATTGCTATTATTTGTACATATTTATTTATATATATATTATGCCGCACGACACAAGAAAAGTAATAAACCAGTAAATAAATAATGAAGCTTAGAGCAGCTAAAAAAAAAAAAAAAAAAAAAAAAAAAAAAATTAAAATGTCAAAATGAGCTGAGATTTTGCAATGATAAAATTTCAAGTTTGTAAAGCTCCGTTTGTGTTTCCATGCAAAATTAAAATAGCAGAAATTTGATATTTTAGTCTAAAATAAAAGGGGAGGGAGGGGATCAGCTAAATGATAGTCAATTTTTTTTTTTTTTTTTTTTTTTACATTTTTGCACAGCGACAAAACATCAACAGAATACTGGCAAATGCAGGCATGGGTTTAGTTGGAAAATAAACAAAACTGAGTCAGCAATACTATCAGAGTGCTGGAGCAGGCGACTTTATGTTTCTGTCTTTATGTAATTAACATCTTCGCTTATATATATATTATATGGGTGATTTTTTTTTTTTTTTTTTTTTTTAACTGAGCCTTAAAGCTATGGTTTCCCTAAATTTCACGCAATTTAATGTTTGATATCTAAATTCCTTGAAATTCAGGTAAACAAAAGCTTTGAGGCTTAGTACGTAAAAATAAATAAATAAACAATTTAACGCTAATTCAAGCTATTTTAACCATTTCTCTGTAAGAAAGCATGTTTAATGAAGACAGTAAAACCAAAGTCGTCTATTAACACTTAGTTGTAGTATTGTCTGATCTCTTGTTCTCTCAACATACCCACTTTTACAAGTCTCCTATATAGTGCAAAATTCTCAATAATTCCGGTTTAAAATTCAAGGCCAATAAGGTTAATTGTAACAATTATTTCTGACCTTATTTCAATGGTCAGTAACCTTGAAATTTGTAACAGAGGGGCATGGTGGACACAATATAACATACGTTTAAAATTACATAAATTTGACGGCGAGGAAATCTTGGAGATATTAAAACTTTGCTACTTGCATCACGAATAAAATAAATTACGTAAGTTTTGCTGCATTTATGTCACAAATATTGCAATTTTGAAATACACGTGTAACAAAAAATTATGCTGAACAAAATATTTGTTTTCCTGTGAAGCATACCGGGTAATTATTATTCAACATAGAATAAGTTGTTATGTTGCTGATATCATGAAGCATAATTATTACTTCTTTTTTATCTATTTTCTCTCTTTCTCTCTCGCACTGTAATCCTCGTATTATTAAAATTGTATCATATATAATGAAGTTTTCAAATGACACTAAATTAGGAGGGGATCAACTTTGGAGTTCTGGAAATGTTATTATTGGATTCCAAGCACAAAAAAAAAAAAAAAAAAAAAAAAAAAAAAAAAAAAAAAAAAAACAGCAGCCTCTGGCTTGAGATGACGTTTTAATAAGCAGTCTCTCTCTCTCTTCACTCAAGTTTGCTACTTTTTATATTTTTTACAATCAATATAATGATACACGGTAGCATCTTCAGAACAAGAAAATAACTTTTTATAACTTCTCTCTCTAACAGGTCAATGTTTTTAGAGATATAGAAATTAACGTTCGTTCTCTCTCTCTCTCTCTCTCTTTTACAAGAAACTGGATTTCAGTTTTAATATTTTAGTTGCTGCACGAGAATGCTTATTATTATTATACTTTTATCTTGTCTGGTTTTAAGAATCCAATTTGAAATAATCATGAACAGAATTGCTGTTTATTATTGCCTATATACTACTAATCTCTGTTTTCTTTGAAGTATAGGGTGTATCCGTATGACGTCATACTGAATGCGCTTCGACGCCATACTGGATCCATACACAACATTGCTCAGCATAAGACAAACTTCGTTTATTACTATATTTTATCTGGAAATTTTTGTTATTATTATTTTTCTCACAGCATTGATGCTCTCAAAAATATATAATACAAAAAAAGACTTGCTTTTTCTTCACATTATAACTATTGTTTAGGCTCTCTGAAATATATAAATATAAATATAAGTAACACTTGCAGTGCAGTAATTTCTCAACAAGAAAATTTGTGCGATATGAGTTGACCCTCACAAGAGCGCACTAGAAAAATCCATAATTTCATCATAACGCCAGAAAAAAAAAAAAAAAAAAAAAAAAAGCTGAGAAAGTGTCTAGAAATAGAAACTTGAATTAAAAAGAACTAAGCTCGGAAATGATGAATTTCTCACATTTCCTTTCCACATAAAAGAAAGAAAATAAAATTTATAGACACGCGGCTTGTAAATAATGTCCCTCCTAAATCTTATGATCTAAGAAACTAATGCATTTTGTTCTTTGTTCAGTGCCTGCATTCACAGAAATAAATCAGGACAACTTTTACTTTAACTTCGAATATCAAAATCAATATCGTATCACACAAAGAAAGAAATTTTCTTGAAACAAAAAATTTGCGTGTTTAATAGAAATAACTCTCTCTCTCTCTTTCTTTTGTGTGGGTTATCTTGTATACAACGACACGTCTAACAAAAACTCCAGCATAATATTTGCTGTAATGTTTGCCTGTATTCATGAATGGATCAAACTGATGTAGCTCTATTACAGTCAATCACAGGCGGTGCGCAAAAAGGCGCGCGAGTTAATTTCCCTACCTTTAGCATTACAGAACAAATTTTACAGCGTTTTTAGATAAAAAATAAAACAATTAAAATGATAGCTAGTACAGTTTTACGTGTTTTAAAGATATTATTTTGAAGAAATTCGTAGGTACCTGAGATAAAACATAATTTGCAGCTTATCATTATAGAAGCGTGAACATTCCACCAAGACATTACACAAATATGGCAACAATGCTAACAATTGTAACTTCAACAATAGGGGAGAGATCTAAGTATGTGACATTCATTGTTATTTTCGTAGTCACGTCTTCTTAGACGACGATTTTATTTTACTCTATGTATGTTCGTCCCCTAAGGAATTGTCCGACCCTCGATCTTCTTACGTTATATTTATATGTCTGCTACAGTCCAGTCCAGACCCCTACACTTCTTTATTTATATCATGGGGGTGGGTGCATGACTCCCTTGCCTGCCTCAACATACGTGGGGTGAAATACAACTTTTATTTTTACCTCAAGTACACACAGCACCTGCTGCATATCAAACTTCACACAAAAAATTTCGCTGTACAGCATAATTACTTTGCTCTATATTAAAATTAAGCCACAGCACGATCACTCCACTTTACAACAAAGTAACGCAGTAGAACCCTAACAAAATATATGTAGACCTGCAACTGCATTATCAACGTTTAATTTTTATTTTTTTCCAGTGTAGGGCCTTCTGCTTTTATTATCTATAACATTCAATATTTTTTATGACTACTCTTATGTATACGATATGGTTATTCGAAATGACTTTTATGTTCATTTAAATAATGTTTTAAAATATAGGACAGTACTTCCGATATTTATGTATACCTATGTCATGCATCCCCACACAATAGACACATGGACTAATACATAATTAGCTTGGTTACCGGTACGATCTAAACAATGCGATTATTTCATATCTCTAGAATATTACGGTAAATAAAAATTACTAAAACCTCACCTGGAAAAACATCTTTCATCTCCGGACTTCCTTTAATCCAACCATTTCTCTGCTGTATAATACACTGGAACATTGTGGCTTATTCAAAATATTCGTTGTTTACAATTTAAAACTAAATAAAAACTGAACAAAAAGATATTTATTGTATGTCACTGGACCATGGTTATTAATATATTTTATGTATTTATTATCTCACTTGTGATAACACTGCACTGTGAAGTAATTAATTAATTAGTATGGTCTATGCAACAACAAATATACACTGAAACACACCGTGCTCGTTTTACTTCGCTTCGCTATGTTAGCGCATAAGAAACTAGCGAGAGAGTGAGAGAGAATAAAAAACAGCATCCCACCAACTCGACCCTGGCAATGGAACTGACTGAACACTGAACTACAAACGCAACTGCAACTATAAGTTCGGCTCACTTCGGAATTATTCGGATTTACTATATTGATATACTCTCTCTTTCATAATATTTATCTCAATTTTTATTATTATTGTTATTTATTTATTAATTTTAAAACTATTAATTTCATTGATATGATTTTTATGAATGATAGATAACACATAGAAAACTAGATCTTGCAAATTTTTTTACTGCTTATTTACACTGTCATTCCCTCTCATTTTTTTAATAGTTTTTTATGACCAAATTAGCAAAACTTTTTTTTTTTTTTAATTATAAATTTGTGGTTGGACCGCAATGTAATACTTGTTACCGGTTAACATTTTAAGTTAAATGTTCTTTTATTACAATAATTATTTTTATTGTATTAAGTAAAAGTGTGCGTCATTTACATTTTCTCCGTTCTCGCTGAAAAGTTTTCTGAACAATTGCTATAGTCCCTTAAGGTGGAGACAGCGGTCAAATTATCGCAATCGCATTCCCATTAAAATGTGACTGCGATAGCTGAGCAAACAGTGGTCAAATTTTTACCCCCAAAAGTTTTGTGATAAACGGCCATCCAAAATGGCGGACCATGCCCAGCTGACAAAAATAGAAAAGAATAATAAATTAATAATAGAGGTTTTTAAGCAAAATTAAGGATTTGCATTTATTTGTAGTGTTAAAAAAATTAATTACATACTAAAAATTTTATATCAGACCTTATTATTAATAAGATTTAACACAATGCACACAGGAGTTAAAAGAGTGGTTTGAATTTGGCGCGAGACATAATATACGATTGTCATCTGCCGATGCCTGAACGGCGCGTCTGATTGGCCCACGTCATACCGCATTCTTTATGTTTTCGCAAAAGTTAGGTGAAGTCTAACTTATGCGAAGCGCATTACCGCTACCGCAAAAGTTAAAGAAATGCGCCAGCTCTTAGCGCGTAAGCCCGCTAGCCAATCAGAGAGCTAGTTTACTCCCTGGCAAAAGTGTATCCATGGATAATAAATTATCCATGGGGATTTCAACATTTTCCCCATGGATAGTTTCTATCCATGGGAAATTATTGTCCATGGACAAATTGCCCGTGGATAGTTTTTTTCCCATGGATAGAAACTATCCATGGGGAAAATGTTGAAATCCCCATGGATAATTTTTCTGTCAGTGGATATTCACTTTATCATGCATTTTTTTTAAAACTATCAATCTATATTGGTTATTTGTTAATATATGCTCTTAATCAACAATTTAGAATGACTTTTTGGGGTATTAAAAATTGAGTTACATCGAAAAACGCGATAAAATTTTTTACGGGTTGGTAACTTTTTGAAATAAACCCACTTTTTGGGAAGAAAATTTAAAAAAACGAAATTTTTTTTCATTGATTCTAGTTGAAGATTAAAAAATAAACACTTTTTATTCTTATGCACTTTTTAATTTTTTGCACTCGGACTGTGTAAATGAGCTTAGATCGTCATATTCGTCATGCCGCCACGCTTAAATAATTCCCATGGACACATAAAACTATCCATGGGAAATACTTAAACTATCCATGGGAATTATAAACAACGTGGGAAATATTAAAATCTGTCCATGGATATTCAATTTCCCATGGATAGAAATAAAGTCCACGTGGGAAATACTAATATCCATAGGAAATATATAAATATCCATGGGAAACCAGACATTATCCATGGGAATCATTGAATATCCGTGGATAACTTTTGCCAGGGTATCGCTGTCACAATAAAAACGCGAAACTTTGACCGCTGTCTCCACCTTAAGGTTAAAGGATAAATAAGTTTATTAATAGCAAGTGAAGTTCCTCTGCCGTTTTCTAGCACGTACAGTACGTATTGGTCACAGTAACCAATTATAATAATAAATTAAAACATAAAAACTCAATAATATTCTACAATAAGTTAGCTTCTTCAGTCTCCGACTTTTGAAAAAATTATTTCATTATGTGGTAAATTTTAACCACGTTTTTAAACGGCTCAATTAGAATGACAAAAATATGCTTATTTTGTCAAAAAAGTTTTCTTACTGTTACAGACATCCCCGCCTACCCAATCTAGAATGCTCAAAATAGCTTTAAAAATCACGTAAATTCAGGGGGGGGGGGGGGGTCCAATTTTTGTATTTTTATCTCAATTGTTTCTATTTTTTTATTGAATTATCTGTTGTCCACTATATTGTATACTGGGACTGAAGAGGATTATAGAGAGAGAGAGAGTCTACCCTTTTGCTCTCTCTCTCTCTCTCTCTCTTTCATTTACAACATTTATAATATTATTATAATTTCAAATATCACTCTTTATGTTCTCAATTTTTTTTTTTTTTTTTTAATTTCTATTATGGATTATGGATAATTCCGAGTATTCTATAATTACATTATATATGATAAGAAAAAACGACACATTGTGTTACTGTAATGAGGTAAAGTAAATTTGATTATTGATAACTTGATATTAAATGAAGTGTTAAGTCGGTATCTCTCTCTTGATCACAGTGCCACGTGTGATATTGTAAATTAACATAGAGATCGAGGGACCAGTTAGAATTAACACAACTGTCTGCTTGCAATGACCACAAGGAACCCTGTCTACTACACCAAGATATACAAGACATGTAAAAAACATTATAACATTGCGGCGCGATGAACGTATGTACTGTATGTGTGCTAAATATAACAACTAAACATAGATCTCAACTCTTTGTTTTTTGAATGAGGTTCTGTTTTGTGTTATATGTGACCATGCATGCATTGAAGTATAGCTAGCTTTATTTAATTGTCGTTCTACCTCATTGCACTTTACAGTTGCTTGCTTTTCACTCTGATCAGCATTTATTCGAATTCGTCACATTTTTTTTTTCTGATGTTTATAAATGTAAGGTGTATATTATTTACTTTTCAATTTCAGACATGGCAAAGCAGCTAAACAAAAATATCTGGTACCTACTATTCCTGCTACTACTATTATTATTTATTTAATATTATATTAATTAATATTTGTATTATTTATTTTTATTTATTATTATTATATATATATATATATATATATATATATATTTTTTTTTTTTGACAGAAAAGTATAAAGTGCAATTTTATATGTTTCTAGAAAGAATAAAAAAAAAAAAAAAAAAAAAAAAAAGCGCAGGTACCACCCAATACTCCAGTGTTTAGACATAGAAGAAAAAAATGGCTTGGCAACACTGTAGCAAATGTGCGCGCGCATGCGCGCCGAGAAAGGATAGAAATGATAGCCGAGATAGGATTTTGACTTGAAATCAAAGTGACAGCAGCACAGAAAAGTTGATGCACCTTGGATATATTTTTTATGAATACCTAACACCCCAAAGTTATTAAATCAATTATCACTGAAGTGATATCGTACATACAGCTTGAGTAAAAAAATAATTAAGACGCTCCCCAATGCTATCAGTATAGGGCAATCCTTTCTCGGCGAAGAGGCCACGCCCCTTTTGAACTAAAACACCAGATGGCGCGTCAATAGTTTTTTAGCTCTATTGCTTTGTTGGTGCCACAATGTAAATTTTGATATTTTTTATAATAAAATCAGTTTGATTCAAAAGCATCATTAATTTATGACCTATAAGAAGATATTTTATGAATATTTAGACATAAATAATAAACTGTATAAAAAGAATGTCTTACATAAATAACCACATTTGGACATAGATAATTTGAATATTATATATTACATAAAAAACTATAATAAATTTGTTATCCTGTGTTATTGCGACACATATTGTGTTATAGATGCGGCTATAGAACGGTGGAGCGCCTTATGTGAGCCATAAGACAAGCACAGGTGGTGCGGGAAAATTTTAGGGTTCCCTAATTTCCAATATATATATTTGAGAGAGAGAGAGAGAGAGAGAGAGAGAGAGAGAGAGAGAGAGAGAGAGAGAGAGAGAGAGAGAGAGAGAGAGAGAGAGAGAGAGAGAGAGAGAGAGAGAGAGAGAGAGAGAGAGAGAGAGAGAGAGAGAGAGAGAGAGAGAGAGAGAGAGAGAGAGAGAACTCGTGCACTTAGGCTGGATTTAAATTGTAACGATAATATAGTACTCTGTTATACAGGGTCGAATGGGTCATAATGGGTTTGGTATTTGTCAACTGGCCCATAGTAGTATTTATTATTATCTACCTTTGAGAAAAACATTTAAACATAAATTGGCTCCTTGTCTGAGATTAAGTTTTTACTCTTGTACGTTGCGGGCTTTTGAATGCTGGGGGGGGGGGGGGGGGGATGATAGGGGTCAGCGCACCAAACTATCCTTTGAATTGACCCCTCCTATATACCTATGGTACCAAGTGAGCCTTGAGGATCCAATCTATAACCCTGGATACTATAGAAATATGACTTTTATGTGTTTTAAGCTAATATTTATTTTCTCTATACAAATTTGTCATCATATACGCGATTAGAGATGCATGTGCAGTGCAGTACACTGCGGTGTGTTAAAGATAACGGTAAAGTTTGCTCTATCTCGCGGCAAGTTGATTGTTTGTTCTCCAGCAGGCAGGCAGGCAATGTGAAGCGTGACACCAGCTGTCTGTCAGGCCGAGCGAGGGTCACTGAGCAGTGGCTGACTTTGGCATGCAGGACCAAACCAAAATACATCGCCTTATTTAGATATTACAACTTATACGTATACTGTACGATATACATGAAAAATAACTTGTTAGCCGAGGTGAAGGGAGAGTGTGACAATACCTGAAGTATTGCGCAAGGTAGAGCTGTTCATATATGGAGCAATCATTCGTATTGTATGGTGCAAGTTATATCATTGCATCAGCTAAACAATTTTAAGTAAAGTATTCAATTACATCAAATTTATTATAAAAATATTGCACTACGTGAACTGAACTTTGGGACTGTTCACCATGGTGCAATTTTTTTTAATGCATTAATTTGTATAATATGGTTTACATTTTTTTTTAATGAAATCAAATTATTTGCGCACACGGTACAAAAAAAAAATTAATTATATGCTATAATATAGCTATTATATTATGTATTCTAAAATAGCAAAATTTGTGTTCTAAATAATAGTAATTATTCAAGGCAGCGTAAATTACGTAATAAATTTTTAACATTCACGCATTAAAAAGAAAAGATTGCACCAACATTTTTTTTACCATAATTATACTTATATTTCAATATTATTATTATATAGTCTTTTGGTTCATTTTATTTTATCATTTTTTTATTAAAAAAAAAAACAAAAAAACATGATCATAATGAATATTATGCTAAAAAATAAAAAGCTGTAAAAACACTAAAAAGTATAAACCAAATAAAAACAACATCGCACTATTATGTTGCAAATTGCAAAGAGTCGTTATGTTGATGATCATATCGGGACATCATAATATATATGATAAGTTAACAAACTTACATTTGTTATGCGCTGTCAATTTAAAATCAAAGAAAACCTCATGGGTAGCAGATAGATACTCACCTGAAACACAAGAAAAAACAAAAACATAAGAAAACAAAACAACAATATACAAATAAATACTTTTGAAGTCTAATATACTAAATTAAAACTAAAATTTAGAAATATATACTAAATTAAAACTAAAATTTGGAATCAACATAAAAAAGTACACTGCAATCATGGTAAAGGTTCAGTATATCACAAAATTAAGAGTCCATGTTTTTGAGTGACGTCATATCAACAACTTATTTCAATGTAAATTAGCCGTAATGAGATATATGCAATAAGCCCTAATTGTTTATATATCAAGCTTTCATTGACATCTAATCTATACTCATTCATCAAATGTCTGAGGTTTTGTACTGTATACTATACTGTACGAGAGAGGCACAATTTACAATATTTCAAAGTTAGCTTTTATATAGTGTACCAATATTATGCACAACTTTTTTTTTTTTTTTTTTTTTTTTTTTTTTACGATGAATGTTATGATATGGTCATAATATGTATTTTCTATTTTCAATAATATAATAAAAAATGATAGTTAAAAATATGACACTATTATGACTATTAATTATCAAATTGTATAAGTGAGATTTTTACTAACTACTATATGATCCTATACGGGTTTGTAAGAGTGGACCAGACATTTGTCAGGCCTAAACCTCGCACTTTTCAATTATATTTTTTAAAATACCGTTGAATATAAAGACAAATATTTATTTATTTATTATGAGGAAGAGGCGATGTTTTTTACCTGATGTAGTTTACTAGATTATATTTTCTACACAATTATATAATGTTATAAACATAAAAAAAATATATAGCCATTTATACAAGTATAGTATCATGCAGTCATATTCACTTTTTTATTTTTACCGCAATATGGACAAAAAATTTAAGTTTGTGCTACCTCAATTTTAACAACATTTATTCATAACTCATAACAATTAACGTATAATTAATTAACGCTTTATATATTGAGCATTTGTGTTTCACGCATTGTATAATTATGTTGTGCAACGTGTAATGTTTTTTTTTTTTTTTTTTAAATGTTAAATTCAATATTTTTTTTTAAATCGTTTTTTGTTTATTTCAAGTGATTTCTATTTCTATATTCATTTGTCGGTAATATAAAAACAGCTCTGAACTATAGAGTACGTAGTTAATAAAATTAAAGCTACTCCTAAAGAGCCTAACCATAGTGCGGCTGACCATGAAATAGACGGACGTAGATATAAATAAAATGATAAAGCAGCATGAGTCACCCCTCGTCCTGCACCCCAACCTCACATAGCTTAGAGAGGGGGGGGGGGGGGGGGTGCTTGTCAATATTGACCTTGCGACTGATTAAATGTTAAGAGAAATTCAGTGATATATTACATCGCCAAATTTATGTATATCAAATTTTGCATTTATAGTGATTTATAATTGAATAAAATACTTCAATAGTTCATTCATAATAACAGGGGACAATTTTGTGTAATTATTTTTATATATTTGGCAAGAGGGTGAAGGGGGTTATGTAAATATTTTTTTTCGATTTTTATTATTTTTTTTTTATATTTATGACGCGCGGCAGAGGGGAGTAATATAAATGAAAGTGATATGAATGTTTACACAGCTCTTTTCATGAAATGCCAATTACTTGTATGTCGGCAGTGAGGGGGTAAAAATATAAAGAGTCAGACTTTGAAAGCCGTGATATGAAGTGCGCAACATTAATGTCTTTTAGCGACGTGTTTATATATGAGATTTTAGCGACGTGGTTATATGAGATTTGCGGGGATGAGACTTCTATATATGTGCAAATACAGAAATATAAGTTTCTGTACACAGTCGCGTGTTTTGAGTTCAGACAGATTAAAATAGTAATTTCGGGGGATCATCTTGCAAAATTTTAAGTTATGTGGATTTTTTATTTTTATTATTATCATCTTTTTTTTTTTTTTCTTTTTTTTAATCAACAAAGCCTTTTTTGTTAATTTCAATATTTTCTCTCTCCCTCATCTAATGGTCACGGGTCTTAGAAATTTTGTCATTATAAGAAGTTGTTACCATTGACTTTCAAATGACATTAAAACAATATTGGGGGGAGGGGTCAAATTTCAGATTTTGTAGATAAGAGTTTTGTCATAACAACCCTCAATGTCGCTCTCTCTCCCTCCGAGTTTCTATTTTTACTAAACAGATTCAGAATTATATGCGATACTATAGCAAATTAATAACAAAAATCTATATAAATAAAGTAAAATATGTGCAATAAATTTTTATTGCATCCGATCTCCATTAAAAAAAAAAACCTAAATATTTATGCAATGAAATTAATTGCAGAAAATCCAAATATTTCTCTGTGCTCTGTGATAGAAATAAAATAATAAATAATTTGGCAACTTGTTCTCTCGGCTCAACTTCTCGTCAAGTTACTTCCAAAGTTTTCAAAGTTGCGGCTCCCCAAGTCAAGAAGAAAGTACCCGAGCCCTCCTAGAGAGGCGCCAGGTACCAAGCCACTAAATAGCGAGCACTGCAAGTCACTACGCCACCAACGTTACCATCGAGAACCACAATATCAAAAGTCAACACGGAACGAAGAGAGATAATCTTTGCGTGCAGAAAACTGATTAATTTATCAACTGCCTAATTGATAAAATTGAGTCATCAAAATATTGACCATATACAGCTAGACTTTTGTATGAGAAGTCAATCAACTATCGTGCACCGGGGGGAAGGTTTGAACTGAACATAAGGAAAGTGCGGAGAATTCTCGGAAACTTAAAAAGTTTTTGTGAACTTTTGCGGTTATGACATCATATTGCCATATTTCTGACTGGCGCCACACAAATAAATTTATAACAAGACTTAATTTTGTGTTTTAACAAGATAATTATATAGGGGCTCACAGACGGTAAACAAAAACACACACAAATTCAAACCATGGCTTAAATTTTTATAAATTTATATACAATAGGGGAGTTTCAGTCATTGATTCATATATTATAATTTATAAGCTTTTTTGCACTTCGACGCCATATGTGAGTAGGAAATAACAGTGACCAGTTTTTTTTGTTTGTTATTATTTTTTTATTTCTTATTTTATTATTATTATTATTATTTTATTTTTTTTTGAATTAAAAATAACAAAAATATATTGCTTGGAAATTATGAATTATATAATAAAATTGTTTTTTTCATAATAGGTTATGATAGAAATATAAGCTCCCAGAAAATAATAAGAATAAGAACACCTTATATATTTTAATGTTGTAAAATAAATGGAACACTCATGCAGTGCCATAAATATTGGGCACAACTTGTATTGTCTATTGAAAAGTTTGATATTTGTATATTTAACAAATCACGAAATGCCAAGCAAGCTTGCTCTAATATAAAGTCTATTAACTAACCCAATTATTGCCTGCCTAAAAGTTGACAATGGTCGTGACGTCATTATAAGATTATTATTTCGTTGAAACACTCAAGTTTGAGTAATTGCTAATTTCCGGTGAACTGAGCAAGCACGCGTGTGTTCAAGCGTGTAAATCTGAGAGACAGAGAGACAGACAGACAGAGTGGCAGTAGCCACAGTTTGGGCGAGGTCCTGAAGAACATAGTCGCGGGGGCGGCAAGGTAGCTCGCTACATCTGCCATATCAGGACAACAATACGACCATCATCAACATGGACCAATTTCCTATATCGTAACTATCATAGATTCACCTCTAATAGTTATGTGAATGGCGAAATTGAGTAATTATATAAGGAAGGAAAAAAATTTAAGATTATATATTTAAATGTATTATGTGTTTTTTGTGAATATTCACCGCCTCCGATAATAGCAAAACATTTTCTATCTTTCCTGATTCTTTGTTTTTTAAATTTATTTATTTAACATTAGATATTTATGTTTTAAAACTAAGTTGGGCTGAAAATAGCTATAGTGGCAAATATGGCAATTTTTTCTATACTATTTATTGATAGCAAAATTGTAATTTTTCAAACATAATATTGTAACTAATTTTGTTTTGATATTATTTATTTGATTATTCAATAAATTAACTCAAACTTGGTGCATGATTAAATTTAAATTATTGACATTTTTGCGTATAAATATTTCATCGATACAGGTTTTGTCAGCGCAAACGTTACGTTGCAATAGTTTATATAGCTACATGTACTGTACCATTCGTACACCTTAATTATTCGCACCCTTATCACTCCCTGCTTATGTTAAAACTGGCTCAAACAAAAAAAATAATAATAAAAAAAAAAATAATAAAAGAAGTGTTTATGAAAAAACCTATAATGATTTCAATATTATAATCATATACTTTTTGGCTTACAAAAATTCGTAAAAAAAAAAAAAAAAAAAAAAAAAAAAAACTCTTGCATTATAAAAACTGATTTAATAGTTGCCGAGTTTTTCTTTTATATTTTGCCTTGATCTTGCTTCCTGCGAAAGAACTTAAAGATTTTAACTTATACGTATTTTAAGACTTGAAAATTAACAATGTTCAATGGAGCTTATTGTTATGCGTGCGGGAAAAGCTTATAGGGTCCCCTAATTTCCTCCTTTATCATTGAGGGACCATTTTTAGTTAGCCGTGTTGGTGAGAAAACTACTGCACAGGGGCCGGAGATATTTAAATGAGGAATACTTTTAATTGTTTTTAAAATATTTAAACATTTTTTCATTGCCGATTAGCTCCTGTTGTACACTTGTGACAAACTATCCTCGACGACTATATGGCAAGCCAATGTGCGCTGGCACTGAGCACACAATCATCAGGTGTATACATCGAGAGCAAATGTAATTAACTCTCCACCAACATCAAACTCAATTATATTTAGGATATCAAAATTCAATCACATTGTCTTTACTTAACTTAATTATAAACTCTCCTACATTGTTATACATAATTTCTTCAAGTCACGACAATTTTCATGTCATGTCAGACCATGCATGTTACATTGCAGCCCTGCGCTCTGATTACAAGTAAACATTAAGGGTTGTAAATAAGGCTGGCATGTATATCTCGGATATTCAAAATTGGAAACCAGCAATGTTGATATCACTTGAAATTCAAATATTGGTTATACATGCACTACACAGAATTATGATAAATATTTATACGGCGTCGTAATCTTCACATTTATTTATTTTTGCATATGCATGGTATTTATGTACGGAGTAAAATTTAAAAAAAAAATCGTATTTCAATTAAAAGATTTTCATTTAAGGTGGGTGTACATTTAATTGTTATTTTTGTTTCTTTGTTCCTATACATATTTTTATGTTATTTTTAAGTGTCATTAGTTATGTATAGTAGTGTGTGTGTGTGTGTGCGTATATAAGACGTTCATGCAAGTTACATAGATTTTCAGTTTTATAATAAAGAAATAAATTACAAGTAATGATAAAATAGAGAAGAAACTTTGTGTAATTTTATTTTAATTCAAGTAATGTGAAGACGGATTAAAATAAACGTAAGTAGAGTATGCATGTGAGAGAGTAAGACAGATGAGAGAGAGAGAGAGAGAGAGAGAGAGAGAGAGAGAGAGAGAGAGAGAGAGAGAGAGAGAGAGAGAGAGAAAGAACACTTGGTTGGCACGTCCTCAAGTGTGCGCTTATAAAGTGGCAAAGCAGCCTCCAAGGATCACACATACATCATACATATACATTATATACAAGTACATTATATACATACACAGTATATACCTATATACGACCTACGTTATACGTACAAAATGTAAAAAAATGTGAGTGCGTGTCATATTCCACGATCTCCTCAAGTTGCTCTCAATTTGATGCCAAAAATAAATGACAATTTCTCCCTCGAGAGTAACTGACCTTTTTCATATAATGTTCTGCAAACGGTAATCAATTTTCAGATTAGTCTTCTCATATATAGGTCACGTTTATATGATAAAATACTTGCAGCAACATAAAATATATGGGATGGAAAATAATATATATTATATAATATATAGCAAGTGCTTATGTGTAAAAATAAAACATATAAGTATAATGGAATAGTATAAATTAATACGCAATGTACTGTACTTAGTTTTTAAGTCTAGATCTGCATTTATACTTTTTTTAACTTTTATTTAAAAAAATAATAATAATAATAAAGCTATACGGAAAAATAAATGTTAATATTCTATAAGAAATTAGCAGACCAATTATAAGTTATTCGCGCACTACCTATTTTATTACGATTATTAATATTATGAGATTCATAAACGTGCTCCGTAAACAAAAAGTTAAAATGTTTGATTTTTTTTTTTTTTTTTTTTTATCAACAATATATACAACCTAGCAGAAATATTCAGTATTTTCAATACTTTGTAACATACGAAAAAAAAAATAATAATAATAATGCGAATTTCAGCTACATTTAAACAACATAATTTATATTATACATTGAAATTGAAAGTATGCTCGATATAGGGTAACATATAACCATATCCTATAGGAAGGATAAAATATTATGGTACAGTGCACCCTTATATAGTATATAAATATATACTTTGTATATCAGAGTAATATGATTGATGTGATTCCGACTCAGCAACTAATTATCCTATAAATAACGATATCTATTTTATATGCGTGAATTATTATTAAATTTCAATTTATAGAGGTAAGTATAAGAAATGGCTGGGTCAGTAGTGAGATTACTTATTGTTATATCATGTACTTAATGGCTGGGTCAGTAGTGAGATTACTTATTGTTATAATTATCATGTACTTAATGGCTGGGTCAGTAGTGAGAGTACTTATTGTTATATCATGTACTTAATGGCTGGGTCAGTAGTGAGATTACTTATTGTTATAATTATCATGTACTTAATGGCTGGGTCAGTAGTGAGAGTACTTATTGTTATATCATGTACTCAAGCCTCCTACTTCAACCATACAAACAAAACAAGGTAAGAAGATAAAACTACTTGAGTGGTGTGAGGTACGAAGGTGGACCACTTTTATCTGCGCTTATGTACCTATGTTGTTATGTTAGCGCCACACAGCTAGAGGTAGGTACTCAACTGACTATGTGTTTGAAAATGTAACAATAAGCGCCGCATCTGTCTCTTTGTTTGTGTAATACAAGCAAAAAAGACAAGACTTTAGGAGCAACGACAAGTCGTCATTTACGCGTTACTATTCTCTGCATTGCAGCTCCTGTATACAGTATAATATATGTATTGCAATTAAAAAGAAACAAATTTGCTGCGCAAAACTTTTTTTTGTTTTCTTCTTCTTTTTCTTCTTCTTTTTTGCTAAAACCTTTATCCCACCATGAATTTTTATCTCCAACAGCAACAAAAAAAAAAAAAAAAAAAAAAAAAAAAAAAATCGTAGTGCAGAGCTAATTATATTTACTGAACGATAGATTAAGTTTTACCAGTACAGAAATAAAGCTCTACTGCAAGACAATGTTTATATATATATATGCTATATATTTTACAACATATTAAAGCAGTGGACAGACAGACGTCCAACAAACAAATATTATGTGGTAAATTGTGTAAAATGTGGTAAATGTGGTAATGTAATTAACTTGTAAATTGTAAGTCTTACAATGCAGCTATATTTCTTGAGTGCTGAAAAGTAACTTTGCAGTACAGCATAGTCAACTCTTCAGTCTGTTCTTGACGTGCCAAGTAAAGAATAATATAATACATACTTTGCAATATAATTGTTGCTATAATTATTGGAGTAATTGTTGTTAATTGCTATAATTGTTGGAGTAATATTATATATATATATATTGATATTAAAATAACCAAAACCAGTTTTCTTTCAACTCTCAATTTTATCTAGATATAATTATCATAAGAATATATTGTAATTGAATAAAATATATGAATAATTTATAACATGACCCTACCCTTTCTCTCTCTCTCTCTCTCTCTTTCTCTCTCTCTCTCACTCACACACACACACACACTCACACACAAATTATTCATACACAAAATAAATGACGCAGTAATTGAATGACCACCAGCTCGACTGGGAGGGATGTAAAACATTGTTTGTACATACAGTACATGCATGTATAGCGAGATAAATCAATCAATTTGTGCTATTTCTGTAATATTTACAATATAATGTGATCATTAGCACAGCCGCGATATTTCGCATCAGTAAACCATACGTCTCTCGTTACTTGCACCAGATTTGTTATTGTTAACATTGTGTCGTATGTGTGAGGACAAAATATATCTGTACATATCAAATATACACAAATCTACAATAATATGGTGCAGTCGTAGCCAGAATATTGTGTAACAACAAAATGTATCTATACAAATTATCGATGGGTGATTTTCAACAACTCGAAAACCTTTAGATTCAAAAGATAAACTTTTATAACCATATAAGGCTTCTTGATTATTTTTGTATTGTACAAATTTAATGTTAACTATAGATATTTTCTTAATCCCTCATTAAAAATGCAGCCAAAAATAAAACAAATTTACTCAACTGGGTAACTTTGAAAATGTTTAATTGAATTGCGGCTATTTTTTGCCTTGTTGCTCTCAAATTCTTATATATTCAACACACGAACCATAAATAATCTTTGTAAGCCTTGTTCCCTTGCTCCACAAAAATGAGCAATTCCATTTAAAAAACATTTGGTGCTCGTCATTTTTTTGGGGTTTGGAGCACACAAATCAGGGTTTACAAATATCATTATAGACAGTATAAGTCTATACTGAAACGGGAACAATGATTAGAAGTTTGCATGTGCATAATTTTTTGTTCTCTCTCGTTTGCTATAAGTAGCTCATAAACTTTAGATACATCACATAGACAGAGAAAAAGAAGAAAGAAAGGCTGCTTGAAATTAAACAAAAAAAGATCAAGACAGACAGGAAATATTATTTAAATTAGAAAACATTTCGCCTCACGGCATGCTAGCTAGACTTTGTGTAACATATGGCAAATATATTTTCAAAATAACATTTAGTGCCATATAAATTACTTTTTTTTTTCTTTTTTTTTTTTTGCTACGTGAAAAACTATACGTAAAAATTTTTCTTTACGCCAAAGATTTCTTTGCACCTGGATATAGGTCCTTGAAAATATGACGAGCTCTTGGATTTGTATGTAAGTTTGAGTTTTAATTTTTGATAGCATTTGGCAATTGAATGCAAGCCCTAACGGACGATTTTGTACATGACAATTTATTTATTATTTCCAGAATTCAAATATGTATATACTTCTGTGTTTTGCTATTTTAGACACATCAGGCAAAAAATAAATACGCAGTAATTATGCGTATTATGCCTGATTTGAGTATAAAATTTGTTCAGAAAAACATAATTTCAATAAAATACTAAATAGCTGCACAGTATGATATTCAAATACGTTGCATACTTTATAGCATAATTATAATATGCTAATCATAAAATTGCAACATTTATGCTATATGACATGAATGCATGACATAAATTAAACGTAATTTCTTTTATCAGTGGATAATGAAAATTAGTTAGTTATAGTTTAATAATTTAAATGAAAAAATATGAAATAAAATTTTGTTGTATAATTTTAAACAATTCGTTTTGAAGGTCTTCAAACGTACTGTTTTTGTGTGTTTTTTACGTATTGGTGTTTACCTCAGAAAATCAAATCGTGAAAATATCTGAAATATATTATGTATGCTAGTTGCAAACACAAAAAGTTGAAGTCTGATCTATATTCTTTTCCAAGCTACATTTACTCTGCATGGGCAGAACCGCTCTATTTCTGCCCAAATTTCTCACATACAGGGTGACCTGGAAAATTATGAAAAAAATACAACAAATTTCTCAGCTATGGTTTCAGAAAATGTAGTTTGATTTTGACGTAGAAAAATATTTTGTGGGAGATTCACCTTAGATTTGGGGTGTATGATACAAAAGTAGAGGGGAGGGGGAATAAAGAAGCTTAACCTGGCTAGACTGTGGGGCGACAAACATAATAAAATCTTAAAAAATGCATCTCTCTCTCTCTCTCTCTCTCTCTCTCTCTAAGAATACAATAACCTACGAACACCTGCCTGGTATCACTCTGCATCTTTAACCCCTGTGACAAAAGTTAAGGTCCATGTCTGGTACCTTATATTATATTGAAAATTAGGCTCTAAATTGTGCCACTGATGTTATATATGAAATCAGAGCTCCCCTAAATTTTTTCCAATTGAATGAGCTTATTAATATTTCAAGTTTATGATGAGTAAAAAAATAAATAAATATGAGTTGTGTTATTAGTTTTACTAATAAAATTTTATGAATTATATAACGGTCATTTTTATGCATATGAGAGCAAATATAAAATTTGTAACTTATTTTTATGTTGAATTTTAAACAAAATTTATTTATTATTAAAACGTTATTTTATGCATAACTAGAAGTGTTTATGCGAAGCCCTTTTTATATTATTATTATTAGAAGTTATTTATTTTATACATTATTATTATTTATTTATTTTTACGCTATACATACTTTTATATATGCGTGAAGGTGAATGGTGCAGGATCTATTTAATATTTAAAAAATACAATATTGCTATGGGCTGGGGTTACAATAGCGGCTAAATTTTATTTTCATATTTTTAAAAGTGTTCTTAAACACATCTTGCATGTGTTTAATGTCTCTCGTTTTATTTAAAATCTAATTATTTGTTTTGTTTTTTTTTTTTTGTTTTTTTTTTTAGAAAACGCTAAAAAGTTGATTTTTGTTATTTCACATAGAGTGTGTAAGTATATAGGATATTACATCCTGCCCATGAGTGGCTAGAGCACTACGCCGGTAACATCTATTAAGTTGTGCGGAAAATATAAAAATTGCCTTTTTCCCCATTAATATATATTATGTTAAAATAATTTAAAATCATATTAATAATATTTATATTTGGAAACCGGAACTAAATTGCCACTAAATTACTGTATATTTTTACAAATCAAATTAATCATATAATTTGTTGCCGCTTACTTTTAGTTTATCAAAAGAGGATAGTAATTTGCAAGTTTCCTTAAATACAAATTTTTAATGACAAATTATGACCATATATAGAATTATATATAATAAGGCCTGTAATATTTAATATATTAAGAATTTAAAAAAATTATGATGATCTTTCTGCGTGAAACATGAGGTTTAGAGAGAGAGAGAGAGAGAGAATAGGCATCAAATTATAACTCGTTGTTTAGCATAAGAAAATAAGAGGATTTAAAAGAGCTGAGAATAGAATTAAGAAAATTGTAATTTTCCTCTCGTTGCCTCATGAATATCTATCAGCAGTATTGTTGTCTAGGTTTCATCATTCTTGTGTCTAAGTCTTTTTATTTTAATATCAAATTTTAATATTCTATAACCTTTAATCTCATTTAAATTACAAGAAGATAAAACTTCACTTATTACAATATCAAATGAAAACTATTATTATTGTAATTTTTATTACGACAGCTAATATACGTGCACTGAAGAAAAAAAAAACTATAAAATAAAACTATATAAAATGTCGTTCTTATATAGTAATATAATGTATTCATGTGGACAGTTTAGCTATCGTATTCATGGACTAGAATACATAATAACTAATAATTATATGCATGCTATATCAGAGCCTAATTACCAATAACATTTTGTCATTGCGACATAATGTACAGCGCTATTACTATGCTATATAGCATAAATATTATGTCTCAAGCATAATTATTTATTATATCGTCCTGGTCACTTTAAAAGGCCTCATATCCAGTGATAAGCAATTTGAAAAAGGTCCTATCTCCATTGAATATTCCATAAGGATCGCAGTGGAGATAGGGCCTTGTATGAAATGCTGATCATTTGAGATGGGGCGTTTTGCAGCGACCAGGGTGACAATACGTATTTGACAACAGTTAAGGTATTTGATATGATATAAATGTAGCATAAATTACGTAATAACTGTATAGTGCAGTTCCATAATATAGCAATATATTAAAATTTATAATAGTAATTAAAATTAGGAATAAATTTTGCTAATGCGAGTTATCGTTTTTTTTTTTACGTATTTATATGTGTCCATTTTATTAATGCCTAAATCTTTTAGAGAGAGAGAGTATACAAGTTATTGACAAAATCTCCTCCTATATATAATCACGTGTTATGTTAACTATCATGGGGTTTGTGTTGTGCCTACCCATTTACAAGTTCTAATAATTAAAAATATATATATATATGATTTTCAAGTATTATTATATGATATTCTTTCAGTGTAAGTAAGGTCCTAGATGTAAAATAATAAAATTATTAAAGAGGGAGAGAGAGAGAGAATTAAGTGTTTTATTGTTATTATTTTGTATGCGAGCGAGAGAGAGAGAGATAATAAAGCTGTGTTAGAAAGATACTATATTATATTTATTTAAATTTAATAACACAAAGGAAAACAAAGTATAATAATATTAAAGCTCTTTTTATTAAAAATTCACATCTTAATTGAAATATTACTTTGCATAACAATCTAATAAAAAAGTCATTAAAAACTTGTATGTACACAGTTTTAAAGTTTTAATCATTGTGTCGATTGTGACGTCATTAAAGGTGGACATTATTATACAAAAACGTAAATGACGTCACAGGCTTTAAAAATGTTATGAAATAAACTTAAAAGTTAGTCAATAAATTTAATAAATATAACAATCATTTTGGTTACAATTAAGATTTTGATTTGCGGTATTTCTTTTCTTTATTATTATTTTTTTTTATGTGATAATATTTGACCCTACAATATGGAGGGGGGGGGGGGGGGGGGGGCAAAACCTTGCGAATTTGTGCTGGCTCAAAAATAATACTTTATAATATAAGCTCAATGCAGCAACATTTATATATATGAATAACAACAAAATTTATATCCTATAAAATTTAAAATGTTCAGCATAATTACTTATGTTATTACAAAATAGCACCATTTGTGCTCTACAATATAGAAATTGTTCAATGCAGCACACATTGTACATTTTTTTATATATACGCTATCTATATGGTTTATTTCAACATGGGAATATATATTTTTTAAAGACAAAAGTATGTGTATGTACAAAAGATTTTCAACGCTTATATTTTAGAGTTTAAAAATAAAAAGGAAATAAGTTTTTCTTGAAATTATTATTAGAATATATTTCAGTCACCCCCGCGCCTCGCGCCAACTTGAATGTTTTTCCACGCGGAAGTCGGAAATGACTGGAATGGGTGGGTGACTGTCTAGCTAGCGAGTGCAATGTGGTGACAACCCCACTTTATTCTTATTTTTGTTCTGAAGGAAGATAACATCGCTCATGTTATCGATATTTTAATAAATCGATTCTCCGACTTGATTTGCATATTTTTTGCATGTTTCTTTGCTCGTCTGTCCACTAACATAAAGTTTACCTCTGCATACAGCTGCTGCTGCTGCTGCTAAATCAAAACCTTCTCAAGGTTAATTGGACAAACTAATTTTATGTTTCTTCACTTAATTTGCATATAGCAGGGCAGGTTGTGTGATACATCCACTTTTGACAATTGAAATATTGGACATTCAACACTATATTTCAAATATTGGGCATTCAACTTTATATATATTTGAAATTGGAATTAAAACAATCCTTACTGGGAGTGGAAATTTGAAAAGTTATGTCATTTATTTTTAGCATAAATTGTGGGAATATTTATGCCATGTGACATGGTTATTATACAATATAGCATAAATTATGTTGCTAAAAATGGCCTAGCATAATTAAAATAAATTCCTAATCAAACGATGGGAAATTGAAGCATCATATACATTATGTAATTGCTAACACATCAGCTTTTACTGCTTTGTATAGTCTCACAAACTGGCGACTAATTTTCTACCATCTTCAATCGATTGTAATCATGAAACATATTTATTCAAGGTATAGGCAACTTATATTATACAATTTCTATTTTACTCTAAAATTGACGCTATACGTAATACGTTTACGAAAAGGTACATATTTAAATAATAATATCAACATCATCCCCATACCATAACTTTGCGCATCTATGAGACTATACTGAGGGGTTCGAAGACAGTTACTAGAGATATGAGGCATTAGATAGAGGGTTCAGTACCGCACAACTTAAAGAGTTAATTATCAGCACAAAAAAGGTGAGGTAACAAAATGAAAATGAATTTACAAAAAAATATAACTTTTTATAAATAATTATAATAAAAAGATCTAATTTCTCCGATTGTTTTCTAATCTCTCTCTCTCTCTCTCTCTCTCTCTCTCTCTCTCTCTCTCTCTCTCTCTCTCTCTCTCTCTCTCTCTCTCTCTCTCTCTCTCTCTCTCTCTCTCTCTCTCTCTCTCTCTCCCCATTGTGTTGACGATGATCAGGACTATACATAAAACACTATACGTAAAATTTTTAATGACATTCATCCTAACATTTAGATTTTTTTTCAATATCTAAAAAAATAAATCGATATAACATTATATATTTTGTCTAAAATCTTGACTTAACTGTAGAGTGGATTGTTTAAGTCAGTGAAGCGGTTATTTTTATTATGTCTGTCGCCACATCACACAGCAAGCAAACACAACGTATACAGTACGGCCTTAATATCTACCACCCTAACTGTCGCACCCCCGCACATACACACGCCGAGTGAATAATGACGGGAGCTGAGTAATAACAGCCGCCACGGAGAGCACGTGGACCCTCGGGGTGTTATACATGACGTCACGTTATTATTATTATCAAAGTCGGCTCATACCATACCTACCTACTTATCAAAACTACTGTAACAACTACATTGACATTATTTACATATATATACCTACTGAAATTTAGCATCAATATTATAAAGACAGGTGATCTGATAATAAACTGATATATGATAGTGCGGCTAATGCTGTTCGTAAACTCTGTTCTCTTGCACCAAAAAATGCGCATTCCATTTGATTAACCATAACTGATCGTCACTTTAGGAGCAAGGAACAGGGTTTACGAACAGCATTACTGATAATAAATGGTTTTGGAGAGAGAAAATTTTAAATATGTAAATAGAAATAAAAAAAATTACAGCTTCAAGAAATTATGCTGGATTTATGTTATGTTATAGCATAAATGCTTGGATTTGCAGTAATAGGGTTATAGGACCCTGGCAATTAGATAAAGAGAGAAATATTGAAATTAACCTTTTTAGGTATTTCATAGGACTTCAAATTTCCAAAATTCATTAATCAATATCTTTCATAGTAATTAACCCCTTAAAAACTTATACATTTGAAGTGTAGCCTTATCCTTTATAAGCTGTCAAAAAATAAAAATAAATAAAAATAAAAAAATAAAATGTCGTTTCTTATTTTAGTCATATTCCGCAGTATATTATATATACATCCTTCATCATAAAATTTCAAAAGCAAAGCTGGAACATATTTGACTTAATATATAATTTACGTGATAATTTCCACTCTAATGGTACTTAATAAAATATTGTAATATATTTTTATTATGATATAGTATACAAAATTATAGAAAAACTTTATGGTTAAGATTTTTGTCAATTAATCACGGTGATTGGAAAAAACAATAAAAATGTATTCTAAAATATTTTTTTTATCTTCTACGCAATAAAAAGTGTCAGTAAAATTTCCCATGAATAGGAAAGCGACTTTAAAATCACATAATATAAAAAATTTGTTGTTGTTTTTTCTCTCTTCTCCGTGAATCTTATGTTATATTTTTATTGACACATTAATTTTTTATAAAGCCTTATGTATAAGAGAGAGAGAGAGAGAGAGAGAGAGAGAGAGAGAGAGAGAGAGAGAGAGAGAGAGAGAGAGAGAGAGAATAAGCACACAAAAAATAGCTAAAGAGTTATTAAAATTGCGTATGGATGTAAAATTTAATCTTTACAAGGCTTTTAAGTCGTACACTGTGAGAGCAAAGTAGTTTAAAACTTGGTATATACTCAAGATGTATATATATATATATATATATATATATATATATATATATATATATATATATATATATATATATATATACATCTTGGTATACTAAACCTTTTTGTATAACTTGTCTAAGTCTAATCATTCATTTTTGTACATCAAACTCCAGAGCATACAGAGTATTATTTAAAGTACACTGATAGAAATTCGCAAGTATTCTATAAATAGAATTTTGTTATAAATTTTTCATTGTTGAGAGAGGTCACGATTGCCATTTAAATATATATACAATGTTATTTTGAGGAGGTTTTCAACAATAGAGAAATAATTTGATCAGAGGACTTGGTATCTTGTATAGGGACTTTATTAAAGTTCTTAAAATTATCCGAAATTCAATAATAGAGATAAAATATTAAAAATGTTAATTGATTCTCAATACCGGTCAATATTTATTTACTCACTCTAATTATGGATTAGTAAGATAGATAGCATATTATAGTAATGTTAAGGTAGTTCCTATATCACTGGTACTCATTAAACTTGCATTGACAATGTCCTCTGCCAGTTTGTATAGTTAGTGACAAAAACACTCCGTATCAATGTCTATTATATTCTCTCAATATTTGTATACGTTGATAGTACACATCAGTTTTCTCAGTGTAGTCAAGTCGTGCATGGATTATTTTAAAATATTTTTGTCTATTAGTCACCATAAATTTGCTGCTCTGCATGACACGCAATTTAGTCTCTTGCGAAAAGTCTATCAGGTCTCGCGAGCCACGCCATATGCAGCCATGTGGAGTGAGGGTGGGTGAAGATCAATACAATTGTCATGACATGAAACTGTTTTGTCACCTTTGTCGTCAGGTCACCTTTTTATTAGACTGAATAAAAATGTTGTTATATATACATATCAAAACAGAGATGGAAGTAGACGTAATAAATAAACACTGCACAATATTTATAAATTTAATTTATAAAATAAATAAAAATAGTAAATAAATAAAATGTTCTCTGCACGTTGGGTTCTATGCTATGCAGGCTCAATAAATAAATAAATAAATAACAGTTTGGCACGAATTGCAATTTTTCTATAGTTAATTCTCTTTCACACAAAAAGCAATTATGTTGATTAAATGAAGACCCGTGTACAATATAGTAATATACAGTGTACATGTAAAGATTATGATGGATCTTTAAGACAGATGGTTGGTCAGTAAAAAAAATATAATAATAAAAAAAAGAAGGTGAAGACAGCTGAAGGTGTATTCACGTGTGAGATGTAATGATGGATGGATTGTCTATAGCTTGTAGCTACACTAACAAAATAACGAAGCGCAGGCTTGTGGTTTCAAATTAGTATATATACTCATGCATACTCAGTTAACATTTCATGCTCTTAATTTTCTCTTAAAGCCATAGACCACATAAAAAAACATGTGCTTTTTAATGAATAAAAAAAATCGGGACTGTAGCCTCGTAAAAATACATTCATACTTTGATGTATAATCCATGCATTTCTTCAACATTTGATTGTGGAGTAGATATTTGTTTTTGTAGTGTATACAACGGTCAGATCTTCCTCTCTCCGTGCGTGTCTAAGCGCACTCACTCGCTCACTCAGTAAAACTAAAAGTAATCAGACTTAGCAAGATTACAATCTCGATCTACATACAGCTGCCATGCTCAATGTAATCCTATATACATGCAGTAACACTTTTTTTATTCAAGTCTATCGCAATAAAAAAAAAGAAGACTAATTTACATTTCGCACACAGCTACATTCTTTTTTATACTCTAAATTTTATGATGTACAAAAATGCAAGCTTTATTTATTAGCTGATTTTTTTTTATTCTTCTTTTTTATAATGGCAATGGAAGTTACCTGCATAGTGTGCTAGCCAATCACAGGTGGCGTGAAAAAGGCGCACTTTGTTTTAGTGTGTTTAGAGAAAACTGCGTGCCGTACCGTACCGAGATCAGAAATTTTAAATGAGGGATACTATCAAAGTAAACGCGATTTTTAAGTTTTTTTTTTTTTTTTGTTCTTTTTTTAATAAAACATTAAATTAAAATTTATTATATTTACTTTTGTGTTTACATCCCCAACACAGTAATTTAGTTAAATTGGTTAATTGGTATGGAACACAGAAGCCAGAGACCGTGGGGATATCAAATTTGCTATAGTTTTAAACTATATCATCATCGCCATTTTTCTTCTTCTTCTTCTTCTTTTTTTCTGATGCTGGAAATTTTTTAATTGGGCAGGGCTAGACTCACTTTTACATGTTTTAAGCTAATTAAAAAAGAAAAGAAAAAAAAGTGTTGTTGCCATAGCAACATTATATATAAATAATTGTGCACGTACGTCTCATGCACTAACTTACGTCGATGTAGAAGTAAGTACATGTTTAGCGTACCTAGGATAATTACATACGTTAGTGAACAAAACATAATGCAGAACCTCATTTGCATATTAAGTTGTGTTTACGTCTAGCGCCTCGTGACGTGCGGTATGACGTGACATGACCGTGAACTCTAAAACATACGTGCGTGGCTATTAATGTTGTAACTTACGAAAACTGAGGTGTGTGGTATTCACAATATATAGAAGAATTAAGCAACAAAATACATTTGTTTGTTTTTTTACATTTGCAACAATAACTTTTTAATACTTCATCATCTAAATACACAATGTTAATTCAATTAAAATTATGAATTTATGAATGAAATGAAATGAAATAGAAAAATACTCTTCGAAAGTTTTGTCAAAGAAGAATGAAAAATCATGTGGATTGGATATATCAAAATATTTTCATAATGCATAAAATGTTGCCATTTTTTTTACACACAATAAATAATAAAATTGTATTGTAATATACGGTACAATATATAGTTGTTTATTTAATGTAGCATAACTTAGGTTACTAAAATTAGCCTTATCAAATATCATCGCTTTTTTTTTTTTTTTTTTTTTTTTTTTTTTTTTCTTTATGAATAACTCTAAATTGTCATAATATTTTTATACTATATTCTTTCCGTAAAAAATTGAACAATTTTTCAATAATTTAGGAAATCTTTCAAAAAGTTCCCACACAAAATTGCACATTTTTGATATAGATTTGATTTCTGCAATCTGCACTTAGTATAAAGATAGCTGCAGAGATTTGTGATTAACGCAAGCGTTCTGAGCGACAAAGAGGAAGTGGATATTAATTAACAACGCTATAATGAGGCGCAGTCATCCTTCCTAAGTGTTAATATATGACAAACAATAAAAACACGTGTATCTATCTAAAAATAAAACTAGAAATTTATATTTGAGAGGTGGAACTGATTGCATACAGTCAGTGACAGTTTGGATGATTTCTCCGAAATAAAGTTGTCACATCAATGCAGTTGAGCATACGTCAAAGTGACGTGAGATAAGAAGCCATGTGTGCAGTGCAGTTATTATCTACAATGTCGAGCCCCTGTCAACTGCTTGCAAGAATATAACTTTTCATCCTGTTGTTACTTCCCGTGGTACCCACATCGATCCCCGCTATCGCTCGCTCTTCACGCACACAATCTGCTCACTTACTTTTTGCCTTATTATTCCGCATCGACTCACTAATATGACAGAGAGAGAGAGAGAGAGAGAGAGAGAGAGAGAATTCTTTACAAAAAAGTTTTAATTTTATGGTATATTATGTATATTATCCAACATTTCGTAGGAAATTATTAAAAAAAAAAAGAAAAAAAAAGTTTTCAAGTTTCAAGGAATTTTATAATTTTCCATTAAAATTGCCATGTTGCTGAAATTCACTTTAAAAGTATCAGTTAATATCGAATAATTTTTGCGTGTTTGTATACATACTCGTAGATAGATGTGTGTGTGTGTGTGTGTGTGTGTGTGTGTGTGTGTGTGTGTGTGTGTGTGTGTGTGTGTGTGTGTGTGTGTGTGTGTGTGTGTGTGTGTGTGTGTGTTGTGTGTGTGTTTGTGTGTGTGTGTGTGTGTGTGTGTGTGTGTGTGTGTGTGTGTGTGTGTGTGTGTGTGTGTGTGTGTGAAAGAATCAGACAGAACATTAATTGTAGTTTTAATATACAGTACATAGTACATACTGTATATTATACTATTATTGCAATTTATTATTTTAATATTTATTTTTTTCCTTGCAGATTATTATTATATTATAGTGTTACTATATATTTATTTTAATATAATGTATTTGCGGTGTCAAAATAGCGTTATGTGCAAGTGTGCATAATTTTTTTTTTTTTTTTTTCAAAATTCAGTGATTGATTAATTAAAAACAACAACAACAACAGCAACAACAACATCAGACGAGTGAAATGTTTATTTTTTGCATAGAAACTGTAAACAAAGAAAGTCACATACCGACTAGCCAACCTCAGTTGGTGAAAAATGAGGCACTAATTTCTTATTATCTTCCACCTTCCACCATATAATTATATACTGTATTACAGATTCGAACCAGCATCCTGCTCTTAATGTTATTGACAAAATTACACATTTAAATATACTGTATACTGCTCGTTTCTCAAAAACCAAATAAATATATGAGATAACCAAATTATAACAAATTATGAACAAACGTGTTTTGAACAAATTATAAAACAGTTGATAAAACAATTTATTGGTCAGCGACATTGCACCCATTACTTGGTGTTGGCCCAAGTGTGGTGATAACAAGTGTGGATTGTTGCACCGACATTATTATGTGTGTCCTTGCTCTGGATTGCCTCATCAAGGCTGCCTGCTCATTGTTCTGACCGATCAACAATAATTATCAAACACAAACACCCGCGCCGCACCACGCGACGTACACCCTGCCTGCCTGCCTGCCTGCCTGGGTTTTATCAGTCACATTATCCTCGCTTCACCTAACATTTCATGCACAACGTTTGATACATGAATACTAATTACTAATTAACTTTTCTTCAGCTGCCTTCATTTTTTTTTTTTTTTTTTTTTTTTTGAACGAGCTTATAATCTGTCATTATTTTTTTTGTTTATGTTAGCTACACTTTTAAACACATTTAATTGTTATAATTAACATATTCAAATTGAGACTTGCTGTCGGTTATTAGCTTAAATTTAGCAGCATTGCTAATTGCAGCAT
Organism: Ecdyonurus torrentis; assembly: GCA_949318235.1. Classification (NCBI taxonomy): domain Eukaryota; kingdom Metazoa; phylum Arthropoda; class Insecta; order Ephemeroptera; family Heptageniidae; genus Ecdyonurus; species Ecdyonurus torrentis. The sequence continues at coordinate 52,798,213 of OX439130.1, forward strand.
TTTGTATAATAAATGCTGTTCAGCAAAACAAGTACGCTGGAAAGCATAATTATTATTTAAACTATTTCAAAAAAGTAATATTTATGATAAATGTCAATTGCAGCAAAAATCACGTTTTTATTATCAGTGAAAATAATCATTTTAAAAACAAGCAGCATCGATTTTTATTTTCAATTACTTCTCAATATAAACGTTACATAATCCTAACATTTTGAAGATATAGAATAATGAATGAAAAATTTTCTTCATTGCACGGAAAGAATAAAGTACATAAAATTTGTAGTGTATTTATTTATCATTATAGCGTAATTGATGCTAAAGTGGAACTACCCCAACTACATAAATATATATGCTGATGCTGTAAACAACATAATATTTATGTTATGTATTTATTATGCAATATAGCATAAATTATGCTGTATTGCACAAATTGTGCTAAAAATGATGTATAGCATAATTATTTATATAGTTATTTTGTCTGTGTTTAAATATAATTAGAGACATATGATTATAGACATATATTATGACTGTGCTTATAGACGATGGTTCCATATTTCTTATGTCTATATGTATACTGTCACCTCAAAACATCGCGTAATAAAGGCTGCACTAAGCTGCATCTTATCTCACCATTTCCACTGATATTGAAGTCGTGAATATCAAGTCAATTCAAAGTTACGTTTACCAAAGTCACGGCCTCTGCACCACATTCAAATACACACGTAATAATTATAATCAGCAACATTTTGTTCAAATAAACATGACAAATTATCAACTGTATTCTGCACATGTATACGTTCGATCAATAAGATATTGAAACTTGTACCATATAATACAGATTTAAATAACATTATATATGTGTATTGAAACTCCACGGATACAGTTCTCGCATTATTACGATTGAAAGGAAGGCACAAAAATTAAACCTGGTCGATTACTATTATTTATTAATTATTAGTATTGTTTTACTTACTTTTTATTATTACTATTACTATTATTCATAAATACATGTTATCCCATATTGGCCATATTATTTTATTATTATATTTATATATTTTTTTAAATTTATTTATTTAATGAAGCTGGAGCAGCAAAATAGCAATCAAAAAAATTTAGTTCACCCTGTTTATATATTACCAGCAATTTGTAGATAGCACATTTTCCCTGCAACATAACTTACAAACATTTCCTGAAAACAACATAAAAAAAAAAAAATCAAAATCTCATACAATTATTATAGAGCCCACACAACTTTCGATTTCAATTTTCCAAAATCAAATTACTATATTTAAAATTTTAAATAAAATATTCTTTATCATGTAGATAATTATTTTGAACGGCACGTTATAAATGACAATAAAAAGTTAATGTTTTTTGCTGTTATGTTTATCTATCACGTCTCAAAGTAAACACAAACTTGACTATGCTGAGAAAGTGATTGACTTTATTTATTTATTTTAATGTATTAGAAGTTGCTTCTTGTTTGTACAGCGAGGTGCTGAGCGACATTTCCACTTACCATACATCAGTCTCTACTTAAGACCTCTACACAGAGAAAACTAATGTCTACATACATCAGCCTCTACTTGAGACCTCTACACTAAGAAAACTAATGTCTATATACATACATCAGCCGCTACTTAAGACCTCTACACAGAGAAAACTAATGTCTATATACATATAATAATAATAATAACAAATGGTTTTTATTAGAGGCCAAAACAGGTACAAACCATACCTTTATGTCTATGGTACAAACCCACTTACATCAGCCGCTACTTGAGACCACTACACAGAGAAAACTAATATCTGCTGATACATTTATTATTACTGATGAGCACAAATACACAATTTACATAAAAATTATCACGTAAATAGTCTGATAAATGAGGAAAAAAGCACATTGATAAGTACTAAATCGTATACATAAAATAAATAGATCCATATGTAATGGGCAAAGAATTGCATGCTGTGGCATTATACACGACAATAATAAACCATGTAATTTATGCTGCAATGAGACCAATGTTTTCTCAAAACCAACTCATTAATTCTGTGTATCAAAACAAATGGATGCAAATTCTCGCAACATATCCTGAGGTTTGTTCTCTGCCTATTTAAGTCCGTATGCCACAGCCTCTACAATAAAGTTTGCAAAAAAATAAAAATAAAATTAAATGTCATGGAAAAATATTTGGTCCATTTAAAATTTAAAGTACTATTCAAAAATTGACGCTAACTTTGCAATGTTTATTTTTATTGTTATAACAAGAGAGCACGCGCTTATATTGTGAATTATAAATATGTTCTGCATCGTGAGTACTGTACTGCACATCTTTCTCTGCCATCAATGTGTAAGCTACCTGATCGAGTGTGAGCAAATACATTCCTTTCTCTCTCGTTTTTATATAAACTTCACTCTCTAATCATGTGTATATAATATATAAAATGTATTCTTTATTATTGTTTATGCAATCTTAATGTGCAAGGCAGAAAAATAAAGTTACGTCATTTATACTGCATTTTTAGCATAACTGAAATGTTGCTATTTTAAAATCACGTGTAAATATTTATACCATTCAATAGATATTTCATGCTTTAGGAGACAAAAGTACAGAGAAGCGAGAGTTAACAGCAAAGTAATTTTCACCATGAAATACTTCGCTGCAATATCACAACTTTTGAACAACGTAGTAAAAATTTATATCAATGAATATATTTTATGTTATATATATTAGCGAATATATAAGCGAAAAAATTTTTTTTTCTTGCAATGAAATTGTTAATGTAAATTATGTTTAAAATATTAATTAGTACTAAAATTGCGCTATATATTAGCATAATTACTATATGAGTAGTTCATTTTTGTGCCTGCGTAGAAATTTTTTTCTTTTATAACTTCTTTGTCATTTTTTTTTTTCTAAAGGACGCAAATACATTATTACTATACATGCGGATAAAATTGCCTTTACTTTTATATCTATATAATTATCGTTTAGAAAATTTATTTTAAATAGTTTTCTTGTACGTTATTCTGGTCAAAAACATTTAAAATGGCTGTAATGGCCATGTATTATTAATAATAATAAAAATAATAATTAGTCCACTATTTGTAAACAAAAATAATCAGAAAGAAATACGCATGACAAAAAAAAAGTTTTCTAATTACATTTGTAATGCTCTAATAAATAAAAATTTCAAACAAAAATATTTGCTACAATAATAATTACATAAAAGCCTAATATATAAATAAGCACTTAAAACTAATGTACGTAAAATCAGCAAACACTGCCAAATATGTGTCTTAAATCAACAGAAAAGAATGTTCTCTGTGTCTCTGTTTTTTTAATTATCGACTTGCCTAAAAGTTGCAAAACTTCTTTCTGTGCAGTAAAAATGGCAAGGTTACAATATGCTCATCCTCAATTCTGAGAGATTATGTGATACCGGTTTTGATGAGCTGAAAAATTCCTTACTTTGTATGTAAACATACTGAAGCTGAGCGAGCCGAGCGCATGCAGTAATGTTTAATTTAAGTTGGGACGGCAGCTGTATTGTTAATGTTGCTATAATTACGTACGCAAGTGCAGCCAATGATGTCTTGACCAATATTACTCCCACACTGCACTGTATGCCAGTGTGGTCGGTCATATATATATATCACATGCAGGGCGTGAATATCAGAGAGAGAGAGAGAGAGAGAGAGAGAGAGAGAGAGAGAGAGAGAGAGAGAGAGAGAGAGAGAGAGAGAGAGAGAGAGAGAGAGAGAGAGAGAGAGAGAGAGAGAGAGAGGAGAGAGAGAGAGAGAGAGAGAGAGAGAGAGAGAGAGAGAGAGAGAGAGAGAGAGAGAGAGGCTCATCATTCATGATGATTGCAACGACCAGACTGCTTAAACGTTGCCACGGTTTCTCTATATACTTATGGCGAATGTTGGGCTGTGTCCTCAGACTGGCCTTATGTAAGATTCCCGCACATACATGTCAAAAGACGTATTAAAGATAATTAATAACAAAAAATGACATACAGAAACAGGACGCAGCGACACAAAGTTTGCGCCTTGTCAGACGGGCATCAAAAACGATCATTACAATTAATTGTGAGTAATTATTGTTATTAACTACACTTCATGTAATTACTTTTTACAAAACTGTTTTTTATTGCGCATTACGTCACGATGATTACACTATAGCTACACGAATAGAGACAAGCTTATTGAAGTTATATGTAAAAAAATTATTAAGATTTATTTGCAATATTTCTGTATCTTACCCCCTATATACTACTATAACGTAAAATTTTCTTCGCTTATTGTCAAAGTTGAGTAAAAAAAAAATGATATATACAAAATGTATTCCCTTCATCAGATCATTATGTATGAAGTGTTTCGAGGCAATTGTGTATCATGTTTTGTAAGACGGGATATTTTAATTAGAATTGATTAATGTAACGAGGCTTGTGATTAGCGTGGCGTGGACAATTACATGTAATGTATAATGTGTAAGTAAGTACTATGTACTATATAATATGTGTATGTACTAGCATTGAGGGAGGGTTGATGTGCATCACGCCACAAATTAACCACACGATCGCTGAGTGGACGTAATCATGCATGAGAGAGAGAGAGAGAGAGAGACGGCAGCAAAATATGACCTCTCTCTCTCTCCCTCCCTTCGTCTCTGTCTCTCTCCCTCCCTTCGTCTCTCTATGTTTCTGTCTCTGTCTCTCACATCACCCCACAGGGTACCTCAATTTGTAAAGTAAAGACTGAGCTGGTCATACGAACAAGTGATGATTCTATAAGACATTAAAAGTAAAATATAAGTTTCCTCCAAATCACATCGAAATAACTTCAAAATTGAAGCTATATCGTAATGGTTTCAATACCAATTTTTTATATTAAGTCAATATTTTTTAATTCTGCCGACACCTATTTCAATACGATTCTTATAAAAATAAACATTTAAACCAACATTTTATTAATATAATTTTTAAGCTTTATATGTATAATATGTATACAAAAATTAATATGTAACTAATTTCGTTGCTCAAAATCAATGCTCATAAAACGATATTTTGTAAGCAAAATGCTACTATTCAAATTACCCAACTTCAATTAATTTCATTTCTAACGAACATGGTTCGTAGATAAAATAGCAATCGCTATGACAATCACACAAACTGTATGGTACATTTCGCTCTAACATCCATTTATATGTTTTACAAAGAATTTTAATTAAAAAAAAAAAAAAAAAAAACTGTATATGAGATTTACTACGTGAGTATAAAGTCAAAACTAAACAAAAAGAAGTTGATATTGTTGCAAAGTTTTCTACGCCTCACTTCACATCTTGTACAAAAAGTTGCCGATATTTTTGCACTTATTTGCCTCGGTTTGCAATAATATAACGGTGTATTGAATTATTTTCTTATAATAATATGATGATGCAATTTTTACCTCGCAAAATAAAATTACCTTAACTTCTCCTTCTCTCTCTCTCTCTCTCTCTCTCTCTCTCTCTCTCTCTCTCTCTCTCTCTCTCTGTGCACACAGTATACAAATAAATACTATTTGCGTAAAGAATTCTATAAACATTAACTTTCATTTATAATCAATGTTGGGGCGTTAGTTGTTTACATATTTCCAATAATATATTGATCTTATTGGAAAAGAATGCGGTAGTAATAATAATTATAATTAATATGCGAAGGATGATTTTATCTTTCTCTAACTTGTTTTATATAATATGATGTGTCTTTTTAATATTAGTAATAAGTAAATAATTATTTTATATAAACAGTCAGTTTACTGAAGTTATTATTACAAAATATGACAATCCTTTTTTTTTTTTTTTTTTTTTTACCTTGCCAAGAAACTATGGTTTTCTTTCATGATTTACGTCTTTAAAATCTGACATACAAAAAAAATATTATAATTTTGGGAAAATAATATTATATTTATTTATTATATTAAATAATATTATATAATAAGAGAAATCCTAAAAAAAAAAAAATTATATAAATAAAAATCTGAAATCAATATAGCATCGACAATATTAAAAAGAGAAAATTACAAAACTTTTTTTTTTAAGTGTCCAGCAAAGATTCTCAAAATTTTAATTAAATTCCTCATTTTTGAAAAACCTTATTTTATCCGCAGTTTAATTATACACTTCTAATCTCACAATCTTTGTGAAGAATATTTATTCGAAGACAGAAATGAGAATAAAAACTTAACTGTAAAATACTTAATTAATTAATTACTATCTATTATATTAATCTCTGTGCGTTAATATAAAATTGGTAAAAATTAACAATGTTTTTTTATTCTTATAGCTCAAAAGTGAAAAAACAATTAAATTTCGTTGATTTTCTGTTCTTTGTTTATTTACTTATTTATTTACCGGTTTATTTATACACAATACGCGTACCATTTTTTTTAATTGTCCATTTTTTAAAAATATATTTGTTCATTTTTATTGATTTTTTTTTTATTATTAATCGTACCATAATATAAAATAAGTAAATAAAATTCATATAATACAGTCTTCTTATTATTTTAAGTGCTTGCTTGCGCGATATTTTGATTGCGCGCTATAAATGGGCTTCACCGTGATATTTAATTATATTATCAGCTTAATATTTTGTGTTGTCGACGTGATTGTGGGTGAGCCGAGGTGGGTGCCACATTTCACGCTGCGAGGTGGAAAGCAAAGTGATGTATTACGTACATTTATTTATATTTCAATGTAAGTAAGCCCGCACTTATTGTATACACTCACAAAACAAATGTTTACTCAACGCGCAAAAATGCTTTTTTTTTTTTTTTTTTTTTTTTTTTTTCTGCTTATGCCATATTGTGTTATTGTGCTACACCAATCCCATAGTCCCAGTCAAGACATTGTCTTATCGACAGGTAATGACTTTCCAATTAATGGAAAAGCAACGAAAAGCAATGGAAATACGAAAAAGCACGAGTCTAATAAAATATTCCAACTTGTCGAATATCAGTAAAGAGTGCTTTAATATTAGGTTATAATATACCATAATATATAGTATAATATATATAGTTGTTTTACTCTCCCATTTCACCATGAGTAGACAGTACGTTTATTTATATATTCGCAGAGAAAACACTTAAAAGCTTAATTCTCTAATGTATCGAATTTTGGATAATTTTATAGGTATGCCTAAAGAATATTTCTAAGTAGACATGCATGGGGGTCTTGTGAGTATATATTTTAGTCTCTATACTTCTTTGTTTTCTCGGTGTATGTACTTACTTATTTACTTGCGATCACGCGGGTGGGTGGTAATATACTCAGCTGCCTACCAGTGTTACGGCTTATCACTCAAACAGGTACTTGAAAATGTATTTAGGTCAATTACATGGGTCATACGCATGCAGTGAGAGTGACCTCTATATATATTGTAAGAACGTTGGACGTCAGAGTAGAGAGAGAGAGAGAGAGAGAGAGAGAGAGAGAGAGAGAGAGAGAGAGAGAGAGAGAGGAAATATTCGACGTTTTAAAATGTATTAAAATCAAAATTTGTAAATAACATGAGAACAAAATACACATTACTGTTAAACAAAACAGTTGAAAGTGTAAAGTTTGATGAAGAATCAGTTGAGCGAATATTTCAAATATTCCACAAACTGCAAGGTAAAAGTCGCTGCGAGCGTGACGATAGAGCATGCACCTGTGTATGTACTTTGGAAGTAAGCAACAATGCAAATCAAACATTTTGGCTTTATTGTCTATCGCAGTTACTTTACACAAAACGGCAAATCAGTTTAAAATTATTCATAATAAATAATTATAGAGAAAAGTAATCAAACTAACTGGGTTTTGTGATGCAAAAAAAGTTGAAGTTCTTAGATACTGTTTATACGTAATAATTTATATTTATAAGAAAAAACTAGAATAACTTATATCTATAAAGAACAAAAAAATGCTTTGATAGCATAAAAATATTTACATTTTTTTTTTTCCTTTCACAAGATCACAAAAATTGATGAGCATATAGCACACACAAAAACTGCAATGATTCTATTAGTATTATATTAGGCTTATAATGCTCGTTATGGCGGTCCAAACGTATAGAACCAATCAGGTGCGCGCGTGGCAACAGTAACAGACCCCTAAATTTACTATATGTATCCTTTATCATGGAAGGACCACTTTTAAAGGGTTGTATATTTCGATGGCTTGTATCTAAAAGAAAACTTACTTAAAGGAATAGACCAGAGAAAAACATAAGCATTTATATCACAAAACACTTGATGGGATTTACATAAATAACATTAGTTTGTCTCAAAACCCAACAGTAGCCCCGTAGTAGTGATCAGAAAATTTGATTTATGCAACCCGCACAACATTTTCATACTAATTTTTGCATGTTTCTGACGTCATAAACATGAATTTTCACGCAAATTGCATACTTTACAGTATTTTCACGCTCTCTCATGGGTCTACATTAACATTCTGGTAAAAATTGTCATCAGTTTTGAAGATCCCATTTCGTGTTTATTCATAAAAAAGCACATGTTGTTTTATGTGGTCTATGGCTTTAATGATGCCATTTTTGATAGCTACCTATGATAAAATTTGCAGATCCCGTGACTATCAGATAAGTAAGAAAATAGTAATTATTGAAATTAACATGGGCCCTTATGGGACTAAAACTTCATCAAAATCGTAAAATCAAGCATGGTGACCTCCCAATTTTTTTTTACATTGTTTGAAGATATGTATCACTGCGTGCACAATTTCAGATTTTTCTTTCTTTATATTTCGTCAAATCCCTGAGTAGCAATAATTTACCTCCTTAGGTTTTGGCGAACATTAATTCACAACGGAGAAATAAATTTCAATGACGAGCGTCACACTTTTACATCTTATAAGTTAGTGAAAAAAATGACCAACATGTTGTAGCGCTGTAATAAGCATTGCACGTGTATATAATTTGATATGTACTCAACTTGTTGCCAATTCATTTTCTCTCTTATTTTGCATAAAATAAATAAATAAGGTCATCCCTAATTTTCCGCTTTCAGTTATAAAATTAACTGTACACCATACAACGTTCTTCTCACAATTCGTGTGTTTCACAAACTATTATTTTTATAATTATTATTTAAATTCTTTCAAGCATAACAAAATAAATATTAAAAAAAATAATGTGAAGTTTTTTCTTATATTTTTACTGCATTGATTTGCATAATTACATATTTCATTGTTTTGATTACTGTGTATGATTTGTTTTCTTACCACGATGAGATCATTATATGAAATCAAGATGTCGCTAATGCGCAATCTGATTATGTGTTAATAAATTGAAACAGAAAGACGGCGCCGATTTTATTTTTTTTTTGTATGTGATACATTGGAGCCATATGTGAACACTATTAATCTCTGCTACACTTATAGAACGACCCTCTATACTGTCTAAGCTGCCAATTTTTATAAAAGTCAACGATCACTCAATAACATGGACCGCATAAGAAAATAACTCATTTTGCCAGTTTAAAAATGACTAAACAATATTTTTGAGAGCATTGATGCTGTTGATTTAGTATCTGAAGTATGTGAGAAAAATAGTAATAACAAAAAATTAGCCCAAAGAAAATAGACAAAATGAAGTTTGTCCTATGCTGAGCAATGTTGTTCAATTATTCAGTATGGCGTCGAAGCGCATTAAAGTATAGGATACATTACATCGTATAGACAGTTTGTACGATTAGTTTTGATGGGACACTAAAACATGAGTTAGTTTTCAGAAAACATGGGTCTGCATACACGCTCATCTTTACCATATAGCATTAACATATAACATGTAATGTTAGCTCAAAAAAAAAAATTTGAGTTTATATAAGGCATTTTTAATTAATTTTTGAAAATAAAACAAATGACGTCACGGTCGGTATAATTTTATGCATTTGGGCATACAGGAAAAACTGACCAACAGTGAAGTCATTTCGTGACTTTCAAAATTTAATTGAGCTCTAAAATTATAAATTCACATATATATTGATTCAGGCCCATGTCCACTTTTAGAACATGAAAAAAAATATATATATATATATTTTAGTTTTTTTTTTAGTCTTCCTTATTCGAGTACACATTTGTTTTGTGAGTGTAGCAACAAAAGTCTCCTGCACTAATGTTGATAAGTTGTTGATCTGTATAGCGCAGTCCATACTTAAATATTATAAAATACATGGAGCACTGGATGTGATGCAAAACAAGCAAGCATCTGTTGTGAATTAAACATGGAGCAAATCCGATCAAAAGTGACGTCACTTGGTAACCAAGATCATATTAAGTCGTGATTTTTATATAACCAATCTCAACTTATGTCAATTGACTTTCAGTCCGCGCCCCGCGTGTATCACACACAAGTCACAGGTGTACGCTTGCAGTGATAATTATATTCTATGCACGTATAGATACCTAGAGAATATCATAAAAAATCAGTATTATATTGGTTCAATTTCCGGCAGTTGGAGAAATCTGAACGTCTCGATGTGTCCCATGCACGGAAAAAATTACAAAACTGATAGCAGATATGCGGAGAGCTCTCCAGAATAATTTTCAATCAAAGAAAGTATAAAAGGCAACATTTTCAATATATTTCTTGCCACCCACCTCACCCGCTCTCTATATATCTTAACCTGTGTTATCTTTGTTGCTTATTTTCCTACACGTATATATCCAATGCTTTATAACTTATTCTGGAGCTTTCGTTACTGTACATAAACCCTGGAAATAAAATGTAAATAAATGATTTTTGTAAATGTCATGCAATGGGTATAAATAATTACCATGGGACATGTATTGATATACTGCAACGTCAGGTGAGTCACACCCTTATTGTGATATATATAATTATGTTTTACCTTTGTTTAATAGTTAAGTATATCAATATCTGTCCCAGGTTTAAATTTACCTGCTACAATTTACAGTATTTGTGTACCTGCCATTAGTAGAATTTGTTTAACTGTGTAGTCATCTCCGTTCTCTCTCTCTCTCTCTCTCTCTCTCTCTCTCTCTCTCTCGACAAAATACTTCAATTTCTTAAGTGACAATCCCAGTTAAGTTAGAAATTCATTCATTTCCTTGAGTTGAGAAAAGCAGCCCCGTTGGTCGAGTGCAAGGATTTTCACTGCCTTGCCAAGCTACCTAGCCAAGCAGTAAGGCCAAACTGCGGCCAGTGGTGACGACCGCAGATGTGACAATATCACGGTGAACAAATATCATTATCAAAATTCAATACAAGATATTATATCTACTGGTCTTGGTGACCTTCTCAAGGACGTGCTATTCAAAATTAATACATGCAATTCTATAATAATGATTTATTTTTTATATAAATTAATATGAAATATGTGACCGCGCGAGATGTATAAGATATTATGTAATATTATGTCTCCTTATACTAATTAAAATTAAAAATAATGTTCAAATTTTAAAATTGAACGTAACACATTGTGAATTAATTTATCGAATTTAAGTATTTACGTATTTAAGTCATTTCGTATAATATAGTTTGATAATTGGGAAGTTATATATACGCAATTATCTTATACAGCACAAATATTTTGCTGTGGAGCAACGACACATAACATAATTATTATTCAACGTCAAATTAAAGTAAAATAGTTCTCAATAATTTAATAGCAAAATATTTAGGGTTAAAAAAATCAAGTAAATGCGAAAATTTCAAGGTAAAAATTATAGAGGAAAAATTTAAAAAAAAAAAAATCAAAAGTAATAGCAGAAGATAAAGGTAAATAAATAATATGAATGAAAAAAAATGTTTTATTGCATGTATCACTTTCGCAGTTAAAAATATTAAAATTAACCCATCAATAATTTATGTAACATTTTGCGAATATATTAATTAATTAATAATTTTAAGTTTTAACTATTATGAGCAGAATACTTTTTGGGGGCACTTTTTACTTATTGCAATACTGAACCTTTTTTTTTTTTTTTTTTTTTTTTTAATGAGAATATTATAAATATAATATTTCCATTCCAGAAATCAAAGAGAAAAGTTGAGATGCTTCACTTCACTCTGATTTTCCTGCAGCTTTGATAATCCATACGTTTGATATAAAAAGTCAAAATAATCAGCAAACGGCAAATTATAATTGTTATCGTCACAGGAAGCAGAGATGAATATTTAAAACTTGAACATGGGGTGCTCCAGTTTAGAAAACTCTATATGCAAGATTTTCTTTCATGATCGCCGCCGTCGCTTAGTTAAAAATAGACACAGAGAAATGCACAGCACAATTGTATATGCAAAACTTTGCATGTATATAGTTTAGCCTACTTGTTTGCACTGACTGGGGCTACATGTATTCTAAAACATCAAGACAAACAATTGTATATTCACCTACAACTGTTTCACGTTTAATTATTCATCCTGAACAATCGACCACTGCAGACGTCAATATCGACACAACAATCAGAATTGCAATTGGAAATGAGTAATATGTTGGCGGGGCAGCACAAAATATTGGTTAACCAAAAACGAAGTCAAAAGTTAAAGCATACTCAATGTGCACTTCTTGTGGCACCGAAGAACTTTATATCGTTTTTATTATTGCCCATCACAAATATCACCAAATATATTTGTATTACCGGTATATATTATATATATAATAATTAAAAATAGTTAATTGAGAATATTAATCGGTTCCATGAACCATGCGCACCGCGGTTCGATTCTTCAAAAATAGTTGATAAAAATTATATATATTAATTAAATATAAGATAATTATATAAGTTTTATAAAATATAAAAGTCAATTATAAAATTTGATAATTAATGCATAATGTGTATAATATGTCTTTCTTGCGTCCTTTTATATGATATTGTAGGGGCAGCAAGAAAACACTAATTCTTATTTTCTTTTACTTAAAATTTTTCTTGCTTTTTTTTGACACTTGCTATAGAGACGCACACGAGTGTCATCTTCGCTGCATCAGAAAGTACAGCCACGTCACCAATTACGTCATACGAGAAAATCCAGTTGAGACCATAAAAGAAAATAAAAGGTATGGCGGGCCAAAGCGCGGGTAAGTAGGGGCCTATTCTCGTCCTCAAAGCTAACTGCTGGTGATATAAGGTACCTTATGAGGTTTTAAATGTATGTGACTATGTGATTGCAAAATCACGTAGTTGCTCAGGCAGAAAGATTTCTCCCAGCAAATACGAATCATGCTCGTTGCTCCCGGGGAGACCTGCTAATCATCGGTGGAATGACCCATACTCAGTTCATCTGAGCCACCGAATGAGTGTTTGTTGACACCTCTCTTCAGTTGATCTTTTTTCTTTTTTTTTTTTTTCCTTCATATAGATTAATGCTCTGTAAATACACTGTTATAAATACATCAATCTCGCGATTCATTCGCCGGGCCTTTACAGGCCCTGAAGTCAGGCATATTTATTTGTTTCCTATATACCACTATCGATTTTGCAACACATCGTGGTGCGAGCCAGAACGGAAAACATAAATTTAATAAATTATTCAGATACATATCAATAACTCTTTAGTACTAAACAATAAATCTCTTGCAAAAAGTTTAAAGAGTAACTTGTTAGTATAAACGTAATTTCTTTAGCGGTAAATAGTTAACTCTTTAGATTCTAAAAAGTTTAGTATGTATCTAACGAATTTATTATGAAAAAAGTCTAAATAGTAACTTTTTAGATAATTTTTTCCGTGAGGGCCAGCCGTATAATATACTTTAATCATCAACCAATTTAGTTCATGTTCCTATAGCGCACACTTGCTTTCTTGTGCAAAGAAATGCCAGGATTTGGTGGGAAAAAATTCCTCGAACGTTATGTTGCGACTTGTTTTTACTGCACGACTGCTTTATTATCTGTTTAGCAATGTCAAGTACATAGAGTTAAATTAAATAATAATAAAAAAAAAAAAAAAAAAACGTGCCTTTTCAACTTTTTTTTTTTTTTTTTTTTTCTTTCCCTGTGTGTGTGTCTCTAAATTTCTGTCTGTCTTTCTCTCGCAGCTTGCTTGTAAGTACCAAGCGGGGCGCGGGGATAACTCTATATGGGATAAGTTTATGTTGTGCTGGAAATAAATAAAAAAAAATTACAAAAATGGGTAAATAAAGCATTATTTAACCAATAATCGAATATTTACAATAAAAGCTCACCACACTATTATGTCTGTTTGATAAAAGTACCAAAAAGTACATACGTAAGTATACGTAAGAGCACTTTACAACAATAGTGCTTACCGGTGAAACATGTTAACCAATCACAGGCAGTGTGGGAAAAAGCCTATTAAAAACAATTCCTAATTTCCAAGCCCTTGCATGCCATTGCGTGGCAAAGTTTTCAGGGCTTTATACTGATTGTGAGACTGGAAAAATTTTAATGAGACTTTCTATGTTAAGATAGTAAAAAACAAAAAATAAATATTTTTCAATAAACATTCAGCCACTTTAAGTTAAGCCTTGTTGCCGTTATCACGCGAGAAAGAAAACAAAAAGCTTTTAGATGGATTTGTTGTGCAAAATTTTATAAATTATTCAGTACGTTTGTCATGCTCTTTGACTCTCTCTCTCTCTCTCTCTCTCTCTCTCTCTCTCTCTCTCATCATACGTTTAAAGACCTGAAACTGCTTATTTAAAAAGGAAAAAATAAAAATAAACAGTAATAATCAAGTTTCCTTTTATATATTTTTGTTGCTAAAGGAAAGCTCCAAGATTTATTTTTATCTAAATAATCTTCAAAGGAATATAAAATACTTGCAATATAGAAATCATTTAACCGTAATATTGACATTTAAAATTGTATATACATAGGTGGGCGTTATGTCTATATGAAGGCAATAAACTGTACAATAAAGTTAATGGAATTGAATGGAACAAATATATATACTGTATGAGAGGATCTGAGATTTTTATGACGTGCAATTAAGTGAGGCGCACGGAAGCGATGCTGCTTTGTTTTATTGTTGTTTATATATATACCACGTGCTTTATCATTATAGTATATAGTTATATAATATAAGCCATTATGTCATATACATTTACTATATAGTGCAATACCATACAGTGTGTTATCACAACGTTTTGTCAATGTTTTATTATATTGCATGCATGTACTTGCTTGCTTTACGATCTTTATAGTGACAATTAACAATAAATACATAATTATATGATAGCCTGGTGATTTCTTCTTCTTTATTTTTAGCTTGGTAAAATCTCACGATAATGCAGCCATGAGCATGTGTATTGTTTTTGAAGGGAGCTTAGTAGTAGATTACATTACAATACCCACTAATTAGTAAAATCACTGTTTTAATTTGTTAATGAATTTCACTTTTTAAGATACAATGTCATTTTTTTTCCTCTGATTTCAGCAACAACATTTATTCAAGACATTATGTGAAATAATATCTTACTATAAATCATTGTCTGCAAAATTAAAATTTTTTATACAATATATAATATACTATATTATACGTATATAGTATTTATATGGAGCATTACGTTCATTAGTTCTAAATGTTAAATAATTTTATTGCGATAGAGAGTTAATTTTTAGTAAATACATTTTATTTTTACAGTTTTTTTTTTCTCTTTTTTTCTAACAATTTTTTTATTCTAATTTTGAAAATTAATATTTTGTACGGCTCTCGTTGAAACTTTAAAAAAAATATATACATCAAATATTTACAGAGCTCTAAAAAAATCTGGGAGAAAAAATTAGCTATAATAAGTCAGCTTTTTCATTTTTCATTTTTTTTTTTTTTTTTTTTTTTTTTTTAAATCCAGGTTCAAGCCTTCTTATGAACGCCTTGTAGAGGAAATACAATTTTATGCCATATAGTGTATCTGTATATACATCAAACCTTTTCTATTTAGTTCTGTAATGTATAATTAGGTATATGTTTACAGTGTTGCCTATAATATAACTTAATTTACACGTACGAGCAATATTATAACAATATTATATTTCTGATTGTCACATTACACTGACTGAATGTAAAGTTAATTAATTGAGTCACATTGCACGTACATTGTTTGTGGCAACATAGCATTAGTCCATGTGAATACAATGTTATGACAGTATAGCATTAGTCTATCTATCATGAATGGCGTAAGTTACAGATATATATATATTATATAGAATGAAAAGACACGAACTTCAATAGAAGACTTAAATGATTAATTATATACTCCAAGTGACATTTCATCTCATTTCAATTTCGTACGTACAGAGCAGATAACGAGGATTACTATAGTCACAGTTACCCACAAAGTAGCTACAGTATATACAGTGCAGTACTGTACGTACAGTACATCATTCATATACACTTAAAAAACAAATGTTTGCATATAAATAAGAGTGCACCACACATATACCAAGTATAATATATAAAACTTACGCTACCTCATTTTTAGCACAATTTCTTCAATACAGCATAATTTATGGTATATTGCATAATAATTATGTTACATAACATAAATATTATGTTGTACAGCATAATTATGTATAGTGTTTCAATTTAGCAATATTTTTGCTACAATGACATAGCATAAATTACGTAGCTTATACTGTCCGTGCTTAAGAATAATAATCTTTATATTGACCCAGGCAGTTCATAGTAACAATCAAAGTTACAACAAGCATTGGTCGTGTCAAATATAACTTAATAATAATAAACAGTAATAATAATACGAACAAATAACTTAATGAATCATGCTGTGCAAGATTTCAAATTTCTCTTTCTTTGCAACTTTTTACTCCCGGCTTCAAATTATGGTAATAGTTTGTTTTCTGTGTGTAGAATCCTTTGATACTGAAAGTTGAAATAAACGAGGTTTCTTCTCAGTCAGTAGTTTCATTGAATGTCGTGTCTTGTGTGGAGAGAAGATAAGAAGGATTATCTGTGAGATTTAGCAACAAATTAGGTATGTAATGTACTATGTACTGTATGTGAGGTCATATATCAAATATCATATTATTGAATAGCAGTAAAGCATTCACGTACTATACGTGTTTACACTGATTACCTTAACTTTATATATAGAACGAAAAATATATTTTGGCATCAAATTTTGACTTATACATGACATACATTACACAGAACAATTAAAATATAAATTATGATGCGTGCGTACAACATATTTAAGTCACTAATACAAAACTGACATTCAGCTGATATTTTCCATCGTTATTTTCAGGTGTTTTATTTTTAGATGTTAGCCAATTAGAAATTTGGATTTATCCAGTTAAACAAGCAACTATATATATGTATAGTTTTTCCATACTTCTATAGGGTGGTTTCATTCATGTTAAAGTCAACGCCATAAGTGAGTACTAAATAACTTGGGACGGTATGGGAAAATGACACAATTTGCCAGTTTAAAAATACTTAGCAATTTTTTTAGAGCATTGAAGCTGTTTACAAGTTGAATTAGATTTTCAAGTATGCGAGAAAAATAATAATGACAAAAAAGTTAACTATTTTGCAAAGAAATTAGCGAAAATGTTATTCGTTGCTCAATTATGGCATCAGTGCATTTATATATGCATTTATAGTGCATTAGTAACGCAGCTCTATAAGTGATCATGCATACATTACATGCAGTATATAAATTATGTTGTTATACAAACAAAATTAAAGTTGCTGAAAGCGGTCTATATATAGCTTAATACGTAATTATTATGTTTGATGGACTGATCAACCCTACGTCACATTCCACAGTAAACAATGAGACAATTAAAGACTTGCAATTTTCTCTCTGACCAAGGCAATTTGTGGCGCCAACTTTGTAAGTACTGCATGGGAAAAAGTTAACCAGATCTTGAAACAAGCCACATTCTTGCAGACAGTTAAATTTACAACGCAGCATAATATAATAAAACAGTTTATCAGCAGCTAGAGCGGAGGAAGTTAGAGCAGGGGATAACAAAGAATTAAGTGATAAAGAAACTCTCTGATAATTAATGGAACTAATGCCACAACAGTTTGCTTATTGATCTGGCCTCAACTTAAAGAACCATATAGAACTATTTTGTATTATAACATAACAAATAATTAAGCCAGCTTATTTTTAATGATATTCATTATTTATTAAATTATTATGCAACATAATTTATGCTATTCTGCATAATCATAGTCTGTAAATAAATAGTTAATATAATTATGCTGCAGTTCAATGAACCAACATAATATCATAATTTGTGCTGTGTATATAACGATCATAGTAGCATGAAGTTAAGATGTTCTATACTGTAATTACTTATATCATTATGTTATTCTAATACAGCAAAATTTGTGCTCTACAAAATAGTAAGTATTCAATGCAGCATAAATTACGTATCTATCTATCTTTTTTTTTTTTTTTAGTATTCAATATTTTTTTACGTGAGTAAAAGCAGCGAACACAAATGTTGGCTTGAAAAATGTTGAATTTTTAAATTGATTGTATATATACATAAGGAGGGTAATATATAAAATATAAGTAAATGTTAGCACAATTACTGTATAAATTTATTTATATAGAATATTTTTTAGTTTTTTTTTTTTTTTTTTTTTTTAGTATTGACAAATAATTACGGCTGTAAAGTATAAATGATACTTTGATATAAGCATCTAAGTACTATAAATGATACTTGATATAAGCATAATATGTAATTATAAAGTAGCTATATAATTACATTCTAAGATATAAATGCAGCATACACAATTTATTTCATCTGTGTTTTCATTTTCCTAACTGTCACTTTTTGTCCTGCAGTAATGATTAATGATGTTTACTTTTGATTTTGTAGGTCATGCAGTCATTGTTATGTTTTTACTTGAATGGCAATTAACTACTGCAGTCAACAATGAGACACATGCAGCCCGTGTTATACAACAATGGTCTCGTCACTCCAGCCTGTTCATCTGTTATATCTATCTATCTGTACCTGTTAATTAACACAAACGTTTGGAAAAGTCATTAACAAAGACATGTATAATGTAAACAAAAAACGTAAAGTTTGTTTTTCAAATAACAAAATTAAACAATATAAAGTATGTACATTATGCTAATTTTTGTCTTGCTGTTCTCGCTTAGTGAATTTTTTAACATCAGTAAAATAGATTTCTGTATAATTAAAATTGTTCGGTAATGTGACGAAGTGCTCTATATAGGGCATGTTCTGGGACATTGATTGGGTCACGTAATTAGACAATAGCCCAAAGTCTAACCCAGTGCGTGTGACACAATAGAGCACCCTAGCCCAAGCACTACATCACCTAGAGTACGTCACCTATTAAATTGTTCGGTAATGTGACGAAGTGCTCTATATAGGACATGTTCTGGGACTTTGATTGGGTCACGTAATTAGACAATAACCCAAAGTCTAACCCAGTGCGTGTGACACAATAGAGCACCCTAACCCAAGCACTGGATCACCTAGAGTATGTCACCTATTAAATTGTTCGGTAATGTGACGAAGTGCTCTATATAGGACATGTTCTGGGACTTTGATTGGGTCACGTAATTAGACAATAACCCAAAGTCTAACCCAGTGCGTGTGACACAACAGAGCACCCTAGCCCTAGCACTGGATCACCTAGAGTACGTCACCTATTTAAATATGTACTGCCCAAGAATATTTTATGATCACTCATTTTTTGTATTAAAAGAAAGCAATTAAACCACAAAAATATAATTCGGTAATATTCCATTTAGACAACCATCAAAATACTTTTTTTTTCCTGTAAATAATTGAAGTATAAATACGTCTGTCTGTAGTTTTATTTTTATGAGTTAATTAAATAAATATTTCTCTTTATTCAAAATTATTTACAAAACAACAATACAATTGAAAGTACTTTACCATATTGCAGTATCAATATTATGGTGGTACAGTATTGCACAATCACTGGTTGTTTTCTTTCATCGTCATTATTATTATTTAATTTTTTCGTTAATATTTAAACAAATTTGCAAAAAAATAATTATTTTAG
The DNA here is from genome assembly GCA_949318235.1 of Ecdyonurus torrentis. Taxonomy (NCBI): domain Eukaryota; kingdom Metazoa; phylum Arthropoda; class Insecta; order Ephemeroptera; family Heptageniidae; genus Ecdyonurus; species Ecdyonurus torrentis. Next base: position 52,818,226 of record OX439130.1, read on the forward strand.
GTTATAATAAGTAAATTAGAGATTCTAATATAAACTTCTCCTTCTTGTTCTTCTTTTTATTTTTTATTTATTATTATTTATTTATTTTATTATTATTATTATTTTTTTTTTTTTTTTTTTGAGGGTCGAGACATATTAATACAAACATTTTTCGTTCTTCCTTCTTCACAAATGTTACTTTCGTGGTTCATCTTACAGTATGGCAAATGAACGATGAATGGGACTTATTAATGGGGCACGTTAAACCCAATCATCACATGCTACGCGGAAAAACTCAAGGGACTACTATATTTCAGTATTACGGAAAACTCTTTTTTTTTTTCTTTTTTTTTTTTTTTTAATGCGTGTTTTAAGCTAATAATAAAAATAGAGAGTAGAGAGACTTTTTACTACATAGGTAACACTCATTAATTGTTTTGTGTCACAATAACCAACGTAAAGTTCAGTAGCTGTTCATTAAATAATTGTGCACATTAAAATTGAATCATTTGCACGCAGGTCACGTAGAGTTGATACGTAACTAATTTGTGTTTAGAAACATAAAAAACTGCTGCTGAACAATACAATACAATCGAAGTGCCATAGGACAAACATGCATACACTAACAAAACAAATGTCTATAAAGTACAAATGTTTACAGAGTTCTAATGCATTACTGCAACCCAAACAAACGGAAAGAATAAATTACGTACTTTATGCTACATTTATAGCATAAATGGAACAATATAAATAACTGTGCTATAGAACATAATATTTATGCTATATAACAAAGTTATTACGCAGTATATAGCATAAATTATGATGTAATGGATAAATGATGCTGACAATAGCAGAGTTATTACCTGTTTATTTTTGTCAGTGCAAAAGTGTATATATTATGTACTTCATAACAGTGTATACTGTACGTAGTACCCATGCACTGGTATAGTGTATGAGTATACGCATTCACTTAGAGTATATAAACACTTGAAATGTTATCAAATTTTGATTTGATGATTTTTAGGTAAACTATTAATATATTTACTAAAGGTATTAATAGAATTTGCTGTACTTTATTTTATTATTTTATTTCGACAGTGCATGATATATTTGTTGACAATCAATTTTCAACTTCAGTTTTATTTTCTCAGTGTACAAGTATATTCCACTGTTTTGTGTGGTATATACATTGAAGTCGCCTAAGGATCCAAATACTAAAAATTGTGACGTACGTTTTGCATTTTTTATCTCCAACAATGGAGCATCTCTGTGACCGTATTCTATAGTTTTGTAATACATTGTGTACATATATACTGTACATAATATATGTACAATAAGGAGGGAATATTACTTGTTTGCAAGAAATATCAGCGGCAATATCGACTGCAGAGCAAATCTGCAAGGCACACATTTTAAAATTTAATTCTCCTCTATACATGAGCGGAGCGCACAAATTTGCTTGCAAATTGAGTTAAAATTATATAGCTCAATTTTATTATATATATATTGAGAGAGAGAGAGAGAGAGAGAGAGAGAGAGAGAGAGAGAGAGAGAGAGAGAGAGAGAGAGAGAGAGAGAGAGAATAAAATATTCGTATCGACTTTACTGATGGAAAAAACACGTCAGCAAGGACAAATATAAATACGTAATAATTTTGCTAGCCCGATTTCAACGACATTCATTTCCTATAACAACATAATTTCTGCAATATTTAATAATAGTTATACTGTACTGCATAATAATTAATATCTCGTATATATATATGCAATAAAATAACAATAATTACATTGTATAAGAAATCAAAATGTGTACTTGATTATCTGTAAAATATCTGAGTCAAATTGGGCCTGACTTAGCCCATTGAATTTAGAACTAATAGAATTAGAACTAATTAGAATTAATTCAGTGGTTAACCCAAGTAAAAAACTTATTTATTATTTTACAAATATTTATGCTACATGTTAAAACAGTAAAATTTATGCTATAAATGTATAATACAGTATAAATTACGTAATTATTTCATCCGTGAGAGCTCATTGGGTAGGTAGGTAGTGTATGTGTATGTATATATATATATATATATATATATATATATACCCTGCTCAAAAATCCTGTACAAGATCTTGTTCAGGATCTTGCATGATCTTGTGCAAGATTTTTAATCTTGCCCTGCAAGATCTTGGCCAGGATCTTGCAAGATCTTGCACGGGTTCCTGCAAGATCTTGCAAGATCCTGCAAGATTTTTTTTCAAATTTCTTGCTCAGGATCTTGCTCAGGATCCTGTGCAAGATTTTTTAATTAAAATTTTTAGTAATTAAAAGCGCTGAACACCTGTGGGTGACAACTTAAATCCTAAAATATGTTATAAAAAGCAATATTGATTTTTTTTTTCATATTTTACAACGTTTAATTTAATGTTATATTTGATTTCTTAATGATATACACCCATCTTAGTACTGGCCACGCTCGACGTTGCTTGACTTCGGTGATCGCGTAGAAGTTCCCTGGACCATTCTGCCATCATGACATCTTGTATTATAGATGGTTGAATGTTCTATTTATACTTTGATATTGCTATTGACGTGTTATAACATGTTTTTCTAACATACTTTGCCCATTTCTACCCCAAAAAGTTCACCCCAGGGTAAATTAATTACAAAATAGAAGAATTATAATTATTGAATGAAAATAATTGTAAAATATTAGGTTTTTTAATTGTAAATTCACCATAAATTAGTACTTATTGAAAGAAATAATTAACCTACCAACAGTTTATTTTAATAATTGTTTGAGAGTTAATTTTTTATATTATTTGGGGTGGAAAAATTAGGGGTGCGTTTTATCCTGCTCAGGAAAGCACAAGATTCTCAAAAAAAAATCTCAGGATACGCAAGATATTAAGATCTTGAACAGGATTTACAAAAAAATATCTTGCACAAGACAAATTAAATTTGTCCTGCAGGATCTTGCAAGACCCCGTGCAAGATCATATAGGAACCTGTGCAAGAGGTCCTGAACAGGACTTTTAATTTTTCTTGCAAGATCCTGTGCAAGATTGGCAGGATCTTGTGCAAGACGTTCCCACTCAAGATCATAAAATTTGTCTTGCAAGATCTTGCATGACCCCGTGCAAGATTATGCAGGATCCTGTGCAAGATCATGCAGGATCCTGCAAGAAATTTGTCTTGCAAGATCTTGCAGGATCTTGCAGGACCCCGTGCAAGATCTTGCAAGATCTTGCGCAGGATCTTGCAAGAAGCCAAATCTTGCAAGATCTTGCGGGGTCCTGCAAGATCCTGCGCAGGATTTTTGAGCAGGGTATATATATATATATATATATATATATATATATATATATATATATATATATATATATATATATATATATATATATATATATATATATAGGGTATAAGGTTGTTACTAATTAGGTTAAAGATGAGGTAGATATATTCAGAGTTTGTCAGTCTGTTGCCAAAAAATTTAATGCAATTTTAAAATCTTGATTGTATATCACCCCTGATTGTAATATCGTCATACCCCTAATTAAACTTTCAGAACACGGGCGCTGTCGTTCAAATTTCATTACTTAATTATAAAATAAGGATCCATGCATTTTTTGTATAAATTTAGAATTGAGTAATATCATACATAGTATAAATACTATGGTAATATGTACACAGTCTATCATATAAAATTTTACTCTATTGCCTTATATGCATAGTAAAGGTAAAAAATAAAATTTTCTATATGACAGTCTGTACAAAACGATGTAATGTATAGATGTATGTTGTGTAATGTGTACAAAATGATACCCCGGCCAGTAATGTGTAATAATGGGATGGTTATATATTATATATATACCGCAATGTAAAAAAAAAAAAAAAAAAAAAAAAAAGGATCTACTGCAGTTCAAATTTAGTTTAGGTCAGGTGTATAAGAAAGGGAGACAGACTTTTGTTACATGTTGCCTAAAACTTTCGCTATTGCAATTTTATATAAGTTTTTTTTTTTTTTTTTTTTTTTTTTTAAATATACCTTATTGTTATATTGTTTACTTATTTTATAAATGATCACTTTTGTGAACAACTGATTAACTTTATTGATAACTTCCGAAGTGCACAACCCTCACATGGGTTGAGAGAAACCAAAAGTTTTAGTTAATATGATATTAACTATTAATTATTAACTATTAGCACTGTTAATTAAACATACACCACCGCACAGTTCATAAAATGCAACACAAAGCATGTTATTGAGTAAAAATATTTTACTTCTCCGCGAGAGTACTTGATATTTGCAGATCAACATTTGATATATACAACGGGACTCGAAGTGGCGTCTCCTGGCTGCCTGCCTGCCTGGCTGCCTGCCTGCAAGTGCTATTTCTTCTCAAAGTAAAGATATACGAGTGCTTGATATATAAAGTCAGGACAGACAAGGCTTGTATTGTCTTCACGTATGATCTGAACTGATCGTCTCTCTAACTGTAATCTACATGACTGACCTTCTGTCTCAGCAAATGTTACCCTGTTCATTCACAAAGATTATCCTGTGTTAGGGCGGCCAGTGACAAGATAAGGAACCCCTAATTTCATCCTCTCTCACACACATACAAATAAATATGCGTAATAATTCAGCTAGCCCGATTTACGCAACATTTATATATGGCATAAAAACATACATAACTTCCAGCTCAATATTAAATATGTTGAACAGCATAATATACGTTGTTTATAGCTTAATAATTTATGCAATCCCACAAAATAACAACATTTATGCTAATGTATGCATGACATAAATGCAGCATAAAATATGTTAATAATTCTTCTTTACTTTTGCATCGCAGAATTCATGTTCTGTTGTTATTTTTGGTAAATCTATTGTTTTTAACTAAGAAGGGTTGGAAAATTTAAAAAGAGGGACACACTTTAACGTGTTGTAATATAGAAATATTTTCATCACTGAAATGTGAAATGTCATCAGATTCTGTGATTTTTGAGGCCAAATCTGAGTGAATTAATTATATTATTAATATATATTACAATATGCTTCCGTGCTTGGTCACAAGGTGCTGATTCATGTACCACATTATACTAAATGATAAAAACGCCAGTGATGGTAACTCCTAATTTTTTCATTAAAACGAAGTTGCATGTTCAGTGTAAAGAGGAAAGAGCAGATTAAGTTAAATGAGTTTTAGAGTGCAATGATTTAGCGTTGCAATTGTATATACTTAGAGTATGTATGAGTCGGCTTGTACGATCTAACCCTCTCTCGATCTAATACATTTATCCAATTGAAAGTCACGGGTAAGTAAGTAAGTAACTTCTCGACTTTGAGACATTGACCACTTTATAATTTGTTCACAATTTAAATTAATGAGCAACAAATTTGTGCGAGCGGCGGGGACTTCAACTGTATTGATAGATCAATGTCAAATTTGAAGGTCACGGATCAACGAAATTTAGAGAAGACTTACTGCAATTTTTTTTATTGTTACATGCAAACGTTCTGGTGGAAATGTTTAAGCAAAAGGCTTCTTTTTATATATAAGGGAAAACGATTCTGACCACAGAAATTGGCAACAATGAAAAAATTACTTACGAAAGTCATCAATGGGGTACGTGTTCTCTCTCTCTCTCTCTTTTATTGTAGTTTTAAACACGTAAACATGTATTTCGTAACCATATCACTTAAATTTCCCGGTCTGGGTGCAGTATAGTTTTCATAATAAAATTACAGACGCTAAAAAAGTGGTCATCAATATACTGACAAAGATAATAAGAAAATAAGTTTCTTTTTATATTTCCCGCCCCACCTGTGATTGGCTATAGCGCACTCCGCCCTATTTCTTATAAAAAAATATACAAAATCAATAAATAATCAATATTTCATGTAAATGAATTGCATTTTTCCCACTAACAACGTTTATTGATAAGAAAAGAAAGCAAAGGACGTCTTTTTAAGCAGCGATTCATTTCCTTCTAATGAAAGTTTAGAATGAAAAAAAAATGAATCCACACGATAAAAAAAAAATATAAAAAAGATGTATTAGTCATTTTATATCAATTTAGTATTATTATTATTATATTGCTAATAATTGCATACATATAATAGTATATATTACATATTATTTCATTGCATGAAAAACGACAATTTCTTTTTCTTTGCATGTGCGTGTCTATTTTTATATAAAGTAAAATTTATAAATGATTTTTTTGCTACGTTGAGTCATAAAAATAATTATATATGGAGCTAATTATGGACCGCAGATTTCATGGGGAAACACATACATACATACAGTTGAGTGTAAGGGTTGCGAGTGAGGGGGGTGGGTGGGGGGGTATTTCATTTGATGTATATGTACAGTACAGTATTATAGGGGAGGCACCATACATGTAGACAGTAAGGGAAAAATTAGCAGACTTGCAGCTAGAGTAAATATAGATCGTTCTGAGAGAGAGAGAGAGAGAGAGAGAGAGAGAGAGAGAGAGAGAGAGAGAGAGAGAGAGAGAGAGAGAGAGAGAGAGAGAGAGAGAGAGAGAGAGAGAGAGAGAGAGAGAGAGAGAGAGAGAGAGATTTAGCATTTGTTAGAGCACCACATTACAAAGTAATAAACATGGGGGGAGTTTTTTATTTTTTTCATACATTATATATATACATATATCCAAGTATAAATGTAAAAGCAATCCAAGAAACTAGTTTTGTTTTAAATCCTGTCTTTTTAATTTAATACTCCCACTGTTAACTGTAATTTAATATTTTAAAATTCAGTGAGTGGAACAAGAAATAAATTAATTCAAGTACATACATTTTATACATAGAATATATTATATTATATAGTATTATAAACACAGTAATATATATTTTGCAAGCTTTAATAATTCCTTCTTCCTGTCTATTTATCATTTTGATAACAACGTTCCTGCACTTTTGTTTTTTTAATTATTATTATTTTTAAGAAGTTTGGTAATCCGTCCTCTAAACGCTTATTCTGCTTTGACGTCAGAAATTTTAAAAAATCAACTCTTTTGATCGGACGTCCTGTCTTTTGCGTATTTACATACAATTTTCAAGATAAAATGAAATGGTTAGGAAATTAAATAAAAAATATTGAATCAAAGACTTTAGATGTGGTATAGACAGAGAGTATACACGCCGGGCAGTCGAGTTTTTTATTTATCTGCGATCTACACGAGGAAATAGAAAGATTGGGAGGCTGTGTGGAGCAAAAAATATAATAAGAAGTAACAGTCTCAAGTTCGTATCCCGTAACTGACAATTTATATGACTCGACACTTTTACCAAAGTCAGTAAAAAATATAAATATAATTTTGTGTATATAGAATAGACGTTGGAAATGTATTTATTTATTCACTGGTTGCTCGTGATATAAAAGAAATAATGTGTGGTATTTATGCCATTTAGAGCATAAATAACTATGTTGCATAACATTAGTAATATATGCAGCATAATAATTATTCAATGTTGCTAAAATTATGCTGATAAATGACGCTATAGTATAATTACTATAAGTATTTACTTATGTCCATGTGTATTTATTTTATTTAATTACTGTATTTGCTTTTTTATTGTAAATATTTACTTTTTATTTATACTTTATTATGTATACCTATAGCTATATATTTATTTACTCGTTTATATATTTATTTTTAAATATTTATTTATTCATAAATTCAAGTTTATTTTCAAGCGTTTGGGTCTCTTCAATGTCAAAATAAAAAAATATATTTTACTGTTTATATTTTCGAGCACAGAATTTTAAATCATACTTTTTGTTCTGCCAAGCATGACCAAAATTTAAAATTTCCATAATAATGCTCAGAGATAAGAAATCATATAAAACAATGATAGTTTCTACTTGGAAAATAGGTATATTTACATTTGTATTTTAATGAATTTCCGGCCGGTCACAAATTATAGTTGTACATAAATTGTAGGGTAGGTGCGTGCAAAAATTAAATTCGAACATTTTTGTTTTTATTAAAATTATAGTTTTAAAGGGCTGTTTTCTGTATTCGCAATGTGCAATATAAATTTTATATTTATTTTTAAATTTTATATTGCGTGACATTTTAATTGTATTATAAATATGGAGAAAGAATGCAGAAAATGCAGGCAAAATAATTTATTGTACATTTGCTTTTTCTTATCTTTTTAAAATTATTTTTCGCAAGAAGACTAATTTTTTCTTCTTTTCTTTTTTCAAGTATAGTTCAATACTTATGGACTTTTCAAATCGAGTATGTAATATTTTCACTTTCTTTGTACAATAACTTTGATTGCATATTATGCAATTTCTATGCAATCAAATGCATCTCGTAATATATTGCTTCATTATGAGTAATAATAATTAACATAACAAAAGTGAGTTACATTGTTTGTTTGTTTATTTTTGACAATATAATTAAATATTAAATAAGTATTTGTATTATTATATAAAATGTATACCTGCAGCGTACAATCAAAATTATCTATGTATAATAATATTATATATTTTAATGTCATTTGAAAATAATAATACACACAAAAAGTATTCCCTAAATAAAATTGCCCAATAATAATTACATAAATCGACAATCACAATATAATCAGAGGCAGTTTGCAGGCTCCCGATAATTTACTGTATTCCTCCTGCTTGACCGCGCACTATAATCACAACAAAGGCCAACCACCCTCTCATGCACGTACATCGTTTTTGTGAAGAATCTCCCCCTGCACCGAGACTCGAAATAAAACAGTACTGCATATGTACATACATTTTCACGTGTTTTTAAGATAATAAAATATTTTGAAGCCAATGTTTTGCGCAGGTATAACCCCTATATCGCACCGGCGGCTCGTGCTATTGTTATATAGCGGTACGTGCATGGGTTGTGTAGTATTTTGCAAAATAAAAGTTTACAATTTGCACTTACTGTTATAAAAAATCAGTTTTCTGGTTGATCCCAGACGTTTCATTGGAGATCGTGGTAACTCTTCCGTAGTTTCATCCATTTTTTATCTGATTTTAATCAAATCACTTTAATTTCTAATTATACAAAAATAAGTAAACAATAACAGTTTTAGTAGCAGTGTGCTCCGCGCGTGTATCAAGTTTATCGCGTACTGAAAAGTAAAAGCTTGGCGGGGGTCGGTCGGTGGTGGGACCGTCGTGCGCCGAGCCGAGCGAGCAAACAAAAGCAGCTGCCGCTAGAGTGCTGCCATCTTCAGTCAACGTCTGCTACTGCCCACTCAGCATAGCATTCAACACCTGCCTGCAATTTTACCAAATAAAAATAATTGCTATAAGTACAGAGTACTTAGATACGTAGTCTACCTAGAGAGAGAGAGAGAGTAACTACAGGTGTAAGTAAAAGATAAAAATTTAGTGGACTACCAAATTTATTTGTTGTTGATTTTGGCTCCAGTGCGGCAGCTGCTCCTCCACCTCCCTCCCTCCCTCCCCCTTATTGAGGCTAGACCATCGCAAGGCAAGTCCCCTTCCTCTTGCTGTGTTGTGAAGAGCCAATGTGACCTTCATCAATAATTTTAGCAAAAACACAGCTGCCTCCTCTTACATCAATTTTTTTTTTATTATTAAATATTATTTGCAAATTTGCGCAACTTGTTCTTAACCTGTGGCGCCGATTAATCGGTCAATCATTGGGATTATCGCGCGGGTATATGCAAATTTTTGTACCCACAGCAGGACAATCGTAATTTTTATTTTACCCTGTTTTAGTTGTAAATTAATGTTTTTACAATTTCATTACATATTTCATATAAAACTTCAATATTTTGTAATTTAAGTATAGCTATATATTATTTTATATAAATTTAATTGTTTTATGCATATTATATTATTTGCTATAACTTTATAAGCTCTCTGTGACTCTCTTATCTTTACTATATGGTAAAAAGATTGCAGGCTCGTCTTGCAGGTTTCTACAAATTTATATCAAATTAAATTTCATTTCTTTAAAATTTATTTTTACCATGCATATACATATAAATTATATTTAATTCTTATGAGTTTGTTTGTTTTTTCTTTCTTTCTTTCTTTCTTTCTTTCTTTCTTTCTTTCTTTCTTTCTTTCTTTCTTTCTTTCTTTCTTTCTTTCTTTCTTTCTTTCTTTCTTTCTTTCTTTCTTTCTTTCTTTCTTTCTTTCTTTCTTTCTTTCTTTCTTTCTTTCTTTTTTTTTCTTTCTTTCTTTCTTTCTTTCTTTCTTTCTTTCTTTCTTTCTTTCTTTCTTTCTTTCTTTCTTTTTTTTTCTTTTTTTTTTTCGGTGGATAAATACATTGAAGTAATTAAAAAAATGCAATTTCAATAACTGCGGCGCTGTAGCACATTACCAACAAAAATAATTATAATATATTTAATTATGGAATAATTACATGCACGATTTGAATAGCATTATATAACTGATATACAGTTAACAACTTAAAGTAACAAACTTTCTGAAATATTGAATAATAATTATGCTACACAGAATAATATGAGAAGTATGTTGAATAGCATATAATGTGCAAATCTCAAAATTTAAAATTCTAATGCTATATCATATCAAAATCACATTTATAAATGAAGCCATGCAACATGCAACAATTTTTTTATCCGCGACTTCACTTCGCGCTACAGAACTTTACTTCGCGCCAATATTTAGTGACATCTAGCAGGCAGTGAAGGCATTTGTTAATTAAAATAATTGATCACTTTGCACATAGTGCCATCTTCAGTATGACGTGGCAAGCATACGAGGTAGCGCCTGTTGATATCAGCACCGCAGCCCGCGTTACACAACCGCACAACAAGTTGCATAACCTCCAGGATGTCAAACAACAAACTTTCTAAATAAAAAAAATAAGACTAATAGTTGTATACATATTTTTATATTCTCTAATTTTAATAATATTTCTTCTCTATGTCTGTAAATTAAGTCATTTGTTTTATACGTGAGTTTATTGCAACAACTCAATTATAAAGTGCTTATAAAATTGTGCAGGTGACTCGAGCCTGCACACTCGAGCTGAGTACTCGAGCCCTATGGTGAATAATTCAGATTCAGAAAGGATTTTATTTATAAAAACACACAACATGTTTCATCTCAATAGACAAGGTAACAATATTATTAAAAACTTTTCGCAAGCACAACTCAAATAATATTTAAGTATGAGATTTATAATAAAAATAAAACATTGATAAAATTGATAGAACAACAATAGGTTAAGATGTGTGACAATTTTGATAATTTAAACATAGCATAGATACAAAATACGACAACACTTTGAGCTCACTTTAATGTGCAGACAGGTGTGCCTTTGATTTCTTATTTATTCGTCAATTTCAATTAAAAATCAAATTAAATATTATAATAGTTCTCTATTGGGTTTAAATTGTGAGTGGTACATATAGAAAAAGAAGAAAAAAATACTAAAACAAAAACAACAAGTAAGTAACCCAACGGGTGATGAGAGAAAGGCAAAATGCCTATACACTATAGTGATCTCACACCTTTATCAGAAAAACTGCTTCGTCAATAAATAACATGTAAGAAAACATTATTAACATAAATATTAATGCACTATGGCAGGCACGCTATATGGTTTTGCGTTGGCTTGCAATGCTGATTTGTTATTAATTGATTGATCTACTTTGATTATTTTTACCTCACAAAACTGCTATACACCGATGCCTCGGTCAATATTTTATTTTAAGTCTTTAAATAAGAAGGGTATACTAGATAGACACAACGAGGAAGACCAATCAAATTTTTAGCGGTTAATTTTATTTTTGAAGGGGCGTTGTCGTGAATCGATTGATATGTGAAATTCTAATTTTTGAGTTCTTAAAGTATTTTTAATTAATATTTGACATTTGAAAAATATGTTACGGTCAGTATGCAAGTGGTTATAGGAAAAAGTTCACGCCCGTGACGTCATTTCGTGGTTTCCAAAGATTAATTAAAAATACGTAAGGAACTCAAAAATTAGACATTTACATATCTATTGATTCAGGACAAAGTCCTCTTTGAAGATATGGAATAAAATTACCCCCTAAAATTGTTTAGTGTTCCTCAATTTATAATTATTTATTTTGTATCAATAGATATTACTGACAATATGTTAAATCAGTACAGAAAATGTTTTTGCATGCTGGCTAATGAGTATACAATGTGTGACGGAAGTTGTGGAGCCGATGTGTCTGGCGAGATCTCTCTGGTTCCACGCTGTCTGGCTCAGCAGTGTATATGTATATGGCACATATCTATATAGCTAGCTATGTATGTATATGGACACATAGCACAGCACAGAGCAGGGTATGGTAAACTGTGTTGTGTGTGTGGTGAGACATAGACAGACAGACACATGTGTGAGACACAAGCTTCATCAGCGAGCACTTCCGTACTTCAGTAGCATGCGAATAACTTCTCTCTCTCTCTCTCTCTCTCTCTCTCTCTCTCTCTCTCTCTCTCTCTCTCTCTCTCTCTCTCTCTCTCTCTCTCTCTCTCTCTCTCTCTCTCTCTCTCTCTCTCTCTCTCTCTCTCAATGACCTTATATACTTACACAACCCTCATCTGGTTACATCACTGACATCGTACGTATTTTGTTACTTAATTCTTCTCGCGCTCTCATATTTTATAATCTGTTCACCAGCAGTATATAGCTAGGCATGCAACAATAAATAACATTGCAGCAAAAATAATTAATTAAATACTAAAAAAAAAAAAAAATTGCAACTTTTGCTTTATACATGAAAAGATAAAATTACGTAATTTATGTATTTATGTCATTTTATGTTTCTAATTTAGAACAAAATAAATAATTATGCTTTGTAGCATATTATATAGCCTAGCATAGATTATGCTGTTTTTAACAAATTGTGCTGATAATGAGATAGCATTATTATTATGTCATTTTTTTTGTATATGTATTTTTTACAATTTTTTTCAATTACAATTATATGATTTTGTAGTTTAAAAAAAATATTTTTCTCATTTCATATACCATGGTCCAAACCCAGTTGTGGGCGTAACGTTAAAAAATGTGTATGTCCCCAACCAATTAAGCTAGAGACTTGAACATTTGGAAACCCAGGGTAGGGCTATACTCAATGGTGGCATCAAAAATGCCCTCAACTTAATATTTCTTTAAGTGCCAATAATTAGGACTTGACCTTATAACCTTTTGAATAACCCGTAAAAAGTTATTAGCATGCCAACAATTAGTATTAGTATGTTTTATGGCATCAACAAAAAAAAATGTATATTTTTCCTAGGCTTAATTTTTTAATAAAGCTGATTATATAATGTCTTTATATCTTACAACACAGAGTAGAATCCAGTGGCCGTCCAACAATAAAATATTATGTAGTACAGTAGAGTAGCTATTTAATACAGCACAATAATTTGTTACAATCATATTTCTCCAGTCTTGCATGATATAAATTGCTAAAATATTATGTAGTACAGTAGAGTAGCTATTTAATACAGCACAATAATTTGTTACATTCATATTTCTCCAGTCTTGCATGATATAAATGGCTAAAATATTATGTAGTTCAGTAGAGTAGCTATTTAATACAGCACAATAATTTGTTAATTACATTCATATTTCTCCAGTCTTGCATGATATAAATTGCTAAAATATTATGTAGTACAGTAGAGTAGCTATTTAATTCAGCACAATAATTTGTTACGTTCATATTTCTCTAGTCTTGCATGATATAAATTGCTAAAATATACCCGCATGTAATTATGTGACGTTATTTATAGGCATATAAATAAAACTCAGTACAAATTATTTTCTTACATATATAACATAACTTTATTTGCTATAACATATACACCACGCATACAGTGACACAACATTATATAATATTTATGATTAAAAATAAATTACAGAAGTAGCAAAAACATATAGTATTTACAATCGACCAAGTTTGAGTTTTTACTATTGAAATCTTCAAACCAAATTTTTAATTGTGTATTCTTGTTAAAAGAAAAATGCGTAAATAGTATATATAAATAAAATAAATCAATCAATCTCGGTCGAGTGTCTCCGGCATAATTAATTGCTACATTAAAGAAGATACTGCTTACACACGAAAGAGTATCAAAAGTCGGTGTATAGGTTATAGTGCTATATAGTTTGCAGCTATGTGCTTGCAAAACTTGCAGACTTTCTCAATGGATTTGTGTGATTTATAATTATGTTGATATATTACATTTGTCATTGAATGTACAACTTGAAATTATAATAATAATAGTGATAATGCAAGGGTCTGCAGGTTGGTTGTTTCCATAGCACAGATGACAACCTAGCACTCACCTAAGCACGAGGTTTCTCTTGCAGCGCCGCGAGTGATGTTGGCAATATAGAGTACAGTGGCTGTGCCGGGTCACTTGACTCCGATGATGGACTCGACTGAGAAGGACAACTTAGGTCTGGTGGAGGGCATGGGAGGGGAGGGGCGAGGGGTGATTGGTAAGGGTGGTAGGAAGCAAAGGGGAGGAACACCGGTGCTCGAAGCCCAGAACAACGCCGCGGTGAGGAAGCTGGAGGGTCCAGGAGGGGGTGGAGGTGGTGGCAGTAATAGACCAAGGGAAGCGGTCGCCGCGGTCACGTTCTCCAACTCGCGGTCTGCGAAGGCACGACGCTTGCGAGCTCGGTCACTGATGAGTTGTGCCGAGGCTGCAGAACATCCTGCGGGGAGCAAAGTTGACATCGGGACACTAGCAGTATTGGCTGCAACAATCACCACAACATTGTTACGTCATTGGTTCACCATACAAGTAAATAAAATAGACTTCAGGCTGCAGGGAAGTCAAATCAAAATTTGTCGTCGTGGGTTTAATCAAAACAAGGTTACAAGCCAAAAAAAAAATAATAATAAAAAAAAAAAAAAAGGAAAAATAACTTTTTATGATAGTATTATTATTATTATTTATAATTAATTTGACCAATAAATTTATAATTATGCATTTTAATGCGTAAAACTATTTATTATGATTTATATTTATCTATAATTAATCTTTATATTTGCTATTACTTTACTATTTTTATTATTTAGTTACTTTGCAGTGAACATTAAATAAATACATCAATAAAAAACAGTACACCACGAGGCGTACGCGAAGTGTCGTGGCAACTGCACTGAGAGTGCAGTCGCGAGGGAAGTTGAATACTACGTATGTACATCGAGACGTACTGTACAGTATAATATAATGTATGCATGAGTCAGAGAGAGAGAGAGAGAGAGCAGGACAAACTATGAAATTGAAACCGAAATAAATTAAGACGTTAAACAACACAACACATGTGCAAATTGTTCAAATGTTTATCTTAATAGGCTTTGCAATGAAGACAACAATGAGCATGGCGTGGCAGCTTACAGCTCTCTCTCTCTCAATATGATGCAAAAAAAAAACTATTAAAATACTATGAAAAAAAATTGTAACAAATATAAATATTTAAATGTACTATAAAAAGCCTTAAACACTTTATTGCATTGCAAATAAAATGCAAAAAAACAACAAATGTTTTCAATTATTATTTTTAAAAAAATGCAATAAAATAATAATGTATATAAAGATTGGAAAACAAAGATAGCAAAATAAAATCAAATATTTGTACATTTTATTTTTATGGTAGCTAATTTTGTCATTAATTAAATTTATTAGTAGTAGTAAAAGCTGTAGCAGTCAAGGTATCAAGTTATCGGTTGGTTCAATCAATTTAATTTAATGAAGAAAAAGAATAATGTGTTGATATATACAAACTTAATGCAATACATATATGTAGGTATTCGACTTTTAATACGCTGAATCTCCTAAAATTACAATTAATATTTTGCTTGGAGTCTTATATAAATATAGACTTTACAATCAATATATAGGATAATAGAAAAAATAAATCACTTAATTTATGTTGTATGTGTCATTAGGACAAATGTTGGTGTTTTGGAAAAGCAATAATAATTATGGTG
Organism: Ecdyonurus torrentis; assembly: GCA_949318235.1. Taxonomy (NCBI): domain Eukaryota; kingdom Metazoa; phylum Arthropoda; class Insecta; order Ephemeroptera; family Heptageniidae; genus Ecdyonurus; species Ecdyonurus torrentis. The sequence goes on from OX439130.1 coordinate 52,834,196, forward strand.
AACATCTTTATTATGCTGTGCAATGTGGATTATAATCATTAGTATTATTGACAAAAACAAAATATTTGTGAATGAATTAAATTTACTATAAAATGCTTATATTGGGCTAGCATTATTATTGTTCGTTGTTTTTATTTTGCGTTTATCATAAGATCATAAGTAATCAGTTCAGTGTAAAATATGCAGATAAAAAATGCATACAGCGAACAATAATGAAATTTGTAAAAAAAAAAAAAAAAAAAAAAAAAAAATCTAATATTGAATTAAAAATAAAATTAAAAAAAAGTACAATCATAAAAACAAAAAATTGCATGACGTTACTAATAGTTCACAACACTGAAAATATTTTGCTCAGTTTATATTAAATCTCAGGTTACGAAGTTCGGAAGCAAATACAAGCAAGCACGTAGGCACATATTGGTCTCACGCTGCGTGAAGATAATTGTGCGTGTTTGTTGGAGTGATTAGCGGCTCAAGTTCCGCGAGGGGGATGATGAGAACAGCTGGACCAAGCTGGAGGAAACTGTACAGTACATGCAATGCACCCCTACATAGCTAAATGACTATAACCACCCTGTGTGCATCAATAATACAGATGGAAAATCGTGCTTCGTACAACCAAATATTTGACTGCGCTCATCAAGTCAAACAATCTCGTGCTCGATATAAAAAATTTAACTTTTTTTTTTTTTTTTTTTTTTTGTAGCGACTTGTAGTTTACATAACTTTAAATGAGGGTGAGATTTGTTTTGATAATAAAGTTAGAAATTTAGTTTCAGTTAAACATGATGCATAATATTCCGCAGGGAAAACAGAGACGAAAATATGTATTTTATTTTATGTTCTTGTTGTACAGCAAAGTTACTTTTTATCTTTACAAAATAATTATACCTCATTGCAGAATTGTAAAAAAGATCAAGATTTTTTTCCCCATGTAAACAAATAACGTTTTTATATAACGACGACCCTCCTATACACAGACGGGGGAAAAAAAAAAGCATAATATTTATGCTAGCCCCTTTTCAGTTACAATTATTCACTACAGCATAATGTATGCTGTATTGCATAATAACTATGGATGTTATATAATAATAAATATTATTTTGTGCAGCATAATTATTTAAGTGTTGCTGTGATTTATGCTATAATGATATAAATGCAGCATAAATTATGTAACATATTCTGTAACTGCAATCACTAAAAAAATAATTTAATTTGAGCAATAGGGACATAAGTTATGCTAATTTAGCAGCAATCGTGATACATGAAATAAATAATATATAAACTACGTGGTATTTTTTCTTTTCAGAATTTTATTTATTTTTTTTTTTTTTTTTTTTTTTTAACAAGAGGTTTTAGCTTAACTTCGATAATGAATGGTTATTGGTGTCAAATATGTGTGCAGTATAATTATAAGGTTAGAGCTTCAGATATAAGAACATTAAATAATTAACAATTAGTTAATTAAATTATTCACTCATAAAAATTTTTAACAATGTGTATTCTGATATATGTGTTAATTTTTTTATTAATTCAATTTTTCAGTTTAAAAAAAAAGTGTAAATTTAATAAAGGACATTTTGTATAAGTCGATCCTATTGTTGTAGAAGTATAATTATTATAATTAACTTTGGTTTATTGCGATATATCGACAAACATTCTCCGACTCGAAGTTGCGTACTATATATACAGTATGCGATACAGGACAAATTAGAAGTTGATAGTAAATTTTCTTCTGCAATATATTGTGTGGAACTTTAACTGCTGCTCAACAAATATATTTATACATCATATTGGTTGATCTTGTTAAGAGCCAATACAAATGAGGTGCTGTTGAGCATGGATTTTTTTTTTTTTTTTTTTTTTTTAGTTCCGTTTATTCTTATCAGAACGAAGAAATAACAATGACATTTTATGTAAACCTATAAAAAAACAGGAAAATCAATCAATCGGAAGTGGAAATCACGTGACTGTAAAAGTGAGAGAAAACTTCGCGAGGTCTGAGCCATGTGATGAAGATAGACTGACCTCGGTGCAGCAACATGTCCCTGGCGAGACTTGAGGATCTTTGTAAGGAACGTAATCGAGCCTGACAACTTCTCTTCTGTGCAAGCAGTGCCTCAGCAGTGCGAGGCGTGGACCCCGGTCTGCATGGACCTTCCTCACTGGACTGTTGTCTGAAACAATCGTCATATATGCAAATTATATGAAATTGAAATAATTTTTATTGATAAAGAATATTATTTGATTTTATGTCAATAAAATGAAAAAATGAGTTCTTTATAACATATAATACGGAAAGAATAAATTACGTAATTTATGCTGCATGAGGCTAAATTATAGAACAACATAAATATACAATACAACATAATATTTATGCTAAGTAACATAGTTATTATGCAATATAGCATAAATTATGCTGTATGGCATACAAATTGTGCTGAAAATGAGCTAGCATAATTATTACGTATTTATTTTTGTTCGTGCACATGACAGGATAAACCCATATTAATAGAAACAAATGAGGCGAGGTCACTTTGTGAGGTGAACCTCTGACTTGGCGTGGGTCACCTTGCACTGCCCAGGACTGCATGGCTGGAGATATGAATACACCTGTCAAGCCTAAACACAGTTTTACCTATTTTACAGCAGGGGGGGCTATCAACAAGCGAAGAACACAAAGAGAGCGCAGTCTGTGCACACTATGGCCTCTGAAAAATTCGCCAACATAATATAGGCAACTAAGAAATGAACTCGTATAAAAGCTCTCTCGCGCGATGCTTATATACCACTGCACCGCACAGACTCGATCTGATCTGATTTCAATTTGATTTACCTACGCAAGGCGACCTGTGCTGCCATCACTCGCTGTCGCTCCACCACCAGCAGACAACTGGGACAACGGCACTCTCGCCAACGACACAGTCTCTTGTGACCTTTGAGTCCTGAGATCACGCCGTGGTTGCGACACCGCGCACACTTGGGCGTCCTGAGCACCGCGGAGCGTGAGCACCGTCCTCCGCTCACTTGCTGCTCATTGGTGTCGCTAGAATGCTGGAGTATGCTGCGACATACGTAACGTATAAAACATGATGAGAGAAATACGCATAGACATTATGCAGCACAAGAAATATAATTAAGTTATCCTGCGGTTTGATGTCACAGGGTAAGATTCTTTATTGACCCAGGCAGTTCATTGTAACAATTATAGTTATAACAAAGCATTGGTCTCTTGTCAAATAAATATAACTCAAAATTAAATTAACATAACAAATGTAAGAATACACAATGAATTATATACACAACTAAGTACATTATTATAGTTAATGAATGAAAACATCATAATGAAGTTTGTGAATTTAAGCTGTATTATTATAATATCATTATAATATTCCATAGTGTTGTTATGGGTATGGTGCACATCAAAATATCAATCTTATTAATATTTAATTTTTTATTAAAAAAAAAAGCCTGTAGAGTTTAGAGTATATTATATATATATTGTATTCTTTTTAGAGCACTATTGTGGCCAAGGTTTTGTAAAATAGGGCTGTCATGCCCTCACAACGCCTTAATAAATTTATTATTATTATTATGTTGTATATGAATTGTTATACTGAAATAGCATAATTATTATACATTTATTTTTATTCGTTTACGTATATTAGAACAGCGTATTCCTTTCATATTATAATTAATAAACGTATTTTAAGAATATAAAACAAATTAATAATTTTATATAAAAAAAAAAAAAAAAGTTGACATGAACAATAATATACTGTTTAGATTACATATTTCAATGCTCTTATATACCTACATATATTTTATTTACGTCAAATCAAATATACTTTTAATGTTTCAGTAACCCATATGAGTTGTTTCGCATATAGGTGTTTGTATTAGACTATTATTATTTTTATTATTTTATTTTGAAACTTAAAAATTTACACAATTATTAATTTAAAATAATATACATAAAGACATGATATTATAATAAACAATAATACAATGTATTAAAAATATATCATGCAGTATATAAAATGATTTATGATTTGCATCTCCTGCTACTATATACGTATAGTGCAGTGCATTTTAGATCTGAGATCTGCATTGCACGTTTCAAAAATAATAATAATAATAAAATACAGTTAGTAATTATTTGATCGTTTTGCTCTTTGCATATTTATAGCATTTGTCGTTTTTATTTGCAGTGATAAATTTGCAAAACATTTTTTAGATAATATTTATTCATTGGTGAATTCAAATATAATTTACACCTATACTGCCTTCGTAAATTAGGTGAATTATTTTTTACGAACGGTCAAAAATAAATTGATAATTGACCAATTTCAGCAACACATTTTTATTAAAAAAATAAAAATAAAAAACGTAATATTTGAATAATATAATGAACGTACGTATAGGATAGCAAAAATGTTGTGCGTGTTATTTTGATCAATTTAAAAATTAATTTGCATGTGTTTTCAAATTACCTGATAACTTTCTGCATGTTTGTAACTTGTGACTCTCTCACATCACTGGATATCAACACCACAGATTTCTCACAGATATAGAAAATTGCCGCAACACCTGCAGATTAAGCTCTGGACCAGGGATGCTGCACTGAACTTCAAGATAAACTAGATCTTGATGTTGCGGTGAGATACACAAACACCCTGCGTGATTCACCCGCGTGCGACTTCTAACTTCAATCTTGCTCTGGACCAGGGATGCTGCACTGAACTTCAAGATAAACTAGATCTTGATGTTGCGGTGAGATACACAGACACGTACCCTGCGTGATTCACCCGCGTGCGATGTCTGAAGTCGTCTTCCTTCAATCTTTCTCTGGACCAAAGATGCTGCAGGCGGAGCATCCCTCCTCACCACGCCTTCTCATCTCATTGGCTCATCTCAACGTCTTGTTTTAAGTCTTTTACTTTTATCTTTCAAATAATAAAATTGAAACAACTTTGCAATATTCACTCAAACACAAATAAACATATGCATGGTATTACAATATGGGACTTTGTAGGAGGCTTGGATATATGTTTTTTTAAGTTTAATGTTGGGAATAAAATTTAGAAAAATCAGAGAGAGAGAGAGAGAGAGAGAGAGAAATTATTATGTTATACTTTTGGCTTAGGAAATTGGCTCGCCAATAAAAAGTCAAATGACCATATTTAAATATCTTCTAAATATCGCCAAGCTTTAGAAATTTATAGTTACTTTTTAATTGAACTTTTGACTCAGATTTCATATATTTCAAATTCATAGAGACAAATTAAGGAATTGGAAATAATTAAAATCAATTTGAGAGACAATATTTGATTTAGGGGTATTACCGGAAAATGGAATCGATCTATTATTTCTGTTTTTTCTTCTTTCTTTTTTTTTGGGGGGGGGGGGAGGGGGGAGAAGAGGAATGTAAAAAATAAAAAGAATGAAGAATTGATTTTTTGTATTGCGTCTTTTCATTTGTAAAAATGTTGTAAATTATATCAATACTATTTTCATCTGCGATGCGTATCTCAAGCGATATTGAATTGAAAAGCAATCGTAAAAATATTTTTATTTTTTTTATTTTATTTTTACCTATATATATGTTTCATAAATAAATAAATAAATATCTCAAAGAAATTATGTAAATTATGCTGTATGTTGTATATATAAATGCTATTTTGGAATTGCATAATAATTATGATGCGTACACGTCGCAGCATAAATTTGTATTCCATGTAGCATAAATTGAGCCAGGCAGTTCACATCATGCAGTAACAATTATAATAGTTGCAACTAGAGTACTCTAGAGTTCTCTAGTTGCAACAAGCATTGGTCTTGGCAAAATAACTATTATACTTATTATTATTATACTTAATTATTATACTGAAGTTTGTGAAAGTGTGTTATTATCATGCAGTGTAATGTTCCAAAGTTGCACATGAGTGGTGAACATCAAAGATATTGATGTCATCTTTTATTGAGTTTTTATATAAAATAATGATAATAGGATCCCAAAGTATTATGATTCTTTGTAGAGCAAATATATTTTTATTTACATTTCTTAAAAGTCATAAATTTTAGCAGTTGCAAAATATGAATTTATTACAAACAATTTAGAAGTGTTTAAAATTAATCATTATTGTTATTATGTTATAATAAGCATACATTATATTGTTATTATTGTTGCTAAAATGAGGGAATTATTTGAAATTATATAAAAAATTTCATTGTTTTAATTGAGTAGCTGAGTATTTGTTTTAAGAGCTGAAATAAGTATCAATAAATGTATGCGGTGAGAGCCAGCGCACTTCCTCCACTTTGATCTGCAAGCAGGGGTCGCTCTCTCGCTCGCGGGACAACAGGTGCTCAGCGCACCACAACATAGCAACACTTCAAGTAACTAAAACAAAGGCAGCGACGAGGCAATAAAACTTAATACCATTGATCTATATTGAGCAAATGGTCTTACGTTAGTTGTGTTGCATTGTTGTTACGTGTATAGAGTATCTATTGTTGTGAATCATAAAATATTAAGTCATTTCGTAAACTAAAGAATGAGGAAGACTAAAAAAAAATTGAAGTGTGGTAAAAGTGTCTCAAAATGTGAGAAAATGTACTGGTAAAAATGTCTGTACCTTCTATTCCATATAGTCAGTTATATTTTATTCAGCACGGAAATAATAAATTATGTAATTTATGCTGTATTTATGTTATTATAACATAATTTATGCTAAATTGAGTAAATTGGAACAACATAAATAATTATTCTGTACAACATAATATTTATGCTATATGAAATAAGTATTATGCCATATAGCATAAATTATGCTGTATTGAACAAATTGTGCTGAAAATGAGCCCCGCAGCATGATAATTATATTTTTGGCCGTGAGTAAATATCTGTAAAGTTGATTAGTTTTTTGAACAGTATTTAATTAATTAGAAAATTATAATTATATATGTACTATGTAAATAAGCTGAAATTTTAAAACACTCTGACAAGTGATTATTGTTCAATTAAAAGTCAGAGGACCATGTAAGTGGGCATGCACCTTTTTTGGCCTCTTAATAAAAATCAATTATTATAATTAATTTTATTTCATTCTAAAAGAGGACATCGTCCTGAATCGTTATTGATTTGTAAGTTTCTAATTTATGAGCATACAAACATTGAGAGACAATCATAAAACTGGGCAAATTTGAGAAAATGGACTGGCATGACCTTTACACACGGACAAAAATAAATATGTAATAATTACGCTAGCTCATTTTCAGCACAATACAGCATATATGCTATATATATTGCATAATAATTATGTTATACAGCATAAATAAGAATTTGTACAGCATAATTATTTATGTTGTTACAATTTAGCATTATTTATGCTATAATGACAAAAATGCAGCATAAATTACGTAATTTAATGTTTACGTGCATACGACGAGTATATATAATACTTCTTGTGTTTGCTGGGTTGTTATAAATATTGATTATTGCAGAAATCAGGCTCTAGTATGTAATAATCATTACGTATTTATTTATTTTTGTCCACAGTGATCTGAGTATGACATCGCGAGCTAACGTGTCAATCACTCGCGTGCCGTGAGCTGCGGTATAACTGCGTCTGTCAACACGCGAGTTCTGCGGCGTGAAACATCTCTAAACAAACATTCGCTTTGTAGCCTAAACCATTTATCTCGCCAAGTCAAAAGTATAAAGTGTCATTTTAAATATTAATCTCTTAGCTAGCATATGATCTAGCTTCTGTTGCTCTAAATTTAAAGATTTGTTTTGAAGGAAAATCCATGTTAACAAACACTCACAAGTCAGCTCAAAAGTATCAGCTAGTCGTACGTATACGTGTTTGTTTTTATTTTAACGTCTTTGCTTTGAGAATCATTTTTCACAACTTAATATATCTGTGAATATCTATATCTTTGCAACTCTTGACAATTTTAATGGTATATTGCTTATAATAATAATGCTCTGATTTCATTCAATGCTTGTAATACCGATGGTGATGTTTTGAAATAAAATGCGTGCAGTAAAACAGCTAACACTGCAGTAACAAAAACGCAGTAAAACACCAATTTTAACATTTTGGGACGATCCTTTAACCTATATAAGGCTTATATAATATAAGCTTATTATATAAGAAGCTATACCTCAAAATTTTAACATTGCTGACATTTATATTTAAAATTTATTATTATTTAATTTTTGGCCCAATATTACTGATGGCTAAATGTTATCGCCAAGTCCATGTGCGTTATCAAGGTTGCAAAAGCTATACTTTTTAAAATATTATTAAAATATTTTTTAAAGAAAATTATTGATATAAGAAAAGTACTCATACATTGTATCTATAGACATGTAAATAATGCATACAAATCTATGGTGAGTAATGGTAATAATAATAAATGACCCAAAAAAATGTCCTCAGTTTACCGCAAATTTATCGGGTGTAAAAGAGGAAAGATGTTTAAAGATTTTTCATGACGAGCACAAGATAAAAAATTAGCTTAATTTTTTTCTTAGTTTTATGCATGAACATAAATTTTAGAAGCAGTGCATCCGTAAAACCATTAGCGTAAAACGTAAAATTTGGAACAGAAGTACATTATAAATAATGCTATAATTAGTATAATTACATTTGAAAACAAGGGCATACTCTGTTGCTGTCAAAAAAGTAAATAAATTAGTTTCCTCCTAAATATTATGATTCTAACGATAGAAGTATATCATTATGAAACATTTCACTTTTTGTTCTAGAAAGAAACCAATTAAACACGTGCATCGGGATATTCCTTTATTACTTTTTTTTTTCTAGTCCTGTATTTTTTTTTTTTATTATTTCCTTTTGAACATTCTCTTGAGAAGATATTTTTACTTTCTCAAATAAAATCATTAATTTTCCTACATTGAAAATGTGGTGGCAAATGTTGTGATTGAATTGTTTCTTTTCTCTATACAAAACATTTAACAAGAGGTTTTAATTAAGTCTTTGAGTTGACGTGATTACAAATAGATCTCGCTGCTCGCAATATACATATATATATGAGTTATTATGACATCTCTAGCTTAGCAATGTTTGAGTGACAATTGTGTAAGTGGAGACTAACGGATGATCCACCCGCGCTCTCTCGCTCTCTCTGTACCGCGAGCCGACGTGAAAAACCGCGCGCGAGATGATGATGTATCACATGAGAGTAAAGTTGTCACACTCGCCGTTATTAATGAATCAAAGTATATATTTTTAATTTTCTTTAAGTAACATAAATAGATACATTTTTAGTTTTGATAATTAATTTGTCTCTGTCATGTAGAACTACCCTTCTCTCTCTCTCTCTCTCTCTCTCTCTCTCTCTCTCTCTCTCTCTGCGTCAAGTCATGAACAATAACTATATTATATTAAGCTGTCGTGACACCCAATAAGGTTTTCAGAGATTATTTACCCAGCTTTTCACTTACAAAAGCTTAATTTGTTTTATTTGACATTCAAAAAGATGTTATTGTTAAAATCAATAAAAATTAAGAGGGGGAGAGGGAGATCAACATCGACTTTATATTGTAGCTGATTTGTTGTTTTTAATTACATGCACTAAAAATAAAACAGTTTTAAATTAATATGATATTCATATAAAACAAGTAGCGTAATATCAGAGAATATCTCACCTCTGTATTGTATTATTTTATTGAAATTTTTTTTTTTTTTAAAATCTTAAAAGTTTCTCTTTTTTTTTTTTTTTTTTTTTAACTTGTAACTTTTTTTCATAATTTTAATAAATGCCTTTTTTTGTTCTTTTTTTGTTCTGCATTATTATAGTGGGAAAATATTTATGTTTATAATCGTAATCGCAAAGTATATACTTTTAAAGTGAAATAAAAATAAAATCTAAAGGCATACAAAATGTGAATAATATTGCATCATGTAACTATTTATATATAAATAATTATTCAGATTTTATATAGCAATACAACTTTTCACACCGTAAGTTTATAGATAAAAATAATTTGCATAAGATTTATTTCAATTTGCTAGTGTTTCTCTATAGATAGTAATGCTGGAACATGAGACACTTTGTGATCAAAAGCAGTATAGTAGAAAACAGATTAATCTTTATTTTCAAATTGTTGCTATGTACGTACAGCTCTGGCCAAAAGTTCCCGAACGGGGCAGCGGCGGCCGCTGCGTTTTCTCATAAAGATAACATAGTGTGCTTGCAGGTTGCCTATGCAAATCGTTCGGGAACTTTTGACCAGAGCTGTACGTATGTATATGTACGACTGACGAATCATCCTGCAGCTTATGCAACCAGTTGCTCCGTAATGCTCAAATTGTTGCCTAACTTCAGGCGCTAGCTGCAAGCAACCCATGCTGCGGGGAATAATAACATATTTATATGATTTATTATACCATACAGCACGAAAATATTGCTATTTTGCAATTACATGAAATAATTATGCTGTTCAAATATGCTATAGTCACTAATATATTATCTGTGGTATGTGAAGCATAAATCATAAATTATACTACGCTGAAATTGTTATGTTGTAATTAATTGCGAAATTGAGCTAGTATATAAAATATATTAGTGCGTACTTCTTAATCTTGTCGGTGTTAAATGTTGAATTATATACACATCGGATAACTATACATAGCAAAAATTTTATATTTAATTATTTATATAATATGCTGTACTAACTCAACATCTTTTCTAAAATATTATAAAATAAATAGTGGCATAAATTAAAAAAAAAAAAAAAAAAAAACGTGGCGGGAGCACGCTAGCAATTACAGGTGACGCAAAATAGGAGACAAACTCCCCCCCCCCCTTTTTTTTACACACTGACGCCTACATAATTTTACTTATAAGGAAATAAACTTTTACGTGTTTAAAGCCACTCAGAAATTCTATATTAAGACATTTTTGATCGGCGGTATAACGCTGATTAGTATGTTTGTACTGTTTTTGTCTCTCTTCTTTCAAGTTGCAGAGAACAAAGGTAGTTGGAGTTGGTAAGATGAGCGTGAAAAGTTTTTATATAGTGTGACTGCATGGCGTGTGATACGGTGCAGCTGTACTGGAGGTGGTACTCTCTCTCTCTCTCTCCCTCACCCACGGTGCCCACTCATTCTCTCTCTCTCACTCACACAATCTTATTGTTGGAGCTAAACCAAAGACTCTCGCGATCGAACATACTCCAGGTGCCACATCGCAAGATTGCATGTCTGCAAATGTTTTCTGTCTGAGATTCCACTCCCAAAAGCGAGAAATTTAAGACACCCTTTTAACATTTTAAAATACTTTTTGTCACTGAGAGTACGTTGTGTAAACTATAAAAATAAAACTAGGAAACCAAGTCGAACAACGTATAAGTAAATTGAAATAATTATCACATTGAACCACTTTTATAAAATATAATTTGAAAAATATAATTTATGAAATATTTGCCCTCTATTTTCTTCGCCAATGTCATGAACTGTTGCTATGTAAATATGAAGACCATAATTTTTTTATGGTATATAAATACAATGTAATGATACTCTTAATTACGTGCTCAATTTTTAAGTAGGTTTACTCCAAATTGCAGTCATTCACACTTTATTTTCATTTGATTCCCTGTTAGGAACTTTTGAATAAAACGTATACTTTTTTCGTTCTGGAATGTAATAAAATCTTGTTCACTATTATTTTTCTTATATCTTATAAAAAAGGAATACATTAGTACACTACACTATATTGCATATCTTTTTTTTTTTTTTTTTTTTTTTTTCGTTACATGATCAACAATATCTTTACCATAGAAAAGTAATTCATATAATAAAATATTTGATCTCAAGCAGTTGCTGTATATATAAATACAAAAATGTCTCCGACTCCGTATAGAAAAGTTACATAAAAGTTAATCAGAAAGTGGAGCTCAATCTGATGACCAGAAGCGAAGTGAGATTGAGTTTCTTTGATTTGATCTTTCTTGGTTTGAAACAATTGACACACGTGCCCAGGTAACTTGACCCCTGACTGACTGACCTGTGCGTGCGGTCACTCGGCGAATACGAGTAATTTAATACCATCTACGAGTAAAATATTAGTTACTTATATATATATATATATATATATTAATGAATTATTGATTCCCATGTTATATTAGAGTTTTTATAAAGATAATTACATTTTATGTATTATACTACAGAGCAGTTGTTGTTGTTTTTTCCCCATTATTGAAAGTAAAAATCTTGCTCCCCTCCCCTCCCCATCACCTATATTACAATTATGTTTTGACGGTAATTGGAGATGAGAAGCGGAACTTTCTAACAGACAAAAGTTAACTAAAAGTTTTTTCTTCTTTTTCTTCGAGTGCGTTACTTACAACGTTCTAAAGTTTCATATTTTGTTTTTGATGCAGTCATGCATACAGAAATAGCTCTCGTCTCTCTCGCTCTCTATAGCTCTCGTGCCCGCGTGCTGGTGTTGGCTGGCAATCATGTATGAAGTAAGTAACGCAAACAAATACTCAAAAATATTAAAACTTTATTTCTCTCAGTAAGTAAGTAAGAGAGCAACTTCTTTGGTTAGCTCATCACATTTCACATTTTTAGTATTGAACCATTTGCTGTCGCGAGTGCGGGTGGTCGTGCTTTAGCTGCTCCAAGCTGCTTCTTATACTTTTGTACTTCAAAAACTTTTTACTATTCGTAACTTAATAATATAATTTTAAATATAACAGGGCTTACTTCTTTTATTTAAAACATCTCTAGAAAAAAATTATTCGATTTTTTTTTAAATCAAAAGTTGTTCTATAAACATTAAAATTTGCATGGTAAAAAAAAAAAAAGAAAGAAAAAAAAAAGAAGAACGAATCAATTAAATTAATAATAATTACGCTTTAACTTTTTTTAGCATCGTTTATGCATAACAACACGTACTGTATTACGTCATCAATATTGAATGATAAATATGTTGCACAGCATAATTAATTATGCTGTTACAAAATAGCAATATTTTTGCTATTATTTGACATTTATGCAGTTATTTTTTTATTATTATTATTTTGTCGATGCATAAGATGTAAAAGTAAAACCAGAACCATATATTATGGTCTAAATGAGCCTATAGTTAGAAATATATATTATGGTCTAAATGAGCCTATAGTTAGAAATATATATTATGGTCTAAATGAGCCTATAGTTAGAAATATATATTATGGTCTAAATGAGCCTATAGTTAGAAATATATATTATGGTCTAAATGAGCCTATAGTTAGAAATATATATATATATTATGGTCTAAATGAGCCTATAGTTAGAAATATATATTATGGTCTAAATGAGCCTATAGTTAGAAATATATATATATATTATGGTCTAAATGAGCCTACAGTAGTTAGTTAGCTAGCAACTTGTAAGTTGCCTTGCTAAACTCGCCAGTAAATAAATAACAATTAAAATGATTAAAATCAAGCTGCTTTTTTTTATTATTATTTTTTTTTAACTTAAATTTGAAAACGTGTATATTTAATTCCAGATTGCGATAAACATAATTTTTCACGTAATTTACCTCAAACTAATATTATATGCGATATAAATAAATAAACACAATAAAATACAATTGTAGAATAACGTTTTATTGCAATAATTTTCCCCACCAATGGTAACTTTATAGTAACTTGTATAACATAATAGTAAATACTGAAGCAATATAAGGCACACAAAATGTGAAGTGTTCGGTTTTAGGTGATTTGTTGACGCAAACACATACAAGAAACAACAGTTTTTCTACATTTGATTCATACAAAATATTTTCTATTTTAAAATTAATTAGGTTTAATGTTATATAGTCGTGTGTTATTTGCATTATGCCCAAATTAAATGTTTTTATATACATAACTTATATAACTTTCATACAACAGTAACATTTAGCTATTAAAATTAAATATAATATAATACTATAAAAAAATAAATGTTGTAAGAAAAGGATGAGAGATAGAGGATAAAGTAAGTCCCATAGTTTGCTGAAAGTCTTGCTAGCACAGACATTGAAAACTAACACATTGGATATATTTCAGCAATACACTACAACAATGGTTTATTTTTCTCAATATCTCCTAATGAAAAATATGATATTTAAAATATTTGTTAGGTACAAAATGTCATAGATAGATAATGAAATATTGGAGAATGGAGACGACCCTATCAGTCTAACTGTAAGCTTATTACTATCTCTCATTCTTTAATTTTTGCTTATCTATCTAATCTATGTGATTTTCTATTAAATTTTTGCTTATCTATCTATCCATGTGATTTTCTATTAAATCTTATATGTAGTTATTATTAATGAGGAAGATTACACAAATTTAGGTGGTAATTTTATATTTCATATTCTAAAATATTACACTGTCCTGAATTAAATAAGTTAATTTTTTAGTTCAATAAGTATTTTTAATTAAATTTAGAAAGTCTCGAAATGATGTGACAGACTGCAACTTTTTCCTATGACCACATGCATAAGCTGCAGCCTGTGACGTCATTTCGTGACTTTCAAAAATTAATTAAAAATACTTAATGAACTCAAAAATTAACTTATGTGTCGATTCAGGACAGAGTAATATTTTAGAATATGAAATTAAATTACCCCTTAAATTTTTGTGTAGTCTTCCTCATTATCGCAAAGTTGATTTTTCATTAATATGTCAATAATTTTTTTTTGTGAACAATTAATATGACAATGTAGGCAGATTTCTGATACCAATATATGTTTTAAAACTACAAGCAACCTTTCAATTCAAAATTATACTTACACGTACAGCTCTGGCCAAAAGTTTGAGAATGATTTCTACAGGCAAAATGCCACAAGAAAATGTTACCCCGTTCTTAAACTTTTCTCCAGCTAGAGGCGTACGTTTAGAAACAAAAAATGTTAAATTTTTTTATGCTTCTTCTTTTTTTTATAACAACAAAACATACACACTGCAATATAAAATTTATTTCCTTGAAAGTTACGACACAGAGTCCAATATTATATCACAGTGTGCATGTACTTGATATCTAGCTGAACTGTAGATATACAAAGTAGTTGATAAGAATACTGATATTAAAATATGCGTATTAGGAAAAAACCATCGCGGTTAGTATTGATATTAAAATATGGTGGATATTTGAGTGGTGTACGTACGTACGTACGTACAGGACTGCACAAATACATAGAACAGCATACTGGAGATCTTTGCTTCAAGTTTATAGAGGTTTAGCAGGCTTGTAGAGCTCCCTGCTAATAAGTCAGAACTCCTGAGGAACATTATGGACCTGTGCTTTTAAGACGTCATCCTTCTTTAAGGTACCTTGGAATGAGTCCATGCTGCATATATTTTTGTTTAAGATAAATGGAGTGTCACATGTCATTGACATCATGTCAATGTGTATGGACTCACTGTCAGTCCTAGAGTTCAAATGAATGGACTGATATCAGCCCCTAGAGTTCATATATAAATAAACCCAGTCTTATATTTTACATTCATGGATTCAGTCCTGGACATTACTTATACAATTCAGTTCTAGACTTCAGATGTAAGAACTGACATCAGTCCTAGACTTCAAATTAAGACTTAGACTTTAGATACATGGACTTTAAATACAGGACTCAGTCATACATTTTAGACTTCAGATGCATTGATTGACATCAGTCCTAGACTTGAGATGCATGGACTCAGTCCTAGAACTCCTGACTGACTTGCAGCACATTGGCATGTTCCGCTGGGTCAGGGGAGAAGTCCTGCTCAGGCAAGAGATGACCTCGTGCCCGTGACTCAGTGACCCACTCCATGTGCACCACGTGGTAAATGTGTTCCGCTGTGCGAGCTGCCAAGATATTGCCCAGAGTAACACTGCAACACACCAAGCAATCACCTGAATAATTGTACCCTAATATTTATATTTACTGATTATTCCAAAAATTTAATACACCTTATACCTTGTAATATACTTATGTTTTTCTCTTATACTGCAGGATAATAAATGACAAGTGCATACAATATTCAAACATTCAACTATTTTAGTTACAATTTTTGATAAAGCCAGAGACTGTTGTTAAATTATCTTTTTCATTTAAAAATACTCATAGTGACTAAAATAAATATATATGAAATACTAATAAGAATTATAAAAGTATTTTTATCTTTCCAATAAAAAAAAAGAATGTAAATAAAGCAGCTTACCATGTCTGTGAGTGAACGACAACATGGGTGACAGTGCTGGGGTCAAAGTGCAAGGTCACACGACCTCCAAAAAACTTAAACTCCTTCTTGACCAGTTCCAGACTCCAGTATTCCTCGTTCTCTTCTCTTGTGGAAGTGAGCTACAAACACAAGAGATCAGAAAAGTCAGCTACAAAAGCAATAGATCAGAAAGGACACGTAAGTAAGAAGTGTTGCAACATCTCAACTCACCGACTTGTACTGGTCAAAATATGCCAGGCAAGGTTTGAAAATACTTTTCAAGTTGCTGCCTTCAAGCAAGTTTTCATGAAGTTCCCACATTTCCTCTTGTGTGGGCTTGGCCTGCCCACAATTCTACAACACAGCAAACATAAGTTGAATGGATGTTACCAGTATAGCGTACCAGCCAATCACAAGTGGAATGGAAGAGAGCGTGCTCCTACTCTAAGCAACTCAATGTATAAATAAATATTCATTGTCACAAAAATTAGAATAACGGTAAGTTGCATGGAGCTTATAGCTTATCGGTATAGTGCGCAGGGAGACATGGGAAAAGTTAAGGGTCTCCTAATTTAACATTACGCTTATGGCAAAAAACGCTTTTTTTCTTTTTTTTTTTTTTTTTTGCGATTTTTAAGAAAACGTACTCTACTAATTTTGGAGAAATCCATTGTGAAGCAACTTAATGACAAGTGATAAGTTTATTGGGCAGTCCAATGTACATACATACAAGATACAAACTGTGGCTTCACATGGTATATAACACACTTTCTTACCTTCCAGTTCTTCAACATAAAGCTGAGGGACTCCCTGGAGACAGGTTGGGTGTATGAGTCTCCGTACTTGTCATGAGAGTCAGAGAGTCGACGACAAGTGGCTGGACTGCTGTAGATCAAGTCCATGGGCTCTGGGAGCAGAGGTCGTTGACCTCGTACCAAACCCAGCAGCCACGAGGTGAGCACCACGTCACACAACTTGTGACCTTGCTCTCGTGACCTTACGTAGTTTCTCACACGCAGTGGGTCAAAGGAGTGAGCAAGGCACGCCCATGTATTGGTACCTGGGGAGAGGGAAAACATCAAGGAATATAAAAATTTAATATTTAAGGTAGATAATAATTATGATAACAAGGCACAGGTAAGTTACCTGGGTTCTGCACAATGGTTCCTCCGTGCTGGGCGACCAGTCTCTCCAGATCTTGCTTGGAATGTCCTGAGCTACTTCCTGTGAACACACACACCTCCTTGCCACGCAGAATGTTGCTCTCCTAACAACATAACAAAAAACATTTGTAATGATGTCCGAGTAGAGGATTTTGTATTATTGGTCAGTATTTTAGCTGGTGACCAGCACTAGGATGTACTACTTGAGTCTATTAGTTTCAAAAAGCACTCCTCACAATTTCCACAAAGGTGATATCATACTGGATACTGATAAGAAACTCACCTTTATTGAAAATGTAAGAAGTGGTTTTTGATATGTACTAATAGACACACTTATTAGAACACATCACTGAGGTGTAAAGACAAGAAAATGCTGGGACCTCAGTTAAAATACCACAAACTACTACACATACACAAACAGTTTGCACATCTGTCCTACGTGAAGGACAAAACTGGGCTAAGTCTACGAAGAGTAAGTCTGATTTTATGATGTTGTACGTGCCTTTGATGTGATGTGAGATACTAGGTAGGTATACATTGCAATTTTATTGACACAGAATCATTGAAATGTAAAATAATGGTCCTTTCTGCAGTTGTCTATATATTTATAATAAATTGCCTTTAGATATGAGAAAACATTATAATTTAGTAGCATTTAAAAAAGAACTAAAAGTTTTCCTATTAAATAAGCAGTATTACTCAATTGATGAGTATATGAATGATGACACAAGTGTAATTTTATACATTAATGTTGTTTTGTTTTTTGTTTTATTTGTATGTGTAAATTGTATTGACAAACATTTCTACATTGTGGCAATATATAACCTAAACTAATGCATTGGATTGTGTTGTTTGTTACATGAAAGAAATTAATAAAGAATTTTGAAATTTAAATACATAAATTGTAGAATCTTTGCATTTTATTAATTTTCAATTCCACATGCTCTAATCTCTTTCCACCATTTTCTATTATAAAGTTTTAACATCACACACATGTGAAGTATGTTTAACCTATCTCGTGATAAGTAAGTTCAGTTGGTACATGTTACCTTGGTGATATTGGAGATATCGGCAGGACGATACTGCGGTGCTAGGGTAGACTCCACGTCCTTACGTTTCACTGTGCGACGTTTCTTAGCTGCAGGGCCTGTGAAGCCAGTGGCGTGCTTCGTTGCAAGTTTGCCTGCTGCCATCTAAAACACATGCAAGCACTCGATCATGTTGTTTACACATATCGATAATAATAAAATGGCAAGCAAGGCTCATATAGCAGTTTTTTTTTTTTTTTTTTTTTTTTTTTACATTGGTTATTCATATTTTTAGTACATTGTTCGCATATATCTACATTTTGCGATCAGTGAGCTATGCTCATACAAAAGTATGAAAGTCTTACAAAGAAGAAAACATGATCAATTATTTTAAAGTGAACAAACACCTCATAGATATTTTAAAAAATAAAATATTTTCACATAATTTATCCCATGTTTTATTTTTTTCCCCCGTCAATATAGCGTATAGTTTGTAAAGTTTGAAAACAGTCAGTCATGCATAGTTCAGCCTATATTTTTTTTAATTGATGTATTTGAAATATGACAATCTCAAGCCATTGTTTTGGGGGCAGAACACAGAGCCCACTGCAGGAGTCAAAAATCTTGTCAAATTTTCATTCGTGGAGAAAGCAAAGCAAGCAAAAAAAAAAAAGAAAAAAAAGAAAGGGAAGGGAAGTTGGCAAATGCCAAATTTTGCTCAATTTCAGCAATATCTATAAAGCATAATTGTTAGCAAAATTGAATAACAATTATGCTACACAACACTATAACATGTTTATTTACCACTTCAAATATTAACACTTATACTTGATGACATATTGCGCAAACTTACATTTCTGATCTCTGCAAGCCGTGCAGTGGAGAGACAGTCTCTGACACACAAGTTGAAGCGTGCCGTCTGTACTCGAGGGAAGCGTAAAGTGCAGTACGCTCTGTACACAGTTGAGGGGACGATCTCACAGGCCTTCACCTGTAGCACACAAATACAAAATACCTATCAACATTATGTTAATTAAGTACCATATTCTGTGCTCAATTACTTTGAAACTTTTTGAATTACTGGATCCCCCCCCCCCCCCTATAGTTACAAGATGATAAATTATCATGTCGAGATATAATTTCTGTTCTGTCCTAAACAGCTCATAATCTATGAAATTGAAAACAATTGTGCACGAGTAACACTTATTTGTAGTTTTTTAATTTGCCAAAAAATGCAATTTTTTCCTACACTAATAATGAGCAGGCTAGAATTACCAGCAAGGGCCTTATTTACCACAGTAGAAGTTCTATGGAGAGGTAAGTCGAGGTCTCACAAGGCTCAGTATTTTGTTATAAAAAAGTTTGGTTTACAACTGAGAGCTTTCGTCATATGTTAATGACATTATCAATCAAAGGAGAGATTTACTTGAGCACATCACTGAGTAGTGTTTTGTCTTGTACTGTCGTGTTATGCTCCTGCTGGAGTTGGTGGGGAGGAGTGGGGGTGGAGTTAGAGAATCATGCAGGGAAGGAGTGTGAATGAGTGAGGGAAAGGGAAATCACTATGTTTTTTTGTTTTCCTTAAATTGATATTTTCCTACACTCACATGGCCAATAACATTGGCAGAACATATCTTACCTCTAAAATAACGGACTTGTGTGGTTTGATCCAGACGTCAGGTTTCTCCGTACCCGAGCACAGGATGTCCCCAGGCTGATCTTCTTGCCAGTGAGGACTCAGTTTGTTCATCAACATGTCAAGCTCGTCCCTGGTGTAGCCTGAGCCCACTCTGCACAGCGACACAAACTCAGAGGGTTCAGCACCTGAGCAGAGCAACGTTATTACGTACAGTAGATTACTTATTGCCCTATGACAATACAGCAAGTAAAGTAAATAAAAATGTCTAGTTTTTTTTTTTTTTTTTTTTTTTTTTTTACATTAGAGGCAAATATCTAAAAAAAATCCAAACATTAAAAAAAAAATGCAAAAAAATAAAGTTTAAGACAAAAAAAATTCTTTACATATTTTATGAAGTATCATAAGTTTTTGTTCTGCTTATTTCATAGACAAATTGTTACAAAATTACGCAATGAGTGATGCAAACACATACATACCTGGCACAGTGGGTGAGACGGCAACTCCCAATAAGAACTGGCTGACCACACCCCCTCGCCTCCCTCCACCCCAGAAACCTCCAAGTATGATGACATCAAGATGTTCCATCAAGGCATCGTTGTACTGCAAACAACAGACAAAGTCACAGAATAAGATACAGACCATGATGTTTGAAAAATAAAAACCTAAATTTAATTAGATTTCAAGACCTACGTTTTTTTTAAAGGGGTTTTTATGATAATTGACAAATGAAATAGATTTGTTATGATGGTTTGGTCATGTGAATTTAATATTGTTTTTTCACAACAGCAGAAGGGAGGTCTTAAACATTGTCATTTTAATGTGGTTCAAAGATGTAAGGCTTAAATTAAATCTTTGTATTTATTTTATTATTAATTGTTCACTTTTTTTCTTCTCCTAATATGTAAATATCTCCTCAAATACTGCATGTTTTTGGTGTCCAAAGAATGATGCCAGTGTCTTTGTCTTGCAAAGCTGCATCAGAAAATCACACAACCCAAAAGTGTGAGTTTGACGTTTGTAAACTAGACCATAAATATGCTACATATTTTTTTTTTATGGTTTTAATTTTTATTATTTAGAATTTAGCTATGTATTTCTATATTTCTTTCTGTTTTTTCCAAGAAAAAGCTAAGAAAGTAGATTAAGCTTTAGTAGGTAAAAATTGTCTACACCACAGGAGAACTCAATGACTTAAGTTGATTGTGAACCAAGGACTAGTCACAGTTTACGTACCTCTGGCTTGACTTTCCACCAGCCTGCCTTCCTCTCACTAGGCCTATACACTGATAGATTAAGTTTTAGTAGATAAAAATTGTGTACACCACAGGAGAACTCAATGACTAAAGTTGATTGTGAACCAAAGACTAGTCACAGTTTACATTACGTACCTCTGGCTTGACTTTCCACCAGCCTGCCTTCCTCTCACTAGGCCTATACACTGATAGAGGGTCCTTCAACATGATGCCCTCGTCCTGCTTGTCTATGGCACGGTTCAGGCTTTCTCTGATCTCACCTCTGTAACATAAGGCATAAACATGAGGCAACACATGCTGTGCACATTTTATCTTATGAGAAATTACAAACCAAATTTTACTTTCAAACAACTGAATGAAGAAGAAACTACCACAGTTGGGATGATAAAATTACAATGAAACAATAGAAGATATCATGCATTGGTCTTGCTATAATGAAGAGATAATTTGGTGGAAATCTTGTTAGATATAATAAAGAACATATTGAATGATGGAAAATGAACTATCGCAGTGAGGTGTGATACATTTGAAAGAAAACAATAGGCAAAACCAGCAAGGGCCTTACCATAGTGAATTGAGTCCTATAGTTAGGTGACAAATCTTGCTAGCACAGATATAACAAACTAACACTTTGGATCAAATGTTTACCAAACTATGGGACTCTCTTCACTATGGTAAGGCCCTTCCTTGCTGGTTTATCCTTTTCTTTCAAATTTGGAATAGCTTTCAGCAAGAAAACTATACCAGTGTGTGCTTCCATCAATCCTTATACATTTGCAGTTTCTCTGTGTCTATGATGACTGACACACACACAAACTTCTTGTCTCTTGCAGTATAACTGCATGTGCAAAAAGCTATTGAAAGTGTCGTTTACAATCAAGATTTTCCCTGGGCATTTCTTCTTTAAAGTAAGACCAGTGCTGCTTTACTACACAGTTTCTTTACAATATTTCTTGCACTTGCGTTTGCATATTGCACAAATAAGTTATATTTATATATAGTTCAGGTTTAGCAGGCTAGACTTAATTATCATGTATCATACATGCTACAGTTCTAATTGACCCCTCTTTCTTTTACAAGTATATTCTATGGTAGGTGCTCTTGCTGATACGGTCTACTTTCAAATGTACATGACTTCAAACTTTATTGACAAGTGGACTAAACTTGTTTTAAAAACCACCCAGATTACTGTGGAAGTACTCACTCAGTCTTGACCTCCCAGCGAGGGGTGGATACGATGACACCTGACTTCTCTTTGAAAATATTCTTTAGTAGACTGAGCCTCTCACTGAGGGGTTTGTTGGTGAGCACCTCTGTGTTGAAATACAGCACGTCAAAGACGCAGTAACAAGGCACCGTGTCCCCGTCACCAGCTAGGAACTTGACATCCACATTCTGGCCTGTAAATTTTAAACCACATTAATATCTAGGTCTAAATACAGCACGTCAAAGACGCAGTAACAAGGAACCGTGTCCCCGTCACCAGCTAGGAACTTCACGTCCACATTCTGACCTGCACAGTTTAAACCACATTAATGTTTCTGCCTAACAAAATTTGATTGTATGTACCGCCATGACTTTAAGTAATTATTGAAGAAACAATATTTATGAAATTGTCATCATATTTTATATATCAAATAACTACTAAAATTACTAGAGAATTTCTTTCAGATACAGTATTATCTTTTATTTTACTCATGAATTTATGTAATGTGTTCTATATGAGTTAAATAAAATTAAAAAATAAAAAAGCTATTATCTAGTTCAATTTTGACTCAAAATATTCCTTACAATACAAATTTGCAGTCAAAAGTAGGCAATTTTTTTTTTTTTTTTTTTTTTTTTTTTTTACTGTATCAGTTAAAATATAATGTGACAAGCTCTGCATACATTGAAGTCAATTATACTACTGGCAAAGTTGTAATAAGTTATTGAGTGGTGATTTCACATATTTTAGTGCTTATGTGCTTAGTAAGTACTATGTTCACCTCTGGACAAAAGCTTCCAAATGGAGCTGCGATGAATGCTGAGTTTTTCTCATAAAGATAGCGTAGTGTGCTTGTGGGTCGCCTATATGTACTAATAGTTTGGAAACTTTTGTCCAGAGGTGTACATGGAGATTATATGAAAATAGCCTAAATTAATGAAAAGTGTGTTTTTATTGCTGCTTTTGATTGTAGAAGTTTGAAAATAAACTAAATAGTTTCGGATTTGAGTTTTTAACTTGGATTTTTAAATGACGTTTCAATTAAATTTAAAGATGCATTTGAACAAGTTTAATTTTAATTTATATTATTATTATTTCGTGCCCAGTTTGAGCTGACCTTTATGCCTGAACCTCTGCTTGACTTTGTTCCAGGCCATCATCTCGCCATCAATGATGAACGTACTGACGTCTGGTGACAGTGCAGCTGCCAGGCGAGGGGTGAAGGAGCCGGTCATGGCGGTCGCTCCAAAGTTGTCTGTGTAGTCAAAACCATTCCTACACACAGCAAAATACAACATGAGTTTGCAATACAACTCAAATATTACAGTTACAGTAGTTGTGTAAGTTAGGGTTATAGGCATTTATTGTGTTGATGTATAATCAGTTCAACCTATATATTACCTGGAGAAGTATCTGAACCTTCCGTTGAACTCTCTGTGTATCTGGACTCTCTCACCATCTAGTTTGGTCTCCACCAGTAGAGTGTCTCTCTCAGGAGTGAAGAACTTGTTCAACTTTCCGATATCTGCTCTATCAGCCAACATTGGAGCAAAGGGCATCCCTATGGACACTGCTACCTCATTGAGACGTCGTGCAGGGTCCACCAACTTCTCACATACCTGGGGTAACAATCAGGTAAAATATTAACAACTCTCACTCCAATATTGACAATAAACAACAATTGCGTCATGTCTTGCGTTAGTGATTGCTGGGTTTTGAGAAGGCACACCTGATTGGCTATCTGTTTATTTAAAAATCCTCATCACATAGTTTTTTGTTTTTTTCCTTCCCTATATAGGACAATTATTCAATTTACATGTTTTACATTGGTTCAGACGCTTAGTTTAAAGGGCAAAAGTCCTCTTTCACAGTTCTTTACAATGTCTTTAAATCAAAATGTAAATACTGCATAATGTTCACCTAGCTAAGGACATAATGATTGGTTGCTGGGTTTGTATGTCATCAATATCTTCACCTAGCTAACGTAAGGACATGATGAGTGGTTGCTGGGTTTCCATGTACTCAAACTGAAGTACATCAAACCACTCACTGTCAGTTAAACTTCAGTTTCTTGCTGACTGCTTTATTTATTAATTATGTAATTAAAAATGTGTTGTACTCACACTCTCCAAATTATTACAGACGTCAAACAGTTTCTCTGCGTCAGGATGGATGCAGTTGAAGATAGACGTGCGACCAACGCTAAATTTGGTGTGCTTCAGTAAGATACGAATCAACCACTTCTGCTCAAACACTGACGTCGTGCGAAGTAAGTTCTCTAGTACGCTGTCCATCAGAGCTGCAAAGTACAGTAGTTATTTAGTTAATCATTTTGTTTCATTGCAATAAACTGGTATGATTTTATTTTTTTAAGTTTTTTGTTATTTTTTTTTTCAACAATGTAAAAAAGTGGCTAGATGTTGTATTGGCTAAAGATGGCTACAAAGTCCAGTATAGACCCCACGCACCGTTCTCATGTGCCGCATGATGCTGAGCCAACTTGTCCAAATGTTGGTTAACGTCTCTCACAGTCATCTTGCTGGGCTCTGCCTTGATCAGCTGCTGCAGCACGTGACACGCAACAGCAGCAAAGTCCCCCATCAAGTCTGTGCCGTGGTTTGAACTGGGAGCTCTGTAGTTGAGCAGTCTCTTGGCGTCATCACCCTGGGGTGGCAGACACAGCACTCTGACGTAGCGCTTGGCCAGCTTGTTCTCCTTCACTCCATATGAAGCACGACCTCTGTCCAGAGAGGGCAACATGAGCCGAGCAACTGGGTACAGTCCTGCCTTCTTGTCCTGCAATATCAAAATCAGTAACTGACTGTCTGCAGCAAACAATATTATATAAAAACAAACTTTTATTGCTATTATTTGATAGCAATGCTTAGGCTTTACAGCATTGCTCACTCTTACAGTAAACCCCAATTCTGTGTCACCAAGGTCCTCAACTTTGCTGCAAGGCCTTCTCCACAAGTTACCAGAAGTTAGCACTGATATAAGATACAACTAGCACACAAGGTTACCCTGACTTTGCTGTTTACTTTACGTACCTCAGGGTCCGTGGCCTGCGTCACCAAGGTCCTCAACTTGTCCATGAAGCTCCTCAAGATGAAGTAACGTTTCTTACGATGTCTCCTGCTGACCTCCTCAAACATCTTGCACAGGTCTATGAATGGCAAGGAAGCCGCCATATTGGTGCCCTGTACAAAATATTTTTATAAACGTAAATCTCAGGATATTTTGTTTCAGCTTGGTCATAGTAAATTGTATTAGAATATCTTGCAAAGGACAGTCATAACCATAGAATTATGTTTCTCGTATCTCAATACTTTAATTTAAATAAAATGTTATGGGTTGAAGCATAAATTCACACAACTTTCACGTAAGAATCCAATCAACATTGATTGTTGTATCGTCACGTAAGAGTTACGTGAGTTTACGTAGGCGTCATTGTGAACAGCCCAGTTTAACCAGAAGAAATAAGTGAAGAGATGTCTTGTAGATTGATGAAAATATCTTGCTAGCACACAGATCATTAGATAGCTTTCAGGACAAGTCTATACATGCATATCATCGGGTTAGAGCACAGAGATACTGCTACACTAGCAGCATGGTTCAAAACATTATATAAAAAGATAAGAGTTTTGACTTTCCTACTTTTGTAGATACACAGTCTGTGCTCTAGCCTGACGATATGTGAGTGCGCACCTTCGCCAGTCCTTGCAGACTTAGCAAGAGCAAAAGTACAACTGTAGGATCTGATCAAGGCCCACACACACACAAGTACTTCTTGTCTCTTGTAGTCTTACTTTGAAAGCCATCCAATATGTTCTTCATTATCTCTGTGCTAGTTAAGATGTTTCACCAGTGCTAGTGTGCACTAAATAAGTTATGAAGTTTTCAATTTTATTATATTATCTAGACAGTTTCATGTCCCTAAATAATTCTTAACTTAAGTACCTGGCATTTTACAATGCTTTCTTTCTATTTCAAACATTCAGAATAATATATTTTGTTATTATTTTTATTTTACTGAGTTGATAACTCAAAATTGATTATTTTTTCTAGTAGTTATTATAATTAATTATTACTACATTATTTTAGCCATTACTGTGATTTAATTGTGATCGTGAAATAACTTTTTTGTTTTACTAAAACATAGGTTAACTAACTGCTTTTCTTTTTGTATAATATTTATCAATAACAATAATAACACTAGCAATATGTTATAAAATGTTGAAAACTAGCACGTATGTTGGTAGAACTTTAATTAACAGAAATATATATATTTTTTTTAATGAGTAGGATTTAAGAAAATGATTATCTTGGTATGAAAAAAAATACACTTTTCATTTTGACAAAATAATTTATGATTTATTTTATAAAACATTTAATTTACATTAATTCTGTACAAAATTGATGAAATTAAGTTTTTAATAAATAAAGAAAAATGACTGACATGATGACAAAATGGTTATAGAACAAATCAACAATATAAAGTGACCAACATTAACATAAGGATCCATAATATATATTTATGGACAACAAAAGCCTGACTGAACTCACTGGACATCTCATTGCAAAAAATAAATAATGACAAAAAAAAAAAAAAAAATAAAAAAAAAATAGATTGACAAAATCAAATAGTAACCTCGTATCTTAGATTTTGATGTTTTCAAGTTTACAGTAGCACTGTAGCTCAGAAAAAAATTACAAAATATTAACTTTTATTTTATCCTAAGGCACATGTATTGCACATTACTTCAGCTCAGTTTCAAATTTTGCCAGCTGATGGTGTCTTTGTAATTAACTAATTAGTAACAAAAAACGACTTTTTTTGTGTAATTTTGAAAACAATGATTTGAAAAGTGCATTTCCTCTGAAAGTACATGAGATAAAAATTTCAAATTCAAACAACCAATAAAGGAAATATTGATTATTCATGCCATGCATACAAAAAAAAATTGCAACCAACCCCTTTGCCAAAATATGCAAAAAACGTAACTTTGAAACTACAAGGGTTTAGAAGCTGAAAATCAGTTTAGAGCCATAAATTTGTATTGGTAAAATGATTTGATACTTTAATTGAAATAACCTTAAAATAACCCCAAATTATGATTTAAAATTCTTGAGAGCGCCTAATAAATGCAGCCCGCAGCACAATCAGCCTGTAAAATGCAACCCGGAGTACATATACTTTTTAAATAAATATATATTTCCTCGCACAAATAACTGAACAAAATAATTTGAATGGTTTCATATTACCAATACACAATTCTACCCCTAAAGTGATTTTCAGCTTTAAAATCCTTGTAGTTACAAAGTTACGTTTTTTGCATATTTTGGCAAAGGGGTTGGTTGCAATTTTTTATTGTATGCATGGCATGAATAATCAATATTTCCTTTATTGGTTGTTTGAATTTGAAATTTTTATCTCATGTACTTTCAGAGGAAATGCACTTTTCAAATCACTGTTTTCAAAATTACACAAAAAAAAAGTCGTTTTTTTTTACTAATTAGTTAATTACAAAGACACCATCAGTTGGCAAAGTTTGAAACTGAGCTGAAGTAATGTGCAATACATGTGCCTTAGGATAAAATAAAAGTTAATTTTTTGTAATTTTTTTCTGAGCTACAGTGCTACTGTAAACTTGAAAACATCAAAATCTAAGATACGAGGTTACTATTTGATTTCGTCGAGAATATAAAGTGATCAACATTAACATAAGAATGTCTATGTTTATGGATGGTACAAAAGCCTGACTGGACTCACTGGACATCTCATTATAAAAAATAAATAATTACAAAAAAGAAGAAGATTTGAAACATAAAAAAAAGTTGAGTGAAAAAATAAAACAAACTGACAGCTCAACAATGCTAACAAAGTGCTAGCAGACGACTTTGTGTTCCTGTCTTGATTTAACATGCTTTCTTATGGGACAATGAAGCAGTTGCAACTGTAATTGCTGAGTCTCCAATATTTTGTTTCCTTTAATTTTAAGCAATTGGGTTACATTTAATTTTTCTTGCTTGAAATTCAAGGAAACAAAATCCTTAAGGATTCAAAAGCTGAATAGCTCAAATTTGATGATTGAGAGAGAAATCTAACTTAATTAATTAACAGCTGCTTCAGAAGCCATGTCAAATGAAGCCAGTCACACAAAGTCATCTGCTAGCACTTAATTACTATTATTAAGATGTAATGATTAAAAGTTGATAGAGCAACACAGTTCACAGTTTTTAAGCCTTGCATGAAGGCGTCACTGTCAATTACCAGCTCAGTTTACCATTGACCAATTTTTCAAATCTACCTCAAGGTCACTCTATCATTTTTTTATCAACCATCTGTTAGCAGGTGAAATTGCAACATTAACAATTGACTTCTTCCATTAAAAAAAAAAAACAAAAAAAAAAATTGTAAATTTAGATCACAAGTTTTTAGCTGCTCATTGCTTTTTTTTTATGTGGGAAAAAAAAACAACAGAAAACAAAATCAAATGCATATCATTGATACAAGAGTTGCAAAATTTTAGTGAAAATATAAACAAACTGAAGAGGTCAACAATTTTAATACAGTGATAGCAGACTTAAGAGGTCAACATTACTAATTAAGTGCAAGCAGACCACTTAGTGTTAAAGTCTTTCATGAACATGGTTTCTTAAAGAGGAAATGAAGCGGCTGTCACTCAAGTTAAAAAATTGTTGTTGTTTAAAATTGTACTGTAACTTACTCAATCTCAAACTTATTGTTCTCCTGAACTTCAATCAATTTTGAAAAAAAAAGGGGGGGGAGGGGCTCCAAGTTTATGTTTTTCACAAACCCCACTTTTGCTAGTAATGTTGCAAACTAAAATACAATTCTGTTAGGAACGGAGAACGAGGTCCCAAACTTAAATTACAATGTAGTCCACTAACACTTTCCTTGCTAACAAAGGGTTCCCGGACTGCTTGTAAATGAGAGCCAGGTTGAACGCTGCTTCCTTAGTCAAGTCCAAGACTTGCAGAGAGATGTCCAAGGGAGGGACCTCGATAGCTTTCTTGTAATACTCCTTGGCTAGCTCCATGAGGCTCAGTTGGTGCATGGCACGTCCTAAGTTGTAGTAAATCTCCTGGGCACACTTACCCCCTCTCATACGTGCGTACTCCTCTAAGAAAGCCTTGGACTGCATCACCACAGTCTGCTTGTCAGTGACATGTTTCTGACACGCTATGTGTGTCCACGTCACCCCTAACATCAGAGCAGTGTACGCTGAGGGAGAGATCTTGTGGCGTGACCCATACTCTACTAGCGCATCTTTGTAAGCACCAGCGATGAAGCAGTTGTTGGCATAGGCAATTCCTGAAGCCCAATTAGAAGGATCTTTACTTAACATTCTTGTAACGAACCTTGTATGCTTTGAATCTTCAGGATGTCTTACGGCAACTCCATACAAATTCCATGCATTCGGTGAATGTTTATGACGATACAAGAATTCCTTGACCAAATTCCAACATAAATTAAAATCTCTAGCGTGTACTGAAGCAAATAAACATAAAAATTCTAATTCTTTTTTATATTCATTCATAGGTTTTACATGTAAGCTTATAAATGCTAAACGTTTAAATTTAGCCGATAATTTATATTTAACACAAATATCAGATGCTTTCATAACCACTTCATGTAATTCTTCTTTAGTTGGTCCATTTTCTATTGAACGTTCATGAGTATCGCTACGTTTTCTATGATAATGTGCATTGTAAATATCTTTTAACTTATCTTCTTTGATATAACGACTGACGAGCTTCAATGCTACGTCCACTGTAGCTTCATATTGACTTTCTGTTTGTCCTAACAGTAGAAATTCCTCGTACAGAAGTCTAGGTTCTGGTTCTTTGGAGTGCAGCACAGCGAGAGCTTCTTCGTATCTGTCTAACTGACACAGCATGGAGGACAGAGTTAGACGTGCCTGTACGTGTTGAGGAGCAAGGTGCATCACGTTTTGATACGAAGTGACGGCAGCATCAGTATGCCCCAGGTTTCTCAGGCACTCTCCATGTGTTAGCCACACTGCAGCAAGACTGAACGCCTCGGACTCAACTAAAGGACCTAACAATAACATAGCTTCTTCGTAACGACTTTTAGCCATGAGAGCCTCTACGATATCAAGAAATAGGTCACCTTGGTCCTCAGGATTACCTTGTAAGAAAGGTTCAAGTAACTTAGACAATATTTTGGCTTCAATGTCAAGTCTTACAAGAAATACAACTAGCTTAGCTCTCAGATCTGCAGCTAAATTTTCAGGACAACTACAATACATAAAAGGAGGTTCTGTAGGTTTTATATCAACACCACATTCTCTTTTTAATATATTTAAGCCCTTGATATTCTCATTCTGTTCACAATGAAGCTCTACTAACAAATGGATATCGTCTTGCAAGGCACTGGTCTTGCATGCATTAATGGCACATTCCATGATTCTCGTAGCTCTCGGGAGATTGTTTTCTTGGTGAAACTCTCGAGCTGCAATCTTGGCTTGCAGTAAGATCAGCCTCCCGTGTCGTTGTGTGATTTTAGGTGAAGCACAGAGTGTCTCTACCATACTCTCTCGAGCTTTTTGTGCTCGTTTAGACTCACCCATCGACTGTAAGAGTTTGATTTGACGTAAGCGAGGATCTGGGTTGTGGCGATCTTTCTTTATAGCTTGAGCAAGACACGTTAATGCTTGATCTTTCTCACCCAGTTCTAGTGATGTTTCAGCTAGCTGGACCCACTCGTCTGAGTTCTGTGGTGAGAGATGTGCGGCAATGAGAGAGTAATGGTGAGCCAGAGCGTGGTTCCCTTTGTCTCTCTGCACCAAGGCAAGTAACTTGTAAGGGCCCGGAGCCTGCGGTACTTGTCTAATAATCTCCTCGCATATCTGAACTGCAATATGCTTCTCATTTTGAGCATACTTTAAATTGGCCTGTCCTAAGAGATTACTCAATACAGGAGGCAAAACACGTCTTATTCGTGGTCCACTTGATAAAGGTCTAACACCTTTTCTACCTTTAATCCTAGCAGAAGCATCAAATTCTTCACAAAATGCTTCAGCTTCTTTATCTTTTGGTTTCTTTGTTTTCTTACCAGGATGTGGTTCATAATCTTCATCACTAGAGTCTACGTTATCATCGTCTCCGTCCGTTCCTCGTACAAACTCTGAGAATGTCAGTTTGCCTGTGAGGTAGCGCTGAGTGAGGTCATTGATCCTCATAGCTTCCATATCATCTTCATTGTCACACTCGGAGTCTGGGCTTTCATAACGATCACTATCAGCCTCTGCTACTGTACTAGGCTGCTGGGCAACCATAGTCTCTCTACCAGTTTGAACCTCACTTGCAGTATTGTTTACCGTCTCTGTAGCCGCCACTAAACCGTCATCAGTATATATCGAGTCCACTAACATTCCTAACTCCGCTTCTTCAGCATTTACATTTTCATTTAACAAATTGTCATCGTCAATTTCCACGACGTACGTGACCACCTGCGAGTCACCGCTCTCCATAGCAAGTTTATTGCGTAACTACGATAAATACAACACCAAAGTTTACGTATTTTTAACTTACACTGTTTAATAAACTCTTCTGTTGGAATAAATCACAGCATACTTAATTATTCACGACGAAATTTGAAGAAAAATATGAAGACAATGTGAACGACTTTTGTTGTTGTATAAAAAAAACACCGGACATTTCAAATGAGCATCGAAATGCGGAGTAGGAAAAAAACAATATTTGAGCGGCAATACTTATGAAAGTTTTGGCGGCGTGTGACAGGTGTTTTCATCGAAAAGAACTGTAGAAAAGGCGAAAAATATTAAATTAACAAGCTTAATATCAGTAAAGGCAAGCATGTAAATAATAAATATGCAATCAACTAACAAATATCCGTCCGAGTTTGTTTTATAACTATTAATGGCAATACAAATTTCTATAATTAAATATACAAAAACTATTTCCTCTTTATTTCTATTCTACTATTTTTCTTGGTTTCTACGTTTTGGGCAGTCAATTTTGTTGTCTTTAACTTTTCTCATCATTGGATTTTATTGTTTTTTTAATTAATAATTATGAGCTCAAACTTCATTCTGGTACACAAATCAGAGCTATATATATAACATTACTGGAGAATTTATTAATTTTATTCTACTTCTGCTCTGCGTTTTGTTTTGTACTGCATGTTGCAGAAATATTCATATAAATAATATTTGAGAAAATGTATACAGAGGGAAAGTTACCTCGGATCTTAATAATATAGCCTGCTGTATTTAACCCATACATAAGCATAAATAATTTTGTTTTCAAATTGCAAAATAATATAAAAAAAATTATTATTTTGGAAATCAAATTTTGTATGGGCTTTATTGCCTTTAGTTTTGATCTCCTGTAGTGCAACTCCTTTTGCGACCATGTGCAATATATATATATATATTATTATTTACTATAATGTTTGTATATTTTATTTGCTCAATATGTATTTGTTATTATTATTATTGTGCCATGCAGCATAATTATGATTTAGCACAGATTTGTGTTTTCTGGATGCGTTGCTCAAATCAAGTTAGAATATTGTTTCCAGTCAGCATTTTATTATATGTTGGTATATTTAAAATTTAAATAAGTAACACAGAAACTCTCCAAACTTACAGACTTCCTGACTTCACGGACGTTGAAGTAATTGGCAAGTTCAAAAGTCTTACATATATGATATCTATATTTCTACTCTACATATTTCATTTATTGTACAAAAATGCATAATATGTCTAATTTTGAAAATGCAAACAATTAAAAATTATACTGCAGTACAACTTTTGTAATGAGAAAAACTACACAAAATTTAGTGGTTAATTTTATTTCATATTATAAATCGTCCTGAGTCAATAGATATGTGAATTGAATTTTTAATTTTCAGTTCATTAATTATTTTTAATTGTTTTTTGAAAGATGCTAAATGACATCACGGTGCGGTAACTTATGCAAGTATATGCATGGGAAAAAGCTGCCGACTGTGACGTCTTTTTTTTATTTCCAAAAATTAATTAAAGTACTTAAAGGCGTAGAACAACTTGAACAAAAAAGTTGCGTAATATTCTAACAAACCTGAAAATCAACGTTGATTTGGCCGGAGTAATTTATTTCTAATTTATTTTCCATTCACAAAATGACACTGGCGGTCACTGACGTCACAGCTCGCCCGGTTTACGCGCGCGTAAAACAAGCAAACTGTGACGTCAGTGACCGCCAGAGGTATTTTTTTGAATGGAACATAAATTAGAAATAAATTACTCCGGCCAAATCAACGTTGATTTTCAGGTTTGTTAGAATATTACGCAACTTTTTTGTTCAAGTTGTTCTACGCCTTTAAAAAGCTCAAAATTTGAAGTTATGTAATATTTATATTTGTAAAATTATCTTCCTTTGCTTTTTATTCAACTGTTTAACTCGTAAAGAAAGGCTCACATATAATGATTGTACGAAAATGATGATACAATGCTTTGTTATAATGTTGTTATAATGTAGTTTTAGGTTTTCATTTATATATATATATATATATATATATATATATATATATATATATATATATATATATATATATATATATATATATATATATATATATATATATATATATATATATATATATATATATATATATATATATATATATATATATATATATATATATATATATATATATATATATATATATATATATATATATATATATCTTACTTCCTATTTTTAAGCTTATTATTATTATTATTAATATTTCATGTATGACTATAGAAATGTATGTTAATCTTTAATTTTAATTTTATAGATGTAAGCTATAATAATTTTAAGTTTTAGATGTAATGAGAATTTGACGTGATCATGCATTTATGCCACTGATTGTAACAAAAAT
This sequence comes from Ecdyonurus torrentis, assembly GCA_949318235.1. Lineage (NCBI taxonomy): Eukaryota > Metazoa > Arthropoda > Insecta > Ephemeroptera > Heptageniidae > Ecdyonurus > Ecdyonurus torrentis. The sequence continues at coordinate 52,868,625 of OX439130.1, forward strand.
AAATAAATAAATAAATAAATAAATAAATGTTCTCTTTTTAGAATATGAAATAAAATTACCCCCTAAATTTTATTGGTCATCCTCATACTTTGAAGGTCATACATACGTCGGGTCAGAAGAAGAAAAAAAAAAGCACGTAGGAGAAAAATGGAAATAAAATTCTATTCATAAGTTTAATAATTAAACATATATTTAATTTAAATGCATAAATCTAGAGTAACGAGTCTTTCAGGTGCCATTTCTTTGACATTAACAATTAAAAATGGACCAACAAACACATTTTACCACAGGTGTTAATTATAGTTATAAAATTTAAATTACTTTAATTAAGTTAAAAATTATTAATTTCAAATATTTATAATTATATATATATAAAAAATATTCTTTTGTTGTAACATAGAAACTAATTTTAAACAAAAAATTTCAGTTATCTTCTGGTTTTTGTGCTGCTTGAATTTCCTGAAACAAACAAATAATAATAATAATAACTACAAAAATTAACTCGTAATTCATAAATAATTAATTGATGACTTTTTGTAGTCCATATTTGTAAGAATAGGAAAGAGGTATTTTTTTAAAATTAGTATTTAAGTTTAATAATTTAAAGTATGAGAAATATTAGTAGTAATAATACTTAAATTTCTTTTACCCCCCCCCCCCCTCTCTCTCCCAAATCAAAACTAGTCTCTAGCCACTCCAGTCCCAGTGTACAACAATAATTACATAAAAAAATAGGGGAAAAAACTCGAAAATTTGAGATAACAACACAAAACTTGGACCAGAAAACGCCCCTGAATTTACGTGATTTTTAGCTCTATTTTGAGCATTTTAGAGTGAGTAGGAGGTCTAGGGTAGCAAGAAAACTTTTTTGACAAAAGAAAAATATTTTCGTCATTCTGAGAGCCGCACAAAAACGTGGTTAAAATTTACGACAGGGAAATAATTTTTTTTTAAAGTCGGGGACTGAAGAGGCTAGTAACACGAATTAATTAATAAAAATAATTTTAAGTATATAACAGAATATAGAAGTCACATCATTATTATTTGTATTATGTTGCACCGAAGTAGTGCTGCAGTTTAAATATACATAAAATCAACGTTGATATGTATCGTACTGTATGCATGGTTTATATAACATTTAGTAAATATTAATTTAAAGATAAATTAACTCCGAGATTATAGTTCATCTTTACTTTACAACAACTAATCAGTCTTAAAATAAAATGTGCACGTATACACGTACAGACTCTGAGACATAACATTTTAATCTAATTCGGTTATATCGCGTGCATTGATATCGTGGAGACTTAAACGAACGCAATGCTATACATACATACAGTATAAATATAAAGACATGATAGTATTTCCTTGAAGACAATGAAGGGCAAATTTTGTGTCACAGTGAGTGTTTGTAAACAATGCTAACAGATAAATATGATAATAATAATTAAAATATTGTAAGAGTCTTGTATTTATTAAACTGAATTAACTTATTAAGCCATTATCAAATAAATTTTACTATCATATTCTAGCTTTATTAAAATTATATATTATTTTGAATGTATATTGATATGTATATACCTTATTTCTCTTCTCTCCAAATCGCGACCAGAAGGTGACTGTACTCTTCGTGCGCTGTCCAGTGCGGGCATTGAACACCGAGCAGGCATCGAAGGGAGGACAGTAAAGGTGCAAGCTGACCGCACGCTCCGTGTGGCTTGGGTTCTCTACGCGGTGGAGGCCCAGAGAATCTGCAAATATCAACAATATCAATTAATTTGTCATTACGTTTGGAATAAAATTTATATTTTCGTATGTGTTATAAAATAACAAAAGTTAATGTCATTACGTTGCATTTTTAATAAGTTTAATCTTACGGCTATATCACCAAATTAAATAATAACAATAAAATAAAAGTTATTCAATTTTTGCTACCGTGCCTATTTTCATACTTATTGTTTCATTTATTTAATTTTAGCTTTCAATAGGTAAAACTTGATAGTTTTTAAATATTTTTATTTTTTTCTAATGTGAGCTTTTTTTTTAATTAATTAAAAATACTTTCAGAGTGGTAAAAAAAAAACTAATCAACTCAAAATCTTACATGTTTTACTACCACATTGAAAGAACCAACAACAATACATAAATATATTTTTGCCATCTTCCTGTACTGCTGCATTATCATATATATCCTCTATTTCATTACGACGTTTTACCTATTCCAATTTACTGCATTAAATAGCAATTTGCATAACAAAATAAGTTAGTGCAGATAGTTAATGAAATATATTCTTAAAATATTAAAAGATTAAAAACAAATTAGTAAGGTACCGTAAACGTTGTCAGCAATTTTAATTAAAATTTGCAATTAATTAAAATTTATTTACTGCGTACTTTGCTCAACCAAGTTCAATCAAGGACAAAGTTTGTTCTCCGCGTACGCAATGTCAAAGTTGTGACTCCAATAAATTACAGTGTGTGATACACTGATAACCTTTTGCTTCACTGACTTACACATTTTTATGGTAGGACTTGTCTTACATTATCCAGCAAACACAGCTTTATGAAGCCGTACTCATGGTTAAAAATACTGTACTCGAGGACTTGACTTACATTATCCAGCAAACACAGCTTTATGAAGCCGTACTCATGGTTAAAGCTACTGTACTCGAGGACTTGACTTAGATTATCCAGCAAACACAGCTTTCTGAAGCCGTACTCATGGTTAAAACTACATATACTAGAGCTATCACTCGAGGACTTGTCGTGAACTTCAAGTTTAAGTCATACACTTGCCATAAAGCTGCAAGAAATGTTGGCACGTATCGTACGTATACTAAGGACATATAGTTGACATAGTGATGCGGAGAAAACATTGCACATTTCCTACACTTGAACTGATTGTTCAGTGCGCAAAAATGTACTTGATAAGTACTTGATGCCATGTGACATAAATGTTCAATTCACGTACATTGCGAAATTGAGAAAATGCACTTGACGGAAACTTGGGTTTGCTGGTTAGTTTTTGTAAAGGGCTGATATTTTGTTCAATTATACGATTATCGTATTAAAATATAATTATAAACTTTTTTTTTAGCAAAGGAGAATTTTAATCTTTTGTGGGAATACAAAACTTTTTAAATAAAAAATTTCCCGACTGCAAATATATAGTTTCTACAATGGTTTTGTCAAGCCACAAAGCATAGATATAGTGCTACATCGCAGACATACGTATTTCAATGTTGTAATGTAATGTAATGTCGTATCCTCGTGAGCTGTCATCGTCATACGTACCATTGATATAGCATACTTGGTTGAGGCCAAGGGTAGTACGTCCTTCCTCCCTCAGTTCTTCCTCGTGACCTCCCTTGGCAGCTTCCTCGGTGGGCCACGCAAATCTCACCTCACTTAAGGTGCCTTGTAACATCTGCAGAATACAAAACATCATTTACGTCACTTATTGAAACTCTCATGTATACGAGTTAGCATCATCACACATGGAAAATATAAATTACGTAATTTATATTACATTGAACAATTTCTTATTGTAGAGCACAAATATTGCTATTTTGTAATAACATAAGTATAATTATGCTAAACATCTTAATTATACTATTGTAGTATTAAAATCACTATACAATGTAGCATAAATTATATTGCTATATATTGTAGAGCACAAATATTGCTATTTTGTAATTAACATAAGTAATTATGCTGAACATCTTAATTATACTGTTGTAGTATTAAAATCACTATACATACAATATAGCTGCATAAATTATATTACTGCATTGAGCTAGCATAAAATTATTGTATATTTTTTTCCGTGCACTAATTTACATTTAACCAAAATAACAAAATGTCTTTAATTTATGCTGCATGTGTAATTACTGGATTACATGGACGTAATGAAGTTATCTGTTTTATTTTCAGTTACATTTTTATCAATAACAATAAGAAAACATAAACTTTAATATGATACTAAATTTGATGGTAAAGACGATAACTTGTTGAATATATTTTGGACTTTCAACCTCTCTATTCTATGCAAAGACAAAATACGTAAGCTGGCATAAATATTACTAAATTATAACAATATACATAATTAATAATTAAGTATTAACATTCCTATGCAACGGAGAAAAAAATATAAAGAATATAGAATATAGAATATAGAATATAAGGTGCATGCATTCATGTTAAAGTCAATGCCATGTTGGATAACTCAATAACATAGGCGGCATAGGAAAATAAGTCATTTTGCCAGTTTAAAAACACTATGCACTAATTTTGATATAGCATTGATGCTGTAAATATATTGAATTAGTATCTGAAGTATGTGAGAAAAATAATAGCAACAAAAAATTAACCAATTTCCTAAAGAAAAATGCCTAAAACAAAGTTTTTCCTATGCTGAGCATTGTTATTCACTACTCCAGTATGGCCTTCAAGCGCATTAAATATGACGTCATGCGCATACACCCTAGATAGCGTGTATTAATTATACAATACATGCTATATTTTGTATAGCATATTTATTTACTATAGCTGTGCCACTATAAGCTTCATCCAATATAAGTTAAGTATAATTTCTTCTTTCCGTTATTTAACATGTCATTATGTATGTGTATATACTGTACATATATATGATAAATTATATTGCATATAATTTATGCATGTGTGCATAAATTATATTGCTAATAATAAAATGTTAATGGATGAAACGAGCGAATTATAAAAAAATATATATCAAGTATAATTTTTCACTGTTATTATTTAATATTTGGAAAAAAATGATATTTTGTAGAGATGAATGTTCAATCAAAACCTCAACTGTAATCTGAATTATTTGTAATCAGCCATGCATACAACACACGTCAATCACAGGCTCAATTCACAGCTGTTATCTCGATCAGCAAGGAAGATTTAATTATAACTTAATTATCAGCTCATTATCGGTGAACTTCACACCTCGAAATAAGTTACCTTTTTTCGCATTAAAAATAGAGAAAAACAGCAATAAAAACTGAACTTCTGTGTGAGATCAGATTAAAGGGATTAACTTGGGTTATAAGTTTTTGGGAGCTGGGTTACTTCACGGTCACTTGGTACATTTGCAAGTCAACGTTTGTTCAATATTTTACGACCATTGTGTTCGTATTATGTGATTTGGAAATTTGCGAGGTTATTGGAGATTGTTATTTTGTCAATAATAAATAAATACACACACGCATTTTTTTTAAAAGTACTATCATTTTAATTGCAAGTTTATTCCTACCCCTAAAAATTACACACATTTCAGTTGGACTCACAGTGACTCCATAACCAAGCAATTCTCGTGGAAAAAAATAAAAATAGCAATTAAGTGTCTCTTGTTAAATTTGTTTAGAGATCAGTACAAAAATAAATAAATAAAATACAAGTATGGTCCCGCAATGCTTAGGGATAGAAAATTAGAGGCCTCTCTATATCTGTTTTCCACACCTTCTATGATTTTGACACGAAGGTAACTGATCATTACATCAAATTTATCTATTAATTAAAAAAAAAAAAAAACTGCCAAAGTGTACATCCATATGCAGAGCAATGTATGTTTTACCTTCATGAAGCAGTGAGCATCAGCGTGGTCGTGTATCGCCGAGCCGTGACTCTCTCCCCAACATAAGATCATCAGGTTAAACTTTCCATTACCTTCATCCACCAGGTTGCGTGTATACCTGCGCAGTGAACAAAAATAGCACATTAATAGCACAAAGAGGGATAACAAATCATTCAAACTTTACATTATATATCTTGATCAATTATAATTTGAGGAAGGGGCAGAGAAGTTTAAGTGATGTAAGAAAATCGAGTTCTTCCTTTATATCAGAAAGTATTTACAAATCATAGCTGATCGTCGCTGTACAATAGAGGATATAGGGTGTATGCGCATGACGTCATACGGAATGCGCTTCGACGCCATACTAGAGCAATCAATCACATTGCTCAGTATAAGAACAAGCATTTTTATTTTATTTTGGAAAATCAATTGTTTTTGTTATTTATATTTTCCTCGCATATCTGAAAACTTATAATTCAACTTATTAACAGCAACAAAGCTCTCAAAAATATTGATTACATTTTTTTAAACTGGCAAAATGTGCCATTTTCCAATACCAGACCATGTTATTTAGTGCTCATAAATGGCGTTGACTTTCATATGAATGCGAACACCCTGAAGCATAATATTTTGTTGTAATGAATATGTTACTGGTTTTGAGCTAACATTAATTTTAACTTTATTATTGTTATGGCATTCCAAAATTTGTGTACAAAAATTGTCAGTGTTATTTTTATGACACAAACACGCACCTAATTCTAATTAGTAAAATAAAAATATAAATCATCAGTCATATTTAGTATACATCATTATTTAAGAATTTAATGTTGCATGGGATCTAATTATCTCATTATATGAATGATGATGATGATGATGATAAAATTAATGATGGCTACGAAGGTTAAATTATGCTGAGGAAAGTAGAACGAAAATATTTCCATGTTTGTTATCAGTGACCCGCGGGTCCGTGAGGAGACGTCGTGATGACGGTCACGGTGACATTACTGACCTCCCCCTCCCTCCCTCCCTCCCCTTACTTATCTGTATCTACATAATGAACATTGGGGAAAAGTACCGGAGCCTGCTGGGGCTTAGTGCGCGGTCACCTCATAATATGATACATTCCTTCCTATATTGGAGAAAATACTTGAAGTCGTATAGAACACCTTGAACAAAAAAGTTGTGTAATATCCTAACAAACCTGAAAATCAAAGTTGATTCGTCCGGAGTAATTGATTTCTAATTTATTTTCCATTCACAAAATGGCACAAGCGGTCAATGACGTCACAGTTCGCCTGGTCCACGCAAAATCAATGACTCCGGCCAAATCAATGTTAATTTTCAGGTTTGTTATGATTACTCAACTTTTTTGTTCAAGGTGTTCTACGCCTTTAACAGAGAAATTGTATTGACTCGTGACAGAATAAATAAATCAATTATAAATAAATAATCGTCTTTATTCATAAAAAGCATATAGAACAAAAATACACTAATTTTTTAAAGGGCGAGTTTTAAGCCATATGTAATAAAGAAAGAATTCAATAAAACCTTCACCTATCAAAAATATATAGTTACTTGAATTTAAAAAAAATTATTGGTTTGAGATTAGAGCAGATTAAATTGAAAATTAATAAAACGTGAAGATTAAATTCTCTAATTTATTTTATAGCAACCGCAATAATTCTTTTGCTAATTTTTATCATTATTCATTAGTTACTTGAATTAATTTAAAGTAAGAAGGTACCCAAGCTGTGGTATCAAATTTTGCTACATTGTCTTACGGGGCGCAGTAATGCAGACTTTTAATTTACATAATACTCCATAAATAAATACACGTCGACATTCTCGCAAGCAATAAAAAATTATACATCGCAATACATGTTATGCTTCAATTAAACTTCAAAATTTGTTATTTTTTATTATTATTATAAAAAATTATATATACTTTTTGCATTCAAATTCAATCATACAATTATAGTTTAATATATTTTTTACGGTGTCTCCAAACTTGTAGATCCAGTAAAAATCTACTAATAAAAAAAAATCATAACTTGTATTCCATTCTTTGAATAATATTATTTTCCAGTTTTAATGTATAGTTTCAATTTATATAATGAAAAAACTGAAAAAATGAATAACTTTAAGTTTTCTGGATTATTTTGCAGATACAATGTAACTTTTTTTTTTATAGCCATTCAGAAATCACTTTTACTTTATAAGGATTGTATTGAAACAGGTCCATTGTAAGTACAACAGTAAAAAAAAAGTATGTAATATTTTTTTTGGTTTTCATTAATAAAAAACTGATGATTGAGGCATCACTTTTCATATTATTTTATCATTATAAATTATATTAAGACTTTGATACATCAAGAGAGAAAAAAATATCGCATGTTGTAGGACCGCGAGCGGCCGCGTAATAAACCCGGATTTGCAAAAAAAAAAAAAAAAAAAAAAAAAAAAATTATTACTATACATCCTAAATTATTTTATGATTTTAAGTCTATATAATTTTTAATTTAAAAAAAAAAACGTGATTCATGCGACATTTCTGTCACAAAGCGTAAGAATTTCTATGTTGGTTATATAGTTATACTCCACAGCAAGCTTATTATGCTGTATAGAATAATCATTATATAATATTATAAGTAATTTATGTTTTGTTATAAAATTGGGCTAGGATAATTTATTATATCATTGTGGATTTATATTTGCCCATGTTATAATATCTCGTATTTAACATACAGTACTATAATATGATGTATGCCAACTTTTCAAAGCATACGTATAAGCTTCTTATAATTTTGATTTTAGAGGAGTTATCACATACAGTATATTTGCGTCATTTAGTTCTTTTAGTTCATGCTGTTGAGTTAATGTGATAATTCTATTGACTAATAAAGGAACAACTGTTTTGAAGCCGACTATAAGCAATTTCGATCACATCCGCTTCTGTTTCGAATTAATACGCATGCGTAGTAAGCAGAAACGGAAGCGGATGTGACCGAAATCGCTTATAGTCGGCCTCAAAACCGTTGTTCCTTTACTAGTCAATATGAATGAAATAAATTTAGTTTCAGGGAAAGAAATATATGCAAAGAGTGACCAGAAGAGTAAACAGGTATTATTGTTAAAATAATAATAAAACAAGAGCATGAAGGAAGAGAGTCTTAACTATGGTGTTATACAGCAAAGTAACTTTCCACCAGTATTAAAAAAATAAACTTCCACTGCAAAGTTACTTTACAACATATATTTATGTATATAGAGTCCAACCGCAACATATTTTGTTGTATATAGAAACACATGAAACATCAAATGTAAAACATAATTATTTTTTCCCTTGCGAAGAAAACAATTTAAATCATTATATTTTATGATGCTTGTTACCCGATAAAATAATTTTTATATTATATATAATAGCAAATTTCTAATAAAAAAACAAACATGAAAAATTTTATATAGAAACATTTTGATATAATTACAAAATTGATTTCTCAACATATTTTAGACTTAAAATAATTTTTTTTGAAAGTAAATAAAATAACTATCGATAACTTGTTTACAAAATTGTTTGTAATTAAAAATAATTAAATAACGATAATTTCGCTACATAGGATGAGATGGCAGAAATGTTCGTGTATACCTGAGTTTTAGTAAACTGCGCATAAGTTGTTTTAGAATTTGATTTCTCTGTCATTATTGATTGTGTGACGTACACGAGAGAGCTGAGAGAGGTTGGGGCAGTCAAATCAAGCCATCATATTTTACACTAGGTTTAAAACTAGTTATAGAGGCACGGCAGGCAGGCAGGCACACAGCACGGCCTACCTCAAAACAAGGTTGTTATTCACTCAACTTAGGAATAATCAAGAAATTTCACGCGTAGTTTGCAAATTGTTATGTTAGGTTTTATTTTGTTGAAACTTAGGTACTACAGAGCCAATTTTATACTTCAGTTTTAAAGACACATTTTTTCCCCATAATATACGTGTAAGGATAAAATAGCTCGAAATGTGAAATATGTATAAACAAAAAATTAGTGTTACTATGCAAAATGCTGACTTTTATGAATTTTTACTCCTATAAGGCCCCATGTTAATTTCAACAATTTTTGTGCCGATGGTATAACGCGTCTTGAAATAAATTTAAATAAATTTATCATTTTACTTTTAAAATTATATAAAAATATTAAATTATTTAAAATTTAAATAAATGTTGCAAGTATGAACATTTTTGTCATTATAAAGTTGTTACCATGAAAAGGTGAGGGTAAAAAAAAAAAAAATTCCCATTCACAATTGTGCCCATCGTAAAGGGCTTAAGCCCTCTACGATGGGCACCTTCGTAGTCCCTATTAAGAAGGTGTCCTGCTATAACCTCTAATAGATAATGTGCGTCTCTATTTTCATGGACGTTTCTATAAACCTTTATGACACTCAAGACGTTTGAAAAAAATCAATCCTTCAACTTTGTTAAAAAAAAAAAAAAAAAGTCTATGAGCCCGCATACACCTATTTTTTATGGCCCCGCTAATTTTTGCAATGCGTATATTGATGACCCCGCTTTTTTTTTTTTTTTTTTTTTTTCTTCTTCTCCTACGTCTTAATGTTTATAAAATATTTTGAAAAATATTTAACGTGTATTTACCACGTTGAAGGCGCCTCCAAGGTTGAGTCAGCTATACCAAGTCAAGCAGGCGGCAGCCGGGCCCACTTTTGCGTGGTCATTAATTGCTTTGTGGGACCAATAAGCGCGCGGAGAGAGCGAGGGCTCGTCGCTACGAAGTATAGCAATACCGATATATTATATTTAAGCCAAAGTAACAAACAATTTACAATAGCAATACAGATAACAAAGTCAAATATTTGGCTTGAGGATTATAATATATAAGAATTAAATAACAATTGAGTAGATAATATTGATGTGGAATTTTGAGTTATATAATTTGGTTGCCATGGTAACAGCAACTTTTCAAGATAAAACTTATTTCGCAAGATTTATTATAATTTTTAACATCTATCACTACGCACGGATATATAAAACAAATCATGTGCGTACTGTATGTGCTACATTCGATCTACATGAAATGTTATATGTTATAATGTTTTGGAATTGCTTAAATAATTATGCTCTATATAAAATATTTGTTATGTTTAGCAGAGTATTTATTAATTATTATATATTATTCATATTTATTTCTGTCCATGTTAAAAATCTAATATAATAATAATAAAAGCTATTTACGCGTTTAAAGGAAAGAAGAGAAATCCAAGTGAAAATTGTTCATCAATAAAAGTATAATTTAAATTACTCTGTTTTATGTGCACGGAAAACTTAAATTTGAGAAATTATTCCACGTGGATGTAACTCTTCAGTATAAACCAATAACTTGGTTGACAAAAGTTTAAACAGTAACTTTTGTTAGTAAAAACGTATTTCTTCAGCAGTAAAGATTTATATATTAGATCTTAAAAAACTTCATCTAATAAATTTATTATAAAAAAAAAAGTCTAAATAGTAACTTATTATAGTCACTTTTTCCGTGCAGTTATCTCAAAAATCGTTTATTCTTACAATATGATTTTAATAATAGGATAATATAAAGTTGGCCTGCAAGTTTCCAGAGTGAATCTGATTGGTTATAACTCACTGCACTGCACGGTAACAAACATTAACTATAGGGTGGTTGCATTCATGTTAAAGTCGACGCCATAAGTGAGCGCTATAACATGGGCCAGTATGGGAAAATTGCACATTTTGCCAGTTTATAAATACTTTGCAATATTTTTGAGAGCATTGATGTTGTCAACAGGTTGAATTAGTTTTTCATTCAAGTATGCAAGAAGAATATAATAATAACAAAACAATAGCTAATTTTACAATGAAAATAGCCAAAACCTAGGTTTGTCATATGCTAGGCAATGTTATTCATTGCTCGACGAGCATCGAAAAGCATCCAGGATGACGTCATGCGCACACACCCTATATGGGCTGAGCAAAATGTCATACTTTTCACTAATAATTAAACTAAGGAAATATAAAGCGGTCTGAAAAATTCCTCTCTTGAACTGTACCGAAACGAAATGAATAACTTTCAATTTTAGTAATGCATTTCAGTGTATATTTGTGAAATTTTATGATTTCTTTGCGGTACAACATAATTATAGTATAAGTAACTCATGAAACTTCCAACATCGAAGTATTTTGCTGCACAAGTATACCGCGTAATTGTAATTAAATTTATTGTCCTATGTTGAAAATATTGAAATATTTTTCTTTAATTGTAACTTTATGTGCAAAATTTTTATGTGGTAATTTCATCATCATCAAGTTAAAGAAATATATTTTGGTATGCAAAACATGATATTTTAATGCAATAACATATCTGTGAATGTCAAATGCATGGAATAATATCACAATCTTTGACGTCATGAAATATGAATAACAAATCACTAAGAGAGAGAGAGGTTATAAAATATAAAATACTGGCTTCTTTTACAGGCCTAAAGAATTTGTAAAAAAAAAAAAAAAAAAAAAAAAAATCGCCTTCAAACATATATAATTATATATATCATATACAAAAGTTTATCATAGTATATTCGTATTGCTTATAATTAAATTCCTTCGTTCTAACTCCTCCATTAATATAATTTATGCTAAAAAAATCGCTTAAAGGATTTTGGTTCCATGTTCCTGCAATAATGCTGGTTTAGTGCAATAATAAAATAAATTACATATTTATTAGAACAAAAAACTTGCCTAATATCAACATCCTTACATACCTGAAAATCAACGTTTATTTTCAAGTATGTTAGGATGTTAGACTACTTTTTTGTACGTGCTGTACGCCTTTCATAATGCACTTATGTCATGTATAGGGTGTGTGCGCATGACGTCATAATAAATGCGCTTCGTTGCCATATTTGAGCAGCGAATAGCATTGCTAGCATAGGACAAACGTGGGATTTCGCTATTATCTTCGGAAAATAATTTTTGTTTTTTGTTTTTTGGTCATTATTATTTTTCTCGCATACTTGAAAACCTTATTCAACTTGCTAATAGTATATCAATTCTCTCAAAAAAATTGCTAAGTATTTTTAAACTGGCAAAATGTGTCATTTTCCTAAACTGCCCCATGTTATTTAGTACTCACTTATGGCGTTGACTTCAACATGAATGTAACCACCCTATATAACGCAGCACAAATATTGCTATTTCGGAGTAACATAAACATTAAATACACTGTAATAAAACCATATGCTGTGCAGCATATTTAGAATTCCATATTGCAATTTTTTTTTTTTTTTTTTTTTTTTTTTTTTTGTGTGCTGAAATCGCGTTAGTATTATGTGTTAATTGTGCTATAATATAAGATATTTAAATATTTAAAAATCCCTGCCTATTTCCCGCGCACATATGATTGGGTCCAAGTCACCACGGGAAACAATCAACTCATTACTTCAATCTTGATAATATGGGGGTAAAAATTATTACAATAAAAGTTAATATTTGATATTATACAAATTGTCAATATAAAACGACGCAAACAATACAAAGTAGCATAGAGCAGCATGCACGCGATATTATTTTGTGATGAAGTCGCTTACATCAATACACAGGTCGTATTAAATTATTTACTTATTACTACAAGCATGCACACGATACAGTCACTCGGGATAATATGACAGACAGTGGCTTCTTTTGCTTTTCTATCAGCTTGAAATACTTCAATGAAAACATGAGAATGGTTTTATTACTGTATATTTCATTTCGAGAATATAGGATATAAATAAAACATACAATTTAAGCCCAAAAATATCATAAATTTGAACATAAATTATGGGCCGTTCACAATATATGACGCGTAAATTCACGTAACTCTTACGTGCGGAGATACGACAGTCAATGTTATTTGGATTATTACGGGAAAGTTACGTGAATTTGCACCTCATTGTCAACAGACCATTTAGATTTTTTTTGGTCAAGTTTTATAATTTTGTTTTATTTATTTATTCAAAGTATTTTGAATATTGGAAATTATTTTATTTTATTTTTAAAATTGACTCCCAATTTATGAAAACACGGAAATATAAAATCTTCGTTTGTTTATACCCTGGTGCGTGCACTGGTCATTTTTTTTGTCTTATTCAAAATAGTTGCTATACGTAAAAAAAAAAAAAAAAAAAAAAACGACGCAGCAATAAAAAGTAAACAATAAATAGGTGATTCTATAGAAGACGCATTTTTCCAAATATCAAAAGTTGATCTTAAAAAAGTAAAAATTAAAAAAAAAAAAAAATGATAAAGCGGGATAAAACGGCACACTAATTCAAAATGCTATGTAGGTACAGAAATCGGGCAGCTATAGAACAAAAAAAAAAAAAAAAATTTACTTAATTAATTGTCAATCAAAATGATGTATTATTCACATGACGTGCAAATTTGTCGCGCGTCAACCACGGCTAATTGAAGTTGGATCAATGTAAACAAATGGAGCCGTTCACATTGTTTTTGAAATTTACATTTGTTCACATTGGTCCAGCTTTGCTTATCCGCCGACGTGCGTCAAATTTCCGTGACTTAATCCCATTATTTCAAAATACTGATGTGATACACAACGATGTTATTTACGAGAGCAGGCAAGTATGTACTCAAGGAAAACTGCATTTTCTAATTACACTAATGTATAATTATGTTGCACATGCTTGCCTTATTAGGATGTTATTAGTGATTAATGTCTCGTACTACGCCTTGAACTTGAGAATTGCTTCAATAGAAAATATGGAATTTAGAAAGAAAGTTATTAATTATTTTTATTTATTTATTTTTTCACTTTCCAAAGTTGGTAAAAAAAAAGGTACTAAAATGAGATATCCCTTTTTTAAAATTTAAATCAACAATGCTAATAATTTTGCATAGTGAAAGTGTTTCTCTGCTCGATCAGAGAATATTGTTATTGATTCGGAACTTATGTATTTGTGGTTATACGGTGAGAAAATGAAATAAGTTCATTGTTTTGTTAAACTGTAAGTCACACAATTTTTGTCTATAATTGACTTAGATAAAGAAGACAACATTCTAAAAAGAAAGTTCAAAGTTACAATTTTTATTTTTTTCTCATAGTTTTTGTAACAATTAATTTCAATTGCTTTTTAGAAACTGCGAAGATATGCTAAATAATGTAATGGTCGTTTTGTTTCTAAATATCTAAAATATAACACGGTGACAAATTCTGAAATAAATTAAGTGTGCAGGTTGGGATAACTTTCAACCCCCTAAAATTTCATTCGTATTTAATGAAAACCTTCGGAGCAATATTTTGCAGAATAATTCAAATAGAATTATATCATCACCAATTTTCTCAAGGAAAAAAAAAAAAAAAAAAAAAAAAAAAAACAGTGATAAAACTGATTTCCAACTTTATCTTATTATTATTAAATCAAAAGTAATTTGAATTTAACAGTTTTTTTTCTCACATCCTCTTTTGTTAAAAGTCTTTGAATCAATTAAATAAAAAATTTGAATCCTTAACTTTTTCTATCCTTTAAAAATCAAAGATAACAACTAACTGTCTACGATAAAAACTTTAAGACCTCCGTGACCATCAGATAAAGGCAAAAAGAAATGTTGACATTAACACGAAACTTTACGGGGCAAACACTACAAAAATTTGCACTTAAAATTTTGTAATGTCGTCCCTTCCCCCCAATATTTACATAGTTGTAGATGCGTTATATATATGTTTAAGTATCAGAGAGAAAGAGAGAGAGAGAGCGTCTATTCTCTCTTGCTTTACCTTATTTTCAGGCTAAATGTGATCATTATAGTTTATTAGCAATTGAATTCTAATGATGGTATATGAGGTTTTTATATTTTGAAATTTAGCCCGGAAAACGTTGAAGATATAATTATCTTTTCCTGCGGCTGTATTACGACAAAATTACCGCAGTTATGTATGTTGTGCTGTTTTTCTACGTATCTCTATAACATCTAAAATTGATTTTTCAGGTGTATATTTTTTATAAAGAATTTAAGATGATGAAATATAGAATTTTTGTGACACAAGCAGGAAATATTTGGGGAAAGCCTGAAAGTAAATGGGGAGAGTAAGAGAGAAAAAAAGTTAGAAGTACTGTACAAAAAAGGTGTAACTTTGACAATGCGTCTAAATAGTGAATTAATTATTTTAGGGTCTAGCATGGATCTTGAAACGTACTGTACATTATATTATAGATATATAAACAGGGGGAGAGAGAGAGGGAGAGAGAGAGAGAGAGAGAGAGAGAGAGAGAGAGAGAGAGAGAGAGAGAGAGAGAGAGAGAGAGAGAGAGAGAGAGAGAGAGAGAGAGATCACTAATTCTACACTGAAGTGTAAAGTTCTGTGTTTACTACAGTTCATATTATATAGCTATTTATTTATCAAGTACTTATAGTTAGTAGTTACAGATTATTTAATGTCATAAAGTTTAAAAATTACTCATAAGATGACAAAAATCGTCACTATAAAGTTGCAATAATTGAAATTATTTTTATATAGTTAACCAAATAATATAATTGTTTTTGCACATAACAAAATAATTATGCAAATAGTAATTATGCTGCACCACATAAAAAATAATTTATGAAGCGTAATTATTTATAATGCTATATATATCAAAATAATAACATTTGTGGTATGACTAAAATGCAGCATAATATATTACACATAATTTATTTCATCCATGTGTCTATTTAGCAAAGATAAAATATATTTAAGTCTTACCTATATCGATCAAATTTGGCGTATTTTTTCCATTCCTTGGGATCACTTCTATACGCCTGCATCAAGTTCTGAATATGCTCCACATTAACGGAGTCTTGAGAAAAAGCTTCATGTAATTCTTGAATCAATCGATCAAATGAGAGAGAATTTTTAGTGTATTGTTTGTTAATGATGTTCTTATTACACTCTTGCAGTTCATTGTTGCTGATAACTCTCTCCACTTCCATTGTTGCTGCACACTCAGGGGTTACTGGTCACACTTTGGAAACAAACTCGACTGTAGGACGTTTTCCGCGGCGGTCCACTCCACTCTCGCGGCCAGTCAGGCAGGGCGCCCTCCTCCCTCTCTTTCTTTCTCTCTTTCTCTATACATTTCTCCCACTCAAAGTTTATAAGGTTGAACGGTGAGATTTGAGATTGCTTACGTATAGACGTCACATCTTTTTTTTCCCCCCATAAAATCTGCTTTAATCTGGATTTTTAATACAAGAAATAATTATTCATGATAAATTATATATATGTTCCAATTTTGAAGTTGTATTATAAAAATAATGGTTAATTATATGCAAGGTGTTATTGTGTAATAACATACGTCATATCATGGGTGTAAGAATGACCATCGGCCAATGCGATCTGCTGATTAAAAGTTGTAAGGTGGATAATTGTGAATGCTTGAAATGTAATTAAACAAATAAATCAATAGTCAAATAAAGTAAATAATTATCAATGAATGAATGAATGAATGAATGAATGAATGAATGAATGAATGAATGAATGAATGAATGAATGAATGAATGAATGAATGAATGAATGAATGAATGAATGAATGAATGAATGAATGAATGAATGAATGAATGAATGAATGAATGAATGAACATCAAGTAAAAGAAAACAGAAATGAGTTGCTATACACAAAAACCCTGCCATGGCCAAAATAAAATCAGATATTTTTACAACCCTCTGTTTCTGGAACAATTTCCCCCCCAGGTAAACACTCAAATTTGACAGGTGATCAATGTAATCTTGAAGTTACGTGTGAAATTTTATTTCTATTACTTGATTAGAATCCGAGAAAAGGGGCCATGTGCATTCGGTTGTAATATTAACCTCTCTTCTTATTTTGGTAATGGTATGATAAATCCAATGATATGTGCAATAGGTGTTACCGACCTAGCGCGCAATAACTATTTACGAGTGGCGACGGAAGGCGCGCTATATGTCACTCATGTATCATATCCTATCTTTTAGCATTGCGGAACCATCCTCTCAGCCTCAGCGTTGTTGAAAAAACTTACTGTATTGATATTCGAACATTTAAATATATAGAATACTACTAATGCACGTTTATTATTTTTGCTAAAATTCATCACCAGTAACTCCCAAATGAATGAGATGCGGTAGTTTGGTGAACTGTCCCGATTTATCTCTGACTTGGCATGGGCCGGCCACTACCACCAACCAACACTTTGTCCTTTGAAATAATAAAATAAACATCTTAATTATAGAATAAATTTTATTCGCAGTAAATGCGTAATAACCATATTCAGCTTCGTTTTGATTCACTTGTTTTTTCTATAAAATGATGTAATAGAAAAGTACATCAGATATTGACAATGAATGTCGACTTTTAGCTACGAAACATAACAAATAACAAGACGTGTATGTATATTAAAGTAAAAGGATAACAATAATAAAAATGTTTCCATTATACATCGAAATCACGCAGTGTTATAAGATTTTTGTGACATACTGCCTAAATATATTTTAAATTCTCTATTAAATAGATTCTTACATAGCATTCAAAAACTTATGACTTTTATAATAAGAAATTAAATGAACCTTCAATTTCAAGGAATACTAAAAAGAAGAAATAATCCCAGTAGCAAGGATGAATGAAAATGTGCAAGCATATCACAATAAAAACAAAAAATATTTCCGCTACATGATGGTTTGACGCAGCTCGCGATCATTGTTGATAATGACGTAACAGTTACTGAACAAACAACAATTTGGTTTCACAAGAACAAATGGCGTGCATGAGGCCATCACAGATCAAACCAAAGCAACTTATTGATTGGATATCGGAAACTGCACTTATATAAATAAGTTATCTCTTGCAAAATGCAAGGTCAAGAAAATAAATTAATATAATACGTACTGTACATAAAAGTGTTTTAAATGAAGCTTATCGGTGAAGTACATTAGCCAATCATAGACGACTCCAGTAATAATTATTAATGTTACCGTGGGGTCTTTGTTGGAGCAGAATTTTTAAAATTCCTTAATCAAAATTTTGTATGGTGTCTCCTTCACATTATTATTTACATATACAAAGGAGTTTTTTTTTAATAAATGAAATTTGTTAACGCGTGTCTATTTATGATATATATATATATATATATATATATATATATATATATATATATATATATATATATATATATATATATATATATATATATATATATATATATATATATATATATATATATATATATATATATATATATATATATATATATATATATATATATATATATATATATATATATATATATATATATATATATATATATATATATATATATATATATATATAACCTTTATTTAAAAACAAAACACCGCTCAGTCCTCATTTTGTAGCCTTAAACATTTTCCCCTCATAGACACCTAGCTGTTGTTTTATTTTTTACTGATTTGTTATATACGAGCAGGATTATAACCCTGATATACGAGTATACGTCTTAAAAACTCTCTAGATTGGAAAGGACCATCAATATAAAAGTTAGAGTTGGTTAAATCTGGATTGAAATTGAAATATCTAAACCAGCAATAAATTATGTATAAGTGTATAGGTGGTACAATAAGTGTCATCTTTTTATCCAGTGAGAGGTAACATTATTACAGACTGGTACTGACCAGATTTTACTGTGTCCCATAACCGTGCTCCGTGATCCTTGACCGTGAGGTGGATCTCTATTTTGTGTTTCTCACAATCACAAATATACGCTTTTTTTCAATATATTTTCTCAATGTCTTTATAAACATTTTTAGACACGTATTGAACTCATAAGTTCACATTTGATTTTCTTTTCTTCTTCAAGGACAGGAATTAGACAATCTAAAATTTTAATAAATGTAGCTTAAAATTTTGTATTTTATTCAGAAATGATTTTTTTATACTTTTTTTAAAATACATTTAGGCTTATATATTGTATAAATGATCAAAAATTCAAAAGTTACACCCCGCGAGTGTTCACTAATAATATTATATAAATATATATTTAGATAATTATTTATAAAATATTGAGCTAATGTTTTGAAAATACCCGCGATCGAACCTACTGAAGTCCTAAATCCTAAATGTGCACAGTTTGAATTTTAATGTCGGTTTAATAATGTAATTAATTACAGTAATTACTAATTATTTACATTATTAAATTATACGCATTTTATGCTTATTTCTTACTTTTCTAAAATTAATGTCGAGTATTATTGCTATAATTTAGATCGACTTGACGCATAAACATTCAAACTTTGGGCAATAAAATATACTTAATTTTACCTAATTAATAAGGTAATTAATTGTATGATTCAATTTATGAGTTTCACATTAAATTGTGATATTAGCGAGTTTTACTTTAGAATCAGTCGGTTATTATAGCTGGAACACTTGAAAGTATATTTGAAAATTTTGGGCATTTCTTCTTGAAAATCTGTCATGCGATGTTCAAGAATAATTTAATTAAAATTACAAACACATGTCCCTCCCTCCGTCGTAAGTTGCAACATCTAACCACTATAGTTTAACCGTAGCTCACTTGTTATTTTGATTGTTGCAACAATGTAAAAAATTAACTGAAGTTTAACTAGGGGTTACTGGCTTACGGTGGTATGGTCTGATATACATATATACATTGCAATATAATATAGCAAATGATTACGCGTGATGTATTGAGTGAATGTCATCACGACAAGTCACCCTCATGACCCGCAGCTCGAGTCCACGACGCGCGCGGTTCATCAAACTCACTTCAGTGTGGATGAAAATTTTAGCCAACACAACATTATAAATAAATAAAATAAATATTAGAAATTAGGAAAGGACTTTTTATTAATTATTGACTTATAAAGGAACAACTGTTTTGAGGCTGACTTTAAGCTATTGGGCTCACTTCCGCTTCGATTTACGACGCATGCGCAGTGCTCCGAAACGGAAGCGGATGTAAGCGAAATAGCTTATAGTCTGCCTCAAAACAGTTGTTTCCTTTATTACAGTCAATACAGTAATCAATATTACTTACTTATCTTTATTTATTTGTTATCTTTCTGGTGGCAAAAGCCAAGTTGTATTATCACCTCTGTACCCCTCAGAACTGACCTATTATCTACTATAATAATTTGTTTAAAGTATGATTGAAGTGGATATTATGTACATATGTACCATCGTGCCAAGTACTTCTATAATTAAGATTCGCACAATTGTTATCTATACGACACAATTTTTATAAATGTAAAATAATAAAAAATTAATTACATTTTCAATAAATATAAATTGTAATGAACATATATGTTTCAACTTTTTCATATCTGTCAAAATATCCATCATACGATCATGGTGCTTATATAATAATTACATATCGCACTCACATATAATACACGACAAAAGAAAAGCGAATAGAAGGCTTAATAATTATGCTATATAGCCTATATTTTCATAGCAATATATAATATATTATTATAATAGCAATATTTATTTAAACTTGGAGAAACAAATTACTGTTCTTGGCAGCTAGGTACACGAGTCTTGTAAATTTTAATAGGTAAATACAAACTTGGTCCAGGTATTGATATACTATGCAATGTCACCTAATGCAGGTGAAATATCACCTATAATCTATGTAGGATATAGTCTCGCCCTTATTGTATAGTATGTTTTACATACATGCTTTTAAGATAAGTATATTATTTAATATCTGATGTTGCAGGCTAATAATTATATACCTATTGCAATTTACAGTATCTATTTTACCTGGCGTGAGAAGCATTTTTTTTTTTTTTTTTTTTTTTTACGTTTGAAAAACATAATTTATGCTTATAATGAATTATAATTCTAGTTTAAAACACATAACAAATGTACAGCATAAATATTCAATTTATATCAAGGTATATAATTATATACTGACTCGTTATTGGCATAATATTTGGAATGCATGGTTTATTCTAAACTAGCAATATTTATGCTGTGACATAAATGACATAAATGTATATATAGTAAATAAGCTGAACATCTTAACTGTTATTGTACAACGTATTGGAAAAGTATAATTTTATTGTTCACGACGTATTCAAGACAAAAAACCACATATATTTATTTACTTTCAATTATTGTCAGATTATTATTATTTTAATAATTATTTCTTGGTAAGGAAATGACATATTCTACTTCACTATTCCTGCCTTTGACGACACTGATGCTAAAAATTGCACAATTATACTTAATTCTTTCTAAACAATCCAAGTTCCAAACCAAAACATGTCCTGAATTCACGTACGTACGTACACTCATTCTCGTCACATACAAATTATAAATTACGCTTCACTTACACAAACTTAAATTTGTAAATATTATAGAATAGACAAAAAACCGCATCAATATCCGCACGGGTAAAAACCGAAATCCACGTCTCATTTCCTCGTGGAAGTTTATCATATGTAACCACACTGATATGATAATAAGCTTATATACGAAGAGACATGAAATATTAGTTTTATATAAGCAAAGACTAATTTTAATTATCTACAATTAACTATTTTTAACTTAAGAATACGAAAGAATGTGAAAATAATATTAACAATAAAAAATGGATAAAAGAAATGACGCACTTTATGCTGCATTTATGATACATAGCAAAAATGTTACCTAATATTTTGGAATTGAACAAATAATTATGCTGCACAACAAAAATGCTATGTAATATACATAGTATATTTTTTATTATTCAAAATACAGCATAAATTATGCTGTTATACAATGCATAATTTTACATATAAATAAAAGCTATATACGTATAGAATAATTATTTTATATTTTCCGTGTGTAAGCGTAAAAAAAAAATTACGTAATTTATTCTGCATAGAACAATTTCTATATTGCAGTGCACAAATGTAATAATAACATAAACTGAACATATCTTAACTGTTGTGCTGAGACTGCTGCATGCGGGTATAGTTTAATCACTATAATTATTATAGTGATACAGTATATGAAATGACATAAAAGCGTTATGTTCTGTTATGCATAAATGTTGCTGCATTGAGCTAGCATAATTATTACGTATTTATTTGTGTGCGTGTGTAAGTGAAGAAATCAATGCGTAATATAATACGAATAAATAAATTAAATGTATAAAATACGTTACTTCCAATACAATGAAAAGAAATAGTTTTATTTTTGAACAAAGATAACTAACACATAATGTAGATATAATGTATACTTAGGCATATATACGTGACAAATTAGCTCTCTCTCTCTCAGAGGCGTGTTGCTTGAAGTCACTGCACTCCTGTCGACTGACGAGACTTGCATGTGACGTGTCTGGCTCCTGGCTTACTTATTTTCTCACTAAATCCATTTAACTTTTATTGACGTGATATCAGCACTCGGACGTGTTTTCCTCCTCGTCACTGCCCTCCTGGTCTTGACCGACACGTTGATATCCCAAACCCTGATGTGTCACGTGCACCACGTCACGAAGTCTTTGCCACAATCTAGTACCTGCACGAGCTTCAGTCCCCTCGTCATCAGAACTGATGTGGACACTCTCAGAGGCTGGATTCTCAATTGCTGCATGATCCTCGTCAGAACTGGCAGGTTCAAGGCTCATCTCAGAGTCTGCCTCGCCAATGTCACGTGATGCATCGTCTTGAGTCACAACCACCACGTCAACTTCCTCGTCTGAAGAATCACTGAAACAACGTGACAATTTGTACCATTAATCTAAGTTTAAGTGTTATGAGTTTTTAATACACGTTGAGCCTATTTGATTACAACGTTGATGTTTATGTTAATTTACTAATGAACATAGCAGAAAAACGTAAATATTACGTCTAATAAAAGAAAACTTTGCAAACAAAGTAATAATATTATCGTTTTGTGAGGTTAAACTTTTCAGACATATGCCAGTATTTTTGACAAAAAGAAAAAAAATATAATGCGCCACGCCAATTATAGAATCCATGAGTACATACTGTACAATGTACTAATAATAATAATATTGATTTATTGAGCAAGAAAATTTTACAGACAATAATCTGCTAGGGTGCATAATTATTTCCTCACACTACCATATACTATCTATTATGTACTACATGGTATAAATATAATATACTGACCACTCTAACTGCAGTCCTGGCACGTGAGGCTGCTCGAGCTGCTGACCACACACGTGACACGTGTTCTCCTGGGCAGAGAAGCACGCCGCACAGTACTGCACACCACAACCCAGAGCACCACACACCAGCAGGGTTTCCTCGGCACCCTCTGCACTTGCACATACCACGCACGTAGGACGGGGCTTCGAGCCAAGCAAGAAACGAACCAGTGCAGACCTGAACACACAAAATATGACGTTCGACTCTTGGAATAAAACTTTAAAATTCACCAAAATAAAAAGTATATTGTAATTATTACAGGAATAATTATGCATAATATAATTATTTAAATAACGTAATTATTTGAACAATGGAAGAATGTGGACTTACTTATCAGTTCTTAAATATAGCTATGGGCTATGGCCATCATCAAATAATTAAGTGGTCTCCGATATATAGAGAGAGAGAGAGAGAGAGAGAGAGAGAGAGAGAGAGAGAGAGAGAGAGAAGAAAAGATTTATCACCGCGACTAAAAAGTGTCAATTGTTCAGAAATTTGAGTAAGACATTTTTGTGTCAAGTATATTATTCAAATTCAACGTAAATTTGGCGTCCGCGTCAACTGATTGACGAAAACTGACGGTTATACAACTTTTTGCCAACTTTCACGTACTTGAGGAAGCGAACTGCACATGATACGCAGACAAGTGACGGACTATAACTGCTCTATTATAAATATATTGACCTTCTTTTACATGCACCGTAATAGATGGATGAAAGCTGCACAAATATGTAAACAAATATACAAGTATCATCGCCAGCATCCTTCGTTCTGACGGATAGCAAAGTTGAGATGCCAGCTTTGCTATATATTCAGAAACCGTCGGAATCCGTCAGTTTTAAAATCATATGAATTTGTTCCAACTTTTTTTTATCTCTCAACGGACGCTATTTATTTATTTATTATTATTTAGCATGGATGTACGTACCTAAAAATCTTGCGGAACCAAGTTCATTAAATTGTTATTCACGACTTTAATTAGATTTATTGTTTCCTTTTTTATTTTATTGTTGCAAAATTAGTGATTAAGTTCGTTTTTCAATAAGAAAAGGATTGATGTAAACCATTTGATCAGTTTGCAACATTGCAACCAAAATTCTATTGCAAAAAAAAAAAAAAAAAAAAAACGTGAATTAATTGTGGATAAAAAATACATATTGCGCAAAAATGAATTCACCATAATTATATCAACGTTACCTGTCCTTGAGACTCTCGAGCAACGAGGTCAAGGTCAGAGGCTCCCTCGGTGCTCCCCCCTGACTGGTGCGCCGTCCTGCCAGCCTCGCCAGGGTGCGCAGAGCTCCGCCACGCAAGATACATAATTATGTCAACGTTACCTGTCCTTGAGACTCTCGAGCAACGAGGTCAAGGTCAGAGGCTCCCTCGGTGCTCCCCCCTGACTGGTGCGCCGTCCTGCCAGCCTCGCCAGGGTGCGCAGAGCTCCGCCACGCTCACGTAAGATATGTCCACACAGCCACACTGCTCGCTGCTGGGCTCGCTCAGGGTAGTACGAGTTGAGAATGGCAGGTCTGAGACGTAGCACGAGCGGCTCTGCCAGCGCCATCAACCACGCGAACATCATCAGCATCACTGCATGCAACACAAATATTAACATTTCTAATTGAGCTAGCTCTCAATGGCAGGATAACGATTAAAACATTATCCAGGTTCCCATCTATAGATCAACAAATTTACATTTTAAGGACATGTTTTATTCTGATCCACAGCACACAAATTTAATTGAAACACGGGCGAAGATTGTCTGGATTGAAAATAAGGGATTATGATGATCCGGAATGAATTCGCATCAAATTATCCGGACTGAAAATGGATAGGCGAAATAAGAAAATATATAGGGGGAAAATACTTTCCAGAGAAAAAGTAAAATAATAACAATAATAAATTTAAAAAAAAAAAAAAAAAAAAAAAAAAAAAACGGATCGAATTAGAATTTTTCCATTTACACTTATTTTTGATTCGGGTCTGAAACTACAATAAAATTTTACGGATCATATTCCTTAATAAAAAAAATAATAAATAAAATAATAATAATAATAAGTAATAACACTACTAACTTTAAACTTATATGCAAATCAATATTTGTATAATTATTTCTATTACGCAAACATAATATTTCTGGCAAATTATTCCCTAACCATAACTCGGAGCAAAATTATAATCACAATAAACTTACTGATTTTGTAGTACTTGTTAATGTCAGGGTGCATGGGGTTTGGCAAACACGAGGCAGGGTCAATCTCAGGTGGAGCTTCTGTCACCGTCTCATCTTCTAGCAGAGAACCGGAAATGTTCCGGAACATGTCGGGAACGATACCTATACCCTCTACTTGCAGTTGCACCCCCTGCATCGCTATGGAAAGTAATTAAATAATTATAACAATGATTGCATGAAATCAAACTCTATCGAGAATGGATTGTTTGGTAATAATTAAATGCTCCTACAAGTTTTATAGGTAAGCTTTTTGCTCCACAATGTACTACGGAAAAAAAAAGTACTTCTTATTAAATTAAACAATAGATGACTTAATCATCAATGGATCCCCCCCTTAAATCAATTAAATGCAGGGTACGTGCCTGATTGCTAGGGTACTTACGCGGTACTTGCGTGATGAAGGTTGCTTGCGCGCGCAGAGTGTCCAACAACCAGAAGAGAGCGAAGTCGATGTTGAGGAGCAGTGCGAGGTTGAACGTGCTCATGAACAAGAACAACAGAGAGCGAGTCAACTGCTTCCTCTCGTGTGCCAGGAAACGTAGCTGTCCTGGCTGTAACATAGAGAGCACCATATCACCAATTATAGGTTCAACCCTAAATACTTTTTTAATATCGTGGTTTTATTGGAGTTTTGGACTGACAATTTTATTGCGCCAGTTGGTTTAGTGATTGAAATTCAGAGAATTCAAATAATATGTCACAGAAATGCAGCATCTCTCTCTCTCTCTCTCTCTCTCTCTCTCGTATTTTTACTTTTATCATTTACAAGGAACATTTAAAACCGACCAAAAAACAAAATTAAAAAATAAATTACTTTTATTATATAATTTAAATAAATGATAATACTTTAAATTTTGACTATGCTATACAGGTATCAAGTCAAGATACTGACAAACAAAATCTTACTCTACAAAACCGTGCTCTCTCCGCTGGTCTCAGTGGTAGCACACACTCGAGGCCTCGCTTGGCTCGCAACAGGTCCACTTGCTTCAGATGTCGCGTGATGTACACGTTGTCAAATCTGTCAGACGTCTTGAACTTTTGGTGGTACTGAAGCGCCCTGCAATAAAGAAATAATTAAAATGACGCTAAAAACTTAAAATTTCTAGTTTCCAGTTTTTTTTTTTCGAGGAAACTAATTGATTGAAGGCAAAAAAAATTGAATTAGAAATGTTTGTCAGATTTTTAATTTCTAACACTATTTTTGAGCAAGAACGATAACCCTACACTAGCACGTACTTGATAAAGACGATAATCCAGGTGAGTCCAAGCACCCCTCCTACCATACTATAGAACTGAGCCACGGGGCCTGTGGACTGCTTCAGCTCACTGCTGATGGACTTGGCGATGGACTTGAGCGTCTGGTTCTTTCCCACATCAATGTGGAATGAGTGATGGAAATCCACATCGACGTACAAAGCTGTGCGCACGTATGCCTTGAACCTGTTACCCACTGTAAAATAATTAACTCAATGAATAAAGTAATTAGTCAATCAATGTAGGATAAAAATAATAAATTAATAAAAACACTTACTTCGTTTGACGGACTCTGCGATGGCATCCGAGGCCATATGGATGATCTTACAAAGCAGTCCAATCCACGCAAGTCCGAGGCAGACGATGGACACGACGTAGACTACGCTGCAGAGCCACGAGAAGAGCGGCCCGAGGTGCGCGGAGCAGTCGTGAGCAGCTCTCACGAACACGTTGAAGCAGCGCTCCGTGGGAGTGCCGGTCTTTCTGTTGCACACGTTCACCACGGAGGACAGCCAGCTCCCAGCAGACTTGATAACTCCAACTGTACAATAGATGTTACTTTTTATTATTATTATTTGTTTATTTTTATCGCTTTCTTAAAGTACGTAAATATAGTACTCCTGCTTATATGAACTTTTCATGCCTTGTTGTGCATATTAGTTTTCCATAAAACTACTAAAATCTTAGTCAATAATGCTGTTCGTAAACCATGTTCTTTGCTCCTAAAATGACGATCGTCTTTGGTTATTCAAATGGAATGTGCATTTTTTGGTGCAAGAGAACAGGGTCTACGAACAGCATTAATGTATATCAGACCATACTACCGTACGCAATCCGCAATGTAGAGAGAGAGAGAGAGAGAGAGAGAGAGAGAGAGAGAGAGAGAGAGAGAGAGAGAGAGAGAGAGAGAGAGAGAGAGAAATCCCTAATTAATATAATCTTTTCTTACACCACTTGGAATTAACTCGCAGTGACTCCAATAGCCAATAGAACAAGCCTCATTTGTGAATTGATGACGCTAGCACTGATGGAGCTTATAGGTGCGAGAAAAGCTTAAACTAAAATCTGCATATATATATATCTTTTATATTATTTATTATTTTAATATTATTATAATTTTTTTTTAAATTTCTACCCGCCGATATATTATTATACAGGGTGTTTTTTTAAAAGCGCGCATTTTAAAACGCAAAATAAAATATGAAGATATAAAATAAATTTAACTTTTTATATATCATTTTGTAGCCAAGGGTTAGACATTTTTAAAACTCTTCTTAGAAATAAAATTGAGTGACCGGTTTTCTTGCACCGAGCTTCAACGTAAAAATGTGCTATTTTATTTTCCAAACGTCTTTTTTTCTGCAAAATTGATGAGAAATTTGCTTTTTTAACTATCCTTTATTGACAATTAATGGAGTCTGTTGGAATAAATAAGGTACCTGTGTAGCACTTGAAACATGTTCTGTAATAAAAATGGAAGGATATGGCTACATTGGTATAAGGAGTAATGTGAAAACATTTGCGTTAAACATTGCTAAATTTGCCAACTTTTTCTCTAATTCGACAAATTTTTTAATGATTTAACTGAATTTTTAGTTTTTTTATAATAGCTTTGCACTCAGTTTTCTTTCAAATCTAAGTAATGTTTAGATCAATTACTAAAAAATTCAATATGAAGGCTTCAAAAAATTCAAGATGCAATGGATTAATGAATTCAGCAAAATAAAGCAAATGAAATGTGGATTTCCATGTGGACCAACTTTTAAAGAAAGAGATGCAAAATAAAAATTTCCGTTCTTTAACATGAAATGATTATGGTATTAATTATCAAAACAAACCAGTTTGTAAGAATTTACAGAAAATTAAAATTACAAACAATGTTATAAAAATTTAAAATTCATACGAAATCAGTCGGAAAAAAAAAAAAAAAAAAAAAAAAACTGGAGTGATGTTTTAAGCAAATTTAGCAATGTTTAACGCAAATGTTTTCACATTACCATTACCCCTTATACCACTTATACCAATGTAGCCCTATCCTTCCATTTTTATTACAGAACATTTTTCGAGTGCTACACAGGTACCTTATTTATTCCAACAGACTCCATTAATTGTCAATAAAGGATAGTTAAAAAAGCAAATTTCTCATCAATTTTGCAGAAAAAAAGACGTTTGGAAAATAAAATAGCACATTTTTACGTTGAAGCTCGGTGCAAGAAAACCGGTCACTCAATTTTATTTCTAAGAAGAGTTTTAAAAATGTCTAATAACCCTTGGCTACAAAATGATATATAAAAAGTAAAATTTATTTCATATCTTCATATTTTATTTTGCGTTTTAAAATGCGCGCTTTTAAAAAAACACCCTGTATATTAAGTTTGACTTACTGATCGACGAGATGATCCTCTCGATGACGCTGACCGACTCTCGCAACCTCTGGACCGCAGCTTTGACCGACTTCATGGCCTTGCTCAGAGCTCTCTTGGCGGTCACCAGGGGCTGCTTGGCTGCACTTGCTAGGCGTCCCATTGCAGAGCGGGCTTGTTCCTATACGGACCATAAACATGACAAAATACTATAGCACACCACGGGAACAATAATATTTATAACTTTTGCTATGCACCCCCAGTATAACATTTACATACGATTTACATATTTTATGTGTTTCTTACATATATGGGAAGCCTAGACCGACATTTATGATTTTGACTAAAATTTTACAATAGACAGGGTACAATTTAAAGATTTAACTGGTGAACCAGCGATATAGGACCCGTCTAGGTCACTAGAGGGTTACGCAGGGGTGTAGTCCTAAAAATTAACGAAGTATGGCGGAAGGCTTACCCTTTAAACGGGGGGGGGGGGGGGGAGGGGTGTAGCGCGCCGCAGGCGAAAATTTTTTTGGGACACACCCTTTTTTGGGAAAAACGTAAAATTAGTATACTTGGAAAACTGTTGCCCAAATTATTGGACATTCAATTTTGATACTTTTTTATATAGCTTCTATAAATTTTTTACTAAAGTTTGAACATATAGTGAATAAAAAATAATTATGATAATAAAATGTTTTTCTCTCTTTTTTCGTCTTATGAATTTTTGTAATTAAATTTCAATTTCTACCAAAAATATTGAATATCTGAAAATTAAATAATAATAAAAATACAAAATATTGATATCTTCCTCATTTTCCCTATTAAGATCCGCCCCTGTGCACATTCACTTACCCCAAAAGAAGCTATGCTCGACCTCGATGCTAGTGGGACTGTCATCTTTCAATGATGCGGCACTTTTTAAAATTAAAATTCACTTGCTACATTTAGTGCTATTACGTAATTACCTGATTCAAGGTTCTCGTGCTTAAATTTTTATAAAAAAAAATATTACTATCTAGAAATATCATATATTTAACTTAATAAATACAGTATATTTATTTTTTATGAATTAGACAACAGAAATCTAAAACATTGGACTTGAATATAAGTATGCTATAATGTACATAATTTGTATATAATGCTGCACTAAAATGTCACTGACTGTTTACTATGGGTCTATGGGTCATCCTCCAGCACCAACTGACTAGTAAATACTGAAGTGGTGCTACTTGCAAAAAAAATTGGGGAAAATTAAAATAGCCCCTTCTTTTTCATCCCTTTCTTCATATTTAATTTAAATATTAAGGGGAAGAGAGAAAATTCAAGTGCTGCGTTTTTTTTTTTTTTTTTTTTTTTTTTTGTCCTTTACATTGCTTCTAAAATTCTTTGATTTTTTTTTCTAAGAGGATTTTAAGTCAATTTTTACTAAAGGATTATCAAAATTTTTACGAGAATCATACATTTACTTATTCAGGCATAAGTGTATTTTTCTGTATTTTTATTGTTTTCAAAGTAACGTATGTCCAAAAGTCACCGTCATGTTAGGACATGTTCATCTGAGAGAGAGAGAGAGAGAGAGAGAGAGAGAGAGAGAGAGAGAGAGAGAGAGAGAGAGAGAGAGAGAGACAATGAGAAAGAGTTAGAAAGTATTTGAAAAAAATCTTCAGCTTCCTTTCCTTTCATGATTCACAATAGAATTCAATAATCCTGGCCTCACCAAATTTTATCATATATAAAAAAAAATTAAAAAGGTGACTTATTGACAAATACCTGCAAATTTGATGAAAGAAAAAGATAAAGTAAAACCAAAGAGAAAAAAAAATATTTTTAAACTTTTTTCTCTCTTTTTCTGTTTTTCTCAGATTTTATTTTCATTTTTTTCTAACGAACAAAAATAAAATCGCACCTTTTCGCCTTTTTAAAATTTCACGAGGTATGGCGATTCAAAAATTCAATTTCACGAAGTATGGCGCCGCCATCCCGCGCCATCCCTCCACTACACCCCTGGGGTTACGTCTTTAAATCCTAAAGCAACGCTTAGGCAATGAGTGCAATGACCCTTGACCCAGTGTACGTAATTTACCTTGTCTATATTGCTTTTTTTTTTCTTTTTTTTTTACTCAATATTTATTTTGTAGTCTATTTCTTGAGTTATAGTTACCTGTCCACACGAGAGAGCCTGTGCCATTTCCTCCAAGTTGTAGGTGGTATTAGCCATGGGTCCATTGAATGCTAGGATGTAGGCGAAAGCAACGAGGGCTTGGCGTCCTCGCTTGGAACTGAGCTGAGGCATCACGAGCAAAGTGGCGCAGCGCACGCGAGTGGAGAACGCCAGACCCAGGGTGAAGAATGGAGCCATCATGACACACAGCATGGTCGCCTTGGTGGCACTCATGTTCACTTGAAATACCAGCGTCACCAATACCAGCAGGGTCAGCAAACATCCCGCTGTAATAAGTAGATAAATAACATATACTGTAGGTAGACAGACAGACACAGACAGCACACAAATAACCTTAATTATCATCAAGAGACATTTTTAATCGTTTAATGTTTCTAGTTTATTGTACTTACCAAAAAATCCCAAAATGGATCGAAAGATGTAATTTTCAAATGTTCCATCACGAGCCAAATGTCGGCAACCGCGTGCTAAACGACTTTTTCTCCATTTTCGTTTGAGACTGGGCATAAAATAACATGTTAATATGTTAACCTGAATACTGAATATATAAAACCAAATTTATACAATTATTTACAATTTACAATTACAAGTATATATTTTATACATGTAATTATATATAATTGTATAAATTTATATAACTAATGCAAATAATGCTTATTACCGTGCTGCTGGGTATAACGTACGTCCCAATAATAAAAATATTATATAATAATATGATAATTTATATTTTAAGGAATTTAGGCACTCTGAAGAAAAGAATTTTAAGGACGTTAGGGAATAAGTTTGCAAATACATGATAATGCCGATATAATCGTATACACGCGGGAAAACAGAATGTAGAATTATTTGAAAAAACAGAGAAATTCAAATGATGTATTTTTGATTACACGCGTAAAACCAGTAAAAAAAAAAATAATAATAAATTGTCAACGGTAAGAAGTATATTGGGGGAAAAATCATATTCATATACAGTAAAAAAAAAAAAAAAAAAAAAAGAAAAGCTTTGCGTAAATAAAAAGACAAAATAAGTTTCAAGAAAACAAGAAATCTAAATATTTACCTGTTCCATTTACTGTGAGATTCCGTTTTAGCATCTTCTCCATCATATCCATCCTGAAATCGCTTTATTGAAACCTCGCGTAATATTTTAAGTTCCTCCAAATCTTTGTACAAATATCGTGATCGAATAACATCAAGCAAAAATGTCATTTTTACGTACGATATCAAAATACGTAATAATTCATATAATGTCCGCTAAAATTCAAATGGTTTTATTTATTTCGTTGCCATAGCAACGTTTATTTATTTATTTTCAATTATAAACTTTATCGCCTGCATAGCATTTCTATATTATTATGCAAAAATAGCTCTATCTATATTATCTGTAAATTATATAGTTAAATTGTTTGCTATTAATATAATATTAAATTTAATTACAATATTAAAATAATTATTTTTTCTATAGTGGAGATTATTGGTTTAGCGCGCGGGGAGACGCGGGGAAAGCTAAGGGTCCCCTAATTTAACATTACGTTTATGGGGAAAAACATGTTTTATGCGATTTTTGAGAAAACTATTCCACCGATTTCGGAGAAATTTAAATTGGAAATACGTGTTTTAAGCTACAGAAATTTTTTAAGAATTTTTTTTAACCGATAACCTCCATTAAAAAATTGCAACGCAAAATAAAATTATTATTATTTGATATTTATTTTTTACTTTTTTTCTAATTGGAATTGTTAATTGAGCTCCATAAGAATACATGTTATGAAGCCAATTAGAAAAAGCTTATTGTGAACAAGACAAGGCATTATAGTTTTCAAGTACGCACAGATATTAAAAAGTATCACAAAAATATAATAATAAATAAAAAAATAAACAGACCCATTTGTTTTATTATTATTTTTTAATATAAATAATTAATTACATTATCACTATTACAAAAACACAGAATATTGTCACAATATATTAGAGAATAAATATAAAATATTGTATGTGCGGCGAGATAAAAAAAAAATTTAAAAGCAATTAAAGCTTTATGAAACAAAGATTTTCCAACTTTTGTAGTTATATTTGTTTGTTTTTTCAGTCTTCAATGCAAGAGTGACTGCGATATTGTTATTATTAATATTTACCAATGACAAACCATAATAATAAGTAATAAGTAATAAAATATTTGCAACCTGATAAATGTTACATAATAATATAATTGGAAAATTTATATTCAACCAAAATGAATTGCATTTGAAAATTTGATTGCCTTAAAAAAAATCCAGTGTCATAATAAAATTGATTTAAAAATTGATTTTTACGTTGTAGTTTTTAAGCGTTATATGAGCCGTGAGCATGATATAAAAATTTAATTATATACGTTTTTAAACATTTCATTTAGCTCCAACAGCAATATGGAGTATTTTTCAAATAAACACAATAGAATAAATATACAATCGCTTTAATATTTTATATAACTCAAGAATAGAATCTAATTTATCTGGTAGACGGGTTTTAACCTGCAAAAATTAATTACAATTTTAAAGTAAATGTTGGTATACGACTAAAACATAAATACAAAAGATAATTTTAATTAACTTCGTACATAATAAGTTGTTTTTTTTAAATCAACTTCTTACGATACTAGAACATGATTTTGAGATAAAATTTCCAAGCATCAATATCTTGGTTTGATTCAGGATTTACCCTGAATTTTATTATGCTATTTTTCTGAAGTTTAAAATCAATGAAGTGCGCTGATTTTGTCATAAAAATAACTTCTTTTTTTTTTTTTAAATACATTTTTATATGATATAGTTTTCCGTTACACAGAAAACTACCAGAAAATTTCTATCACAAATATTTCAATTGAGAATCAAGCTTAATGGTGGAACGCTCTAACCAATCAGAAGCGGAGCGGGAAAAGCAGAGGGACCCTAATTATCTATCATGCAGCCTTTATCATTTATCATATCACTGCAGAATCTTTAAGTACTACACCAAAATAGAAAAAAATTTGATTGAGGAAAACTAGTCACACTTTTAAGTGTTTTGTGCAAAAAACAACAATAATAAAACATTTATTATAAGCCCCATACTTTTTATTTACAGGGGAAAATGAGATAGCTATACAGTGCAATAATAAAGTTTGTAGCTTTTTTAATTGGCATATTTGCGTATAATAATTTTAATTATTATTAGTATAGAATATATCATTTTTTAAAATTATTTTACTATCACTCTTGAACTCTTTAAAAAAATGCATTCCACAATTTTAATTTGAAATGCATATTAATAAGTTCTTATTTTTTCTTGCATTTTGACCAAGACAATTAAGATACAAGCATGCAGTTTCTGTTTATTTTTAAAGTCTAGCTCAATATTTATAGCAGCCAAAATATGTATAGGTTCAAAATGTATTTTATTTGCAACTTTAAACATTATGCAGGAAAAAGTCTTTTTTTTTTTTTTTAATATTTTAATAAATATTATTATATTAATAACTATTTAAGAAAATTGTGACATTTTTAAAATTTCGTGGTCTAACTTTTGATAAAAGTTTAAAGGCTCGCTATATCGTATAGGGCTTCATACTCATTACTTTAAGCTTGCGCACGGTCACCATGTTTGAGGAGAGAAATACATTAGCTAGCATATGGCAAAATAATTTTGAGTATTTTAACTGAAGATCGAGTTTCAATTTATAATAATTATTAAAAAGTGGAGAATAAAAGGATTTAAAAAAAAGAGGATATTTTTACAATTATAATGAAACTATTTTATTCATATTACTATTTTTTTTAAGCCCCTGAAATCATTGAAAATAGTAAATGTAAAAGCAATATTAAATTTTTTGTTGGTTCTATATTCTGTGGATTGCTAAAAAAAAGTGATTAGCTTTTCTATTTGATGTCGTCTGAGGCTTCATATTTTCAGAACTTTGAGGAAAATAATAATAATAAAAACGTCAAATTTAATGATGATATAACAAAATCCCCTAAATGGTGTCCTAAATATTATATTCTCGACAATTCATATAAGCGCAACCCAATTTGCAAAACTAGTTACTGTAATGTATTTTTACTCAAAGATGGCACCCAAGCGCAAGCGAATGAAATCACTGCTCGACTATATATACGGTACAGTACATATTATATTTATTATAGACACTATTTCTCTCTCACTTTCACATTATACATTTTATGTATAATGTATATATGTATAATTATAATTTATTACACAACAGTATAGATAATTGTGGTGCAAAAAATTAAAAATATTTAATATTTGTGTACCTGCGGTAAAATATGACAGCATGAAATACGCCTATAGTTTAAGTACAGTATATATTGTAAGAAAAAATCACTTTTTTATTATAAAATTTGAAGGAACCATCTACATTTTTTAATTACTATAATTTTAGTAATTATAAGTATTGCTTTGTTTTCATACAATGTACATTTATGCAAATATTGCAAAATCTTTGCGAGTGAAAGCT
Organism: Ecdyonurus torrentis; assembly: GCA_949318235.1. NCBI lineage: Eukaryota > Metazoa > Arthropoda > Insecta > Ephemeroptera > Heptageniidae > Ecdyonurus > Ecdyonurus torrentis. The sequence continues at coordinate 52,904,953 of OX439130.1, forward strand.
GGGGGGGGGGGGGGGGGGGGGAGATAAATACATAAATAAATACAGGGTTTGTAAAAATATGAAGTGCATAATATATAAATATAAAAAAGCATAAAATTTCCTTCTTTTTTTAAATTTAAAAGAATTTTTAGCTTTTCATCAAATACACAGAAAATCTTGAAATAATAGTAAAAGGCAAAGAAAAATTTGGCTATAGTTCCTATCCAGACTTGACTTTGTTAAGATGAGAGGAAAAACATCTTATGGGTTGATCACAATGACGCCTACGTAAATTCACGTAACTCTTACGTTAAGATACGACAATCAATGTTATTTGGATTCTTACGTCAAAGTTACGTGAATGTTGTTATCAACAACAGTGGATGACCACGTCCAATCAAAATCGCACTTGAAAATGGTGGGGGACTCCTAATTTTTTAAACTTTGCCATTTAGGGAAATGAAACACTTTAATTTGTTTTAATTTTGTTTTCTTACTTTTTGTATTATTATTTTATGAATTGCTTGCATCTCTACGATCTGTCCTCAATTTCACCTGTAGATATTTCAGCGAGAGCCTTAAAACACACAGTAATAAAGAAAAGGATAGAATTACCAGCACGTGTGGTAAGTCCCGTACCACAGTAGAGTTTTATGGAGAGGTGAAGGTCTCACCATACATACAGTCATAGTTATGAAAATGGTTCAGAACATTTACTAACAATTTTATAACTGAAACTGTGTGCCACGTCAGACCTCAACCTCTCCATACAACTTCAAGGCTCTTGCTGGTAATGTCATATTTTCTTTATTATTTGTGGCATTAAGAAGATTTGTCATCATGATGGTAGTTTTGCCAGCCTTTACTTTAATCACAAGCTATAGCCAAAATAAAGAAGTTTAAACAATAAAAAAGTGAATGGTTAAAATAAATAATGAAAAAAAAAATTTAATTTTTTTAGAAGATTTATTTTAATCTTAAATTAAGATTATAAGTGTTGAAAAAAAGAAAAGAGAAGACTGAATTTAAAATAATAAATATCTTACATGCAACACAAACAAAAAAGTGTCTTAAAAAACTAAAATCATCATAAATCAAAATACAAGCAAGCATTAAAAAAAAAAAAAAAAAAAAAAAAAAACTGAAATGAAATGAAAACTTCTATTTTGATTTGCAAAAATAATAATAATTCTAAATATAAATATAAATTAATAAATTCATACATGATTGTGAGAGGGAAGAAGGGGGGGGGGGGGGAACATTGAAAATGTTGTGTGAATATGAAGAGAAAGTAAGGCATGAACAGAAATGAATTTTATTGCATGGATGTTCAGTAATTTATGATACTTTGTCATTAAGGACAAGAAAAACTATTGTCTCTGAACTTGTGTATTGTTGCCTTATTGTTAGTGATCAAGTTCAAATTTACCCCACAATAATCAGGCTATTAGCAACTGAAGTGATTTGCCACCACCGTGGAGGCCAAATTTGACAAAATTAATTGAATCATTAAGGAAATATTTCTTCTATTTTTCCCCTCCCTCAACAAGAGATGTGTATCCTGTGAACTTATACACAGACAATACTTTACTTGCAGCGATACTGAAACTTCATCAAACAAAACTGAACCCTCAAACACACGAACTACAATAACTACGTAACAGTTATACTACTGTACCTCATTTTCAACACATCTTCTCGCGTCAAGATGAAGCTCTACTCTTTATAAAATTACAAAGAATCTACACTTAACAAGTTTGCAGCTACCTGGAGAACTCACACCTGTGTTTTACGTAGCAGAAGCTCCAGGTAGTCATGACTTTGTCAAGTGTAGATAGTCCATTTGTTAGAAATTTGTAAAGTGTAGAAGCTTCATATTGACGCGAAAAGATTGATACGTTCATTAAAACATAATTTATATTATTTTGCATAACTATGATTACATAGCATAAATATTATGTTGTTAATCATAATTATTTATACCGTTCCAATTAATAATAATTCAAATGCTGCATAATTTACGTAATTTCTTATTTCTGTGCATTCTCTTCTTTAAGAGCTCAATGTAATTCAAACAAAATTTGTTTTTACTGATACATCTTGAGATAGGATAGCTTCATACATACACATGTAAGGTCTAGCCTCACAAACTGAGGAGCAAGTAGACAACAATTTCATTTGTAATCTGGTAAAGTAATACTTACGTTACAATTTATTAATTATTATTACAAGACGTGCAACGTTAGGTCTAGTTACAAACTACCAGTAAGAAGTTTGCTTGTACTAACAAAATGCTGGCAGACCACTGTGTGCTAATGTCTCAATTTAAAATGCTCTCTTATGGAAGCAGCTACATATAATTTGGGTTACAAAACTTTCTCAGTACGGTTGCTTACTGAGCCTTAAAGCTATGGTTTTACTGAACTTAAAGTCAATTGGACAAAAATAATAATAATTTAATATGTACCAAAATTGTTGAAATTCAGGAAAACAAATGCTTTGAGGTTCAGTAAGCAACAGTAAAATTTTTGAGCCCCAATTTGCCCATAAGAAATTATTTGAAATTGAGACAGGGACACAAAGTTGTCTGCTAGCACTTTAATAGTTTTTTTTTCTTCCTAAACCTCCCCTTGCTAGTCTTTTAGAAACATTATTTCAGTTTTTCTAATTATAGTTGGTGATTTGACACCAAATTAAATACCGTGGTTGTCAGACATGACATGACTTTCAAAGTCAAATTTGCATTGTTGTAAGTTTCAATGATCACAATGTCTTTCTTTTAAGAAAAACAATATTATACAACAATGAATACGTTACGTTACGTTACGTACCACTAATAATAATGTTAAAAGTTAGTGTACAGTACATAGTGGAAGTTAATCTTGTCCCAAAATGACACGATAGTTTTCCAGTGTCTCACACTTGGGTTAATATGACTCACAAATAATGTGTGATATCTTCAACAATGTAATGTAAGAAGTAACACTTTGTGTACATAACAACAACAATCAAGGCTTTACATTGTTATCAGATATTACATTTTCTGGCTTACAAATCACATTAGTTTGCTTTTCAAGCAACTTTTAATAATAATCACAATTTTTGCAACACCAGTTTAATTTACGAGGAAAATGTCATGATTTTTATTTTGCGTCATTCTGACAAGTTAAGCGTAAAATTTTGAGTTAGTACGGTACACAATTTTCTGACAATTGCAAGTACATAGTTGGACTTATATTTTTGAAAAATCTCCAAAAGTTGACACAGGTTAGATGCTCCCAGACTCATGAATAGATAACAGCAATGATAATTTTCATAAGAGAACCTACTTACGTAACCTCACTGTAATCATCTTCTTATTACTTTATTAAACTGTCTTGAATCAATACTTCCTCACCATGGTAAGACCTTTGCTGGTTTTCTCCTACTCTTTTCTTTCCAATTTATAATATCTGGAGTTAATGAAATACAACATATCAATGCTTCCTCGTCAAAATATAGTATCTGCACTTTCCACCGTGGAGTGGAGCACGGTGACAGAGCATCTGCACTTTCCGCCAAGAAGTATCTGTAACGTTAAGTGAATGGCCGCTAGGCCACACACTGTGCTGCGTGGAAAGTGCAGATGCTCCTTTCACCGTGCTGGTGGAATGTGTAGATACTCTATTTTGATGCAGAAACATCGATATTCTATTTTTTTTTATATGGAGGAACACATTTATTTTAACTGGGGGCACTTGGAGCTTTTTAAAAAATTGATTAAAAATAATTTTGATGGTCAATTTTTTAAAATATTCTTGTACTAACACAAAATTTTATGCTTAAAAAAAATGTCAGAATAACAATAAAACTAAAAATCACGCTTTGTTCCAAATTTGTAATTTGATACTCTCTTTCTTCACGATACTTACACACAAAAGATGCAATGTTTCAAAATGATCTTTGTTTTGTGTTATTTTTAATTTAAATTTCAGAATCAAAGTTTTTTTTATCACATCTTTAACTCCTGCTCATTTAAACTACATATTGAAATAAAATCAAGTTGGAAAATTGTAAGCTAAGTTACAATGGCATTACAGTATTTTATAGTAAGTATAATGTTAAAACTTGATTTTTATTTGTGTAGCAATTAGGATCTAGTAACAGTTAGCAAATACATACATGTACATACATGGAGACATTCTTATTGGATATAAATAATGTAGGAAACCATCACTAATCTGAACATAGTTTTGTGTCAAATGTTGACAGAACAGAGATAATAAATAACACATTGGATACCTTGTCACATTAAAGGAATAGAACACATGGAACAAAAAACATGTCTAATATCCTAACATACCTAAATATTAACGTTAATTTGACCGGAGTCCTTGATTTCTAATATATTTTACATTTACAAAATGTCAGATGCATGTTTCATGTTTGTGACGTCCACTAGTCCACGTGCACGGAAACATGCAAGCTGTGACGTCATAAACTTGCAGCTGATATTTTGTGAATGTAAAATAAATTAGAAATCAATGACTCTGGCCAAATCAACGTTGATATTTAGGTATGTTAGGATATTAAACATGTTTTTTGTACAAGGTGTTCTAGACCTTTAACAATTAGACATAAAAAAAATATATTAATAACAGACTTATTTAGGCTTGTTTGTAAACCTTATTTATTCACTTTGCTCCAAAGAATGCACTTCCAAAACATTAGACAATCTTTATAGACATGATTATAAAAGGTAAAAATGTTCGTTAAGCCTTCAAAAATTAAGTTATATAGCTGTAGTTCACCCTACTGTGAGTTTGCTTAATTAATACTTAATGATTACTTGCAGCTGCAGGCAATTATACTGACTGAGAAGTAGCAAATTTTTAATAAATTAACAGTAGAATACGGAGCCTTACTATGAAACTTGCAGGCGTAACCCACATTATAACCTCAAAATCTAGTCTATAATGAAGGCCATATTTTGATGTTCTGAGCACAATGAAGAAGGTTTATGAACATGCCTATCTGTCATGTATTTGCTGCTTATTACCAGAGGCTAAGTCCACACAGGTGTTGAGATTAGCAGTGTGGAAGTTATTGCGCAGTGTAGCACGCTTGCAGGCACGCTTGCAGGCAGGCAGGTAGGCAGGGAGGGGCGTGGCAACCGCTAGTCAATAAAGGTTTGCTCCACACAAGCTTTCACTTGTTTCTCGTACTCTCGTCGATTCTCTTTGTAAAGTTGAGCAGCCATAGAGTTGGCCGGGGAGTTGGGGTTAGGATCACTCAATAATGACTGAAACAATAGCAACACAAGCAACTTAAAATACTTTAATGTACTGCAACAATGTAAAATGTTTAATAAATAATAATATATAAATTTGAGCAAAAATCTATTCGGTTATTCTTTTAAATGCTTCTGTTTCAAATGAAGACATTTAAATTGCATGAAAAGAAAAGGGCAGAGGGAACTAACCAGGGTTTGACCGGGTTTTTAAACCTGGATTTTTGCCGGGCGTTTTAATAAGATTTTTTAAAAAACGTTTTTTTTTTTAAAAAAAAACGTTAAAAAAAAAAAAAAAAGCAAATTATGCAATAAATAAATAAAAAATATTATTAAACTGCTAAAACTTAAATTTTCGTAACATTTTTATAAGTTCATAGTAGTTCACTACTATTACTATGAATAAATAAACCTCTATAAAATTGATATTTGATGTGTTTTTTTGTTGTTGTATTTTTCAAATGACGAAAAAATATGCGAGTTTATTATTGTTATGTTATTATTGTGAAAATTACTGGGGAAAAAAAAAAAAAAAAAAAACGGGTTTAACCCGAACCCTGGAACTAACACCAGTCTTACCAAAGTAAAGAAATGTCAGGTATGTACCTAGTTTGTTGACAACCTTGCTGTCATCTCTGTGCTAGCAAGACTTCCACCAAACTGACCAACATTTCTCTCAGTAAAGTAATATTTACGTGACGTGTGACACATAAATTTGACTCGCGTCGACGCACGTCACAAAGTTGGACCCATGTAAACAAATGGAACTGTTCACATGTAATTTTTAAAAACAATGTGAATAGCTCCATTTGTTTACATTGATCCAACTTTGTAACGTGCGTGGACGTGCGTCAAATACACTAGAAATGTGAATAACACTTAAAACCACAGCGGCACAGGTCACGTACTTTACTTACACATTTTATTATTATAAACTTGAATTACTTAATGTACCTGAATAGAGGTAAGGATAGCAGAGACGTCGTACGTAGGACTCCATCTGTTCTGCAAAATATCAAGACAAATGCCGCCGTCTGCGTAAACGTTAGGGTGAAACATCTTGGAGACAAATTTTACTGTTGGAGGTTTGTTAGGATATTCTTCATTGAATTCCATGGTTAACTTAAATGTGCCATCTTCAAATGGAGTATCTGAAGGACTGCAATCAAAATAATAAGTTAACCTAAGTTGCATGATAACCCTACTTCCTCAGTATTGAAAATAAATATGGTACGATAAAATTTCAAGATAGAGGAAAACTATAGCTGTCTAACCATAGTGTAGAAATGTCCTATATATACTCGACTCAAAAAACCTGAGTTACCTGCCGTTCGACCTTTTACGGTATCGCCCAGCCGCCCCCTTCTCCTCAAATGTGACAATGGGCGATACTTAAATCAACTGAGGTTTTTTGAGTCGAGTATAGGCTGGTAAAAAATCTTGCTGACATATTTGGTGGCTTTCAACACAATACTCTAAACTTAAGCTGGCACACATTTCTTATTTACTCTTAAGCTTAGGACAGCGGTCCTTTCTTAGCGATTTTTAAAATATATTTATTCATTTATTTCATCCTACAATCACAATATACAACATTTGTTAGTGCAGCGTTAAAGTTTGGACCATGCTAATTAACTTTATGGACGCTATCCCAGGGGTGGGATAAGAAACGACCGCTGTCTTCAGCTTTAACTGCTATAGTGTTGTGCTGACAGGTAACGACATACACAACATTACACATAACATAATTATACTTGTTGTAACTTTGATTGTTACTATGAACTGCCTGGGTCAATAAATATTCTTATTCTTATTCTTATACACAAACATGAATATTTGTTCACAAAGTCAATTTGATTTACATTTGTGCCAAACACTTATGTGGAAATTTCATGCAGTTTTTTTATACCAAAATGAAAAAAAAAAAAAAAAAGTGTTACCCAAACATCACAGCATTCCACAACATTATATTGTTGTCTGTGGGAGCAGCACTGACCCCTGGAGGTGGGTCGTCTTGAAGTCTGAAATACATATCAACATTAGGTTAAGATAAAAATACAAAAATTTAAACAAACAAAACCAGAAATAAACAATTTTCTATCTGAGTGAAATTTTTTTTAAAAAAAGTGAAAGTTAGATTATCGCCGATGTCCAGGGTCATGGATCACAAATCACAACTAATTTACAATCTCATTAATAAAGTTCATAAAGCAACTGTATAACTGTGAAATTAATTGAAACCTTCAGATAAAAATTAAAACCTTAAATAAAACAATATTTCAATATTAAGATATTAAAAATTCAGAATTATTATTGCTTTTTAAAAAAAAATTGATTTCAGGGTCGAGCAAAATGGAGACCGATTTTGAAACATAAATTTCAATCATATATATTAAATTTCCTTATTGTTATTTATGATCAACTGAAGCCTAATATATTGAAGAGTACGTTAAGATGTAAATATAAAAAATTAAAATGATATTACCTTTTAAAATCTCTCATTAAACGTCTTCTTGCAGGAGTTGACATTTGCTTGCAGCTTATGTATAAATTGACACAGCTGATGATGAGCTTCTGAAAACATCCGAGCTCCGATTGGCGCTGCATTCGTTTCACCTGGCGCGCTAATTCCAAATGTTTCCTGGCACGATTTTATATTTTATATAGTCGCACGTTGCACTTTACAACTTGCAAAGAGAAATCTGTACAGTACCAAAATGTAGCTCAATGTTCTCATTCTGTGATTTAGGACCTTTTGCGTAAAATGCATCAATCCTTGACCTTTTTATAGCGTGTTTGTTTAGATATAGCGCTATTATACAAAATCGTGGTGAAAAAATAATAAAAATATTTAATAAATAATTAAAAACTAATAAAAGAGCACCAAGTTACGCATGAAATATGCGTAATTTTGTGGGATATATTGAAATAGTGGGTAAAAATTTTTTGACGCACAAAGTTTGGTGTAAAATCACATAAATTTCGACCAAATTATTGTGCGTATATATCACTGGCTATCACTCCAAAACAGCTAGAGTACGTCGGCGTAATTATACGCACAATTTTTGTGCACCTGTTGAGTCAGGGTATGATGTTAATTGTTGCCCAAATAATACGTACTATAAACAACGGGCGCCCTTGCCCTATAGAGACGCTCGATCGCCTTTGTGTTATTCGCTTTTCCCCATAGAAAAGTAAAAAAAAAATAATAATAAAAAAAAAATACCACGATCGAGCTGCGCGCATGCACCTCACGTCCTCACCTGTCACGGCAGTCATATAGAAAAGATTTGCACCTGCATGGCCTTGCACCAAAAAATGCCAAAGTTTCGTACATCAGCTCAAGCAGGTCAAGTCAATCAGATCAGGAATCACATACAAAGAAAAAAAACAGATGATATTTAGAATTCAGACCTCTTCGAATCGTTGAATTCAGAAGTGCCGGCAATTTGGCGGGAAAAGCTTGATAAATACCAACTTAACGCTATAGTTGAACTAAAAACTTTCTTAAATAATTAAATCTTACTAGCTGTAAAATACATTATTGGGCTAAAATATGATACAAATAACTGAAAATTGATTCTTTGTTTTAAAATTTCTTCAATAATGAAGCAATTTGTAGATTTGTGTTGAGAAAATTTTTAGCAGATATTTTTCGTGAAGTGGTATTCCTGCAATTTGTTTTGTTTTTTAAAATTGATCAAACACATGATTTTGTCCTGTCAATGGCGGCTAGCGGCTAAAGAACTATTGTAAGTTAATATGTTAATTGTTTGCTCATATATTTTACTATTAATTAGGTACTTTATTGTTAAACTAGATTCACATATTATGATATTGCATTATAACCCCTCCCCCCCTTTTTAGCACAACAAAATTGCAATTATGTTTCATTTTCATTGTTGCGAAGTTTGATGCAAAGATCACGATGGCAAAAATTAGATTTTATACATAACAATATTAACAATTAATATGTACATACATAATTATGCGTATTTAAATCCAGCTTAACAATATATAAATGATATTTTACTAATAACTAAATGCAGTTCAAAGGTGCAATGATAAAACTTTTGTGTTCGTATGATGGCATAATAATATATTGCAGAAACTTGGCCAAGCTAACAAGATAGAAAAAGCTACAATAGGTATGGTATGATCAGGGGCGTATCCAGGGGGGGGGGGGGGGTTGGGGGTCTGGACCCCCCCCCCGTCAGGTCTGAAAAAGCATAGGAAAAGGGGGTGGTTTCCCCCCTTACGCAATGCAAGTGAAATAATCCATGTAAATATACATACATACGAGAGTGTGGGGTATATATAGCTCCTACAAAAATATTATATAATTATATATAATAAATATGAGCTCCTAGTACAAAGCATACTACAGTAATCATACACATACAGTACATATGTATGTATGCATATATTATGCATAAATATAAACATATCGATGTTTACCCGTCGAAGTGAACGAACTGCACTTTACAAATTTGACTCAAAATGAATGATCTGCGTTTGGCGCTTCTACGCATTTAAACAGGAGAACTATATTATATGGGTGACCTTGGAATTTGTAAAGTGTAGATCAGTCATTTTGAACAAAATTTGTAAAGTGTAGTACGTTCATTTCAACGGGTAAGCATCAATGTGTAAATGTGTAATCTATCAAGCATAAACATGAGAGAGAAATGTTTGAGACAGAGTTCATGTGATTGTGTATTGACCAATGTGATTGAGAGTACACAGTGTGTATATTATGTTATGTACACAGACTATAACATATAAATGTACTGGTACTGTACGCTCTTGTATATCTATATATTGGTTGTAATGTGGATTCACATGTTCTTCTTTTTGCATAATGCTGTGTGTTTACATTGAGCTTTTTGTAATTGGAATTGTTAATTATTTGATCAAATAATATGTATTCTTATGGAGCTCACTTAACAACTCCAATTAGAAAAGGCTCGATGTGAACACGGCATAACACTTTGCACTTCAAAAGTCATCAATACATACATACCGGTATCTCATTGTTAAATTTTGTTATGCAAAAAGCAGGGGCGGATTCAGAGAGAGAGAGAGAACGCAGTACAGTAGTCATTATAAATATACCAGACAATATCGATGTTGTTGCAAACAATATGTGTATCTCGTTTTTTGTCACGCTAAGCAAAATGTGTAAGTCATTTCCGAACGCTATGCAGATGGCGCTCGACTTACACATAACGCTTACCGGTAGCATGAAAAAAAAAAAAAAAAAAAAAAAATTTGCTACGCGTGACAAATAACAAGATAGAGATTTTGCTAGAAGTGACACAAAATGAGATACATTGTTTGCAACAACATTGATATCAATGCCTCTGCGTCAAAACCGAGCATCTACGCTTTCCAGTTTTGCAACAAAACAATTATCTACATTTTCTGCCGACGAACATCTACAATGTTAAGTTTATGGCCGCTAGTCGAGCTACAGCGCTGCTCAGAAAGTGTAGATAGTCGTTTTTTTGCAAAACTGGAAAGTGTAGATGCTCACTTTTGATGCGTAAGCAACAATATGTAACATGACAATGTATGTTTATGTACACAGCTAGCTACGAGACATACAAGAGACAGCCACATGTGATGGCCACTGCTCAGTGTGACGTATGCAGGGGAGACGAAGCCACCGTTGCCCAGTACGACCACCTGTCTCACCTCATCAGCAAACACCTTGGAAAACAGGTATAAGCTTCTATTGATGTTAGCAGCTTCATTGGCTAGTTCAATGTAATCAGCTCATCACCAGGATTACCTACATTGCACACCACTGGAACTGCTAACTTGTATACAAATCAAGCATGACTGATTGATTTTGTTTGTATGTGGCCAGACCCGCGGTGTTGTGGTTTCGTGTGGCCAATGTGTGCAGCTGCTGGAACTGTGGGAAGATTTCTCCACTCAGGCAAAGACCAACCTCGACATCACTCACCCTCACCCCGGGGTAAGTCACTTGCAATAGACCTCTTTCAATATTCAATACTCTTTCATTGTTAAGCTGGAGTTTAAGAATAATTTAATTATAACACACTTTGTTTTGGCTTTACATACTGTAGCCTTTTTTAGGCTGAAAATTAAATAACTTTGCGCACAGATACCAACACGTGCTTTATAAGAATGCCAAGGAAAATTGTATGATTTTAAAATGTTCAGGGGTTTAGCAAGAGGACATTGCTGTAAATAGGAGAAGAAGAATGTAATTTACATTTTTCTTATATTGAAAAGTAAATGCCATTTCCTAAACCCCTGAAAATTTAAACATTGGACGTTTTTCCTTGCCATTCTTATAAGGCACCAGTGTTATCATTCCTAAAAGTTATTCAGCTTCAGAATGGTACTTACCTACTGTTTATCCATGTCTTCATAAAGCATGCCTTCTTATAGGGCAAGGAAGCAGCTAGGCATAGCTTGAGTTGCTCAATACTGAAATTTTTACTGCAACTTACTGAGCTATTTGTTTTCCTAAATTTAAAGATAGCAACTTCAGTAACCAGTTCAATATACTTGTGTTGATGAGCTGCTATCTTTCATCAATATTTATTTTGTAATCTGTACTGTGAGTCTTAAGGCTTAATATTATATAAGGAAAAAGCTATTGAAGTTCTATAATGTTAAAAAAAAAAAAGTAAAAAAAAAGTAAAAGTAAAAAAAAAAAAAAAAAAAAAAAAAGAAAGAAAATAGCATGTAGAAAGTAGAATATTAAATTGAAAGATAATAAAACAGCCCCATAAGAAAGCATGTTAAATGTAGATAGTACATGAAAGTTACAGATGGATTGTATTGTAGCTTGGCCTAGCTGTCACTGCAAGTGTTAGCAGTTGAGATGTGACATTTAGTTGTTAATTGTGTAACTTAAGTTATATCTGTGACCTTGCCCCATAAGAAAGCATGTTAAATGTAGACAGTACATGAAAGTTACAGTTGGTTTATATTGTAGCTTGGCCTAGCTCTCACTGCAAGTGTTAGCAGTTGAGATGTGACATTTAGTTGTTAATTGTTTGATTTCAGTTATGTGTGCCAGAGGTCACGGCAGAGGTCAACGATGCTCAAGCTGTCATCATTGGTGACACTGCACCTCAAAGTGTAAGAATAAATATATTTACTGAATATAATGTCATTATTCGGGTCTGTATTAGCACAACTTAAAACATTGATAATTAAATATATCAATTACTGTACCTAAATAATTAATTTTCAAATTTAAATAAATTACAAAATAATAATATTTACATATTTTTGTTTTGTTTAGGAGGTTTCATTGCCAGAGAACAGGAGTGAAGATGTTGCGGTACATGATGACAATACAGAGCAGTCTTGGACTACTACATCTCCCCTACTTCAACAACAAAGTGACCTGGTAGAGAACAGGAGCACATGTGATGACTACCTCCTAGTAGATGACAGGAGCAAATGTGATGATTACCTCCTAGAGCCCTACACTACATACCCCCCACAACAACAAAGTGACCCCCTGGCAGTGGATGTGAAACCTCTCCTGATAACCACGTCACCTCCTCTTAGTTTTGCATGTGATCAGTGCAGTATACCGTTCATGTACGCCAGGAGCCTGAAGCTGCACAGCTCACTCAAACATAGTGCACGTAAACTTCACATGGATGATCACAACACAACAGAAAACATAGGCAAAGTGACCAGAGAGTGTAAGAACGTGTTTGTGTGCCCCAAGTGTAACCTGTCCCTGGGCAGCAAGGAGCTGATGATCTCTCATCTGCTAGACACGTGCTGTGACACACAAGATGACAAGCTGGTGTGTATCTACTGCACGTGTCAGTGCAACTCAGCACGTGGCCTTGCTATGCACTTACGTAAGCATCTCAATGACACGTTCAGTGTGCAGTGCAAGTATTGTGACGTGAGCTTCACTTCAATGCAGGAAGTCGAGAGGCACGAGAGAGAAGAGCACAGGAGCTCACGACGTACCAGACCCGGTGACCTAGCTGGCCCCTTCACTTCAGTGCAAGAAGGAGAAGAACATAGTCTAGCAGGTAGCAACAAACGTATGACACTGCGCCCTGATGTATTAGGAGTAGAGAAACATGAAGATATTGACCATATTAGTGTAGGAGGTCGCAACAAACGTGTGTCACTGGGCCCTATTGTATTAGGAGCAGAGAAAAACAAGAAAGAAGGACGTATTGGTCGCAGTAAACTTATGTCACTGCGTCCTATTGTATTAGGAGTACAGAGAAAATCAAGAAATCCTTGCTCTCATTGCTTTAGAACATTTGCAAGAATCTATGACCTGCAGAGACACGTGAGAAATGTCCACTCTAGTAAACTGTTGTTGAACGTAGCTAAGCCGAAAGCTCAAGTAGCTTCACGTGAGGGTAACGTAGTCGTAGCCAAGAAAGTGTCCAGTTTTCAGTGCCACCTGTGTCTTCAACGACTGAAGACGGACAAGTGCCTGGACCGTCACTTGCTTTTACACAAGAAGTATAACACAGACCAGCCTCAACATCAAGCACCAGCATCCACAAAGTACACCCATCAGTGCGACAAGTGTAACGCCTGGTTCAAAACTATTGGAGCTCTCAGCAAGCATGGTCACTTTCATGTGCGACTTGATCACAGTAAACAACACATCAAACCTGCGAACGTCAACAAAACTGAACCTGCTAATGGGAAGTTAGTTGAACCAGATGTTAAACCTGCTAATGGGAAGTTAGTTGAACCAGATGTTAAACCTGCTAAACGAGACGTCAAATCCCTCACTAATGTCATGACAAAGAAGTCAATGAACCATAAATGTGATATGTGCTCATCTATATTTCATACAAGTCGAAACTTAAGAAAACATTTTGTCAAATTTCATGTCAAAAACACTTCCAATAACTTAAATCTGAAGTACCAGTGCAAATATTGCAAGTACAGGTTTGAAACACTTCGCGCCGTAATGCTGCACACCAGAGTGCATACCAGGGGGGCCAGTAGAGAGCCTAATGTCAGACAACACAAGCAGGAAAGTCCATGTTTAGACGACAAGAAGTTAAATTTCTCTTGCCATCTCTGTGCTCTTAGTTTTGACACCCAGCGAGGCCTCTCTTACCATGTGCAGCATCACAGCAAACAAGTGCCAGCCAGCCATGAGGACAAGTATGAACAACTATCAGACAACCAGCAGTGGGAGTGCAGCATTTGTCATCATCACTTTGCCACAAAAACAAACCTCAAAAATCACTTTCAGAAATCACACGTCAAATCTAGCAGCGTCAATTGTAAGTTCAAATGTAAGAAATGTAATGCTAGATTTACGACTAAGCAAGCCCTGGGTGGTCATGTTAGATATCGGCATAGTGCCAAGTTAGAAAGTGAGATATCCACATTCCCTTGTGACTTCTGCCACGAGATTTACCAGCGAGAAAATGATCTTTTGGTTCACGTCCAGTTTGAGCACTCAATCACAAACAATAAAGTGTTCACCAATCAGTGTGACACCTGTGGCAAGAAGTTTAGGACTAAGCGTCGTCTCAGAAAACATGTTGGGATGTGTCGTAACTCCAAGCAATCTTCACATGTCTGTGTCTCGTGTAACAGATCTTTCCTTACGGTAGCCGCACTTGGAAGTCACCAACGTGTACACCAGACAAGTAAGGGGGCTGCAATATCAAATAACGTCAAACAATCTGTTAAAGTGACCAGATCTTCTAATGTTTGTGTGTCATGCAATAGAACTTTCCTCACGTCAGCTGCACTCAAAAGTCATCTGTGTTTACATCAGGCCAGTGAAGGGGCTACGACAACAACTAGTAACCATAACACTAAGCAATCTATTGACGTAACCACAAGTTCACATGTTTGTGTGTTGTGCAATAAAACTTTCCTGACGTTAGCTGCACTCAAAAGTCATCTACGTGGGCATCAGGCCAGTGAGGGGGCTACGATATCAAGTAACGTTAACACTAAGCAATCTGTTGATGCAACCACAGGTTCACATGTTTGTGTGTTCTGCAATAGATCATTCCCGACTTTGAGATCACTTCAAAACCATGCCCGTGTGCACGGTGGTGAGGCAGCTAAAGTGGAGGCTACGACACCATGCTACGTCAATTTGAACAACGTGCAAGAGCTTGAGAGTAAAGAATTGTCATCACGTGCACAAGTCAATACCAAGCCTCCAAATAGACTGAAAGTGGAGCCTAACTTGAAGTGTGATATCTGTGACAAAACTTTGAGCAGCATGAGCAATTACAAGGACCACATGAGAAGAATGCACGATGAAGCCAACATTCCATGTAGAGTGTGTGACTTGATGTTCAAGTCTAGAGTCAGTCTGGTAGAACATGTGGCACAAAGTCACTCAACGTCAACGCCCAGCAACGATGCCACGCTACAAGAAGTGAACCACATTTCTGTGTGTCCCTACTGCAAGTCCAACGTAAGGACCTCCCAGCTGACGCAGCATGTCAACGTCCTGCACAGTCAATATGCTGACGTCGAGTACCACAAGTATTTCAAACATCGTGACTCTCTCTACTTTTGTAACTTCTGCCTAAAATCTGAGAGCTGCGTCAATAAAATTGTGGACCACATTAGAGATGACCATTTGTAACTTTAAAATATATTGATGCTAGCAGCTTCAGTAGCCAGTTAAATGTAATCAGCTCGTAATCAGGATTAAATTGCACTGGCTACTGTAGCTGCTAACTTGTATACAAATAATCAATAAAATTAACATTGATGTTTCTTGGAAGTTAGTAAATTACACTGATGTGAGGTAGCTTACCTTATCAATCATGAATATCACATTATGTTATATATGTTACCATGTAGCTTATAATATCGTAAATATCACATTATAACACATTATAACATTATGTTATATATGTTACCATGTAGCTTATGTTATCGTGAATATTACATTATGTTATATATAATGTTACCATGTAGCTTATGTTATCGTGAATGTATCCTTACGTTACGTACATTTCAGACTTGTACCAGGTAAGTTTAGTGAGACAAATTGTGAGCAAGGCCGTGCAACAATACGTACTAACTAGTGTGACTTACTGTCTGTATTTTACATGCTTGCTTACGAGGGCAATGAAGCAGACATAACTTGAGTTAGGATGTTTTCTTGATGTTGAAATTTTAACTTCTTCGTACAAGCCTCAAAGCTTTTGTTTTCATGCAACAATACGTACTAACTAGTGTGACTTACTGTCTGTATTTTACATGCTTGCTTACGAGGGCAATGAAGCAGACATAACTTGAGTTAGGATGTTTTCTTGATGTTGAAATTTTAACTTCTTCGTACAAGCCTCAAAGCTTTTGTTTTCATGCAACAATACGTACTAACTAGTGTGACTTACTGTCTGTATTTTACATGCTTTCTTACGAGGGCAATGAAGCAGACATAACTTGAGTTAGGATGTTTTCTTGGTGTTGAAATTCTAGCTACTTCTTACTAAGCCTCAAAGCTTTTGTTTTCATGAATTTCAAATAAACTTTGTTGCAAAATAATTTTTCATAATGAATTTAAGAAACTTTTTTTATTATTGTTATTATTTTCTTAATAATAATTTGGAATAAATTTTTAATTTTCACTTTTCTGTGTAATCTTCCAATTTAAAGAGGAAAACAATCCTCTCGATGATAAATGACAAGATTTGGCTGTTATAATTACACATAGTATGTCACTTAAAGTATTTGGCTATTATAAATACACTTAATATGTCACTTAAAGTATTGGTCAAAGGACGCGTAAATTTGACGCGCGTTACAAAGTTGGAGCAATGTAAACAAATGGAGCCGTTCACATTGCTTTTGAAAATTACATATAAAATGTGAACGGCTCCATTTGTTTACGGTGTTTCAACTTTATTTATCCGTCGACGCGCGTCAAATTTACGTGTTGTGAATAATACTTTATGTGAATAATACTTAACCTTCAGTAGCCTCACCAGGACAATAATACTTAACCCTTCAGTAGCCTCAGAGACAGGAGAAAACTTGTTCTATTTTTATGACCTCTTTAATTCCTAAAGTTGTCAACTTTACAGTTTTGTTAAGTCCCATTTGTGAGGCTACAGAAGTGACATAATATGTGTGTATGTATGTATGATAGTCCCATCTTATGAATTTTACGTTTTTGATATCATTTTGAAGCAAGGTGCTGTGTTTACAATTTCTAATTGGAATTGTCACGTGAGCTCCATAAGAATGCATGTTATTTTGATGATCACATAATTAACAATTCCTATTAAAAAAAGACTTTTTACTGTATTGTGAACAAGGCTAGGATGTCTTAAAATATTTGCATGTGTTCGACTTAATTAAACTTTTAAGTAACATTTCATTTTTACTTCATGTTAATTTGTCATGTACAATAATTCACAGTGTGTGAGATATCGGCTGCTAACTATATCGGAAATATGATATTAGTAAATAACTGCTTCTACTGTAGTACATTTTATTTTAATATGATTTGATTTTTGTCAATTATTTGTGTAGAAATGTTACAAACTGATATTTGGAGACTTTTTTTATTTTTTATTTATAAGAAATTTCTTTAATCCTCTAAATTGTGAATACATTGTAAAATTTAGTGCTTGTATTAAACTGCGCGCTGTCGCCATCTTGGAGCACGTAATTACATTGTCCAGCATAGGATATTAACTTCAATTTTCATCTTTCTTTTTTTTAAATATATAGAAAAGTATTTTCTATAATTTTGTTATTATTTCTTGAGTGAAATCAATTCATTTTAACATATAAATGAAAATCACTGTTTTTAATTTTTTTTCTTTTTTAATTTGCGAAAAATTTACGTTTCCTATCCTGGTCAATGTTATATATTTACTGCATGAAAAAAAAAAAGAAAAAAAAGTCGGGGGGGGGGGGGGGGGGGGGGAGAATGAAAAAACTGTGTATGAAATATTTTGTAAAAACTCTTTGCAAAGCATAATAAATGATACAACTTAAAATAAAATACAAAATGTTTCTTTACTTCTTTCTTATGAATGGTGAGACAATGAAGCGATATATTTTATCATGTTCAGACATTCATCTTTTTTACCATAATTATAATACTTAATTGATTTCTAAATATTTCCCATATTTCAAACAATATAAATATTACTAATGGCTGTAAGCTGCAACCTCTAGTTAAACCTTGTTGTTGTTGTTTGAACAATAAAGACTATTATTTATTTATTATTTATTTATTTATTTAGTTATCTTTTTTTAATTGTTGCAACAATCAAAATAACAACTTAACTACGGTTTAACTAGTTAGTTAGCGTCGCAGCTTACGGGGGTTATTGTAACTAGTTAGTGTAATGAAAATAATTAGAAGTTATTTCTATTATAAGAATATTATAATAAATTTATTTTTATATTTTTTATTACGGGCTCAGCAAGGTCCATATATAAGAGGTTAGTTGCTCCGGGAAAAGTTTTGGCCAAGGTCGCGTAGCTTAAAGAAATTCACCAAAGACGTCATATCACCGGGTGTATTTTTATTCCCCTTCTCAGTGACGTAACTGGTGAACGGCATCGTATTGGCTTAGAATCAAGTACAATCCATCACAAAATAAAATCAACTGCGCGAGTTTTGTGCTGCGCTCAACCTCTCGCGCGGGCTCAGAAAGAAAAGAAATAAATACCAGGCGCTAGCATAGGCATTCCGCCGTACAGAAATACCCGAATGGTTGCCTATCTCTCAGGATGAAAATTTAATTGTTGTAATGTCCTCCTAATACAACCTCTCGCACGCCTACGTATTGTTTAACTGTGTACAATTGCTAACAGTCGCACACTATGACGCCTACAAAACACACTACATAATAAAAATAAATTTCTTGGCTACTTTTCATCTATAAAATATAAATATAAAAAGAGGTTTAAATAAAATCAACCATAATATAATTACAATAATAACTGTAATATATTTTGTTTATTTTCATAATATATTTGCTATTTGGCAATAAATTTATAATAATATTTTATATTTTTTTACAAAACAAAAACTGGTATTTTAATAATTATTATATTTGATACATAAAACAATATAGTAATGTATGATAATATATTAATTGTTAATTGTTGTCAACAACGACGTAGCAACAATGGAACAACAATGCAAAAGAACCTACCTAAACATACGAGAATGGAATGTCTGGTCAATGGGCAACAGTTTTTTTTTACGATCAATTCAAATTAGATTTTTTATGATTTTTTAGACAAATTGCAACTTGGTTTAAAGCGTAACGTCAATGAAAAGCGTAGGTATGTATTGATTTCAATATTGACAAACTGAATTTAACGACTCTTTTTTTTTACATTTTTATTATTATCATATTTAAAGCGTGTAGTATGAGTAATTTTAAATAAATTTAGTTTGTTAAAGAAAGAAAATTAAAAATAAAAAAAAAATAAAAAAATCAAGAAATTGCGATTTATTTTGAAATAAAATTAATTTTATTCTGCCGTTGTTGCCGATGACCTACGCTCTCCCTTCTGCTCAAAAGTGTTGATTTTAATTCCGCAAGATAAACTGAGACACTTTGCATCTGATTCTCTCCAGTCAATTGACAACTTGCAGTATTCATTGTTGGAAGTTTAATGATTTAATTTCTCCAGGAAAATCCTGGAGTATAAAGAACTAAATCAGAACAACAAATATAATAAAAAACAATAGTGCAAGTCGTCAATTTTTATTCAGAATCATGACTTCAAATTTTTGTTTATGTTTCCCACAAAATGGTATATTACAGTAATTAAACATTAGATATGGCATGTAATACGATAATTATTATGTAATTAAAAATTATTGCAATTAAAATAACAATGCGTGATCTACTCTAACATATTTACAAGCAATCATCGGACATTGAATTAAATTTTGCCCTCAAAAATAGTCGTAATGGTAAAAACCATTTTATAGTATTTTCTTGTTTCTACTATGTAAGTTTATAATACTTTAAATAACACTTGTCTAGTTTTGTTTTTAATGATAAAATTCGTTAGTTTAACTGATTTATTTATCACTTTTGCACACAATAACAAAATCATAACATAAATAATTTAAATATTTTCATTGTTGTTTTAAGTAGGTGACACAGTCTACCTCTCTAACTTCATTTTAAAATGTGATTACATAAATAAAAATATAACAAAATGCAGCTGATTATATTATATAGATATGAAATTTAACTTTCGTAAACGCTGTGCTAAATATATCAATTACCAGATAGGTTTTTTTTTATCGAATTTTATAGGCACAATTATATTTTTAAATTAATGATATAATTTTATATTAAACTATTATTCTTTTTTGTTTTATTTTACAGTCTTTTTTTTTTTTTAATATATTTTAAATGAATATATGTTACCAGTGAAATACTAGCCAATCACTAACGGGGTGAATTTTTCACTAATTTACTATCTTTTTAGAATTGCATAAACATTATACTCTTAGCGTTTTCTGAGGAATTTCAGACAAATTATCAGAAATACTAAATATATTTTTAACTTTTTTTTCCTGATTTTTTTTTATTTTTTATTGGTAACACCTATTGAAATAGATAAAACTTTAAATAACACGCTGCATTTTATAAAATTTAAAACTGAATAACAATTGAAGCAATTTGATTGCACAAGACGACTATAACAATAATAAGATATTGCACAGATGAAATTTATTATTCAATTTCGATCTCTATATATATTATTATTATTGTGCATGATTTACAACACAAAATAAACAGAAAATATATATTTATCTTTTCTCTCATTCAAATTAATTAATGTCTAATTCATTCATGTCTAATTTTTATATAACATAACAAAGAAATATTATTTTTTATTACACATAAAATAGATATGCGCTCATTAATTAATTAATTAATATTTACATGACACAAAAATACAACGTTTCAGGAAATAATAATAAAAAATAACAAAATCAAAATTTCCTGACATTTTCTAACAAAAAGGAAATAAAGTTCAACTCATTCTCAAAAGGATTAACAAAATTCAGAGCAATTTTTTTTTTTACTTTAAAATATCACAATTATTATTATTAACTTTTTTTGGAATGTTAAAAAATAATACAATTTGAAAAAAGTTTTCAAAAATGAACAAAAAAATTACAAAATTATTATAAAAAGTATATTCAGTATATTGCGTATTTTATTCCCTAAAATACGTGAAGTCCACATTTCAAATTTAGATGGTTAAATACATGAAAATACATGAAAATACATGAAAATACATGAAAATACATGAAAATACATAGACCTCATGAGCAAAGTGCAGAACTTCACTTATTTTAGGAAAACAATTATTGCAATAAGATTTTCATACATAAATACTAAGCAACATAAAATATAGAATGATTTTTTTAACGTCATTTAAACAAACCTAAAGTGATATTTTTAGGATGCGTAATAATAAATATTCAAAGGTACATTTTTTCTCTTTCTCTTTCTTTTTTTCACATAATTAACATGGCACTAAAAATGAAAACTACTTATATCTAAATATATATTAATTATCGAGGCCTTCATTTGTTTTCTTCTTCATTGACTATAATTAAGCTGTCCTCGAAATACAAGCCTGATCAAAGGCAAAAAATTACTTTAAATACATTTTTTTATGACTAAATAAACGATCAAGTCAAGTTATTTATTTCAAAATTCTGACTGCATATTTAAATTTTACGCAAGTGTGAGTTGTTCCGTAAATAGTGACAGTGACGGTGTATTTTAAAACGTAAAAAAAAAGCAAAATTTGTATAGTCTTGGAGATCATTGAATGAACGATAGCGCTTTTTATTTATTTTATATAGTTGCTATACTGTGTGTGTATGAAGAAAATAAGGAGACGAAAAAAAAAACTGAATCCTTTATTTTATGAAAGCATACACGCAATGTTATGAAAATTATTCAGTAATATTTCCAGGGTCACCTTTAGTATATATATATCACATGAAACGCCAAATTGACGGTGGTCAATGCTGGAACCTGACAATTACAATTCGCAGGGAGAAGTGTATTGTTTAAAACCATGTTGACTTATTGTCGTAATTGACGGAGAGCGATGTACGGCGCTGCGATAATGTCACAACCGCTCACAAGTGCCCGTCATTATCGGTTAGATTGTAACAAATATAATTAAGCTGTAAATTGTCAGTAACCGTCAGTTGTAAAGTCACATAGAAGCTTTCAGTTTTGTAAATTTTATTGCAACTTTATCGTTCCAGGAAAATAAACTGAAACTCATACGATCTGAAACTTTCCCGTAGATATAAAATTTTGTGAGTAGAATTGTAATGTATACAGTCAGAATAGCAAACTGATTGACTTGACTTGTGATTTAGATACATCGATCAACATAATATATTTATGTATTTACACAGGTTGCTAGACTACACTTTGCGTAACATTGGTAGGTTGATAGACTCAGGAATCTCAACGTCTTCTAGCCTGATGTTCGAGGGGTTGAAGGGAAATCTCACAGGGAAACTAAACTTTGAGTCCATCAGCAGCGTCGCCTAGGAAACAACACAAATAAATAACAGTTATAGATGCCGCATATCACGAATACAATAATACAAAATACCAATATTAAGCTCGATTGTAAATATTGTTCTCATTGCTCCTAAAAACACGCAATCTATTTAAAAAGCATTTGGCTATAAATTAAGTTTTTACCGTATATTCTGGGGCACAGAAATCAGGGTTTAGAAACCCCATGCATTATTGAGATATGGTAATTATAACGAACGGGCCTTTTTTATGAACATAAAAAAAAGTATGGTTGAAAAAAATCTTATTATACTAAAAAAATTACAATTTTTGTTTAACAGTTTTAAACAAAAAAAGTTATGTAATATCCTAAAAAACCTGAAAATCAACGTTGATTTGGCTGAAGTCATTGATTTCTAATTTATTTTCCATTCAGAAAATGCCGCTGGCGGTCACTGACGTCACAGCTCGCTTGTTTTAAGCGCACATAAACCGGGCGAGCTGTGACGTCAGTGACCACCAGTGTCATTTAGTGAATGGAAAATAAATTAGAAATCAATGACTACGGCCAAATCAACGATGATTTTCAGGTTTGTTAGGATATTACGCAACTACTCAAGGTGTTCTACGCCTTTAAGAAATTTATAATTACTCGGTGATAAAATAGCAATTTTTAAATTTATAAGTTTTATATGCCAATTTTTGTACAGTTTAAATATTATTATTATTATTTTTTTTTAATTTCATTTTTTTATGGTCAATCAATCAGAAATGAAGCCAATAACACTTTTATAATGTAAGGAATTAAAAAAAAAATGTATTGCATTATTCTAACATAACATAAGTCCAGTCATATACTGACTAGCGATATTCTAACATAATATGTTAGTATATGTCAGTATATTATACTGACTAGCGAGATTATAATTACCTGTCCTTGTGACTCCGCACGCTCGCCCAATCTCTCCTGAATTTGTCGAATGAAGGACGCAGGAACTCTTTCTTCATATTCATCAGCTGGCGTGTACAGGTTCAGGATCTTGATGATCTGAGATCACAAGTTCACGTTAGAAAATCATTTGATCTAGCGCGCGCGGCAAGAGAGACTTTGATTAAGTGAAGTGTAACATATTGACAAGCTTACCTGGAACACTGACAGTTTGTCGCACATCTCGCACACGGCGACCACGTCACCCTCGGTCTTGCGAGCTTGAAGCAACTGAGAGGCCTGGATCACAGGCTGCAGTGTATCCACCACGTTCTTGTCCTAGCAACACAAAGTCAAGTAACTTTTCTCATAACAACTATCAAAATAATGCTCTTCTCTTATATATTAGTAACATGAAAGCACGTCGTTTTTGCATGCAAATACTTGTTAGTGCTGTCAAAATTTATATAATTGTTATATTTCAAATTACAAATGTAAAAGTTTTTCCGGGGAAGGTAATCTAGATTTTACAGACTCAAAGTATTATATTATAATTATATCGTTTTTTTTGTTTTTTTTTTTTTCCTTTTCTTTTTGAGGTGGGGAGAAGGGGTTTCATATGTCAGGCTGGTATTTTTCTATTTACCTGAATTATAGATCAATAGCTAAAATTTAATTTCATAAAACAGTCTGAATAACGGCGAATTTTATCCGGTTTTAATTTGACAGCACATGCTGAGGGAACTTATATTTTTAAAATAAATCGCTGTATGTTAGAAGTTGTTACAGTGCTTGTGCATCAAGTTACCTGAACTTTGTGGTCCCTGAGCCACTGCTCCAGATGACTGATGTTGTATCTGATCTGCATTCCCTTGGACCAGTGACACAGGTCCTTCCTCAGCAGCAGAGTGTTCAGTGCGGCAGCGCAGATGAAGTAGAACAACTGCAAATACAAATATGTGTTACCAGAGTTAAACACAAAAGTATTTCACTTAATATAAATATTGTTGTAGCATAAGTAATTGCGCTGTACCGCGTACAATATATTTGCTTTTCTGAGCAGCATAATTATTATACAATATAGCCAGTAGTCGAGCTAGATAATATAATGAATAAGATCAAACTTTTTATTACATATTTTGACAGAGAAAATCACATTGAATCGATTAATGTGTGATTATATATAAATTTTGAGTTCATTTAGTATTCTTAATTAATTAAAAAAAAATCGTGATGTGACAAAATGATCGCTAACTTTTGCATTCACGCAAAAGTTGCACGCAAATGTTACCGACCGTGTCGTCATTCGTGACTTTCCAAAATTAATTGAAACTACTTAATAAGCTTAAACTTTATAAAGTCGCACATCAATCGCGATTCATGCCAATGCAAAATATGTAATAGCTATATAGTTATAGTTAAAACACCTTTGATATGGCCTTATTAAAGTTATAATATACGGCGTCACTACCCCCACGTGACTGACCTGTCTGAAGACTTGAGTGATGAGCTCAGGGTCCATGCCATGCAGTGACAAAGTCCTGTGAACGTACGACAGCTCCTCCATCAAAGCATTCAGTCCACTACGTTGCTCCACGGTGCCCACAGGTGAGGTCGGGTCTTGACTTGCGGAGGTAATCCTGCCTCGCATACCTCCTGGCTTGTTACTTGACAGCCCTGAGATCGCTTCGTGCTCAAGGATTGCGGGCTGAATCAGAGGCTGAATACGTGTCTCTAGTTGTTTCACCATGCCCTGCCAAACACAAAGTATTTCACTTATCTTCTGCTTTTATATGAACCTCTTATAATTATTTAAATAAATTTAAAATGTTCACAAACTTTTATCAAAATGATCACAATTTCTAGAGAAAAAAAATCTTCAGATTAATATAACTATTAAGTATTATATCAAAATTTATAAAGACTTGAAATATCAGCTAGTATTACGACACTTTTACTTCACTTGTTTACTAAATATTGTCGCAGTATTTTGTTAACTGACCTGGTAGATCCAGACGGCGATGTCACTCAGCACTTGACGGTACTGCGAGAGGTCGAAGTTCCGCAAACATTGCTCGTTCTGAGTCGGTGTGTTCTCAGCCTGGAACGTCTAAACAGAACACACAGATACTCAGATTAATTTCATTTTAAATATAATTTAATATTATGCAGCAGTTAATTTCATGGTCTGTCAGAAGAGCAGCAATAAGCATTTTGTTTATTGTAGTGTATAAAAAAAAAGAAGAGCATTATGAAAGAGGCTACGTTTTTATATTATTAATTAACGTTACAGTAAAAATTGTAATTTTTTAACTTGCAGTTAAAGTACTTTGGAATGTCAAAATTCAACAAAATAATATGTTTAAAAAAAGGGGGGGTTTCATCGTGCAATAATAATAATATTAATAAAAATAATCGCGTTTTTTTTTTTTTTTTTTTTTTACTCCACACTTTATAAAATGCTAGTAGTTAAATGCAAAGTATTTGCAACTTGAAATAAGTCTCGACAGTCGACGTACCTTATCCCCGCTGTATTGCTTGAGCGTGTGCAGCAGCCTCAGTGTGTTAGACAACCACAGCACAAAGGTGTCAAGGTCCTCCGAGCGCTTCTTGATCACTTTGCGCAGACCGTTGATTGCGCTCGTGAGCAGAGAGCGCACCTTCTCGTCGTCGTCGATGAAGTCCGTGTGCCGGATACACATGAACAAAATGTAGGCAGGTAAGCCAGGTAGTAGCGTGATGGCCACCTTGGGCTTGAGGTCTACAAAATATCAAGACAATCAGTCAGTGTCCCCGCTACATTGTGTCATACACATGAACAAAATGTAGGCAGGTAAGCCAGGCAGTAGCGTGATGGCCACCTTGGGCTTGAGGTCTACAAAATATCAAGACAATCAGTCAGTGTCCCCGCTACATTGTGTCATACACATGAACAAAATGTAGGCAGGTAAGCCAGGCAGTAGCGTGATGGCCACCTTGGGCTTGAGGTCTACAAAATATCAAGACAATCAGTCAGTGTCCCCGCTACATTGTGTCATACACATGAACAAAATGTAGGCAGGTAAGCCAGGCAGTAGCGTGATGGCCACCTTGGGCTTGAGGTCTGCAAAATATCAAGATAAATCAAACCATTTGAAGTGGACCATGGAAATTTAAATGGATTCGTTGTATCCAATTAATTAATCAATAATATTACGCCAAAAACATTTTCTAAACATTTTTAATACAATGAGCTTTCATAAAATATCTTAAAATTAAAAATCATACATTGCTATTTACTATAATATTGTTCAAATAACAGTAAATTATACGAGGCCGACATTAATGCAGTGACGAGATCGTTGTTACATAATATGTATTATATATCGCACAGCTACTAAAACAAGTAACAATTATGTGAGTGCTGCATGTGGATCCTCTCATCTCAAATGCTTTGTTGCAACTCTGCGATACATTAAGGTGCCTTTGATAAATACGTTCCACACCGATATATTCACGCCGCTGTAAACCTAGCTTGCGTTACTGAATAAATTTATATGTTGTTTACTGCATTTAGTACAGTGTTTTACATTAATGTTCAGAAAAAAAAAATCATATTATACTTTTTTCTTCTTCTTCTTCTTCTTCTTCTTCTTCTTCTTCTTCTTCTTCTTCTTTTTTTCTTTTTTTTTTTGTTGAAAGAACACTTTCCTAACTAAATAACGTCGATTGCAAGCAATGTGGTGTCGATACCAAGTTGCTTACCATATATAAGTCTCCTGACAATGAGCGGCTCGTCCTCTCTCCTGTACTCAAACATGCCCATGTATTCTCTCTCCTTCTTGCGCACCACGGGCATGTTGCTCGGCTCAGGAGTGCCTGACTTGGCTACCTGCTTCATCGAGTCAGGAGAATCCTTGGTCGGCAGTTCTCCTGTACAAATACATAAGGAGTCAGCAAAACATTTATTATCTCACTGATATTTTGTTACAATTGGTTAATGGTACTTAGGTGTATCCAAGGTAATTAAGTTTTATATGTTACCGGAAAAAGAGTCTATATGTTCAGATTATTGTATACAGAAAGTTGTACATATGTGCAATCTTATTATTTATATTTTTTTTATTGGTCACTTGTCGCAAAGTCAATCAATCCTCCCTAATAACCATGCAGTAAAGGCCGAAGCAGCCGTCAATCGCTGCCTGAGCGATAACCGTGCGACAACTATCGCTGGCTCCCGATTGGCTTTGCGCAAAAAGTTAGACCAATCCTAACTCTAGCGCACTCTAACGGTCCTTGTCGCAAAAAGACCGACTGACGGCTGCGTCGGCCTTAAGTTGACGTCACTCACCTCCGATATCTTTGTACTTCTTGGCCAGTATTTTGTTTTGCTTTCTGTTCTTCCTCAACTGCTCAGCCAGATTGTCGCATCGCTCTTGCAGTTCCTGAAATCACAAACCACAATTTTCTGAACTAGTTACAAAATGTAAATACTGAAAAAGATAAAGATTTTTTTATTGCATATTCTGAAGTAGGAAATCATCCTGAAACATTTGATGAGTGATTGTTTAACTTTTGAGTTCATTTAGTATTTTAAATTAATTTTTTTTAAATCGTGATACGCCATCGTGGTCGATATACTGTATAACTTTAGCATGCACACAAGTTACCGACTCTTACGTCACATTGTAATTTTCAAAAATTGATAAAAAAAAACAAAAACTTAATGAACTAAATATTAGGAAACCACACACTTTTACAATAGCAAACTTTATCATTTTTCGATAAACTTAATTTTATTCAACGGAGAATTTGATTTACTTTAGTACGCATCCTATCCTTCACGTAAAAAATAAATTACGTAATTTATGCTGCAATGAACAATTACTATATTTTAAAGCAAAAATGGTGCTTCTTTTTAATACAGTAACGTAAATAATTATGCTGAACATCTTAATTATTATGCTATGTAGAAATCACTGTTCAATATAACATAAATTATGTTGTTATGCATAGCTGCATTGATGAGGTAGCATAATTATTACGTATTATTTGTGTACGTGTGACGATATTTTGTTATTGATGTCTCGCAGTGCACGCTGCTCACCAGGTTCTCCGAGGTTAGTCTCTTGATCTCGTACTGCATGTAAGCCTCAGTCTGGCTCTGAGGTGACTTGGTCAGGTTCAGAGACAGAAGTTTCTGTTGTCTCTCGTTGTCTTCGCGCAACTTCTCCATCTCGGACTTCCAGTCGGACTCGCGACGATGCATGCGCTTCTTCTCGCTCTGCAGCTCGTCCTCCAGTTGCCTACAAAACATGTTAGAAACATTCTTAATACCATATGCAAATAGCGGGCTCAGTGAGAACAGATAAACAAACAAATAAATAGATGAATCAATTTAGACATACGTAGTGAAAAGTTAGTATTACAACATTCATTAGATTTTTTTTTTCAATGATGAAAATGCATTAATTTAATTGATCTCTACGTTCATTTTGTAAAAACTATTTTATTTTGAGGTTTTCAACAATGCATTTAAAAAAATTCGACGATCTACGATTTTTATAAAAGTCCCCGTATTATATTATTGACATATAATACGACACCTATATAATATGTTGACACCTTGACGATATTTTGTCCCGGCACTGCAAACCTCGCATTAGATCGCACGTATAATGTTTGATTAATAAGTGGTTTATAGTTACACTTTGGTCCAGGATTATAGTCAGGATTTATGTAACGCACGGTATGATTGTCACTACCCACGTGATTTCTCTGTGTATATAAAGTATAAGTCCCGTGTTAGTGATATTTATTTATTGTTACCTGTTGATTTTCTTCTGTGCCTCGAAGGCCATGACCAGCTCTCCGTCCTCATTGATGATCTCGATCTCTGAGCCGTAGTTGTTCGATGCCAGGCTGTTCAGTCCCTTGGTCTGGTTAGCCAGCACGCTGCGCAGTTGGATACACTCCTCTCTTCTCCTTGCAAGCTCCTCGGTCATCGCCTCAAGTTGTCCTGAAATACAAACCCCCGGTTAATTACCTTTCAGCTCCTATATCCAACATCTCCCTCCCTATTCTATATAAATACTAAAACTTCTTTTTATAATCTTTTCTTACCCTGTTTCAATATTTATAACTTCTATACATTTTTTTTCCAGCTAGATTATCGTCATAAATTATTGTTAATTGCTAAAACTACAGTATATCTAAATTAAATGCAACAGCAGACCAGACTCTCTATCAGGCATGCACCTCGCGCCCTTTTAATAAAATCTTACTTAAGCTCTGAAATTTTTGAAACTATACTTTTAAAATTTTCTGTAGTAGTTACTAAAAAAAAAAAAAAAAAAAAAGTTTTACAACGCTAAAAGATAGAAAAATACTGGAAATCTACGCCAGTTTGCGCTTAGCTAGCGCGCTATGACAATAATATTACATTATAGTTTATTTTTGATAGTTTAAAAAGCCAATTACATTATTATTATTACTATTTACAGACAAAAAGTATAATTTGTGCTACATTTTAAGTCATAAGCATAAATATTCATCATTATTATGGAATAGCATAAACTATGTTGTTATAAATATATGTTGCTAAAAACCAGCTACAGTAACATATATTACTGTACACGTTATTTTAGTCCGTATTTAGTAGTTTGTCAGATGTCCGGCCAAAGTTTGTACAGACAGAACGTAGAGGGGATTGACTTACTTGCAAATTCTTTGTTGACGGCCGAGCCAGGGGTTCCGGTGTCAGCGAGAGCTTGTCTCAAGTTATCCATGTCTGTCCGCAACTTGGAGTTCTCCATCTCGAGCTCTTGTAGCTGAGTAAACATACGAACACGTCATACGTCAATATCATTACTACAGTAAGCTCTTGCACGTGACAAGCTTATTTTTATGATGAAAATTGCGTAAATAATGTTTTACGCAAAAAAAAAAAAAAAAAAAAAAAAAAAAAAAAAAAAAAAAAAAAAAAAAACAAACTATTTACGCTATTGTTTTATAAGTTTAATAATTTCCCGGAAAGTAAAATAATTTGTTATTTTCAAAACACTTAATATATAAAACAATAATGCAATGCAGCTGAAAATAACACAAAAATTCAACAATGGACGTTATCGGTTTAGCGCGCGGGGTGCTGCGGGGAAAGCTAAGGGTCCCCTAATTTAACATTACGCTTATGGAGAAAAACACGTTTTTTGCGATTTTTGAGAAAACTACTCCACCGAATTTGGAGAAATTTAAATGAGAAATACTAGACATACTTTTACGTGTTTTAAGCCATAGAAAATTTTTAACAATTTTTTAAACCGATAACCTCCATACGTAAAAGTCTGCAATTTTCATATTTTTTTTCCTTTTGTTTTTATAAGACTTTGGCACATAAATTGTTACCTTGAATACGTCCCTGGTACGTGCGAGGTCCTCATTAGGACTGTCGTCTTTGTCTAGCTCCTCTAGTCTCTTGTGCATCCTCATGCGGTCTCTCTCCAACTCCTTCACCTTCTGTTGTAGCTTGAGCACCAACCCCACGTCAATGTCCTGCAAGATAACATGGTAACACGTCAATTTGACGTCATAACATACACGTCAAACAAAAACGTGCAGCAAGCTAGCATTGCAAGCTTTTATATTTACATACGTGTTAGCCTCTGACGTTACAGTATTAAATGATAATAATAAATCATAATATGTTCATTTTTAAGTCCACGATAGAAAATACCGCAAGTACTCTCACTTCATAAGAATTCTTAATACTCCCCTCCCATCACCTAATGTTGAGAGGTCACGATTGCCACTTAACTGCACGAATGTTAGTTAAGTGAGGTTTTGAACGGTTTCGATGCAAGTGCTAGCTATCGTGCAACGGTCGGTGCAAGTACTCTTATAGATATTTTCTTGAGTCCACGTTCGATTTGGTTACTATGTAATGTAGAGTATCGTCCATAAACTCGAAGGCAAATAATTTATATAAAAATGAAATATTTACTGCCTCATTTTGATTAGCTATATCGAACATGTTATGATAACGGCACGAGACGTCAATTTAATTGTTATTACCATTTATATATTGAAGAAATAATTGTACACATAAATTCCTTTTCTTGGCTGAAAATTACGAGCAAATTTGTTAACAAATGACAAATATTTACCTAGAATGCTTACAGTACGAGTTAAAATTGTCGTGTTTTGCTGGTGTAAGAATTGGGCTTATATACTAATCGGATGTTTTACAGGTGAGATCGCTGTTCCTCACTCGGGACATGCGTAGCGAGAATGTCCGAGTTACGTGAGGCGCCGTCTCACCTCATTCAGAATTCAAATTCTTACACAAGAAAAACAAGTAATTTTTTTCTTCTCACATATAAAATAAGTATCAAAACCTATAAATAATGCTAAATTTATGTCAAATACCATCAATATTGCTATTTGTTAACTACGAAAACAATTATGGATGGTGTAAAAAAAAACTTGAAATGCTATGCAACATCGTGTTTATAGTATTTATGAATAAATATGGACAATTTCAGACTAGCAATTTGATATTTAATATCAAAACTATACTATTTTCATTTGAACTATAAAAAAAAAATGAAAACAAAACATTCAAGTTTGATTCAATTTAACCGAATCGTTAACATTTTTTAATAATACCCGATTTCAAGATTTCGACGAGTTTTCCACAGCTCTACCATATGTAAGCAAACGTACATTTTAGTTATTTTGACAACATCAAATTTCAAAATTTCAAAAATAAATTTTAAGTTTTATTAATTACTTCCAAAGATAAAAAACTGGGAAATTTTTTAAAAAAATATATAAATAAAAAAGTTACGTAATTTTTAAAATACGGTCAGAGATTACGAGCTTATTTTTGATTTAGTTGCCATTGTAAATATACACAATAGTTAATAATTATACTACTTGTTTTGAAAAATCTTGCATGAAATATTTCATTCATAATAAAGTACAAATATTATGTAAAAAAAAAAAAAAAAAAAAAAAAAAAAAAGTTAAGCATGCTACATGCTGAATTAAAATTTTAAAAGCTCAATATATTTGTTATATTTGCTTTCATTTTACTAAAACATATAAAAGAAGTAGTAAACATCAGAAAGAGCTATAAAATAAATAATCTATAAAACAAAAGTTTCTCAAATTCTAGATACACACGGTAGAAAACAATAAATATTTTGTAGCATAGGCAAATCTGACACAAATTTTAACAAAATGATTATTAGATGTGTTCAAAGTGTTATAGAGCTATAGTGTACTCAAACCAAATTTGTCTCGATAAATCTTAATTATAACAGGGATTATCAATACAAGTTATATTGATTAATCTTTCTGTAGCACCACAAACTAGAGATAATAATTGTGCAGTAGACAATCTACTTTACCATTGTATTTAATTATGTCAATCTCAA
The DNA here is from genome assembly GCA_949318235.1 of Ecdyonurus torrentis. NCBI lineage: Eukaryota > Metazoa > Arthropoda > Insecta > Ephemeroptera > Heptageniidae > Ecdyonurus > Ecdyonurus torrentis. Next base: position 52,938,073 of record OX439130.1, read on the forward strand.
TTTACAAAATTTTACGCAATTTGTATCTTTTTTTTTTTTTTTTTTTTTTTTACTGTTTGTGTTTTTGAGGCAACAGAAAGGTCAAGGGTCATATCATGGGATCAATGAAACTAGTAATAAAGTAAGGTAGCGAAATAGAAATTCCGAGTGTCATTTGATAACTTTTGTCACTTACACGTCTTCTCCGAGTGTTTTGGCAACTTTTATCATTATTAATTTTTTTTTTTTTTTTTTTTTCATTTTTCATTTTTTTTCTTTATTTTTTTTTTAAATTTTACTGGAATTGACTATGAAAGATCATTTTAGTGCTCCAGCAAAATCACAAAAGACGCACAATATATATATATATATATATATATATATATATATATATATATATATATATATATATATATATATATATAGCCTTCAGTTTCATTGATATGTATGATGGTCCTACTATTTATATATCTAAATTAAAATTGCCCAATCGTGTGATGTTTGATTTGAGTACAGCTAGACTCTCAGTACTATAGGGATAAGGTGCAACAGCGAGTAGGTACAGTATACACATGCTTAATTGACATTGAGTAGTGATTATGACGTCATAGACTACCTGCTCTGAGGGAGCAACTGGACTGACTGCACCAGGTGACTTGGATTGACTCCAGTCAATTTGTTCTAGTCGACCATGACTACTCACTGTAGCTGTAGAGGCCGTGGAGCGCACAGAGCCGTAACCAAAGTCCTGAAACATACATCACAAAATATAATTAATAGATTGTTATTCACAAGCAACGTAGAAATTTGACGTCTTTCGTAAGCTGACGATTACGTGAAGTTGAACCTTTCACATGAGAAAGCGTACTGCGCATGCACGGAAAACTAACGGAGATTAACGGGCCGTTATACAGTCAAATTTAAAAATCATAATAATACGTTGACTGATTCAAGTTCACAGATAAAGCTGCGCTTATGTAAAAAAAAAAAAAAAAAAAAAAAAAAAAATGCAACTGGATGCTATCCATCGTTTTGTTGGATAGGGACAGATCAATAGCTGGGAGTTGACAGCTTTGCCCGGCAATATCCATCTCATTAGTAATACGAAAAATTAAATTCATTTGATAGGGTCATCAACTTTATTAAATTATAATTATTTTCTTGGGTTAACTAAATTTTTTTAACTTATGCTACCAGTCCATGATATAAAACAATAGCCTCGAAAAGTTAAGAATTACGTGTATATTTCATATGAAACAAGATGACGATGCGAACTATAGTGTTGATAAGAAAAATCAGACTCACACTTCCATCCTCGGGCATCTCTGACGTGGCGCTAGCACCATCGTCCCCACCATCTTGCGCACTAGCCGAGCTGGCGTTCGAGTACGATCTCTCGTGCTTCATCTTGCCTCGTGGAGCCGGCACTGGACCGTTGACAGCTCGCAGTCGAGTGTTCTCCCTCTCCATGGACTCGTGTTTGCTCTCCAGGGTGTGGAAGTCTGCAAGTAACTTCTGGTACGCTTGTCTGTCTTGGTCTTGTTCTTGGATCAACATCGCACGTTCCTTGTGGAGTTGTGACTTGAGCTCCTCTGTATAAGCAAATCACAAATATATCAGGCAACATGTATGACAGATATCGTACACACAATTATTGATCATGTTTACATGCAATTATATACAATTTTATTTTAAAAACTGCAAGGTTTTATAATTTTTTTTTTACGCACAAATTTTATAAAAACTGTTACTACTGTATTCAATATTTTCTGAGTGAGCTAGTGCTTTAAAATTTGACATGTAAAGGAATCTAAGTGAAAATCTATTTTTAGACAACAATCAAAACCATAACACAATAATAATTATTATTTTTTAATTATTTATTATTATTATTTTTTATAAGAGAAGTAAAGTTTGCAGTTTTGAATTCAAAATCGTTACTCTACAGCATAAATAAAAATTAATACTTCTGGCATATTTTATACACTTATTTGTAAGCCCTGTACACGATAATATATTTTACCATTTAAATCCAGCGTGCGATTTCTCATAAGAATAACATTACAAATTTAGCGTGAGTTTTTGAATGGTAAAATATATTATCGTGGTCTCGTGGACACTCTTATCCCAAAGACAAGTTCAAATTCCTGTACATGTGATGAGTTTCAAAATAATAATCCCAGTTTTTTTCCCCGCGAACAATAAAACGAGGGTTTACAAAAAGAAGCGTAACATCTAACATCAAAATACATACCTCGCGATCCCTTCTCCAGGTTCTTGAACTTCTCGTTGAGTTGTTCCAGCGACGACGAGAGCTCCTTGTTTTGTGCATTGAGCAACTCCACTTGTTGTTTGAACTCCTTATCTTTGCGAGCAGCCTCGTTTGCCATGTCCACCTGAAATCAAGCATGCACTTTGTTATCTCAGAACTGGCAAAACTAACGCGCTTAATTACTAATCGATATCCATAGCTGTGAATCAATGTTACTGAATCTGACCAAGTATAGTGAGGAAGAGACTAAAAGGGGGCGGGGGGTGGTGGTGATATTGCATACTATACAAGAGGACATTATCCTAAATGCGAACTTCTAATTTTTTTAGTTCATTAAGTATTTTTAAATTTTTAAAGTCGCAAAATGACGTTATGGGCAGCAACTTTTCCTATGCCCACATGCATAAGTTGACACCCATGACGTCATTTTTCAATTTTCAAAAATTAGTTAAAATACTTAATGAAGTAAAACAAATAGAACATCGACGTATCAATCGATTCAAGACAATGTCCTCTTTTAAAATATGACATAATATTACCCCCTTTATTTTTCTTCCTCATTGTTATGCATTCATTGTTATCCCTATCCGTGTATAACCACACATTTATATTAACATAAGAAGTCGGTTATCATTTACAAATAAATATTTTAAAGCAAATCTAAATTCAGAAATAATAATTTTTTATTCTGAGGTTGTTTTGATGAATACGTGTGAAATATTAACATAAAAAAATATCGACAGCCAAAGCATACCTTGTCGTCGATTTCTTGGTGCAGCTGCGACTTTGCGATGCGCAATTCTTCCTCCAGCTCGAGGATTCTGTCCGGCAAATGTCTCGTCTTCTTCTCGTGCGCACGTAGTTCCTCTAACTGCTTGCGTAGGTTGGTCAGCTCGTTCATCGAGGCCTTCATCACGTGATTGTCTTTAAGCTAAAACAACAAAATTATCCTTCGTCAGGTGTGTTCGTAAAGAAGTATCACATAGGGGAAGTGTTAACACTTTATACATTTAATTTATTATTTTTTAATATTTTTATTTTTACTGCATTTAATACTGGTTTTATTTCTATAACAATTCCGAGTGAGGAGGTACGCACCTACTATACCCTTTATAAATAGTACGTTGTGCAATTATAGACGCAATTTACGTATAAAACAACGGTGGGTGATTAAACTGTTCGTCTAATACTCGTGTAGAAAATAATACAGTAATTAAAAAATCAATTCCTCTGTTGGAATCCTATATGTTGTACATTATTATTTGTGTTATTTATTTGTGTTTACATCAAAATATAAACACACATAAGAAATATCCTGAAACCAACTTTTAGATCAAATATCCAATGATATAATATTTTCTTCAACAATTTAGAGCAAAATTGTAATAAAAAAAAATAAAAATAAAAAAAAATTTAAAAAAAGGATTTGAGTGCAGGAGAGATTCTGCTTGCACGACTCCCCCAGGTAAAGGCCCACTCACCATTTCCTCGATCTTCTGTTGTAAAGAGATGATCTTGTTCTCCAGGCCCTTGTTCAGCTTCTTGACGTGCTCCACGGAGCGCGCCTCCTGCTTCAGTTTCTTGAGCTGCTTGCGCGCGTGCCACCTGCGTATCGCGCTCTGGGCAACCACCAGGCTGTACTTGGCCTCACGGAATCTCTTACGTGCCAGGTAACCTCGGATAAACCGTTGTATGATGATAGCCTGAGTCACAAATAGTTCACGTTAGTCAAGACGTTGGCTTACATTTCATATACTGTAGTACATTCACAAGGTTCAACGACGTATAACAAAACGCAAGAAGTAATTTTAAAAAATAACATTTTGTACTTCCATATTGACGTGATAAAACTACGATCATAAATATTGCTACACAAGATTTTTTATTTCCTCTTGTCATAACTAATCAAAAAAAACTGTACCAAAAAAAAAATCAAATAAATTTATGACAAATATCAAGCCTTTCAAAAATGCATTAAAAGATTAATACGCAGGTACAGTATTTTTTTTCTATCATAGGCCTTCGTCATGCGTACAGTATTTTGCAAGTTTTTGCCACAACAAGACTAGGCTGACAATACGCCAGTGCTCAATTTGCCACCAGTTTGCTACCTACCTTGGCAGTCTTTCTCATGAGGTCGTATCTCCTGCGTGCCATGAAGCCTCGAGCTCGAGTCTGCAGACCTACGATCCACAAGCGCGTCCTCTGGTATTGCCTTCTCTGCACAAACATACGCGCGTACTTCTGAATACAAGTCGCAGCTCTCGTCTCGCGCTCCGCCTGGGCCATCCTGCAATGTTAAAACATCTCTATGTCAGCCATCTTATAACTTTTCTTCATACATTCGAACGCAAATTTACAATTAATCTACACTCGCTCCAGTAAAAGAATGAAGCTCACATTATACCAGTCATATGGTATAGGTTTGGTGACCAGCCTTATTCTACCGCAGGCGCGAGTGAAAACTGTTTGCTCAAACCTGGTAACTTTAGTAAGAAAAACAATGCGTGGACAAGAAGTTTTAGCATTGAAAAATATTTCGGAAAATATTTTTATCATTATATAACTTTCGTATTTTATTACAACTGCACGACTAAAAGAAATTACGTTAATAGCATAAAAGTTTTAAACCATATTTTTCAATAGCATGAATGTAATATATATTAAATTTTATGTTATTATAATCGGGCTAGCGTCCTAATTACTAATTTATTTTTATCCATGCACGTGAAGTATAGCCTGTGCTCCTCGTGACATTAAGTTTGTGTATGGTCTAACTTTGGTCATGTGTCATGTGTTATAGTTACCTCCTTGCCAGTAGGCCACGTCCATGTCTCTGCAAGCCAAGGACTGCTTTCCTGATCTGCAGGTAGCGATGCCTCGCGATCCTGCCTCGCACGTGCTTCTGCATCATGATGCAGCACGCTCGCAGTCGGTCCGCGCGGAGCTTCTCTAGATAAGCAACCTGGCCTGCACGGAAGAAAATCTTGGTTTTGCCGAAGTAGAATTTGTCCGAGTCCTGAGGAGAAAACAAAATTTATTACTTCACTAACTTCAAACGATTTACTCTACACTCTGCATTTCCCTCTGTTCTCACATCTTTTACTATATATTTTTAAAAAACATAAAAAAGAAATAAACATTGTTGAAAATCTGTCATTCTATAAGCAGTTTCAATAACTGCTATAGTAGGTGAAGGTGTAATTTTAACCCCACGAATTTCTTTAATATATAAATTCTTATGCAAATTTACTGTTATACAATCCCGCTGTAAGAGACAACTAAAAAATAAGATTTTTTTATGCAAAGTTTAAAAATGGCTGATACAAGATAAAAATGAATTATGACTGATTATTTTACCTTGATGACGTTTTTGATGATAGTTTCGCAAGTTCCCTTCATGTTGTTCCACAGAATGTCGGTGGACTTGCAGAGCACGCGGTAACGCTGGAAGAACTCGGCGTATGTCCACCTGGAGTCAATCAGAAGGTTAATATATATGCAGTTTAGAAGTCGTTTATATTTGTCACTTAATATGGTAATTTATTGTTTTAAGCTACAATAAAAACGCACTCCGACGTATTATGTTGTTTGCGTACCTTGACGGGAAGCCAGCCGCGCTAATCCTGATGGTCTCCAACACTCCGCACGCTCTCAGCTGCTGAACTGCTCGCTTGGGGTTGTACTCGAAGGAGCTCTTGCTGTCGTTAGGCTTGATACATCGCACATAGTGAGGGGTCGTGGCGTTCAGTGTGTTCATCAGCATGTTGAGCGAGTCGCGGAACTGAGAGCCGACCTATATAATACACAAGTACACTGGTGAGATATACCATATATAATCACGTAAATAAGAAACTTCGGAATGTATACTATACAAAAGTATGGAACATAGATACGCGCTTCTATTTTATTATACTTTGAGGTTGGACGTCCGCTACTTACAAGTTCATCTCTAAAAGTACAGTACAATTATAGGAACTTCATAAAATACGTTGTGATATATAAAAAATATTTTAGCGTACCTTTATTTCTCTTGTTGGTAAAAAATATCGCATACTTGAGACAACATAGTTAACTCCGCTTTTCTTCCACTTTTTTTTTTTTTTTTAATTTTAGTGATTGTAAAACTTTTTTCTTTTAAACAATGCAAAAATGATAATAATTCTTAGTCTTATAATTAAAATGTAGCTGACTAAATTTCAAATAACTATAAAAAAGCCTCCACAAATTATCTCTGAAGTAATGTAAAGTATAATTACTGTTTTCTTGTGTTGTTTTGCCGAGGTGGCGGAGGCAGGTTTGGCGGGCAGAACCTTGACCCTGGTAGTGGGGACACTCAGCTTGCGGTTCTCAGCCTCTTCCTCCACAAACAGTCTCGTGACTAGATCGTTCTGAACAACAACAAAATATCGATCAATTAACAACAATCAAAATACATATCAACAAAAGTACAAAGTAGCAACAAAATATCAATCAATTAACACACTTCAACAAAATTTCAAACCAGAGGAACACAACAATATGCATGCACTTACAATTAGTCAAGCACATAATCACAATGGAACTAAAGTAGCTAAATGTATAAAAATAAATTCTCCATTTTTAAGTTTAATTGTTGATGAACTATGATCTCACCTTGCTGACTCTCAAGACCTCTATTTGCTCCTCCACGACGGTGTCTCGGTTCTTCTCGAGAAACCCGTTACTTTGGTACTCCACGTTGTCCGCGAAGTGATGAATGATGTACGACGCATTGCTGAACCTCGGCTTGACGAAATGTTTAGACTTTATACATCGTTCATACAATTTCTCTACCCACGACTGATCTGTGCCCTTTGGCATCTGAAACATACATCAAGGCATTAATATACTTTAATCTTGTACCTTCAATCGCGTCCTAAAATAATTTAATAAATAAATTAAGTATTTTCATACCTTCTAATTTTTTATTAATTTATTTGATTTTCTAATATAATAAAATTTCATTGCAATTTTGAAAATTGGTATTTTGCAGATCCTATTAAATTATGGTGTTTGTTAGAACTAGCATTTTATGAGCATTGGCTGCCGATTTGTATCGCCTCTCGTCGCTATTACGAAAAGAGGGGACTTTTTTTTTTTTTTTTTCTTCTTCTTTTTTTTCTTTTTAAATCAAGCACTTTAAGAAATTGTATTTATTTTTTATCTTAGGGTCTATTATAGCATTTAATAAATCAACATTATTTACGCATTTTATAACACAATCAGAAAACAAAATGTTTACGCTCTATTATGTAATACACATAATGATTGGAGTGTAAAATATAAAATTTATTAATTGTTTACGTCAAAGAATATGGTACATTTATTTACTGGCTGAGGCTAGTGTCGATGTATGTATAATGATGAGAGATGGGTACTACCTAAACTTAGGTATTTTCGTAAAATAAATAGAATACTACAATATGAAGGATAAAATTAATCTATTTCATTGCTTTTTTGCAATATGAGGCATGAAGTAACAAAAAGTTCTAAACTTCAATGTTTTACTTATAAACTGGATTACTTGACATAAAAAAGCTCGATTGTCTCTCACCCTACACTCCTCGTCGAGCAGATCTAAAATGCCGAGTTTGCTCTCTATGAGGTCAATGCACGGCTGATTGTCGTAGAAATCTATCAACTTCCACTCGATCTCCTCCTTCATGTACTCTTCTTGCTCCAGTTTGAACACGTGCTGAAAATCACAATCTCGTCAGTTAACACAGTACATGCATGCTTCTCACACACGCAAATCGTATTTGCAGTTTTTCAATAGAGGTTATCGGTTCAACAAAATTCCTAAAAATTTCAATGGCTTAAAACACGTACGGTATGTCTATAGTATTTCTCATTTAAATATCTTAGGAATCGGTGAAGTAATTTTCTTAAAAATCGCAAGAATTTTTTTTCCTTATAAGCGAAATGTTAAATTAGGGGCTTAATTAAATTAAATTAGGGGGTTTAATTAAGCTGGCTTTCCCCGTGTGCTATACCAATAAGCTCCATGCTATTAATAACGAAAGTTACAGGCGGAATAACGATTTAATGCGGTTATTTTACTAATTAAGGAGCAGATAAATTTATTTATTATTATTAACTTTTTAACCATCACAATACAATTTAACAGAAGCCAACTTCAAATGTGTAAAACTGTAACTACATATAATTGAACTGTAAGCCTAAGCCATTGTTAACCACGTGAAAATTGTCAATTAGAAATTTCTGAAATTTTACATCCACAAGGCACCATATTAATTTCAATGTATTTTTTATTTTTCTTTCTCCCTTAATTATCTTATTAACTTAAGATCGCTTATTAACTTATTATCTTATTATCGCGTTATTAACTTTAATTTGCATTATAAATAGAAGGCCAACTTTTGAATTTCTAACATAATAATAACTAACGGCTGTTATTGGGCAGCAACCCTTAAAAAGGGGAGGGGAATTTAAACTGGCTTTATTATTTTTTTTAATCTCATCTTACTTCTTTTTTTTTTTTTTTTTTTTTTAAATTATTATTCATTATTATATTTATTATTATTATTTTTTAACTTAAATGACTTAAATTTTATTTGCACACGAGTTTACTTGATTGATGTACATCACTCCTCAAACTGTCAATAAATAAACATCACGACGCTATACGACCGTTTCAGGGTAAGCCATCATTTTATTTGCTTATGTATTTTGCGCATAAGGTGAAAGTTATGAATTAAATAAATAAACATATCAAAAAATTGAAAAGTTGTACACAATGACATGAAACTCTGTCATGAAAGAGAAATTACGTTGTCCCGATAAGTATCGGCATGAAATGCGAGTTTCATTATGTCAATTAATGTTAATTTAATTAATTTTTAACTTACGAAATTACCTGGTTAAATTGTTGCTGTAGTTTCTCATTGGCATAATTGATACAAAACTGTTCAAAACTGTTTGTTTCAAAAGTTTCAAACCCGTAAATATCCAAGACTCCGATAAAACGTTGTGACTTTCCGCTACTCTCCAGTTCTTTGTTTACTACTTTTACGATCCAACCGAACATTTGGGCGTAAATATGTTTGGCGAGGGCGTCGCGTGCTGAAGTTGCCTGGAAACATACAATCTCAAGTTAGAATACAAACTCAATATACCCAAGGTATTTTTTTATTTTTTTATTATTATTATTTTTTTTTTTACGTAAAAATGTTCTGAGACGTGCAAAGTAATTTGTCGATATTTTATGAGGTTCACCACAGTTGACATATTAGTTATCAATTTATCTCCTTTCTTATTGATTATAATATGAAACATTCAAATTGGATGAAAAATACACGTTTTTTTTTATTGAGTTATATAATGAGATAATATTGAGCCTTTATATGAGTATAATATGAAATTTCAAAATATTTTTAGAAAACCTTGAACAAAAAACATGCCTAATATCCTAATACACCTAAAAATCAACGTTGATTTGGCCGCGCGGAGTCATTGATATCTAATTTTTTCCACTCACGAAATGGCAAATGCAGGTTTGTGACGTCACAGCTCGACTGTTTCCGTGCGCGTGGACCAGAGAGCTGTGACGTCATAAACCTGCATCTGTCATTTTGTGAATGGAAAATAAATGAGAAATCAATGACTCTGGCCAAATCAACGTTGATTTTTAGGTATGTTAGGATATTAGGCATGTTTTTTATTCAAGGTGTTCTACGCCTTTAATAATATGCTGGTTCTTCTGAATATCCAATCTAGCTCCACGTTAACGCGATTGAGATAATATATATTACAATTTCAATATAATTTATTTAAATGAGAGAGTTTTTCTCATAATAACACCATTATAACTTTAGGGTACGTAAATATAAATATACGTTCATATGTGTGATTGCACTTGGATGTTGAGATATATTATCCCAATCGTGTCTATGTATACAAAGTATACGACTTGCAGGATGAAGTCAGTTGTGACGTCACGTACGTACCTCCAGGACTGACATGGACTTCTCGAAGACTTCTCTCATACTGACGATCTTCCTGTGACAAAGCCAATGTCTCATCTCCTTGGCGTCAATCTCCAGTAACTGAGAGGCGATCTCCAGGTGTTTGTCTTTACTCTGCACAACAAAATAAACAGATAAACACGAGCTGACACACTGAAAATATCACTTTAAAAGGTACTAGCTTAAAAAAAAAACTTCAATTATAAATTATGAGATGTGACTATTTTAAATAAACAGTATGTCCCCTAAACCTTCAGTACTCTCACAAACTGAGGTGCGAAAAACTTGTAAGCCCGCGCTACAAATTCTGTTGTAATATAAGCTTGAAATTCGTGACGTCATAATTGTCTACTTTACAGTTTTTTAACCCCAGTTTGTGAGGGTGTGGGTGAAATAGTGAGTGTTGAGGGTAGTATGTATGTATGTGTCCAATTTGATGAATTTTACATTTAACTTTTTACTTTTGTTTTAGCATAGTGAAATAGTTTTCAAAAGTCACAATAAAAATAATATTCCTGAGTACTTTCAAACACTCTACAAAACTAAAACACATAAATCCCCCGAGACTTAATGTCAACTGACCGAGATTGCACTGACGTGATCCTGATCGTTGTTCTCCGCCTGGCTCTCCTTGATCCTCACGTTGCCGAGGTGCAGAACTCCTGCCAAGATCCTGAACATGTGACTCTGCTCCTTGTCAGTAAACCCCAGCAAGGTGAGCGCACTGCGAGTCTCCTCAAAGGCTTTGGCATCGTCCACATTGTCTATGGTCGCGCTGTCGCCTTGGTTTGTGAAGTGGAACTCTTCTTGCGAGTCTGAGGAGCAACACAACATTGCAAACTTTAGTCAACAAATAAATCCAATGTAGTAAAATAGCTTCAAATAAATGTAAGAACGTCAAGTTGGAGTCCCTAGAAGGACAAGCTATCGATGTTGTGTGCAGATTCGATATATCGGATATAGTGAGCGTTGTTTTTAATCTGGAGACAAAGTTGATACGATATACTGTACTGGTACGATATATCGAATCTCTCCATAACATCGATAGTTTACTTCAGTGTTTCTTAAATAGTATTCTTACAGCTTACTTAAAAACTTTACAATTTTAAAATTAAGTGATGAGGTGTACCAAGTTTGAGGTGCGCTAACTCGGGGAGGTCCCGCGCCGCACACAGTTGGTAGAAGATGTGGTAGTTCCTCTCTCCAGGGGCTTGGAACACAACCCTCGACTTCTCCAGGAGGTAGGTGCGCATGCTGGCGCCTTGAATGTGATGTTGGCGGTTGAAGTGAATCTCAATGAACTTGCCAAATCTCGAACTGTTGTCGTTACGAGTCGTCTTGGCGTTGCCAATCGCCTGTCACACCACAAAGTAAATTAGTAATTGTCTCTATTAAATTAAATAATAAAAAATATTTGAAAGTATAGTTTATTACATCATTACGCATTATTATATCTAAAACCCTAAATAGATGGAGTAAATAAAAAAAGTTTGCCAGTTGTATGAAAAAAAATACATGCAATAAAAAAGTGAAATAAAAATGCTTTCCTAACTGTTTAGTTTTGTGAGTGATGTACTGTACAACTGACGTGTGACTCACCTCCATGATGGGGTTTGAAGCGAGGACCTTTCTTTCTACTTGGGTCTCCGTGGCTGAACCTCCAACCGTCGCGAAATATCTCATCGCGTATTTTGCAGACACCGTCTTACCAGCACCGGACTCTCCTGAGACAATGATAGACTGGTCCCTGCCCTCTCTGCAAGCAAAGAAAAATGTTAATTACTAAAAAAACATACTCTAGAGCCATTTCAGCAATATTTTATGTTTATCCAAACAACAAAACTTCTTTTATATTACGTCCTAAAAGATGACTAAAAATTCTGATCAAGTTAATTTTTTAATTAAAATAATTGACTTTTGCCAATTTAAAACACAAATTAACTATCTTAGTTGTAATTTTAGAAACATTTTAACATTTTATGTATTATGTAAAAGAAAGCGATGCTTACCGCCTTAGATTACGAAGATTTTATACTTAAAATAAATAATAAAACCAAGAAATCAGATGCAAATAAAGCGTACGTACCTTTCCAGTTTGGTATAGGCTTCCTCCGACACAGCAAATATATGAGGGTCCAAATCTCCCATTGCTTGTCCCCGGTACGCCCAGATTGTGTCAGGACCATATATGGGCAGCTCTTGGTAAGGGTTGATGGCCACAAGTACGATACCTATCGTGACATAGAGCACAATGTTTAACATCATATTTTGATAGAATATGAGTGTACATATTTTCACGGCTGAATATTCAAATTGGTTGAGGGTAGTGTTGATGAAAGTATGAAGAGTACCATGACACGAGTATAAGTGATAATTAATATTACCTTAAAGTCCTTGTCAACTTACTTTTTTTATCATTTAGAATACTAGATTGATAATTACCATACCTTATTATTCATGAATTAGACACCAACACGTTGATTTTGTATTTATTTTTATTTTAGAGGTTATTTCACGCATCTGACGTCACAATGTACCGATAGGGTCGTGATAGGGGTAGAGAACTCGAGGAAGGGGCTTAAATTTATCACGTGACCAGAGCGGTGACTGTGATTGGCAGCGGTACATTGTGACGTCAGATACGTGAAATAACAGTCTAAAAGAAAATAAATGAAAATAAATACAAAATCAACGTGGTGGTATGTCTAATTCATGGATATTAAGGTATGGTAATCATCAATCTAGTATTCTAAATAATAAAAAAGTAAGTTGACAAAGGCTAAACTGTATATTTAGCGTTTAAATAAAAAATAGAGTGAAAATAGTAAACTTTATAGCTACACGTAATAATACAAAAAAAGTATCAGCAATGATTAGGATTACCATAAGCAATGATAGTGTTTTTGAAATTGAAAGTCATAAAACGTTAAGTAACCAATAATTTATACAGTTTATTGAGATAACAAATCCATTACAATATTTATTGATCTGACATATTTAAACTTCAATAATAGCCTTCAATCACGATATTTTAGAAACTACCACAAAAATTACTTCAAACTTAATAATAATAAAATATCATTACGTCAGTTTAATGCTTTTTATTTGTTTATTAAATTGTGCTTCTTGTATTGATTATAATACTAAAAATAACAAAGAATTACTTGACTTGAGAATGTATATTATACTGTTTACATTCCAACTTTACTCAATTTTGTTAGACAAGAATTTTTGTTACAGAGAAAATCAGAAATGTTGAACATATTTCAGTTATGAAGATGAGAATTCCACAAGCAAAATTCTCTCCAAATGTTTTTATTACTCTCAAGCATAGGGGGGAAGTGGTCGTGATTAAAACTCACCGCATTAGAGAGGGGGGAGGGGGAGGAAGGGGTCCAAACTTACCGCAGTAGGTGTAGATGGCATTTTGATTGCAGAACCTGACTTTAAGGTTGTAGAGGACCGCAGGCTCGTGCAGGTAAGACAGTGACGTGAGGTCGTTTTCTCCAATCAGAATATCGGGGTTTCGTAACGGAGGTAGGTCCTCGTCTGTTTTCACCTTCAGTTCTTGTACCTAGAGACACACGAGGCGAAGTTAAATATACAGGGTATCATCGGCGCAAGCAACAAACAAAAACACATTTGCTGAATGGTAAAAAATCTTTTTAAAAATCTAGAAAAATCAATTTAAATAACTAAAAAAAATTAAACATTATCCGAATATGCAATATATTTTTTAAAGGCCAAATAATCGTAATGATAATTTTTGTATACTGTAGTACGGTACACGGAAAATTTAAATTTAAAATTACTTAGATACATAGATGTAGCTCTTTAGTACAAACCAATAACTTGATTGACAAAAGTTTAAATAGTAACTCATTAGTATAAACGTAATTTTTTAAAAAGCAAATAGTTAGCTCTTTGCATCTTAAAAAACTATGTATATATCTAAAAAAATTATAATAAAAAAAGTCTAAATAGTAACCCGTAACCGTATGGTTACTTTTTTCCGTGTATGTGTCAATATGCACAATATTTAATTGAAGGCTTTTTAGGCCCACACAACCCAAAAGAAAATTAAAATAATGCTATACAAATGAAATGCTTAAATTTTTATTAATGGTAGCTGACACATACGACTGATAATAGGTTTAATTGCAAAAATATGAACAAAATCTGGAGGTATTACACCTGTGACCTTCCATTAAATTTGATCTTCCTTCCAATAAATATACTGAAAATAATAACAACAAAATACTCCACAGTTAAAGCTCTCTGATTCAAGAACTTTAATTAATTAGCCTAGTGATCTTGATCATGAAATTCAAAACAAAATATTTAACAATGCAAATTTATGCACGAATTTCTATACAAGAATTTTATAATAAATTCAGGTTTTATTTTTGGAAATTTTTAATTACTTTAATTATCAATGCGGAACAAAATTATTTTGCTTCATCATTCAACGATTGCTTAAAAAGATATTGTCACTATTCACAACACGAATTACGTGCACGTGTTTATTTCCTCACTAACAGTAAGTCACGAACAAACATAAATACACAACAATTACGCTACCACTTCTTTCTACGTGGGGTTAAAATTACAGGGAAAGTGCATATCATTTGTTTTGAGGGAATACTTGAGCTCGTTCTATAAACTACACACAAATATTGAGCCAGCTTCGAAAATGTTCCTTTGTTAAAAACAGCTGGTTATGACTTCGTTACCTGTTTATACTACGTTTATACATATGGTCGATCATTGTTATTTCTTCTTTTAGAACTTTGAACTTGATAAAAATGAAAGAAACTTCCCAAAAAAAAAAAGTTCCAGAGTCAATATGAGACTTACTTTTATCGGCTCAAAAAACAAGATCCACCAATGAATAAGTCTTATTTTGTTGGTCAGCCAATCACTGTTATTGAACTTCACTTTACTTTACAGAACGAGCTTAAAGCACGATTTAGATGTGAGAAAACATTGGTCACAACACCAACATTTTATTTTCCAACAATGACATAAATTATGTAATTTTACAAGTGCTTGTGTGTATACTAACTGTCTCTGTAATTGACAGCACATTTTTACAACCATTTAATCGGATAAAAATCTCAATTTATGCAAGTATGATATGCAGCATAAATATTGTTAATTTTAGAATTGCTTAGATAATTTTGATGTATAAAATAAATTTGAAGCGTTGCAGCATAATTATTATTCAATATTGCATAAATTAAGTTGTTATGAATAAATAATCGAGATTGCAAAATTATTTCGTTTTCATTTCTGTCATTGCAACGTAAAAAGTAATTAAAAATATTTGCAGTACCCGCCTATAAAATAAAACTTAGAAACTTGAATGAAATAATGAAGATAATTATAAAATAATGAAAAATGAAGCTAATTTAAAAAAAAAGTGCTGCTCGAGTGCTGAGCGCCTGCCAGTGAGGTGAGTGAGCAACCCGTGACACAGAAATGTCTAAAGAGTTGCCTAAGCAGACAGGCGCTTTAGTCATGCGGGTGGGTATGCGGGATACTGTAAAGTATAATGAAGGAGACTACATGTGGTTCTACTTTGATAAACGATGGTGCTTGCTGCTTGAACATGCATATTACATCGTATTTAAATTAACACGAGCACACTTCGGAACTCTGTATAGTGGAAATTCTATAAATTCTTACATATCATATCATATCATTTTTTTTTTTTTTTTTTTTTTTTTGCAGAGGTTACACTTACTATGTATTGAATATTACTTGAGAGATAAATAATTTAGTGAAGCTAGTACTTGCTATATTATATCTTTTAAAATAACCACGTAATTATTATGCTAGTAATTTCGGCAACATAACAACATAATTTTCGCAATATTGCATAGTAATTATACTGCATAGCATAACATTAGTTTTGCACGCCATATATTAAATTATGTACAAAAAAGAGCAATATTTATTATTTATTAATTTATTTAATTTAATTTAATTTAATTTATTTAATATATTAATATTATATCATAATTTGTTATTTATGTAATTGATATGTCAAATCCACGCCACAAGAATGCCCGATATTTAGTTTAGAAGTAAGTAGCTATTTTATAGTGAACATAAAGCTAACAAAAAAGTAAGTGACAACAGCTTTGTTTTCAAGCGAGATAATAAAGTTTAGCAGAACAAAAAACTACGCCAATATCGTGAAGTGGTGATTTGTTTGTTCGGTTGCTTCACTGCGGGACTTGAACCTAAGCGACACAGCAAGGGGTTGAGCAGCATGTTTTACATTTTACTTCATACAGAAACAAAACATTAGCGACTTCGGCAAGTTCATAAAATTAAAATATTAACCAGCATTTCATTTAAAATATTTATGAAAATAGCATTTGACATTTTGAAAACTTAGAGGAAGCGATGAGAATATTGACAATCTTAATGAGTCTTTCCTTGCGGTAAAAGTAATTGAGCTATAAACAATTAAAATATCAATGCTTTTCAAACATTTTTTACAATGAGGAACACTAAACGAAAAAAATTAGTGTGTAATTTTATTGCATATTCTAAAAGTGAACATATCTCTCTGGAACACTAATTTCAAAGTTTAGAGTATGTACATTAATTTTTGAAAGTCTCAAAATGACGTCACGATCAGTAACTTTTTCCTATACCTACATGCATAAATTTCCGAATGTGAAGTCAATTTTCTATTTTCAAAAATTTATTAAAAATATTTAATAAACTCAAAAATTAGAAATTTTCATAGCCATTGATTCAGGACATTTTCCTTCGTTTAGAATATGAAATAAAATTAGCCCCAATTTTATTATTGGTAATCCTCATTGCTGTGAGAATAACCATATATGTGTATTTATTTATACTATGGAATGGCTTATACTACAGATATGTATGTACCTGATTATATACTAGCTATGTTACTTATGTTACACTCACCTTTCCTCCCTCAGTGCGCACGACGAGGATACCTCCCTTGTAGTCTTGTTGCACCTCGGCACCCTCCCATACATCCTCGGCATCTGGTACCCACACCCGCGCACCCTGAAAACATCAAAGTAAACGTAAGTTACACAATTAACTGCACCACTCATTGGCGACAACAAAACACAATAAAGTTGTTCTTGTTTTTATTTATTTATTTTTTGTACTGTGCATTACATAGCAAATGTTTTTGTAATGCAAAAAAAAAAAAAAAAAAAAAAAAAGTAAAATAATTTTTACACAATATAAGCTGAAAATCAAATACTTGCAGAAAAAATATAAAACCAATTTTAACTTGGGGTAAATTTGAGTTTTGCTTTGCTTAAAACTGTATAGCCACTGAACTTTTTAGAAAAAAATAACATTATATATGCTTCTTCTGTAATTCAAGCATTTTAGAAATTTTATTAAAATCTCTTGAGCCCTTTTTGTTTTTCATTTTCATACCTATTCATTTGGTCTGATAAAAAATTGTTGTTTTAAATTATAAAACGTTTTCAATCTCATGTTTAAAATATTTGAGGTCTCTCTAATCCCATTGACATTCGTGATGAAAGCAAAGTAGATAATATCATGTTTTAAATATTCATTTTCACTAGAAGATGGGACACGTAAATTTTGAAGCAATGCGGTAAAGGCACTAGATTGGTACGGATATATGTGTGTGTGTATGGTAAGTTTATATAAAGTAATGTAGAGAGAGAGAGAGAGAGAGAGAGAGAGGTATCGATTGCACGTCAAAAACACCCACGGGCCAAACTACATTATTTTGTATGTTTCTCAAAGTTTATAATAAGTGACGTATTTTTGTGTGACGTCAGCAACCCCATGCAATGTATCAAGATCACTTGACAATAATTGTGACTTTTTTTAGAAATTACAAAATAAGCAAATAAGATTTTAAAACAAAGTAAAAAAAAAAAAAAAAAAAAAAAAAAAAAAAAAAATCTAAAGAGTTAACTTTGCATGTCAACTATGCTATACAGCAAAATTACTTTTCACCACTAAATAAATAAAGCTGCACTGCAATACTGCCTTTATTTTACAACATATTACCAGTATAGACACAAACAATACGTGGCAGAAGGTCATTACATATTGTATACTCGATCTACGTTGAAATTTTTACCATTTCAATTCAGTGCGTAATATTTCTCTCATAATCCTTACACTAAAAATGAAGCGGTAATATTTGAATGGTAATTTTCTATCTTAGTCGAGTGTACAGCAAAATTTATAATTTTCTTTTTACTTTGCCAACCTAAACGGGGGTTTTCATGTTTCAATATTCCACTTGGAATTGTATTTTTCGTTAAATATATTTTGTACCTTTAAATAAAGTAAGCCATATGTATGTATAATTGGATTTTGTACTTTTAATTTGATGTGTGTATGTATGGTGTTTATTATATTTCACATTGTAGCAAAGTGGTTTTACTTCCCACAAGTCGTGCTCGTAAAATAGAGGAGCAAGGAGTTATAAAAGTATTTGCTAAAATATAAACCAGACCTGCAATATGAGAGAGAGAGAGAGAGAGAGAGAGAGAGAGAGAGAGAGAGAGAGAGAGAGAGAGAGAGAGAGAGAGAGAGAGAGAGAGAGAGAGAGAGAGAATACGCTATAATTTCACGCAAGTATACAATATACACTGCAAAACAGACGATACACTGCAAAACTGAAGGTAAAAAATGGCATTGACAATTAAATTCACAATGAACATATATTTATAAACATTAAATTCCTCTCGTTTATTCAATCATATCTAATTTTTAACATCACTCACTCACTTAGTGTGATTGCAGCATTGTGAAAGTTCTTGAGCTGCCTCGCTACTTTGTTGTTAATAAAATAATATCAAGATCAGCAGGTTTTTAATACGACGAAGATATAAACATTGCTGCTTTTTACTATCCTGTAATGACATATTCATAATAATTACTGTTTAAGTTATTGAGTTAGAGAGTGTTAATATAAGAAGTTGACACTTAGAGAGAGAGAGAGAGAGAGAGAGAGAGAGAGAGAGAGAGAGAGAGAGAGAGAGAGAGAGAGAGAGAGAGAGAGAGAGAGAAATTTGCAGTAGCTATAATAGCATATCATTAAGTGTTTGCATACGCATATTATGGTAAAAAGTGGATTCTTTGGCACTTGATCAAAGACATTGATTAGTCAAGGCTTACAAGCGATATGAAGACGATTCTCTCTCGTTCTATCACATACACACTGACAATATAACACACACATACACATACATATAACAGACATACACACTGACAGAAGAATAAAAATATAGTCAGTATTGTATATAAAAATATAATACGACAAAGATGATATAATGAGTGACCTTCATACTTTTTATTTTTAGCTTTACCATAATATATACATAATCCATGTTTGGTCCGAATTTTTTTGACAAATCGAGGGCATTTATAGTAAAAAAAAAAATTTAATAATAAAAAAGCATACACGTCCCAAGGTGACATAACAAGTATTAAGATTAATATTTCTGGTAAGTGTAACAACTCTCTACACACTGCATAAATTAACGTTGAGATACGAGACATGGTATGCTACAAATATCTTTAATTATAATTTTATTAATCTTATAAATTGAAACAAATGGATATAGTTGGAATCAAATTAAATTATTATTTATTTTTATTAAATACTTTTTTTTTTGTCTCAATTTTATAACTATATGACACGATCGCAATAATATTTATGAGAGATGCACGAAGAAAAAAGAGAGAGAGAGAGAGAGAGAGAGAGAGAGAGAGAGAGAGAGAGAGAGAGAGAGAGAGAGAGAGAGAGAGAGAGATTAAAGATTTAACTATTATGTTGTACAACCAAGCTACTTTCCATCGCACTAAATTGATATTAAAGCTTTGCTGCAACGCTGCAAGTAAAGCAGTTGACGTCTAGTAACAAAACATTATGTTGTACAACCTTACAACTAATTACTTTACAGCACAATTAATTTTTACATTTTATTTTTTTCATGTATAGGAACTTCACAGATAAATTAAATAACGCAATTCAAGCTGCATTTATGTCGAATAGCATAAATGTTGCTATTTTGAAGTTTCATGAATTATGCTGTATAGAATGATTATTGATTATTTTTCAATATTTTGTAAATTCAAGTTAATTGACGAATAAAGAATAAGAATCCTTATTGACGCTGAAATCGGACTTGAGCAAATTTTTTTTTTCGTGGCGTACGTAAAACACAATGATTTCTTATAATACTATTGAATAGTAATATAATTAAATAGCATAATTTTTTAAGTGTATGCACAACAAATTGCAGAAGAAGAAGAAGAAAAAATAGCACGACGCTGAACATAGATTTGACTGTGAAATAAATTGACTTCTTGTTTCTTATAAAATGTTATGTAAAACCTTTAGCATTATTTGCCTCTTTTCTATGCAAATTTACATTCTTGCAACTGAATTTTAAATGACGGCTATCATGGAGTTCCTGCCAAGTTTCTTCAGTAAAAAAAAAATTTAAAAAAAAAACGTGTTTTACATTGAAAGTTCAATGCAGAAGGATTGGTCTTGATGTCGATTATTCAGTTGAAATTTTTATTGGCTTATTGTATTATGTACAGCACTGGCCAAAAGTTCCTGAACGGGGCAGCGGTGGCCGCTGCGTTTTCTCATAAAGATAACATAGTGTGATTGCGGGTTGCCTATACAAATCGTTCGGAAACTTTTGGCCAGAGCTGTACAGCTGTACTTATTTGTCGAAACACGGAGCATCACGAGAACTTACTTAAATCAATGTAGAATACTAATTTAAAAGAGAAAGGAATAGAATACAGATAATTTAGAAACATTGAAAATATTTCCTCTAATTCCAAATTAAAGTTTTAAAAATAGAAAAAACAACTTGTAATGATTATGCTAGTTCAATTTCAATCTTAACATAATTTATGCTGTGACACTATGTACAGTATGTACTTCATAAACATGTTACACAAGGATAAATATTATGCTGTATAATGCAACAATAACTTAATTAAAATGGTATAGCCACTTGCTGTACCAAAATAGCCAACATTTCTGCTATCCAGTATAAAATATAATAATGCAGCATTACGTTTTGTTTAATTGTTGGTGTGTGTGTGAACTATTGTGACATTTTGTCCATACATGATAATATTGAAAATCAATAAGTTGAGCGTGCTTCATATTGTTAAACATGAGATTGGGATGTTAATTGTCAATTAGTAATTAAACCTGGTTTAATGTTAATGTTAAACCACAATATAACTGCAATATCAATACTCTGGGTTTATTGCTACTATGCTATTTCTAGAGAAAGCTTTACTACAATTTAATATATTCTATAGTACGAGTATTATTGATTTTGGTTCAAAAACTAAAATAGAACAAAAACTTTAAAAAAACAAAACCAATAAGCGTGTTTAAGACTCAGTCACGAATAATAAGTAATTTCAAGAAAACACAAAGACCGTTTTGTTTGTTACACTGTACACAGATCTCGTAAGTGAAAATAATTTAGCTGTCAATCTTTGATATTAAAGCTCTGAAATATATAGAGGTAGTGATGGGTATTCGACTGAAAGAGTCGTGAAGACAGAAAAACCTGACTTTTTGTACTGTGATATACTTTAGGATAACACATCTCCGCAGTTGGGTAAAAAAGATAAAAAAAAAGTTTTTTTTTTTTTTTTTTTCCTTCCATAAAACTTAATGTTTATTTCGATGTGTTTTACTCCCTTATCTGATGGTCACGGGCCCTCAAATTTTCCTCCCTTATCTGAAGGTCACGGGCCCTCAAATTTCCATCATGGATTGACTTTTAAATGACATAAAAAAAAATAAAGAAAGAAAAAGAGGGATCAACTAATGAATTTCAGAGAAACAAGCAATTTAACAACATCCCTAAAGTCTTGTCCACATTTAGCTACATAAAACTACGTAGACGAAGCAGATCGATTCAGTACACAAATATCTTAATATGAAGTGTTTATTGAAAAAAAATTATGTCGCTATATGTTTATCACCTGGTGTGAACTAAACTTAAGATTCATCTGCAAAACAAAGAACTTTAAATTTACATCAGGATGTTAGGGGTTATAACGTTGAAAATTATATTTAAAAAATACTTCCAAATCAAACAAATAAAAATGCGGAAAAAAATGTTAATAAAAAAAAATAGCACGATTTTAGCAACAATTATTAATTACAAAATAAGTTATGCTATATTGAATAATAACTATGCTGTGCAATATAATATTGTACATTGTACATTGTACACTTTGACTTTTGCCATTACAAAGTAGCAAGCTATATGCTAGCATATCTGCATAAATGTACAATATAATAAATATATTGTACATTGTACACTTTGACTATTGCCATTACAAAGTAGCAAGCTATATATGCTAGCATATCTGCATAAATGTACAATATAATAAATATATTGTACATTGTACACTTTGACTTTTGCCATTACAAAGTAGCAAGCTATATGCTAGCATATCTGCATAAATGTACAATATAATAAATATATTGTACATTGTACACTTTGACTATTGCCATTACAAAGTAGCAAGCTATATATGCTAGCATATCTGCATAAATGTACAATATAATAAATATATTGTACATTGTACACTTTGACTTTTGCCATTACAAAGTAGCAAGCTATATGCTAGCATATCTGCATAAATGTACAATATAATAAATATATTGTACATTGTACACTTTGACTTTTGCCATTACAAAGTAGCAAGCTATATGCTAGCATATCTGCATAAATGTACAATATAATAAATATATTGTACATTGTACACTTTGACTATTGCCATTACAAAGTAGCAAGCTATATATGCTAGCATATCTGCATAAATGTACAATATAATAAATATATTGTACATTGTACACTTTGACTATTGCCATTACAAAGTAGCAAGCTATATATGCTAGCATATCTGCATAAATGTACAATATAATAAATATATTGTACATTGTACACTTTGACTTTTGCCATTACAAAGTAGCAAGCTATATATGCTAGCATATCTGCATAAATGTACAATATAATAAATATATTGTACATTGTACACTTTGACTATTGCCATTACAAAGTAGCAAGCTATATATGCTAGCATATCTGCATAAATGCAGCAAAATAAATTACGTAATTTATTAAATACGTGCTGAACATTAAAATAATTACGTAACAAAAAAAGCTCACAAAGAGAACCCCGAAAACATTCTTTATAATAGTTTTTCTATTTTATAACAAAAAACATTTAATAGTTATACATGATGGTAGCAAATTAAAAAGGGACTAAAAGCATCACTTCCACATAATACAGTAGAGCTCCTAAACCCATTATCAAGTAAATAATTATTTTTAACATCAGCGAGCGAGGAGCATGAAATAAATTGCATTGATTTTTATTTTATAGCGTGCTAGCATAATGAGGAAGTATTTTATTGTGACGTTATTTTGTCTGAAACACGAGAGAGAGAGAGAGAGAGAGAGAGAGAGAGAGAGAGAGAGAGCTCCTCTTATTGATTCAACACAAAGTTCACCTCCACGGCTGTGCTCCACTCCACTACCGCCAGCTGGGTGCTGGTGCCCGACGTGTCAAAGGTCAAACACACGTGACCCGCTTATATACATGTGAAATGTCAAATTAAACTGGCTCAATTAATTATGCAAGCAAATATCATATTTCAAATTTAATTTGTACAGTAAAATAACAATACAATTGAAATGAGTTGTGGGATGGGCCATGAAACACGTGTATAATAATATATAGTTCAGTGGTATAATATTGTTAGTTGTATGTGGAGAACACGTTCTCAGCTACAGACAGCTTGCACATCTTTGCGCTCAGTCGCCATCTTTGTGGTGGTAACCCCTAATTTACTATCCTTATCATTAAAGGATAATGTTCTAGATTTTAATATATTATAATTTTAGCTTTTTTATTATTACCAGTTATACCCATTGTGAAATGACTTGAATTTATATAAATAAAAGATATTTGAAAGCAATGTAAATTTAAAAGTTATCTTTTTATTATTAGATTCTGCAAGATGGACAGCTAGAGATGAATGTGTTTTCCTTCCAGTTTTAATGTTTTAGAAAAACAGAAGAAATCTGCATTGCGATATTTTACTTGACTTTACAAAATCACACAGTTTACAATACTAATTTGTATAAGGGAGCTGAAAACGACAAAAGGACATTTGAATGTCAATTTTATAAATAACATTGCACGTTACCCGCAGTCCTTCTATCGTTCTATATAACCTATTAACATTTTCAAATATAAAACTCTGGACATGTGTTTAAATGTGCACATATGGCGAATGTTATTTGGCAAGGTTACGCCAAGGTCATGCAGGTGATCAAGATGCACCATGCAGGCGACATCATGCATGGCATGGACTCCAGTTTGGCAAAGACTCACAACCATGAGCTCTCGTCACACCTTAAAGAGTTTTAACCACGGACCCGGGAAACTGCCAGACTGAAATCTTATCAACTATAATAAATATAAACTATATATTTAAATAATTAAATAATCAAACAACAGAAAAGATAACGAAAGATTTCAATTAAATAAAGTAACAATAGAAAAGTAAGGAGCGTATGTAAATAATTGTCATAAACTAAATTTATAAATAAAGCGCGTGCTAATTCATTCAATAAAAATCTTTTACTGAAATTGGTTTTGTGTATAAGTTATTTAAATTACGTTGTTTGCCTCTCTGATCTTACAATAATCAAGGTTTTCAATCTGAATAATTTTCATGTTAGTTTTACCTGAAGGTTCTGTTAGCAAAGTCTAATTAATGTTAATTAAGACAGGCGTTATATTTAGGTGGTAAAATGATTTAATTTGATAAAATGATGGATTATGGTTTTCACGCAAAAATACATTAATTGTTGGTCAAAACATTTTCACGGCTCAACGCTCTCGTGCTGTTCCGGCTACTTTGTTTTCTCATTTATTTCTCTACACTGAAAAAACAAAGTTTTAGTTTCAATTTTGTACTTGCTAAACATTATAAATATGTATTGTAGCTTAGCATTCATGTTATAATTTAAATTGTGATAATATTTTTTGCCATTTAAAAATTCACACTAAGTTTGCAATGTTATTCTTATGAGAAAAATACGCGGTGAATTTAAATAGTAAAATATATTTTCACAATCATAATTATGTGCACGTTTAGCTCTAATCCATAAATAGTATTAGAAATTAGAAAAACTGTGACTATGAACCACTTGCAATGAAATGTTTTGAATTGTTGCAATCTGTAAGTGAAAAAGGATTTTTCAATAAGAAATGCATTAATAATAATTAAATATATTTGAAATAGTTCGTTCATTGCAAATGGTACATTTTAGCTGATGGTCCTCCCCTAACTAACCCGGCTATACTTGCTAAACCTAACTCCAACTGATGCGCAGCAGTTAGGAGAACTGCTGGTCACCAATGACGTCATATGACTTGACAGGTACACAAATCAATTTTACATCACATGAATAATTATACTATCATCAAATGGGTTTATTTTAATTGTTTATTTTTCATTAACTTATTTGCAGTTTTTTTTTTTTTTTTTTTTTTTTTTTTTTTTTTGCTTTACTACACAAGTTCATACGGGTGTCTGTGAAGTTTGCACAACACTGCAGCGTAACTTTTAATTACGTAATATCAACTGTCATTACCATGCATGACGAAGTGTATCTTTAAACACAATAAAACTACACTTTGAAATTCATGTTAATAAGTTTTTACACACACTTGGTGTGAATATTAAATATGTGTAAACACGCGGAGTAGCGGAGCATATTAATTAACAAAGCAAAAAAAAAAAATAATAATAATAATAATAATAAAAAAATAAAAAAAAACTTTTGTTAACTAGGAAAGTTTATACGTTCAATATGTAGACAAGATAAATATAAGATGATATCAATAATAACAATACATAAAGTGTTTATATGGAGATATTTACGTTAATTAAAGTCTTCATAATTTATATATAGAGATACATTGCAAGATAAATAATAATTGATAAATACAGTGCTCCTATACATGGACGAATATACTGTAGTAACAATTCAAATACGCATTTTAACGTTTTTTTGTGGAGGCAATAGAATTATTTGAAGTACGTACACAAATAAACAAATTATCCCCTAAAAACTAAGGGTATAAATAAGAATAAGCACCAATAACTAAAGTAAAAGGAAGATTTTTAAAACGTAAAGTTTCTCCAACTTAATTTAGCATTATATCAACATTTATTAAAATTTAGCATTTCATCAACATAAAATTATTAAATTAATCATAAACTAACGATGATCCTCGCCCTTTCAAAAATTGTAGGGTTTTTTCTATGCTTTTTTTGTTAAATAAAGACGATTATTTAGTTATTTTATCTGTATTAAATAATAATATATTATATGGCATTGACGCTGGACACCAGAAAAAAAAAAACTCCATAAAATGTTATAGCTGAAGTGTGGTTGACAGTTACTTGGCGACGTTGAGATTGTCTAGCCGAGGTTCTGCTATGTATGTTATGGTCTATCTGGTCTAGCCTGATGCACCAAGTAAGTAACTGAGACTGTAATGAGACAATTGATCCACCTTGTCGGTGTATATCACGTTGCAGCAATGTCGAGTCACATGATAGGTCAATTGTTGGTCTACTTAGATACGGCATTGTCACAACAATAAGGAGGACCTCGCTCGCTCTTTGTTGCACTTTTGGCACCAGGATTTTATAACCATCTCTGCATTATAGTATTGTACCGCAACGAAATAAAACAAATATATAGACTGAAATACATCACTAAAATTAAAAGTTATTCATTTCATTTCGGTACAGTACGTACACATGCATCTTATGTTGTACCATTTAATTTTTTTTTTTTTTTTTTTTTTTTTTTGTTGTTGTTGTTGTTTTTTTTTTTTTTTTTAGAAAAAACGTGCATTGAATTCTAATGATAAAATATACTGTCAAAATCGTGATAAATAAAATAATCGAAAAAACAACAATATTTATGCTAGCCCAATTTACCATTATTTATTCAATACAAAATAATTTATGCTATATTTAGTAATATATGCTCTTATGCTCTGCAGCATAGTTTACAATTAGTATAATGTTGAACACAATAATTACTTATGCAAATTTAATGTTGCAACATTCATGCTCTAACATATGCAGCATAAATGACGTAAATATTATATTTGGTTCTTGTATATTGTACAGTTTTATTATTATTACACGAGTACGTACACTGTATTATTTATTATATTTGGGCTGGCTGGCAAAATATCCAGACAACTTCTTTTTATTTTATTATTATAAAAATAGAACACTGCATATTTTAACTTATTTATTGTATTATATACATACTGTTGTGGTCACTCGCACCCAATGTAAATACGTAATATACTCTGATTTCAACATAAATTATGCTATATTAAATAATAATTATGCTGCATAGCATAATAAATATACACTGTAATGTACAACATATTTATTATTATGCTGTATATACAAGGTATAATGAAGTTCACTATGTTATTTTTATTATTTTAATATATAGACGGGTTGCACTCATATTTAAGAGCCACCATTTTGTTGGTCAGGAATACATAGGCCAGCATAGGAAAAAACATCATTTTTATTTTTCTAATAGCAAAAGAAGCTTCAAACCTCAATCAAAGCCTTATTTCTAGCTCCTAATAAGCTCGAAGGATATGAGAAAAATTTGTTTAAGAGTTGAAATAAACTATTTTTTATGTGAAAAATTAGGAAAAACGAAGTTTCCCCTATGCTGGACAATGCATTAGGCACCACAAACATGGCGACAAAGCGCAAGGATGTGCAAGGGGTCTATATAGCTTAAGACACGTAAAACTGAGTCTTATAGTATAAATTTAAATGTTCCCAGGCTCGGTGCAGCAGTCTTACCTAAAAGCATGGTCTTGTTATACTAAATTTAGGGACCCTATAAGCTGTTCTCGCGCAACTTACCGAAAACCTCAATTCCAAATGAGCATGATTTATTTTGTCAACCATTTCATCCAAGTCCAAGGTAACCACGTGGGCTAACACACGTCAGGGGGTTAAATTTTTAATTTCAGAACCTTGTCCCTTCTATAGCTTTTCAACTCTTATATAAAATTATAAGTTCTTTCCGCGACCATAAGTTAAATATATATATTTATTTGTCCATGTGTATGGTATACCATACACATGGACAAAAATAAGGAAATAATAATTATGCAGCTCATTTTAGCACAATTTGTTTAATACAACATAATTTATGCTGTATTTCATAATAACTACATAGCATAAATATTGTGTTGTGTTGTTGTAATTTAGCATCGTTTATGCTATAATAACATAAATGCAGCATAAAGTACGTAATTTATACTTTCCACGGTGCACAGTATTTATTATGCTATGCAGTATAATTATATGTCACATAAATTATGCTAGACAATAAAAATTGCTGAAATCGTGCAAGTGTAATTATTAAGTATTGATTTTTGTTCCTACATATAAGAATGACGTAGGTATAGCGCCTGCAGTTTTTTTTTTTTTTTTATTAGTATTATTTTTTTTTTTCACCCAAGATAGATGTTATACTAAAATTTTAAAGCATATTTAAATTTTCTCGCTCCGGATCTTGACATTTTTCTCTACTATCTCTGCATTGAGGATGTAAACATTATCTTGCTGAAGTAAAGTTATATCACACTTCACGTGAACAGTGGAGAGAGAGAGAGAGAGAGAGAGCGTACTGTTATCCAACAACAACATTATTTATAATAAAGTACCTGCTACAGGAAGTCAAGTGAAATAACTGAGAAAATTTAGGAAAATCGTTTCCTCTGCGCTCTGCGGTATTTCACGACCAAGAAGAAGAAAAAAGTGCTATTGATGCGAGATTTAGATGCTATAACTTCTTTTTTTATGAAATAAAACTAGAACAATTATGTTTAGTGTGGATCTGGCAAGCCGTGCAGTAAAAAGTTTGTTTACCATTCTCGCACAGAAAAATTGGATTAAAGAAGAAAAAAAAAGTGCGACGCCTGCTTGTGCTGCATAGCATTTTCAAGCTGGACAATAAAAGTTTGTAATTAAGTTGAGTCTGTGAAGTTCAGATAAACGTGTATAAAAAACTTTTTTTTATTTTTATTTTTTTAATAAAAACTCTTTATAACAGACCTTTTGTATTATATACTATCATGAAACATAGCATTGTAATTAAAATTTGTTTAAAATATTGATTGAATCAATAGTTGAATACGTTTGCAAGTGAATACACACGCATTGTTTTGCCGTCCATACCAAATTAGTTTAATGAAATTTTATGAATATAGATATATTTAATTGAATTTCCAATTATAACACGCAATTTTATACTTTCTTAAGAGTTAAAATATATATGTATACTGTGTGTGTGTATATATATATATATATATATATATATATATATATATATATATATATATATATATATATATATATATATATATATATATAATATATATTAGCACACAGTTTATTAAATATATATTAACGTAGTTTAATGACGATTATTGGCCGAGTGGTCAGTCAGAAACAGATGATGGTAAAAATACGTGCTAGCGATAATTAACTATATTCCTCATACTCATTGATTAGTCCATCAATTTAGTTAACATTGGACAAAAAAGGTAGAATAAAAACGGATAAATGCAAATTTCTTTTTATTTTCAAATTTCAAAAGAATTTAGCATAGGGTTATAATAATTATGCATTAGAAATAGTTTTTTTTTAAATGGATTCAATGAGGACTTAATTTTTTTCTCTTGAGTCACTTTACATCTTTATCCCTCACTCTCTGATAAGTCCTACTGTATATCCTCTAACACTCACCACAGTAAAAATATGCTTGAAGTCTGCTGCCGCGTACCAGCGCTGAAATCTCCTGACATGTTGCTCCTTGATATCCCGCTCTCTGTACACGAGATCTTTCAGACTTGGGGTACTTTGGGGGCTGCCACCCCCTCGTAGAAACAACCTTCCTTTGTGGAAGTTGATCATTCTAACAGGTGATTAACATGCTTGCTAACATGGTAATTATGTACAGAGTACTTTGCATCGTCTGCGCACTTTTAAGTCTCATTATCATTGTAGCTTTATATCACTGTAAGCAGCGGAAGTCACGTAATAGAGGTTACCGGCGTAGTGTGCCAGCCAATCACAGCAGGTAGAGTGATTAGGCACAGTTAATAACCAAATACTATTTTAATTTAATAATAATTTGTTATCCCTTAACATTGTTATCCTAGCTCTTAGCGTATTTTAATTTAATAATAATTTGTTATCCCTTAATATTGTTATCCTAGCTCTTGGCGTATTTTAAGGTAGCACCGAGTCAAGAAATGTTTACTTTTACATGTCGGAATCTGAAGCTTATAAAAATTTGCTCTAAAAATTTACTCTTACTAGGATAAAAATAAATACGTAATAATTTTGCCAGTACATTTCTTCAATAGAACATAATTTATGCTATATTTCACAATCACTATATATGTTACAATAGCATAAATATTATGTCGCACAGAATAATTATTTATGGTGTTGTAATTTAGCATTATTTATGCTATAATGACGTAAATTCAGTACGTAACTTTAACCTTCAGTGTAGGTAACAACCATGATTAATCGTTTGTTCTGCAGCATAATTATTATTCAACATAGCATAAATTACATAATAGAGAATAAATACTGATGAAGGTAGTGAGTGCTATATAGCATAATTCAACACAAATAACGTAATTTTTTGTTTCAGCATACTGTAGTGCATCGCATTGTTGATGTCATAGTATTTGTCAGTTAATAAAAATTCATTAACTTGATTTTAAATTTAAATTTTATGTCCCTATTTAAAAACTATACCATAAAATTAGAAATAGTTTTGGTGTTGTTAAGTTTTTAATTTTGGTATAGTCTCAACTGTTGAATAATAAATCTCGATTAAATCTCGATTAAATCCAAATATTACCTACATGTTTTACCTATGAAATACTATATATTATACATATACAATTTTTTATAAAGTTATCAATGCAAAATATTTTATATTTATGCTGGTTTGAAACGTAAAGTATATGGAGTGAACATTCGCGGTTGAGTATGAGTCATTCACCGTGTGTGAGAGAGAAGGAGGAAGCCCCACATGAGCTCGCGGAGTCACCCAAGTATAAGGGTGTTCACCCTGGCTATGTATATCGATATACAGATCTGCCTGCACGACAACCACCAGAAACTTTAACATCAAGTCACAAGGGAGCTCACAACTGTATTATTATTTATTATTACTATTTAACACTACTTTATTAATGTGATATATTTTGTATATAAATATATTATTATATAATTTTGATATACAGATCTGCCTGCACGACAACAACCAGAAACTTTTACATCAAGTAACAAGGCAGCTCACAACTGTACGTGTTCTATTATTACTATTTAACACTATTTTTTTAATGTTATATCATTTGTATATAAATATATTATTATATAATTTTGATTGATATTGCTTTTTCGGTTCATATTTTAAAAATAACCTAAATTTTTTTTTTTTGCATTATTCTGTAGTGATTTATGATAAAAAAAAATTCCAGTCG
This sequence comes from Ecdyonurus torrentis, assembly GCA_949318235.1. NCBI lineage: Eukaryota > Metazoa > Arthropoda > Insecta > Ephemeroptera > Heptageniidae > Ecdyonurus > Ecdyonurus torrentis. Next base: position 52,970,032 of record OX439130.1, read on the forward strand.
CAAAGAATTTGAAAATTATTTAAAAAGTCTTCTACGTATAAAAAGAACAAAGTAAATAAATACTGACTTTTGGTATTACCTCAAAAGAAAAAAAAATTGAACGCATTCACAAAATAATTATGCTCCAATTTTGTATCAAATTTGTATAAACTATTAAGAAATTAAAACTTTTAAAAACAAACTTATAGTGCTCACACAAAACGTAACTTTTAAAAATATCTTCAGAATAAATGAATATTTTCTAACTACCAATGATAATTTCATCCCTAAACTAAAATTGAAGTTTATTTATATGAGCTATATTATTTATACTAATTGTTCCAACTAACAGAAGTACTCGCAATTTAACTATTGTTTCAGTTTGTATTAAAAAACTAAACGATACATAGAACTTGTGCAGTACTGTATATGTGAAAACATTAGACCATAGCGATCTCTATACCATATAAATAATATCTCAAGTAAAAATCACGAGACTTTTTGACAAGAAAATTACTTCGATCTTGTCATTTCTATAACCTATAATTTCACACCTTTAATAAGAAAAATAATGACTTTTAAAGGTAAAAAAAAAGTGAAGTCAGCAAGTACGCCTTGCAATTACAACCAGCCTTCGTATTTTCAAGTTAATTAAGGATTTTTGTTTGAATGTCGTAAGAATAAATATAACAACTTTTTTTTTTTTTTGATCAAGCAGGTCAATTTAAAGTGACCAAACCTGTCTCAATGGATCCCGAAATAGAAATTGTAATATGACATGCAATTATTGTAGTTTCTGATGCGGATATTTTTATGATGTATAAGTTTCAACTAGATGGATGAAATGGAAATTGCAAATTTTACTGTAACGTCAACTCTGTCGCAGGTCAACTTTTGCCGATTATAATGGTGGTCAAACCAAAACTTATGAATTATTGTACAGTCTTTTTAATAATCAATTATCTATATTGGCTTATGGCCATATAATACAATCAGATGGAGATTTCAGTTGACGGCAAAACTTCATTTGAATACATGTTATTTCCATATATGCCAATAATAGAAATATTTTTTTTATTAAAAAGGCTGTACCTTTTTGTTAGCATTTCTGATAAATTTTGCAATCAATGTGATGTGATTGATTTAATATAGCTATGTGATCGTCACATGTTCGGCAAATTGACTTTGTACGGTCATTCCAATAAAAAATGAAATTCTATTGGCATATGGGAATAACATCTATAGAGTTTTGCGTCAACTGAAATCTCCATCTGATTGCACTGAATGTCCATAAGCCAATAGAAAATCATATTTTTAGTAAAACAGCTGTACGTACACATGCTGTGATGTAAAATGTTATTTTAATGTCATGGCAAGAAGATGCTGTCATTATGTTTGCAAGTAACAAAATTAACTAAAATTAACGTAATGCTTCATATAAATACATAATTATTATTTCATAAGTGCATGAATAGAGTCAATATTTTCATCACAAAGTCTGTACATCGTATTATTATTCTGATTTTCAAAGCACTTATTTCTCGACATTTCAATTATTTTTTAAACATTTCTATGAACGTCAGTAAAAATTGTGTGCAATTATAGTTAGTTATATAACATACTAGTTCTTGCATCAAGTTAGAAAATAACCCATCACAGGGGGCCCTATAAGCATAACATATATTACGTAATTTATGCTGTATTTATGGCAAACTGCATTTTTTGTACTTTCGTGACTAATTATACTGTACAACATATTTATTATGCTATGCAGTATAATTATTATCCAATATATCATGAATTATTTGTTTATGAATAAATGGTGCAAAATTTGGACTTGGTATAATTTTTACGAGTAAAATTTTTTTTTTTCATGTGTAAAAATTAACGGAATTTTATTTAAGGGTTGTATATTATAGATGGCTTCTATCGCAAAATTAAAAAGTAAACTTCGCCACTTTATGATGCCAATTGAAAATTAACTGTAACAGCTACCTATGATAAAATTTTCAGAACCTGTGACCATCAGATAAAAGAGAAAATAGTTATTGAAATTAACATGGGCTCTTATGGGACTAAAACTTCAAAATAAATATCATAATTTAAAATCTAACATAGTGACCCTCCATTTTTTTTTTTTTTTTTTTTTTTTTTTTACATTTCTGAAGATAGCATATCCTAGCTAATGTATCACCGTGCAAAATTACAGATTTTTCTTTCTTTACAATGTTTTAGTCAAATCCCGCAGTACCTGATTTCCCTCCTTAAAAATTTACAAAAATGTTAAAATAAAAACAAATTGCAGAATAATATGCAATACTGAAATAGACAAGCTAAATATAAGTCGTATAGTCGCTGCTTACAGTGATATCATATTATTGAAACTGTTCTCCAGTTACTTCAACGCATTGATAGCTCACGTTGCATTAATTTCTATATTCAGTATCGTAACAGCAAAGTAACAATACCAAGCACGAAATAATGAGCAACTTCAAAACATCACCAACACACGCAAACACAGATCAAAAACACAGTAAAATAATTAACACCAAAGATAATTATGCCATTTACTGCAATTTTTGAAAAAGTTCAAGTTTTCACCAATTTTTATTTATTATTATTATTATTTTTTTTTATGAGCACCAACTATTTTAAAGTTACAACAAGAGACGATTAAAATTGCCTGCCAATACTTAATAACGCATATGACACTGAATATGCAATTATGCAAAATATTGCTATTTTATGAAATAATATAAATTGCTGTGAAAAAAAAATCCTTTTATTGGTAAAATTTGAGAATATCTTTCAGAAAATGCAATAATTTTGTATCTTCAGATACACTGTATATAAATAATCACATAATTCAGTTCCAGCTCTAAGTTCCGATAGTTCACTAGCGATATGTACTAAACTTTGAGCAGGTGTATAGTACGCACTGCACGCTAGCAAGCTGAAGAGCGAGCGATACTGCGGGTTATGAAAGAAGACTGATCTCTCACTCTCACAGTAAGGAACTAGTTCCTCATGTCACATGATACCTCTCTCCCCCCTTACCTCACCTCACCTCACCCCCGGCCTTCACGATAAACACACGGGCATGCAGACCCTCTCTCTCTCTCTCTAAGTCAAAGTATAAAAACCTGATTAAAGCTAGCTAATAATAACGTACTAAGCTGCTACTTAAGTCTGCTGTCAAACAAAAGAAATAACTAATTATTAAAGAGGGGACTTGGACTCGTGTAGGGTATCTGTTTAAGTCAGAGAGAGGTACGTGGTGGGGGTGGCTGTCATTCAATGACAGTTATCAGTGATCCAAATTTCTAACATTTTTTAATAGCCAAAACACGTAAAAGTGTCTAGTATAGTATTTATTTATAATTATTAGTCAAAACAGGTAAAAGTGTCTAGTATTTATAATTGTATTGTATTTATTATTAAAAATTTCCCGTATTGAGTAGTTTTATAAACAAAAAGAGAGGGGGGGTTGCAGAAGAGGAAATTAAGGGAAGGGGTCCTTTGCTTTTTCCTGCGCAGCCTGAGATTGATTAGCAACTATAGCTTGCTCTATACCGGTAAGTTCTATTGCTTGCTTTACAACGGTAAGTTCTATTGAAATAACAAACTCTCAAAGCTTCAAAAGTCGCATAATTTAATTTTACGCATGAGTTGCATTCCCCCCCCCCTCCCTTATTTTATAGCAGTTGCAAAAAGAAATATGTAAATTTACAAATTGTAAACTACTCGCAGACCCAGAAGTTGTAGTTAGTAAAATTAATTATTAAACATTAATTGCTAATGAATCATTTGGATTGTAATTATATGAAACAAAAAGTAGAAATAAAGAATATTTTTTCATTATACAGTAGATGTAATTTTAACAAAGAAAAATTTGGTTGCCAAGCTCTCTCTCTCTCTCTCTCTCTCTCTCTCTCTCTCTCTCTCTCTCTCTCTCTCTCTCTCTCTCTCTCTCTTTCTCATCCTCTGAATTATATTACTGTGTACTGTGTATACTTTTTCTCCATTAATAACAAGATCATTTGACATTTCATATATTATAAGTATCATGACCAAAAAAAAAAAAAACATTATATAACAACCGTGTGCAAATAAATTTCAATACGTTTAATTACTTAATCTCGCCATGTTTTACAAGGTAAATACATTATGCTGTAATTGGCACAAGTTTGTTATATAACATAATATGCCACACGCAGTTCTCTCTCAATATTACTTGCTTACATAATGATGACTGGATTAAGCAGCATCTAAGTGTCACCATCTATTTATATACTACAGAACTTTATTGATTCACAATGATCCAGCTTTTCAAACTTTGCAATCGATACTATATTAGTATTATCTTGTAATTGGAAACAGAAAATTGCAATGGTTATATAATATGGTCAAATGTCGTCAACACAGAAAAATCTGGTTTGATGTGCAGTACTATCCTTAAGACTATACGGTCAAATATGTGGGGGGGGGGGGGAGGGAGTATTAGGGGGTTAGAATGCAAAATTTGAAATGTTTTTTTTTTTTTTTTCAAATAATTTTAAGCCCATGTGGCTCTACAAAATTCTAAAATATTTTCTCCGTTATATTTGATGGTCACGGCTCATAAATGTTTTATCTTAAATATATGACTTTCAAAATGACATAAAAGGAGGTTAATTTTGACTTATCCTTACGATATACAGTACATCATGAATATACTTTGATGTTTTCTCCTAAATTTTATTTTGCATTATTTGCAAGTGAAGTTTTAGAAGTGTTTTAATCAGTAAACAACTTTCATGGTTTAACGTTTTGTTTTTATGCAGATCTGTTTTAAGTCGCACTGACGATTGTTATAACATTTACAACAACATTGTTGTCATTGTTGCAGCAGTCACCTTGTCTTGAGAAGGAAAATAAATGACATTTTGCGTTGGAATGCATCATTTTACCTTAAATCCATTGCCAATGCTAATTTATAGAGATATAAAAAATTATATTAACTTCCGCAAAAATTTGGTGTAATAATTTTGACTGCATGCAATTTTCATGTTAAATTTGCATACAATAAATAAAAAATCAAATTTGATGCATAGCGCAAATATTGTTCCGAATAAGAAGGTCAATATAGAAAATAGATAATTCTTCGGCTTTGACAATTAATACTACATCACTTTATCTTCACACAATAAAAGTACAATGTAAACAAAACTGTATAAAAAATAAAGAGTGGACTGCGGCGATATTTGTCTCGCTGCCGAGCTGACATTGCCACATTTGCTCGCCAATCCTCTAAAAGCCCTCGACTTCACACTTAAGTACGCAGCCACTCAAGCACTCTGTGTGTTTTACCACCATGGACCACTCCACTGACACACGCAAAATAAATTAAAAACAAGATCGATATTGTGTACTGTATACATACACCAGCATGGTAAAGTCTTCCAATATTAGTATTGCAGCGCAGCAGTATTATCTGTGTAACACGCGCTATGTAGAAATATACGATCACGAAATATGAACAAATGGATGTTACCGGTGTAGTACACTAGCCAATCATACATATTGGCGGCGGGAAAAAGGCAGGCTTTCACTTATTTCCTATCCTTCAAATTTAAATGCAAAAACCATCTTCTTTAATTTTTTTTTTTTTTTTTTTTTTTTTTTTTAATAATGCAACAAGAATTTTTTTCTATAGGCATAAATATACTTTTTATATTTTATTGAATAAAGATGCAAACTGTATAATAACTTATTTTCATAACAGAAGGATTGTTATTAGAATATATCTGTAATATCTGTAATAATCAATCATCTTCTGCTTCTTTTTTCTACTTTTTTTTTCCAGTAAAAAAAATGCATGGTATAAAAATATTTAAATTTTTTTTAGTTGCATTATATTACTTACTTAAAGAAAAAAAAAATGTGTTTGTAAATTTTAGTAAAACCATAAGGCAGTACTTGAGTACTGTACTTTGCTTTCAGTCGTTAAATGACAAGGAAAAACTACACGCAAGACATCATAAAAAAAAACTCCCTGAGCTTGAAGTCCAATATTTATGATCTCATATTACGAGCAGACGGGACAGTGAACTATAAGTAAAGGGCGGGACCCACTAGTACAGAGGTCACACGTGGTGCACATGAATGTAATTCAAGAAGACCCACGCACGAGCATTCAACTCTCCAGCAGTTGGCACGATGTCCACTGGAGGCGCCACTGGCCGGACACATGCGTGGACACCAGTGACGTCACACAAGTGTGGCGGCAAGCACGCTGGAGTGTCAAGTCACGTCACGTCACGTGAACACCAAGAAACACGCGAGTCATAATTAAATGTCTGCAAAACACTAAATGTCTAATCGCTCTTCAAACATCACTAGGTGTCAATTATCTTGTTATAAAAAGAATGTCGTTTCATATAATTAGAAATACGCGAATGAATTTTATATAAACTTAAATTTATTTATTTTTCTACAGATTTTGGTGTCTACTTTTTTTACGTCTATTTGTTTATGTTGATGCACTGTACCGTTTATTGCTGGAGTAATTTAAAAAAAAAAAAATGCAAAAAATGTGTTTTTCCCCATAAGCGTAATGTTAAATTAGGGGACCCTTAGCTTTTCCCGCGTCTCCCCGCGCGCTAAAACTCTGACTTATTTGCCACACTAACAATAAGAACTTATTTTCCTATCAAATTTAGACAAAGTATGTTAGTATGAGAAATAAAAATGTAAATTGCAGAAACATTATTCTTACGCGCAGTAAAGATTGGGTCTTCTATAGACATGGAAATCGTACGACATCATGTAAAAGTAAAAGTATTTAAAAAATGTAGCTGATGTGTCAGAAAAAAAAAAGGTTCAAAAGGTGTGATTGCGTGTTTGCTGTTAATTTTTTGTTTTGCTATGTAAGCAACAAAAAACAAAAGTTTGCATTTTTTTTTGTATAATATAAACATAACTGCTACAACACAATGGATCAACTCACACTTTAGAAAATAAGCAGTCCATATTGAAAACCTTGTACACCTATTATAACTATTAGAACTATTATTATTATTATTATTATTACACCCTGTCCAAAATAACATCAGAGATTTTACAACCGTATGCACCCCTTTTCACTGAAACAATTTTCTAAAAATAAGCACCATAAATTTACAGGTGATCAATGACTAATAATTAAAGGAACAACTGTTTTGAGGCCGACTATAAGTGATTTACATCCGCTTGCATTTCTACTTACTACGCATGCGCAGAACGTCGAAACGGAAGCGAATGTGAGCAAAATCGCTTTAAGTTGGCCTTAAAACAGTTGTTTCTTTATTAGTCAATCGAAAAAAACAAATGCATGACACGAAACATAAGTTAGAATCAAGTAGAAAAATTATTATATGATTAAAAATGTTTTTTTTTTAAATAATAATTTATACCTTTCAATCGTATACACTAAAAGAAAATATCCATAATGGTCAATTAAACTCAGTTAATTACATCAGTTTGATACAAAGATTAAGTTTAAATTTTACTTCAAATAGTAGACCTAATCGTGACGACGATTTTGTCGTTTATAAAAAAATTGTCAACGCGTACATTGTTGTCAGCAAAACCATTATATTTTTATAATTGAACACGTACAGAATAAATTACGTAATTTATGCTACATTTATGTCATTATAACATAAATATGCTTAATTAGAACAACATAAATAATTATGCTGTACAACATAATATCTATGCTGCGCAACATAGTTATTATGCAATATAGCATAAATTATTATGGATCAAATTGTGCTGAAAATGAGCTAGCATAATTATTATTGTCTGTGTATTAATGATAATAAAACTTTGGAATGATATTATGTTATTATCAAACACAATGTATTTATATGGAGCGTCAAGTTAAATCAATTAAAAATCATTTATTTAGTTGTTAATTACGTCTTCATATGAAAATGCATAGGACATAATTTTATAGCAAAGTATCTGGTATGATTTTGTGATACTAAAATTTACAATTTTATCAGTAAATACGAATTACATTTCAAATTTACAGCAAAAACTAGTTTTTTAATAAAAATATTTTAATATAATTATATATCAGTTTTATACAATAGGGTGTATGCGGATGACGTCATATTTAATGCGCTTGGAGGCCATATACTGGAGTAGTGAATAACATTACTGAGCATAGGACAAACTTCGTTTAAGCCAATTTTCTTTTAAAAAATTGGTTAATTTTTTGTTATTGTTATTTTTCTCACATACTTGAGATGCTAATTCAGCCTATTAACAACATCAATGCTCTCAAAAAATATTGAATAGTGTTTTTAAACTGGTGCTATTTTCCTATGTGGCCCATGTTATTGAGTTATCCAACATGACGTCGACTTTAACATGAATGCATACACACTATGCCAGCAAGTTTTTGTATTGTATTGCAGCACCAATTTAGTTATGCGACGTAACACATATCATTACAATTGTAAACAGAGAGGATAATGATGCATATCTAGTGCAACAATGGAGCAGGCACCTCAACAATCGAGCTGACTAACAATGCAACTTTAAGTCCCGCTAACAACACACACAGGCGTGGGCGGGCGGAGGTCACGGACTGCTAAACCAAACCGCTTTATTCTAAGATAATAATGTTTACCTAACTTGTAACAGTGAATTGAAGTACGTAATGCAAAATGTAGATAATATATCGTTCGTATTTATGTTTGGACAGAAAAACAAATAACTTGGGGAAAACTTCATTCACAACTTCACAACATTGTGTTTTAGCTATTTGTTTATTGATAATCATTTATCGTTTTGTAAAGCCTATGTTGTCCATCTTTAGTCTGCATGGTTAGCACAAAAAAAAAAAAAAAAAAAAAAAAAAAAAAAAAAAAAGTCCCATACAAATTCTCAACTTTTCTCCTGGAACTTCAGCTGCCAGGAAAAAAAATGCAAATGAACATGTTGTGGATTCAGGAAAACTTTATTTCAGAACAACAGAATTATTTTAAAAAAGGTTTCATACTGCTAAGTTGGGTTAACTACAAAAAAAATATAAATAGAGAATAAGGGTGAAAAATCAACATAAAATGAAAAAAAATCTCCCTCTCTTTCAATGACAGTTTATTTAATTAGTAAAATAGTTTTAATAACAACGACAAAGTCTGGGCCTTCAACAATCTTTTTATTACAAAATTTATTGAAAAATCAATATAGTAATGACCTTACCCCCCATGAGTTTAGCAAAATTGTATTTGTTTTCTGTGTATACTTAAGGGCAATAAAAATTTGATTTATAGAACAAATAAAACTAAAAGCAGGTTAGTTCTTGCAAGAGATTAACTTGAATACAGCGATCGATGTTTCTTCATTTTTGTATATAAATTTGTGTTGCATGTAGGGACCGGATCTCCAGTTTGTTCAGTTTTTGAATTACGCATGCTAGGTCACATCTGAGTTCAGATGTCCACGAATCATGAAGTTTTATTGCCAAAAATGCAAAAAAGTTTGGACTGAAAAAAACTGTTTTTGGAATTTGTAAAGTGGGTCAGTTTTGTCAGTTTTTTTCAGTTTTTACCAGTTTTTCTCAGTTTTTGGAAACTGAAAATAGACTTTTACCGTAAAATAACTCAAAATGACGTGTTAAAAAAAATATAAATTTTAAAATAATTTTTTTAATGCATATCTCAAAACCATCTGAATTAAACTGAACCCCATTAAAAAAAAGGGTAAAAGATTAAGTACAAAAATACAAGAACAGCTCTCATTGATACTGGCTAATAAAGTGTACCAGATAATAATTTAAACGAAAAAATTTTTTTTTCATGAAAAATATGAATTTTATCCTTCTTTATTGATAAAAATTTGTTTCTAAGTTAAAAATTATCAAAACTAAATTTCACTGTTTTTGTATAATTGAACTGAAAGTGAACTGATTTTGCTGTTTTTGCAAACTGATTATGCAAAAAAACTGGACTGAATTCAGTACTGAAAATGTACATTTTCAAAACTGAAAATCCGGTCCCTACATATCAGAACAATTTCGTAATATAAAAACTAGACATAAAATCTATGATAAAAACTACGAAGAGAAAGAAAGAAAGAAGTTAAAATATTGGAGTCCAAAGCAATATTAAATTAAATGTATATTATAAAGAACTGAGCCGGATCAATACAGTGATGTATTGACACTGGCTTATATTATAGCGACCTAATCAAAATTATATAGAGACTCTCATTACCTCGGTCAATGTGTCTCACCGACTTCTGTATTTATACAAACAAAAACTTAGCAAATAACAACTTTTTTATTTTCAGTCTGTGACATCACATCACAGCACATATACTAAAAATTCTTTTCACAGGTTTGTATGAGAAGAACGAGTGTTTATTTTTACGTTCCTTTTTCTCCATACATATTTTAGTACTGTGTATGAGCATGAGCTGTCGTATGCTGCAAATATCACGACTCAAATTGTCGTATAATATACAACACGGTCTTAACATTTATTTCAACGGCGTGACTATGAATCTCTGTGTGTGTGTAAGTGTGTATAGATAGTAGATAGTAGATATAGATACATACATTGCTTGGTGCAGGTGAACAGCGGTAACAAGCACTGTTTTTAATCTTATCCATGAGAGAGAGAGAGAGAGATTAAATAGAGACTTGTTATATTAATTTAATGTATTAAAAAATGTTAAAATAAATATATAAAAATAGTTATAGCAAGGTACATAAAATTACTAAAATAAATTTCGTATGTATATTATTCTCAATTCTCAATTAAAGCCGCGTTATAAAACTTATAAAAGTATTTCAGTATATTATTATGAAGATTAAAAATTATCAACATGCATTTCTTTAAAAATAATGTATACATTATTATAAAATTATGAACTTATTGTTATTTAACTTAAAAATTGTAACTATATGACTATACTGTAAAACAGTTGGGTTAAATTGAGAGGTTTTTAGCCTGATTTCACCCAGTAAAAGCCGTTAATTATTATTATTATTATTTATCATGTATTTCACAAATTTAAAATATCCTTTCAAAACCTCAAAAACATGATTTTTTTTAAGTCATCTTCAAATTAAATCGGGCAGTATGGCATAGTCAAACAGTAAGTCTATAATTTATATACTATAGTTCATATAATATATTATTATACTACAGTATACAGTAGTTCACTGTAAAGTTCACTATCACTGTAGTTCATACAATTTATTTCTTGTCGATACACTCTATACTTACGATAACATAAATTAATGGAATTGAAAACTAATGGAATTGCTTCTTAAGATAATTGGAGGTGAATCGAAGTCTTATGATGTTTTGTTTCAACATCAATAAATATAATTTCAAAATACCACAATAATTTGGTATACTTTATCAATCGTCTTCAGCAAGTAGGCCCTACAATATTTCTAGCATATAATCCAAATTATATATAACCAACACAAAATGTATACAGAGTCTTGACTTGAGCAACTAGGCCCTACAATATTTAGAATGCTTCAATGTAAATAATGCCTGACATATAATCCAAATTATATAACCTACACAAAATGTATACAGTACCGAGTCTTGCTTTTAAATTGTAGCAAATGAAAAATAAACTATTTTAAATATTTTGTATTTTAAAAATAAACTTTGAATATTTTATTTTTGCTTTACCCTATAGTATATTATACATAATAGGGTGCTTGCATCCAAATAAAAGTCGACGTCATATGCGAGCACTGAATAACATAGGAAAATTATACATTTTGCCTGTTTAGAAATACTTAGCAATATTTTTTGAAGCATTGATGTTATTATAACAGATTGAATTAGGTTTTCAATTATGTGATAAAAAAATAAAAATAACCAAAATAATTATCTAATTTTTCAAAGAAAAAAAAAAAAAAAAAAAAAACACACGTTTGTCCTATGCTGAGCAATATTATTCATTGCTCCAGCATGTTGTCGAAGCGCAATCAGTATGACGTCATGCTCATACACCTTATAGTGTGATATTGGACGCACTAACGTAAGTATCCTCGAGAGTGCTAAGAACACCTCACTCAGTATCGTGGTTAACTGTAGGTAGTGTGGTCACAACCACGAAGTATTGTTGTCATATTAAACCAATCTTGCCTTGCTTTGTTGTGTTGCGTTGTGCAAACCTCAAGCACATTACGTAACTTCACCTGTACTCATTACTACGATCATTACAGCTAATCACATTACAAATAATTAACCTTTGCAAAGTCTCATTTAGATTAATTAATTTGCAGATTTGCAATGATTCCACTTTCACTTCTAATACAATGAATTTCTATTGTTATTTATTGACAACTTTTGCAGGAAAAGAAAAAAAATGCCATATTTTTATCATTATTAGAGGATTAGTATCGAATACTCAATTAAATATCAATATTTTAATCAAATCAAATATCGAAGCTTTTTTTTTTTTTTTTTTTCCTTCTTCTTTTTGTGTGTGTGTGTATCTGATCACAGGATGTCTTGATAAAATCACGTGATTACTAACTTACATTTTAACTTCGCCTTCTTCTTCTTCTTCTTTTTCTTCTTCTTTTTTTTGTTTGTTTTTTTGTTTTATTATTAACTTACTTTTGTTAAGTATACTTAACTTCATTTTTTTTTACACTGATTGTAGAAAAATGTAAAAAAAAAAAAAAAAAAAAAAAAAAAAGTTGGATGTTACGAGAAAAATAAATTATCGAAAAAGTGAACAACATACATTATAAATGTTGGATGATCACAAAAATAAATCGTTAATTTTTGTCAATTGATCAATATTACATGTTCAGTACAAACTTAAAAAATCTGTATTTGTGTATTGATTTAAACTACAATACTGCTTTTTAGTTATTGATTGATTATGATCACATGACGTCGCGTCGTGCTTGCTTCTACGTAATCCGCTCTCTCTCTCTCTCTCTCTCTCTCTCTCTCTCTCTCTCTCTCTCTCTCTCTTGCTCTCTAGCAAATTTGATGTTATTTATACACGTTAAAACAAAATGTTTGCTGCACCATTAAATCACGCAAAGAAAAATAATTCAACTACAACAACATTAATTTCTCTAAAAAAAATAAAAAAAAAATTCTTCTACGTTGATATTATAAAGTTATCAATCAAACATGGCGCTAACGCGCAATGCACGCATGCGGTGAGAGAAAAGGTATAATAATTCCTAATTCAAATCTTTATCATTTGATACCATGCATGTTTTTAATGTTCGTTGCGGAGAAAGCTTTCTGTATTGAGGTTTGAAAATTGTAAATGAGGATTGCTATAGAGTATAGACATATTAATATGTATATCCATGGTATAGACACAATTTTACGTATAGTTCATGACTATAAATAATAAAACTATCAACTATAAGGAGCAAAAGCAATTTGTAAGTATATATAAACTTTTCTAAAAACAGTCAAAACAGAAAAGTCGAAGTTAAATGAATAGTAAAGGATAAATGTAATAGCTGCATGTACCGCAAGGAAATGAAAAACCTGCACAACTATAGACTGAAAAGCATCACTAAAATTGCAGGTTATTCATTTCATTTCGGTACAAAATAAAAATAATATTAATAAAATAAAAAACAATAAAAAGGAGAGATAGCGAGCTAATCAATTTAAAACTAAAACAATGGGTTAATACATAAAAAACAACTAAAATTGCTGCTAAATTTTTTAACGAGAACATTAAAAAAAGAATTAACAAATTAATAACTATAAGATTAATTTAAAAAGTTCCTAATGACCAACAAACTTAATTGCTAAAATATTCTGAACGGATCCTTTTAATTTAAAAACAAAAAAGTTAGACAAGTTTTTTTTTTTTTTTTTTTTTTTTTTTGTAAAAAGAAAAAGCAATTTTATTTTTTTATAGTACATAGAAGGAAGAGTAATTTAGATAATCTAAAAAAAGGAAACAAAAAAATTAACTACCAAACTTATTATGTTGCCATATTGTAATAATAATCTGCAGTAAAAAAAAGTAAAAATAAGTTTCCACTTTTGCAATTTTTTATATAAATATACAGTATTCACTGCTCTAGTCGTTTATTTGCCAGGAAAGACACGGAATAATGGCCTGCTCACAAAGACGCGTGAATTCACGTAACTCGCTAACATAAATGTACCACAATCAATGTTATTAGGATTCTTATAACTGAAATTTATATAAATTTATGCATCATTTTGCACAGCCCATAACGTAATGCAATGATGTTATCATATAGCATGAATTTTGCTAAGTTGTAGCAGCATTATCAATTATGCTATATACACAACATAATATTTATGTTATAAAAGACAGAGTTATTATGTAGGATAGTATAAAGTTTGTTGTCATCAAAATAAGTTGCTGAAAATGAGCTAGCAAAATTATTATATACGTACAGCTCTGGCCAAAAGTTCCCGAACGGGGCAGCGGCGGCTGCTGCGTTTTCTCATAAAGATAACACAGCTAGGGTGGTTCGGGTTGGCTATGAAAATCGTTCGGGAACTTTTGGCCAGAGCTGTACATATGCGTATCAATTTTTGTTCGTATATTCATTCATTCATTCATTCATTCATTCATTCATTCATTCATTCATTCATTCATTCATTCATTCATTCATTCATTCATTCATTCATTCATTCATTCATTCATTCATTCATTCATTCATTCATTCATTCATTCATTCATTCATTCATTCATTCAATTCATTCATTCGTTTACTTATTTAGTCATATGATTTTTTTTATTAATTTTTATTTGTTTGTTGATTTATCTCTCGATTTATTCTATAGTTATATTACACCTAGATGTATTTACTATAGTAACGATAACGATGCACGACTAGACTGTCTGTGAGACGTATCGTCAGTCACGTAAGAACTGTTGAAGTGAGTCACGTCACGTCGGGCCGAAAGTCAAATCAATAGTCGAGAATTTGTTTCTTGTGTTTTAGTGACGAAGTCCGTCAAGTTGCATGCAGTAATAATAATAATAAAAGTTACACACATTCTGTGTCTATACCGGGGTCTGCTTTTGCTCGCAAGAAGTTTTACTGCTTCAGTAAAATAGGATTCAAGAATGGTATTCGCACCCTCTCTCTCTCTCATATGGATACATAGTATATTATAGTAATTGACTAGTCAAAGTCATGTACTGTACTGTACAGTACGTACGTTTTAACTAAAACAAAATGTATTAATGTAAGTAGATAACTGTGTAATCCAAAGAGGATTCCCGCTGAAAAGTTGTGGTCAGCTGAAGTATTGCGGGTCAAAATTACATTGATCAAATGGGCAACAAAATATAACTTCCAGGGTAAAATAAATTAAAAGGCAACAGAAAATTGAATAACGATATTCTCTTTGGATTACCTATCTATAGAAATACCTTAAATATATAGCCCATCACAGGTGCGGCGGGAAAAAGCACGCTCACATTAATGTCCTATTCTTTAGCATTGCGGAACCCATCATACAATAAGAGGACCATCCTATTCATTCTGCTTATAGTATTTGCAAAGAAAGCACTGAACCGAGGTCACAAAAATTAAATGACGAAAAAGATTACTACTAATGGCAGGTATAAAAATCCTATGGTACAGGTATTGATATACTACAATAATACCTAATACCAGGTAAATTATACACCAATAAAGGTGTGTCTCCACCTAGATTAGGTGACATTTCACCTTGATCAGGTAATATTGTAGTATATTAATGCCTGATGCATACAAATTGTAATTTACAGCATATATGTACCGTCATTCCAATAAAAAATGAAATTCTATTGGCATATGGGAATAACATGTATTTAGATAGAGTTTTGCGTCAAATGAAATCTCCATCTGATTGCATTGAATGGATATAAGCCAATACAATTTCATTTTTTATTGGAATGATTGTACTGTTCTGTACCTGTCATTAGCACTAGTCTTGTTCTGTGCATATTAAATACTGTATAAACTTTTACTTGCTTTAGGACCAAATTGTACCATATGTGGTGAATGCAGTTCTGAGTCACGCAGGACATTTAATTTCCAGCATATAGACCAGACGTAAAATCTGCATATTATATATGAATGAGGTCCCGCAGAGATTTGTGCTCAAGTCGTGCAGCAAAGGTAACGGCTTTACTTTCGATTCTACCTCCCTCCCAACCAACCACCCACCCACCCACACTAACAAGCTATACATTGCGATAAGAGAGCGAGCGACTTTCAAAACCACTTACAACGTGGCAACTCAAAAACAATGCACAACTTTTTTCAATACTTAATCTCACACATTAAATATCTTTACCATAAAGATAATATGGTGATAAACGAGTGAACGTTTCTTCCTGGATACTTGGCTTTCAATTTATAGAAATATATATACCGACAAAATACTTTACATACACTGACAAAAAGTAGTATTGGCCAGTAGGATAAAACTATTATAGTACTCATTAAATATGTCGTGCGGTATACACGTTCATGTTTACACAGTCATATAAACTCTAAAATATAAAGAGAGTAACTGAAATTTTAATTTTAAGATTACACATTTAAAATAAATTCTTTTACTATAATGTCTACTATAGTGAAATTTGTATCGAGATCATTATATTATAGATGACACCAACAAAAATAAATACGTAATAATAAATAAATAAGTAAATAAATAAATAAGTAATAATAATAATAAATAAATACGTAATAATTATGCTGGCTTATTTTCAGCACAATTTCTGCAATACAACATAATCTACTGCATAGTAAGTATGTTACATAGCATAATAATTTATGTTGTACAGCATAATTATTTGTGTTGTTCTAATTTAGCAACATTTATGCTATGACGACATAAAATATAAATTACGTAATTTAATCTTTCCGTGCAGTAAAGTGTTTGACAGGTATAATAAAACACATCATAATATATCAGTGGTTATACTCATCATACTTGCTTTGAAATTACCATCTACTATAATTTCAATGTTGAGTGAAAATGCAAAAGAAATTATTTCTTATAATTACTCTCTTTGTGTACGTTGAGAGCAAAAAATTGTTTTCTGAATGAAAAGTCTGTTCACAATGACGCCTACGTAAAGTCACGTAACTTTTACATGAAGATACGACAATCAATGTTATTTATATATTTATATAGATTGTTAAGTGAAAGTTACGAGCCCATAACATTTGTTATTTATATTTTCCATATTGTATTCACGGATCAAAAAATAAAAAATAAAAATAATACATAAAATAATAATAATAAATGAATAAATGAGTATGCATAATAATAATTATCCTATAGATCATTTTCAGCACAATAAGTTCAGTAGTTTATAGCATAGCATAATTTATGCTATATACTTCATAATATATTATGTTAC
This sequence comes from Ecdyonurus torrentis, assembly GCA_949318235.1. Lineage (NCBI taxonomy): Eukaryota > Metazoa > Arthropoda > Insecta > Ephemeroptera > Heptageniidae > Ecdyonurus > Ecdyonurus torrentis. Next base: position 52,987,411 of record OX439130.1, read on the forward strand.
AAAAATAAATATTATATTTGTACTAATATACTGTATATACTATAAATATAACTAATATTCTAATTTAGTATAAGTTATGCTATACTATATAATATGTTACAAAAATAAATATTATATTTGTACAGTGTTATTACAGTATTTATGTTATTCTAATTAAGTATAATTTATGCTATAATGACATAAATGCAGCATAAATCACGTGATTTATTATTTCCGTGTTTGATTGGTCTATAAGTATAAGGAGTTCCCACGGAGCAAATATTATTTGGAGTAAAATTGATTGCGTGATAAAATTAAACTTGTGGTAGATTGCATGTAATAAAATTTATTGCACAAGGAAAATATTGTGCCGTGTGAACATACCTTCTTGTTGACTGTTACCTTAGTTAAGTACATATTTAGGTAGGTTTAGACAAACAATATTGTTACCTATATGTCGTATTGTCATCGTACAGTACATTTTTGGTAGCTGTCAATTAAATAAAAGCAATTTTTTATTGCCTGCAGAAATGTAATTTGCAAATTGACTTTTATAAATGTTTAATGTGTCGTTTTACGCAACGTAAAACAAACAGTGGTTTGTTTTTATTTGAATGTTCATTTCAATAACAACAATAGACCCTCCAGTAAACAAACAAAGCAAAATGTAATAAATAATTGGTAAATATTGACACAGCGTATTTTATTGTTTACCTGGTAAAGTAACGGACGAAAATAACTACGTAATAATATTGCTAACTCTATATCTGCAATACTTATGCATGACAACAAAAATGTATTGACTGATAAAGAAATATAACTATATATTTTGAGGCCGATTATAAGCGATTTCACTCACATCCACTTCCTTTTCGCACCTTCTACGCATGTGCAGTACGTCGAAACGGAAGCGGATGTAAGCGAAATTACTTAAAGTCAGCCTCAAAACAGTTGTTCCTTTATTAGTCAATAATAGAAACCAAAGACCATACGAAACTACGTCACATAGCATAACTGGTATGTTGCACAGCATAATTATTTATGTAATTGTGGAAAACAGCGTGACATGTTATAACGTTATAACTTATTCTCTCTCTCTCTCTCTCTCTCTCTCTCTCTCTCTCTCTCTCTCTCTCTCTCTCTCTCTCCTTATTCAAAAAAAAAACAAACTGTACTGACAGTGAGGCCAGAAAAAAAAAATGAAATGATCGTTACTAGGCACAATTTTACGTGTTTGAAGTTTGAATTATAAAATTTAAAAGAAAAAAAAATGTGCCGGTAAAACCCATTTTAAAATATTAATAATTTTGCTATACTTATAACATGCAGTATTACGCAATGTATTGGACGCTTGGGTGTGATAAAAATAATTACTTTAATTTATTATTAACCATAATCAGGCAATTTTACTTGCATGCTAAATAGATTGGTGGTATACACAGTACATTAATCTTATACAGTGTGTTAAAAATATCTTAACAAATCAAGAACAAAAATCAAGAGACTTGTTAAAATTACATATGAATTATGTAATTACTGTATATTGAATTAATAAAACTGAAGTATTATTGAATATATTCCTAATATTATACAAATAAAACTATCTACAATAATAAAATTATTAAAAATTGTTAACAAAAATTTCGTGTTCCACAGGAAATTGGAACCGTTTAATTATAGAAAGAATAAAAATGTTTTGATTTACGGTCTTTTTATTGTTTTTAACACACCTATCCTATAATATATATATATACCGTTATCTTTATGAAAGATGTAATAATCAATTTAAATATGCATGGCATAATTATTATTTATAAATTTATAATTATTATAATAACCAATTATGTAACTTTTTCTCATGTTCATAACATTACTTATTAAAATTTTCACATGTTAAAAATAATAACAAAAACTTAATTGTTTTAATCAGTTTTTTGTTTCCTTATGCATGCACTTTAATTATTTAATTATATCCTCCACATTTAAATAAACATTGTTCAAAAAAAAAAAACTTGCATTTTATTATTCAATTATCTATTTAAATTTACACTTTTTTTCTTTTGCAAATTTATTATACCAAAATTAAATAAAAATTACATAATTTATGCTGTATGTTAATATAGCATAAACGATGATAAATTAGAACAACATAAATAATTATGCTATACAACATAATGTTTATGCTATGTACCATTGTACCATAGTAATTATGCAGTATAGCATAGATTATGCTGGATTAAACTGAAACTGAAAAATAAAATTATGCTAAAAATGAGCTAGCGTGTCATATATAGTTCAGTGGCATGTACCGTAAGGAAATCTAAACCTTGCACAACTATAGACTGAAATGCAACACTAAAATTGAAAGTTATTCATTTCATTTCGGTACATATTTATTTTTGTATGTGTGCAGTGTCAGCGTACGCACGATTGTGATCTGCAGTATATTTTAACCCATGCGTGCTGTTGTGATATGAATTAATTAACATTGCAAATTTAATGCGAGTTATTGAATGTTAAAATATATTATGACAATACGTATAGAGCGATCTGCAGACATTACTCGCATTGCGTCATACCTTCTGTATAGCAAATTCACGACTTTTTGCAGTCCGCATTCTTGGGTGACGTCATAGCTATATAGGTACAGTACTTGCTACACGTATAGTATAATACTCTGCTGTAATATTATGTATAATGTACACACTCTGTACTTGCTGTAATATGTACAGACAGACTGTATGATATTGTATTCTCTTGTGACTTGGGAGAAGTATCAAACGTAATATTTTTATTATACAATAAATATACGTTATTTATTGCTTTATACTTTAATGCTAAATTGGAACAGTATCAAATTTTATACTGGAAACAAAATTAATCATTTTTTTCAATGCGATTACATTATTTCATTATGCTGTGTAGCATAATTATTATTTTACATAACTTTTTTTTTATGAATAATGTTGCTAAAATAGAATATATATAGCTATAATTATTGCGATTTTTGTTGTTGTTGTTGTTGTTATTGTTGTTGTGGTCAAAGTAGAAACCGAGACAAGCTAATGCACGGGAAAAAACTAAAAACGTAATGTATGCCGCATTGAATAATTCCTCTATTATTGTAGAGCATAAATGTTGCTATTTTGTAATATTATATAAGTATATTTATACTGAACATCTTAACTATTATGTTACGTGTATAGGGTGTGTACGCATGACGTCACTCTGAGTGCTTTTCAATGCTCTTCTTGAGCAATGAATAATATTGCTCAGCATAGGACAGACGTAGTTTTTGGCTATTTTCTTTGAAAAATTAGCTATTTTTTGGTCATTCTTATTTTTCTTTCATGCTTAAGGTACCAATTCAACCTGTTAACAGCATCAATGCTCTCAAATAAATTGCAAAGTATTTTTAAACTGGGAAAATGTGCCATTTTCCTATACCGGCCAATGTTATTTAGTACTCACTTATGACGTCAACTTTAATATGAATGAAACCACCCTATAGTATAATCACTGTATACAATATATAGCATACATTATGTTGTTATGCATAAATATTGTTGCATTAGACAAACATAATTATAATACATCAAGTTTATTTTTTGCCTGTGTGTAAGCAAGACATTTGCCTGTGTTAGTATTGCAAAGATTACTAAATGTGTGCTCTAGTCTTGCAATGCTAGGCAAGACGTCACTGTTCCAGTATACTTAACATTGCATGCACGTTCAATTGTCGCATTTGTTTTAGTGCTTCAGTCACTTTAGTGTGTAAGCAAGCCTCGTGAATCATGCATTCGTAACGTGACGCACTGACAGATCAATGAAATCGGAGATAAAATGCAAAGAAACCAAATATAATATACCGTATACACGCATTATTCAGGCAGCTTTTTTTTGTTTATTTTAATTTTCTTTTTTTTACATTATTATTACGAAATCTAAAGCTTTTTCTTTATTTTTCGAGGATTCAGATGGAAAATGATGGCTATCCCGCTGTTTGCCAGAGCACAACATCTGATTGGTTCCACGTCACCACCGGTAACCATCATTGTTGTAGTCAGTGCAGCGACTTAGCAGCCAAGTCAATCAATCAATCACGTCTTGAGTGCAAATTGTTCACGTAATTGTGTTCACCGACTGATGTGCACCGGATGTAATTTAGCAGTCTGCTTGCAAGAACTTCGCAGTAATCTGTATACTTACCTGCAGTCTTCACTGCGGATATTCTTGGTATACAGACCATAATAATAATAATGTATGTTAATATATCGCAATTGTGTATCCATAAGATTGTTGAGAAAAATTTGCAAAGATACAGTACCAATACAAATTTGATTGAAAAAAAAAATACTTGGGTAAAAAAGTTATATTTCTTGAAGAATTTTATTCCAGTTTTGCACTCAGGAAAAAAAAGTGAAAAGTTTAATAAATGTTTCCTCAATACAGCAAATTTATTTTTCACTACATTAAAGAAATAAAACTGCAGTTAAAAAATTGTTAATAAAAACTGAACAACAAAAAGTATTGTTGTACTATGTTGTTGTACAGTATAATATACAAGATAATTTAATATGCTATTTTATATATTTATGTTACTGTACTGTACAGTACTACATAGTATGACTGCCTGGGTCAATAAACAAATCTTATTCATATAAAAGTTATGTTTTCCGTACAGCCTAGATGAAAAGTTCAAACAGATTCAAAGATTATAATTTAAATTTACATATCCTCTCTCTCTCTCTCTCTCTCATGTTTAATTGTGTGTATCAATGTTATATGTTAATAATGACTTATGTTCTACAGTTTAATATAATATATAGGTCCACATAAAGTATATTTATACACTCTGTACAAATGATTGTGATATGGTATAGTTTGATTAAAAAACTGGCGCTAAATTTGCAATGTTATTCTTATGATAAAAATATGCGTTGAATTATACAATGGTATAAAATATATTACCAAAATATTGTTTACATCCCACATATACATAATATATACTGTACAGCTCTAGTCAAAAATTCCCGAACGGGGCAGTGGCGACCTTTGCGTTTTCTCATAAAGATAACATAATAAATACTGTATGGTTGCGGGTTGCCTATGCAAATCGTTCGGGAACTTTTGTCCAGAGCTGTACATTTCATAATATATAGGTTACACTTGTTCGTATTAGGCTGACAATAAACAAAAACACATAAAATAACATCCAGTTTTAACAATGAAAATGTCGCAACAATCACATACGACTTGTATTACAGTACTTGAACCTTCTTATCAAACTGATTATTTATGTGAGGAGAACAAGGATTTGGATACTCCGCACGTATTTCTAGCTAGAAACTGAAGACAATTTTGTGTTTGTTTTGAGGTGACCGTGAGAACTGCATGCATTTGCACTACACAAACATTTTATTAGCCCGGCACAGTTAGCTAAGTCTAATTATCTTTACCTACGCGGGGTAATTAATTTTAATTATTGCATGTGTATATTTTCATATATATAGATAAAGTCTTTAAAATTATAAACAAGCTACACTATTCCTATTTAGAGAATTCCCGTAATTCAAAATTTTGTACAGTGGCACCATAATATATTTCTTTATATTTGAGTTGGTTCCTTTTCTTTTTAGGTCAAAATTTAATAAGTGCGTATAATAATAATTAGGCTATACAGCAATAATGATTTGTTATAACATAATTTATGCTATAATGCATAACCTTATGTTAAATATAATATATAAATATTATATTTTACAGCACAACTATTGATATGTTCCGATTGTGCAATATTTATGGACATCAATGCAGCATAAATTACGTAGTTTCTTTATTATGTGTTACTTAATTGCAATAGCACGCAATAAAACAAACAGTTGAAGAAGATGGTTTTGATGGGCTGATGAGGCCAATCCATTGCGGTCTTGAAAAAATAAAGTTGAGCTGATTTTTTGATCTAGGAAAAAATCAAATGCCCAAGAGTAAGTTTATCATATTTTTTTTAATTCTAGCGCATTGTAGTCTTGTCATTTGAGTGTCCCTAAAAATATGAATAAAAATATGTAAGAATATATGCGCTCAAAATGTAAGAACATAGAGTGTGCTAGAACTAAAAAAGTTAAAACTTATTCTGTTGGTCATTTGGTGCCTCAAACCAATTGACTCAACAGAATTGATTTAAAAACACTGTTTTTTTTTAGACTGTTAGTCCCTTACTACCCCGCAAAATTAAGTTAATTTGTGTCGGTGTGATAGCATAGTGGTCTCGCGAGCTAGTGCGGGGCAAAGTGGCACAATATATATCAATCGCGCTTATAACATCTCGTGAGAAAAGAACGGCGCTTGATATCGCACTTCACTCAGCAGATTATAACCAACAAAAAAAAACAGTTTAACTTTTGTTTTAATTGTAATTCCCAGGAAGCCTTGAAGCGGTAAAATATCCTCATCGCCTCACTCGCTCGCGAGCTAATTTAACAAACAATCCGAGATATTTAGAAAACTACGATTTATATCGACACTTTCATTGACTTTTCATGTCATCACATAATTAAATTTATTTCTACTAATTGAAAACTTTTCACTGCCAACAATAAGTGGCTTTATTCCAATTATATTTATTTTAAATATCGGCTTATGAAGATTTTAATTTAATTGCGCGAAGACGACAACTCTCTCTTGTGTGTATAATTTTGAACGTCAATGTTTTAAAAATTAATAAAATAATTTTTCAAGAAACACAAAAGTGAGCTCATTAAACAAATAAAAACGTGGTAGTGCATGCGGTAACTTAACTTCAAGAAGTAAAAGCAGGAAAATTATTTCTAGTTTTTTTTTTAACTTGTTTGAAACTTAAATAAATTTAAATGGAAATATGTTACATCATAAATTTTTTACAGCATAAATTTTTGAAATTTTACTCCCTGAAAGCATCGTGTTATTTTCAGTTTATTCTCTCTCTCTCTCTCTCTCTCTCTCTCTCTCTCTCTCTCTCTCTCTCTCTCTCTCTCGCTCTCTCGCTCTCTCTCTCTTTTTGTGATGTTAAGTTAACATGTCCTGAAAATTTAATCATTGGTATAGCAGTTGTTATAACATTGAATTTTAAATGACATTAAAAAATAATGGTGTTAACTTCTGAATTTTAGAGATGCGCGAGTATATGTTTCTAACAAAAAATAAACTAACTTAAATAAACAAAAAATTTAAACAACAAAAATTACACTTCATATACATATTTTAATTAGTACTGTCAAATCCATGATTGATAAGAATGATAAGGATACTTTACGATTACAGATTGATACGAGTGATTGATTGATTGATTGATACGGATCACAGATCACCACTTATTCTGATCAAGTAGTCCGAATAAATCAAATTTTATCCGGATTGCAAATGGATAAGGAAAATCCGGATCCATATACATATGGGCCGATCTGTGTGTGTTTTTACTGTTTTTCCATTAATTGGAAAGTCCTTACCTGTTGATAAGAAAATGTCTTGACTGGGACTAGGATTGGTGTAGCACAATAACACAATAGCAAGAAAAAAAAAAACTTTTCGAGGGAGCGGTGAGCTCCAAAAATCGGATTAGTTCCGCATTTTCATGATGCTCTTATGTATTTATTTACTTATTTATTTATTTATTTATCTATTTATTTATGTATTTATTTATTTATTTATCTATTTATTTATGTATTTATTTATTTATTTATACATCAGCAGTAACTTAAATTACCTGGAAAATAAACACAATTTTGTGCCGGCAACGTCAAACTGATGACGTCATAGATCAGAGGAAACTCACCGCCTACTCAAACACAGCCAGGGGATGATCTCCATCAAAAGAGAGCAAGATATTAAGAGAGAGCACGATATATAAAGTCAACTCAAAGAGTTCAATATCGGCGCTGAGATTTCTCTTGACTCACTTCTTGCAAAGCAGACAGCCAATAAAGTAAGTAAGTAAGTTTGCTCCAGAAAGTCTCGACTGAAGGTGGGAGTATTTTTATGTTAGTGATCTGAAGTGTACTGAAGTCATTTGTATTTAGTATAGGTAGATTATTGTCTCCATCTCCATATAGAAGTCCTATGTCAAAATGTTCTGTGTGACACCTACGTTCTTCATATTTTATGTCATAAACTTTTATATTTATTGCCTTATACAACGTAATCTTATGGAGACTGAAACTTGCGTACATGTACTGTAGAGTACTCTACTGCACTGCTCCGTGTAAATACAGCAAGCACGTGTAATATACAGAATAATTATAATTTTAAAATTTCAGCGTTTTTATCATTATGATTTTTATTTCTTTACTAATTTATGCTGTACTGTACTGCATTATATTTCATAGCATAATTATTTATGCTGTACTGCGTTATAATTATATTTCTTAGCATAATTATTTATGCTGTTCCATTTTAGTAACATTTATGTTAATAACGTAATGCAATATAAAATACGTATTGAGAAAACACTATAAAAAATTAGGGGTGATTTCATTTCATATTCTAAAAGAGAACATTGTCCTAAATCGATTTGATGTGAATTTCTATTTTTTGACTTCATTAAGTATTTTTAATTAATTTTCAAAAGTCACGGGTGGCAACTTTTTCCTTATGCCCACAAGCAAGTTACTGCCCGTGATGTCATTTTTCGATTTTCAAAAATAAATTCAATGAACTCAAAAAGTAGATATTTGGGTACCAATCGATTCAAGACAATGTCATCTTTTAGAATGTGAACTAAAATTACCCTTTAAAATTTTGTGTAGTCTTTCCTCATTTCTTCTTTCCGTGGTTACCAGTATAAGTATATTACTTACTTATACTATAAGTATATTAAGTATTACTTACTATTACTTACTATACTATATGGTGTTACTTAAACTAAAAGCAATTAAGTGTTTCAAAAATAGATATTCCAAGAGCGACTCCTAGTCCTAGTCGAGTGCATGGGCAATATGGATACAGGGCAGTGTGGCTGGTTAGGGGTTGTTTGGCCTACTTTCTCCATGTCTTTTGACAATACAGTGGAGCAGCGAGCTGGCTCACCCCTCACCCACTGCTCGCTCGCTCGCTCGCTGTGTCAGTGGGGTAAAATTATTGATCGCCACGATACACAATGTTTCACCGCGAGCTTTTGACTGCCTGCATGCCTGCCGCTTAACTTAACTTTAACTCAACGTAATCAAGTCACATCGCAAAATTAACTTACTAATGTTTACAAACATAATTATTATTTTGTTAATTAGTCTAGCTGCTGTCTTAAACCAGAGGTAATTATGTTTCGTTACCCAGTAAACACAACCAGAACAAGAAATGTCAGCATGTTTGAAACTACAAGAGCTGAGCTGTGTGTGTTACTCTGACAAATGCACTTCTTCCATAGGGTGTATGCAATCATGTTACTTTTTTAATTTACTTTAAATTTTACGAAAATTTTAACTATATACAATTATTTTATTATGTACTGCATGCATTACATTGTAATTGATATTATTATCCACTTACGTATCTGGTATTTCTATAACACAATAAAGTAACATTTTATTTTACAGTGTTTGTGCATGACAATTTTTATTCTCTCTCTCTCTCTCTCTTACGTCATTTCATGTTCCAAGTTTTTGAGTACAAGTATGTAAAGAAAGATAAGCGCAATCGATGCTGAGAAAATTACTTCAAATTTCAAGATGTTCTTATCATCAATTTTATAATCGTTTTAAAGAGAATGTTTATTTTATTTTTTATTTTTAGAAAAACGAAGATAAAAATTAGGTAATGAAATACCGACAAGAAAAAAAAGCCATAATAATTATGCTACATAAGTTTTATGTTCTTAAATCAATGTACGGCATTTTGAATAATAATTATGCTGGACAGTAAAATGAAATATATTAATGTACAGTATTTATGCAATACTAAACCATTTTATAATATAGCAATAACATTTACTGTATATGTGATGTCACCGCAGCACCAAGTAACGAAATTTGTTATATCTGAGCGACAGCGAATGATAATGATAACACCGGGACAGCTCATCGCGCAGTGACTAATGTCAATAAAACTCTGCATGCACGTGTCGAAGATAGACCAATAAGTCTGATAACGAACATATTAAAATTCAATAAAAATAAATTAATTATGGGGTACGTCTGTCTAATTGGGTTCTTTAATTAGCATATTTTGTTGATGATGCTTTGAAAAATTATCTTTGCTGAAATGGATTTTGGCCTCAAAAAACAACAACATAAAACTCGTGAGATGTGACCAAAGAGGTTTTATAGATGGCTGTGACCATCATTTATACACATATTATGTCCCTCAACCTTACTGTAACCCTCACGATCTGAGGTTAAAAAAACTGTAAAGTAGGCAACTTTAAAGTCGTAGAACACCTTGAACAAAAAACATGTCTAGTATCGTAATATACCTAAATATATCAACGTTGATTTGGCCGGAGTCATTGATTTCTTATTTTCCATTCAAAAAATGACAGCTGCGGGTTGTGACGTCACAACTCGCTAGTCCACGCGCGTGGAAACAGGTGAGCTGTGACGTCACAAACCCGCATATGCCATTTTGGGGATGTAAAATAAATTAGAATCAATGACTCCGGCCAAATCAACGTTGATATTTAGGTATGTTAGGATATTAGACATTTTTTTGTTCAAAGTGTTCTACGCCTATATATGAGAATTAATGACGTGAATAGTTCAGGGTTTACAATAGAATTTGCAGTGCGGGTTGCCTTCTTCACAAGTTTTCACTCCAGTGTGTGAGACACAAGGGTTAAAAGTTAAGAGGGATAAAATATGTACATATTGCAGCGAGCACGATCTCAGGGTAATGCAAATTAAAATTTTTATTTTAGTTTTTGATACGTAAATTGTTTAATTAGTTTATTGATTATAGAGCAATGAGATTTGATATTTATTATTTAAATATCACAACTAGCAATGATTATAATTATCAGCTAATTAGGATAGGAACTTAATAAGTAAAATAATATAGTATATGTACAGTAGATATACGATATAGTGAAATATATTTATTTTTATATAATAATTTTTATATAATCTTTTGCATATGGATATAATGATATTTCTATATATAACACTTATCTGTTGTGTGTTAAATATCCATCGTTGTCCGTTCTCCAGGTGACGAGCCTGACGTGATCCTCGTGCCACGATACACAATAATATAAGGTAACAAGATTGTCACGTGCGTGCATCTCGCCGCACTCCCAGATGTGTGACCTCTCTCTGCTGACTGACTGACTGACCTCTCTATACTCGTTGCTCCCTATGCCTATATACTGTGATGTACCGTCTGGAGCGATCTTACATACAGGGTAGAATTGTATAGACTGTCCGAGATTTATCTCGTAAAAGATCAAAGGATGCGCCCTGCGATCTAATCATCTTTGTTGACAGATGTTTTGTAAATCATAAGATTTACACAAAACAACCACGTAATAAAAGAATATTCGCAAAATGCGAATATGAAATAATATTAATTATTTCTTAAAATTACGCGACACGAGTGTTGGTTGCAATATTATATTCCCATCTTTAATGATTAATTATCATTGGAGTAAGGTATTTCTATAGATAGGTAATCCAAAGAGAATATCGTTATGCAATTTTTTGTTGACTTTTAATTTCATTTTATCCTGGAAGTTGTATTTTGTTGCCTATTTGATCAATGTAATTTTGACTCTCAATACACGTCTCCAGCTGACCAGTACTTTTCAGCGGGAATCCTCTCTGGATTACATAGTTATCTACTTACATTAATTGAGAGAAAAACTTTCAAGACCGACTTGTCTTTAATTGTTACCGACTGTGATTTGTGATATATGTTTAGGAGCTGCACTGGACTGGGTGTAGTTTATCTATTACATATACGGTAGTTATCTACTTACATTAATTGAGAGAAATACTTTCAGGACCGACTTGTCTTTAATTGTTACCGACTGTGATTTGTGACATGTAGATGTTTAGGAGCTGCACTGGATGTAGTTTATCGATTGATTATTGAAGTTATCGCTGCGGTGAGGGGCGATAAAAAATCGTCTGTATACGTCACAGGGGCAAAAATAAAAATACGCAGCTCAAAGTTAATCAATATTATTTACAACAATACCATAAACGTATTATTAAATAATATAATTTATGCTGCATATGTATAGCATAACAATTATTTTGCAATTCCAAAGAAGTGATATTTATAACTTAAAAATATAGCATAAATTATGTAATATTTGCAATATTATTTTCAACATTTTAATTTCAATTACTGAAAAAATTGCTGTAATAATGATGAAAAAAAAAATCATTAAAAATAAAATTAAGCTCACCATTTAGAATAAGCAATAAAATACATGCAGTATACTTTACGACCGCTTTTTTCTACTACATTGCATGTCAATTTCATACAGGCTAATTTGCATGTCACTTTGAAATTAAATCGTATACGTATACCTATATATTTGGAAGAAAAAAAAGCAGAATAAATATCTGATTTTAAATTTTGCCTAAAATGCAAATATAAAAATTTTTACAAAGTCTTTCTCCTTGTTTTTTTTTTTTTTTTTTTTTTCCCTTCAAATACTTGACTGCATTATTTCTGTATTCCCAATCAATCAATACAAACTTTACAATCTATTTGATCTGTATCAGCTTTAAAGCTCAGTTTATTGTGTTAAAAATTGAAGTATTTACGTCGTCACGTTGTTACAGTGCACAGGCACAGGCGTGTTATAATGGACCCAACATTGCCAGCACAGGCGTAAGTGTTATAATTGAGCCAACAGAGCACAAATTAAAAATCACCAAGCGAGGAAAACACTTTCATTGAGAGAGAGGAGAAACAAAAGACAGCAAAATCTTCCTTTCAAAATCATCTTTTTTAAATAAATATTATATTATAATAAATTTAATATTTTGGTTGAATGGTGCCAATATATAGCATTGCAATTTGCTAAAAATAACTTTACAACAATAAAATTAATTGTTTTTTACACTTTTGGTAAAACTTATTTCAATTTGTTTTCTATTTGATTATTTTCTATTTACGTATTTCTTCCTCAGTTTATGTAATTACCATATTTATGATATTTTATGACAATTAATTTCCCTTCCCGTATTTATCTGCGTATTTATCCATCAATTTAATTAATTATTTATATATGATCTATAACTATATTTATGTAAAAATGTAATTATATATGAAATACAAATATATTTTAAAAAGTCATGCAGCATTACTAAATAATAACAATCATAAATACATGAATACAAAATTAAATTAATATTTTTTGTACTTACGATCACAGAAATAATTAAATAGATACCATAATCTACAAAATACCAATTAAGTTAATTAATTGAAAATATAATTTCTGTTTATATGGCAAACTTAAAAAATTATCGTAATTTTGTATCATTATACAGTATAGTGAGTATTTACACGACACAAAATTTAAAAATTATTTATACTTATTTTACAATAAACACATGTTATACAGTTTTTTATTACTTTTTTTTTTTTTTTTTTTTTTTTAATTCCGGTGCATTTACTTTGGCTTCGTCACGACTTTCTCAACATTTTTTGCTGCAATTTTTAAGTGAGAAAAAATTTGCTCGTGACTTTGGGACTCTCAAAAGGTCGCTCTTTGTTGAAGACCCTTACAACAAAATAAATAACGACGGAAAAAAACTAAATAAAAAAGTTATGTAGTATTAAACATGAAAAGAAAAATTCCAAGACGTGCAAGACGTATGCTATGAGGAAAAAAATTAAATTAAATTTAGTATTGTATAAATTTAACTTTTTAACGATCATATCTGAAACGTAATTGAAAATTTCAAATTGATTGTATATTATATTACATAATAGATCCTTTCATTTGATCCTCTGATCATTTATTATTATTATTATACTTTCACGTCTTTGAAAAATCAATTCATTTTCAACCACAAAAAGTAGCGTGAGACTTTTTTTCCCCGTTTTACTTTGAAATAATTAACGTACACTAAATTCCTGAAATTACTATAAAAACACGTTTCAGTTAAAAAAGGGGATAAAAACCAAAACTTGCATGCACGGCACCTAGGTAGTTTTATGGCGTGCATAAACAATGCGATGTAATATAATTATTTACAACTTCGAGTTTTTACACTTCAAAGTATATATTTATATAATACGAGACAAAAAATAAAATTGTCCATTATACATCATATAAATTTCCAAGAATAACTTCACATAATAAAGTGTGAATATTTGTGACTTAATTTCTGTTACTTTAGTTCTATAAAAGAAGAGGAAAATAAACATTTTATTCCCATTAAAAACAATTATCATACGTATAATATTTTGGTTTATTAAAAATATATGGGACAATAAACTTTGCGGGAAAAAGATAAAAATTGTGGTGAACTGAAATATTTATAGATAGATGAATGATTTGATAAGCACTTGCAAGTGAATCATCTTTTTCAGTTGCTCTGATAAAAATGCCTGATATCACACGTACAAATTGTTGTAATTTAAAGAGGGCACGGGAGATCTGCTTTGTGTTATTTTTCTCGGAAAAAAAAAAGTTGTATGGAGTGGAGACCGCATAAGGGGGGATTGACCTTTTGTCTGCCGCGCGCATCTCACCTTATTTCAGGGCAGCCCGCCTCTTTTTTTATATACCTTTTTTTGCTGTTGTTTTGAAAGATAAAAAACAGCTGTATTATGCATGTTAATTAAACAAAAATTCTATGTTTACTTTAATTTAAAATTTCAAATTTTTTAACGGCGAGTAACAAAAATATTTTTGCGATTTTTTTTAATTATTTACTATCAAAAAATATGTTAAAAATTTGACGTATATAAAATTATTGATAGAATTTATTTCTTACCTTAGTGAATAAATCATGAGTTGACATGTTGAGGTAGGAGTTTTTTTATGCCACGTTTGACAAAAAGATAAACAATTTTTTCTGTACACTCTCCGATAAAAAAAAAATTAAGATGAAAAGAAAAATTTAAAGAATTTTACACACTATAGATTTTTTTTTTAATTTAATTTCTCGAGTTCTATGAATAAATAACATATTTCTAA
Organism: Ecdyonurus torrentis; assembly: GCA_949318235.1. Lineage (NCBI taxonomy): Eukaryota > Metazoa > Arthropoda > Insecta > Ephemeroptera > Heptageniidae > Ecdyonurus > Ecdyonurus torrentis. The sequence continues at coordinate 53,002,520 of OX439130.1, forward strand.
TTATGACATTGTTATGTCAATGTCATATACATTAATTTTAACATCATTCACTTTAATAATCACTGATTTAACAACGTTAATTTATCATGCAATTGAGAGCAACCACCTTGCATTCACTGCACACCTTTTTCTCGCACTGACAAGAAATCTGGTTGCAGCAAAATTTTCTAGCAGACAGCTCGATTTAATTTTGTGAATAAAATGTACGCTTACGCCATCTATACACAATAAAACAAACTAAAACATTAAAAAATAAACAAATTGGACATCTAGTGGCAATTTTTAGTACTATAATAGATCGAAGTTCAACTTTCTGCCACTACATACAATTAAATGAATAATCAGTGGCAGCACTTTACAAAATACTAAATAGACATTTATTTACAGTACAGTTGGATATGATTTGTAAACAAATGTGAAATCGTGTGGAGTTTTGTTCGTATTTTACGTTAATTATGAGATTAATTTTAATTTAAATTAATAATAATATAATTTATAAATGTTATGTTATTTAAGATATACGTAAAAATCAATATTTATTTGTTATAATGTCGTCAAATTCAAAATCTACTCTTTCGAGTTCTTTCAATACAAATCAAGATGACACATTTGATTTTTTATTTAAAATAGTTTTAATTGGAGATTGTGGCGTAGGTAAAACTTGTGTCGTACAAAGGTTTAAGTCTGGAACTTTCGTAGAACGTCATGGCAACACGATAGGGGTTGATTTTTCTATGAAAACAGTGATGGTTGATGGCAAAAAAGTCAAGGTAAGCAAAAAAAAAAAAAAAAAAAATTATACGTTCTACTTTTTTTAGATCATAACAGTGAAATTGAACTGTCGATTTTAATAAATATTTAATTTATTTGTAATCTGATCTAGATTTGCTATTTATTTAAATTATGTTTTTGTTTCTCGGCAGTTGCAGATATGGGACACGGCGGGGCAAGAACGTTTCCGCACCATAACCCAAAGTTATTATCGTTCTGCCAATGGAGTTATCATCGGTAATATTGGATTGACGTTCATTATAATTATTATTGATTGCATATATCTCATTATTTATGTATGTATTCTTGTAGTCTATGACATCACGAAACGATCGTCATTTCTCAGTCTACAGCGCTGGATTGAAGAAGTTCGGCGGTACACGGCCTCCAACGTGCTCCTCATTCTTGTCGGTGCGTCTTTTAATTTATGTTTAAATATTTATAGCAAAACTTAGATAAAACATGCTTGAAAAAAAAGCCTTTACTTCTGAAAAGCTAAAAGATTTTGAGCCCTATTTTTTATATCAATTAAAATTCAATGGTAATAACAAATACACGTGATAAAAGGCCCCGTGACCATCGGATAAGAAAAACAAATTGTTGGGACGTACGCCACTGGTGAAAATAATAATTTTTATTAACTTTGGAGCACATAGAAATGTGTCTTGCAGTAAAAGAAGGTTATATTATGCTAAATTTGAAAGAAATAGGTCGGAGAAACCAGCAAGAGTCTGCCATAGTGAAGAGTGGACGTTCCATAGTTTGGTGAAAATCTTGCTAGCACAGAGATTTAACAAAAAAAAATCTTTGAGATATTTTGGCAATAAAGTTCAAGAGAGATGGAGTGTGTTATGTCTTCATCAGTCCTTACAGACTTACAGAGAACAAACTATTATCCAATGTGTTATCATTATATATCTGTGCTAGCAAGGTTTTCTCCCAACAATGGAACTCTCTAGGGTCACTATGGTTTCTCTGATCTTTTTCTTGCAAGTTTATCCCGCGCTGGCTTATTTTCCTTTATAACTTACAGTACAGTATATTAGATGTGATGTATCCATCATAATAAATTATAATTTTTCAATGCTAAATTAAGGGAAAGAAATTAAAATTAGTGGTGCCTTCGCTGCTCAGCGTTGCATCACAAATATATAAAACATGAATTTTTTATGTTTTTAATAATTTATGTTTGCGCTTTTCTTTTTTTTTTTGTTTTTTTTTTCTTTCTTATAAATTGGCATGATGCCCCCCTAAAATTGTTATTGATTTCTAAATATCGTGATGTTCAGTAAAAGGGTGTGAGGGCTTTTTCTGTTTTATAAACTTGAAATTAAAATCGCCTCATTATCTCATTTTAAATGTTAATTAAAATATACAAGTTCAATATTTAATTAAACTTATATTTACAATTAAAAAGTGAGGCCCATGCATGACTAATTACTTTTGCAATATCATTGTGGTTAATTGTGCTTAATTATTGTCCAGCATATACAAGCCTAATAATGATAATAATAAGCCTAATTCTTCACTTTTTAGCTTTATTTAACTATAACTGAACTTTATCAATTTAATAAGTCAAACAAGTCGATAATCGCACATCAAATGCAAATCACAGAAATTATTAATTTGGAGTGTTGTCAGTAAAAAAAAAAAAAAAAAAAAAAAAAAAAAAAAAAAAGCATATAGTATGACATAGTCTGCCATAGTGAAGAGAGTCCTAAAGCTTGGTGAAAATCTTGCTAGCACAGAGACAGATAAAGGCGTAGAACGCCTTGAACAAAAAAACTTTTCTAATGTCCAATCATACCTAATTATAAAATTTGACCGAAGTTATTGATTTTTAAATTTATTTGTCATTCACAATACAGCAGGTGTGGTTTTATGACGTCACAGCTCGCTGCTCCACACACGCAAGCAAGCAAGCTGTGACGTCATAAAACCTCGTCTGCCATTTCGTGAATAACAAATAAATTAGAAATCAATGACTCTGGCCAAATCAACATTGATATTTAGGTACAGTATGTTAGAATATTAGACAAGTATTTTTGTTCTCCGCCTTAATATATTGGATAACTTGTGTCACTGAACTCCTGTACGTAGAGTATGTGCCTTCTTGTATTGACTGTTGTGCTTGCAGGTAACAAGAGCGACATGGAGTCTCTACGTGAAGTAGAGTTCGTGGAGGCCGAGGCGATGTGTGAGTACCTGCCTGAGGTGCTATACGTGATGGAGACCTCGGCCAAGGACAACTCAGGCATCGAGGAAGCCTTCATGTGTCTCGCCACAGAACTCAAGGTATGTAACTCACGCTGGTAAGGTCGGCGCTGCTACCTCTATCCTTTTCTTTATTATTAATCCTAACTGAGGATAGCTCACAGGTAGTTGTGGAGATCTATCGCTAGGTCAAAGAGAAGTAAAGTGCTGGTTTACTTAACGTAGCATCGTGACGTGTGTGTACACTGGCAGCCTCCACAAACTTAACATTAACGACGCTGCTCTGATAAGAGAGTCTGAAAAGCACCTGTATAAAATATTATTGCAGTATTTATATTTCTGTTTTTGCAAAACCAAAACTAAACAAGTGTTTTGATAGCTGTCAACTTTGACCAATAAAGAAGTCACTGTTTTGAGGCTGACTGTCAGTGATCTGCTTCTGTTTTCTACAGTTCATGCTCAGTACGTCACTACTGTGGTAGAAATTGCATCAAGTCGGCCTCAAAGCAGTTGCTCCTTTATTAGTAGCTAAACTCAACTTTCAGCCTCTTCCATGAAAGAGAATATGAAAACCAACAGTGTACGTAGTTGATGTAACGTAATATGTGTTGTGTTGTACAGAGACGCCACGACCGAGGTGGTTACCCTGATGAAGGTTCAGGTGACACAGTGCACCTGGGAGAGGGCAAGGCGATCACTCGCTGCAGTGGAGGCAAGTGTGCAGGCTTCAGGTGAGGACCCTGAGAGAGAAAGAGAGAGAGAGACAGCTCACAGCAGTGCCTTGGAACTGAACATCTCATGTACAACTGACCTTTGGTTCACAGCAAAGTTCACAGTCGTAGCTAACGTGTTCACAGCAGCCTTCTACTTGACGCAATAAGTAAAAGTTACTCTAATGTTCATAACCCTGCTTTGTGCTACTAAAATGATGATCAACGATGGTTAATCAAATCTAATGTACACTCTTTTGTAGCAAGAAAACGAGGTTTATGAACAACACTTATGATTTAACACTTTGATGGCTCTGCGGAAAACCAAACTATCTGCAGTCTCCGCGTGCCACAAATTTGGAGCATGTGCGCTCTCCGCCTCACTGGAAATTGAAGCACCTGTGATGGTGCGCTAGTAAGAGATGCTTCAGAGGTGGAGAGCGCAGATTTTCCCAATTTGAGGCGCGCGGAGAATACAGATAGCTCAGTTTTCAGCGGAGCCATCAACTTGCTAAAAAACATGGCGTTATATTATTGTGTATTTTAAAACACTTTATAAAAGTATCCCTCAATTTATTTTTTTTCTATCCTTGATTATGTATTTTTTTCAAAGAAACACTAAAAAAAAAAAATAATAAATAAATGCCTCAATGCTTAAGGATGTTTTTTTTTTTTTTTTTTTTTTTTTTTCCATGGCTGGTATAATTGGCTAGCAAGCTGTGCTAGTAACTTCCATTAAATGCAGTTAGCATATCAAGTAGAAGGCTTGGTATAGGACAAATCTAATTAACAATTGAGTTACGACATGTTACGAAGCTGTGAGCCTATGAAATAATTATACTTAAATGTTACTCAAACTATATATATGTGAACTTATTCATGTTGAAAATTATATAAAATTTATTGTATTATTATTTTGACAAGTATTATGTATTGTTGTAACTGAAATTATCTTTTAATTTATTTAAATTTTATTTTTAGTGTTAGACTTTAAGCTTGTTTGTTTTCCTGCTCCTGACTGAACACAGATAAAAGGCAATCACGTAATGCTATGTAAATGTGATTGCACATTGTTCAGGGGCAAGGTAACAAGCAAGCCTAGTATTATAGGTAAATGTAACAGACCACGCCCCTGTAGTATCATCATCTGTATGAAAAACATTCTCATAATGTTGTATGTAGTTCAACTTTCTGCCACGACAATTCAGATACAAACAAGTGTAGTAGATTGGCGCCACCATCACGGACAACGCAGTATTTGTCTATGAAAGTGGTTACAGGCATACTCACAGACTTCATAATGTTAACATCAAGGTAATGCCACTTTCTAAAGAAAAGGGTAGAAAATACATTGTTATGTAAAAGCAGCGTTGCCAAATTCTCTGATAATCATAAATGATTTCTTAAGAAAGAGGCATCGTCTTTGATGTTAACATTACGATGTCCGCAAGTGTACTTACCTGGCAATCTTATGTAAAGGTACAAAACAAGTGCAGGAAAAGTTAACCAAGTGATGTTAAAAGTGGGAGGTGGCTCAGGCTTGCTGCTGCCGCAAAGTTTTTCAAAACTTTATTTTCCGTATTTTTGGATGTTTACAGAAGATTGCATTGTTTTGGTAAACATTTGAACCACATCAGTAAAGTTGTTTCCCCCACTTGTATACCCCAGTACCATGAATATATTGCTGGTACTGACCCTTGATAACAAGCCTTCATTTCCTGCAACATTTGTGCACAAATTATGCAATTATTTTTAAACTTGGCTTTCAGAGTAAAACTTAATTAATGCTAATGAAAATTATATATATATATATACTGTATATATATATATATATAGGCCTATATATATATATATATATATATATATATATATATATATATATACAGTATATATATATTCCCCTCCCCCCCCTGCTTATGTTTATGTTAATTCTAAAGCTCACTATTTCCAAACTTCTGTCATACACCATGAAAGCAAACTGGTATTTGTATTTCACAAACAAAATATCTAATGAAAGGGTTTAGCTTTCGTGTAACACGAAAGCTAAACCCTTTCATTAAAACTACCCGTGTAAAATAGGCGTTAAATTACAAACTCTCAAAATATCTAATGTTGAAATTATAAAGTATATGTACTTAGAAAAATTAAAGCATTTTAAATTGAAAATTGATCTGCAATTTAAAAAAAATAAATAAAAAATCAATTATTTTTATTTGTAAACACATGAAGAAAAAAACTTTGCAATGCCAAAGCATATAAAATGTACAACCTGTTGATTTCCCGTGATTGACTCCACCAATAAGCTCCAGATCAATTTTTTTAATGTCAATTTTCTACGTATTATTATTTTTTTATTGTTATTGAAATTGAAATTTTTATTCTTTAAGTTGAATGAAAATCACATTTTGCATATTTTAAAATTTGATATTTTGCCCAGTGAATTGTTGTATAATATGATTGAAAAATCTCACTAATAGCTGAGTTGAGATGACATTAATTTTGTGTTTACCACATGCTACTTCTTGCACAAGAATTGTTGTGTTTTATTTAAGTTATTTGTACGTGGAGTTGTCAAGACCAAACATATTTGGTGCTCACATGATGTTAATATTTTGTATCTCTCTTGCCCAAGTTTTAGTTGCAATATTCAGTGTTATTATTTCATCACTTTATTGTAATAATGTTCAAAAACTCTTGCCTTTTTTTGTTTTTGTTTTTGTTTTTTCCTTGCTCTGCAGATCATATGAAAATAGAGATCAATTTCCAATGATAGCAAGTGTGTAATGACAAAGAAAACATAATTTGCCACCAAATTTCTTTGTTTTAATGGATGTTACTGCATAGCACGCTAGCCAATTACAGCTAGGTATTGCAGGAAAACTTGCTTACCACTAATTTACAGTATTGTTATATTTTTGTTTTAATTATTAATTGTAAAATTAAGCTACAAAAATATTGACATAAAGAGAATTCTTACTTACTTAGCACAGTAGAAGTTGTATGGAAGGGTCGAGGTCTCACGTGGCACACAGTTCTAATATTTATACAACTGAGTCATTTTGTACTTTGAACACAGGATGTACTGTGATGTGCTCAAGTAACTTTCTTCTTTGACTGATAGTGTCATTGCAATGACAAAAACTCTCAAACATAAACTGTGTGCCAAGTGAGGCCTCGACCTCTCCATACAACTTCTGCTGTGGTAAGTAAAGCCAACGCTGGGATTTCTTTAACTTTGATTGATAAATAGTTGCTCTCACATTTTCATCCCCTGCATTGCAATACCTGACTTTGCTAAGCTGGTACTTCACTAACATATAAAATATATAATTTGCATCTTTAGTCAACCCAAGTAGTCAACATTAATGTTAATTTCATTCAAGTTATTATTATTTAACTTAATTTTTACTGCAATTCATTCATCAAGCTTAAGCTTGTTCATAAGCCCTTTTTTTTTTTTTTTTTTTTTTTTTTTTTTTTCTCTTTTCTTTTTTTCTTTCCCAGCTGTGAAACACGACATATAAAACTATCACCAACCAAATGCTGTTTAAGTATTTCAATAAGTACGCACACATGTACGTAGTTAGGGACTATGAACATGTGTATTTTACAACTCACCAAAACTATAATTTTACTACACGCAAGATAACGACTAATTTTTATGACTGAATGAATAGATCTGACGATATATATCTTTATGAATGAAAAGATCTGACGATATATCTTTATGAATGAATAGATCTGACGATATATATCTTTATGAATGAAAAGATCTGACGATATATCTTTATAAATGAAAATATCTGACGATATATCTTTTTGAATGACTAGATCTGACGATGTATCTTTCTCTTAAAGCTTTAACTAAAAATAGATTTTATGATTAATTAATTAATAAAATTACTAATTGTCACTGCACGTAACAAAGTATGAATAGTATCTAACCACTGTAAATTGAAATCAGTTAATATCCCATTTAAATTTTACTGTACTATACGTAGAAAACAAAATATATAACGAAGAATTATGTTAGACCATTTTCAGCACAATTTTTACTATTCTGCATAATAACTATGATATATAGCATAAATATTATGTTTTACAGCATAATTATTTGTGTTCTAATTCAGCATCATTTATGCTATAATGACATAAATGTAGCATAAACTACGTACTTTATTCACTCCTTGTATATATACTTGGACAAAACTAAACGCACAATAAATTTACTAGCCAAGTTATAGCAACATAATTTATGCTATAATTAAATAATAATTATGCTGCACAGTAGTATAGTTATGATATATGTTAATTATATATAGTATAATTATATAATAGGTATATAATATTGATCGTAACTGTGATGGTTTTTTGTTTTTCTTTCAATAGATCAATTACTGGCAGGCAGGATACAATAGAACCTGTAGCGCAGGTTGTCTACTTACTTACAATTTCTCTCCCAGTTTGTGAGAGACCTACCATGTTATGTGTACAGTATGTGTGAGCCTTCTAGCTTAGACTTGATTATTAAAAAGAAACTTGGTTTGGAGTTTAGGCCACAGCAGTTTTAAAATTTACTTGGATTAATTGGTTGCAATGTACGGTGGTTAGTATTTTAATAAAAAAAATATATTATTTTAGATTTAAAAATCATTAATCATTATTTTAATTAAAAGTATTTTAAGTCACAAAAAAAGGGCTGATTAAAAAAAAATGTTATTAAGTGTTTGGTTGAGGAAAGGAATTGACTGTATGAATTTAGGATTATGTATCTAAAACTGCACAAATAATTGATACTTAATATTTTTAAATATTGCAATAATATTTTGAATTTTAGATACTGGAAGACTAAATCTAAAATTTATTTATTTAAATTTTCAGGGGTTTATTTTGAAAGAAAAACAAAGTAATTTTATCAAAATATGCCTAATTAAAGTAATAATTAATTATAATTATTTATCTTCTTATGCATAAGTAAAGTAATTGTTAATTATAATTATTTGTCTTCTTCTGCATAAGTAAACTATTTGAGGAGCCTACACAATATTTTGACAGAGAAAACTTATTTTAATTCTCCCCTGTGGTATGACTGGATATCCCCAAGTAGCCCGGCTGTTCTCTAATTTGAAGCTACTCCACCAATGTTCCTTCCACATCCCCAAGGGCCTAGTTTGATTGTGGTGCTACAGCCTATTGTCTCTCTCAGCTGCCTCCACCAAAGTTTAATGACAGGTCGTCTCTTATCTACACTAGCTGCAACTTAAAAGAAAAAAATGCTGATGCTAATTAATTATTATATCTTTAATGTACAGCTACCTGAGATAAAATATAGCCTACTAACACAGGAAACTCTTGATTTTGTGAAATTGCAAAAGACCCAAAAATAAGTTCACAAAATTGAACGGCTTTAACATTGAAAAATCTGCATCGTACATTCTGTCATAACGTCATAACCAATGGTTGATTTCACAACATTGAGAGTTTTCTGTGTTATATAAACATGGTTCTTTTTTAAAATACCTAATTAGAAGCTAATTATAAAAATACCATGAGGAGGGTGGTTATATCTCTCGTTATTGGTTAAATGTTTTCCAACTGAGCTCTGTTATTTTCAAGATTGAAATTAGACTCACTCCCAATGTGTATGCTCCTCGTGTTAATGCTACAAAAAATCACATATTATGTTAAAGTTACCCTGCCTGCACTCAAAACAAACAAAGTGATAGATCATGAGAAAATTAACAACATCAATATAATTAAAATTATTACACAATGCTCCACTTAATATAACATAAATGTTTTTTTTTTTTTTCCATTAAATACATAGTTATGCTGAATCAATTCCATTGAACATAAATTATGTTGTGTTATAAATAAATCATTATGATGAAAATTGAGGTATAGAATAATGTTTTGTCAGTTACAATATCACAAATTGAAAAGTAATTTTCTTCTTCTTCTATCATGATTTATTGGAGAACAGAGATTTTGTTTTGGTTGCAGTAACTTTAATTGTGTGTGCTCGCAGTTGTGTACAGACAGATACAAAAGTGACGTGTAGAAAAAGTGCCTTAATTGTCTTAGAATAATTATATCATACTACAAAATGTATCGCTGTTCATCCCACCCATATATTATTTTGATATTAACTAACCCATTGTTAAGTAAATGTGCTAATTGTTGTATTTAATATTATATATTAATTGTTACTTCTGTAGCAAATAAATTTTAATTATAACTATATACAAATATCGACTTATTGTTCTATTATTAATTTTCACCCATTCCGTTAACTAAATTACCACTGGTCATCCACTTCTGGTTGCCTGTTAAACTAAGGTAAATACCTAATACAATGTTAATGAAAACGACTAAAAGGTGTGTGGGGGGGTAATTTTATTGCATACTCTAACTAGGTATGCGAATGTCCAACTTTTGAGTTCATTAAGTATTTTCAATTAATTTTTGAAGTTGGTGAAATGACGTCATGGGTTGGTAACATTTTCCTATGCCTACATGCATAAGTTACTGACTGCTGTGTCATTTTTCAATTTTTATAAATTAATTAACAAATATTTAATGAACTATAGAAAAACATGTATATCAAGCGATTCAGGACAATTTGCTCTTTTAGAATATGAAATCAAATTATCCCCCCCCCCCTTTGTTATAAAATTCGTTAAAAAGTCAAAAGTCTAATTTTATTGATATAGTTTAAAGTCTATTATAGTATTTTTTTTTTATAGTTTAAAAATATGAGTAAATTTTTTTTAAATAATTAATAAAAGTGAACCAATATGAAAATTAAAAGATTCCACTAAATATATTCCACATAATATTATGCATTTTAGCATAAATAGTCTATATTAAATAGAGTCATTAGAGATGCAATTTTAACTTTCGGTTAGATGGTTAGAATAAAATAGAGATATTTTGAACGTGATTTAGTTTGTAATATTAGTGATTAGCCTGATTAGTTTCCATGTCACATTTTTATAAATAAAAGAAATAACGTAACTTATGTGAGTATGTATTTTTTTGTATCATCATAGCATATTAATTACTAGTGAGGAATTATGTATAAAAATAATATTGCTCTTCTGTTTTTGCTGAACATGCTAAATGTATTATTTAGTATTGAGTTTTAATATTGCTGAAATTATTTTATTTATATTATCAATTTATGTTGCTGAATTGAAGCTGGCGTCATAATTACGTATTTATGTTTTGTACTTCGAATTATCTTGTTGTTGTTTTTTTAGTTAATCAAAAATTTAATTGGTAATATCGTCATTATGTGCGATTGTTTATACTAATGATAAAATTAAACTTTGTTATTTTTACCACACATTATCTCTGCGTGAGATCTGGGTTCAGTTTTGCCGCTACATGCAGAGCTAGAGTTTCAGCTGTTTGACATATATGACAATGAAGAACGTACGATGTGCTGTATGATGTTCCCGCGGTGGTTGATGACCTGTCTGTCTGTCTGTCATCACGCAGTGTCCGCGACTTGTAGAGCGAGCGAGTGTCGCGACTGCAACAGAGAGAGAGAGAGAGAGAGAGAGAGCTGCACTGGCTTGGCCTAGCTGCACCTTATGAATAATGCAGTCTATAATGCAACAATAAGTAGCTTTTGTTGAGTGATCACTGTCACAGGGTCGGACTGGTCATTTAAGTTGGTCAGGAATTCCTGACCGGGCCCCCCTGGTCTGGGGGCCCTTTGCTCGCTAATAAACAAAAATGAAAAATGAAAAAAAAAAAAAAAAAAAAAAAAAAAAACATTTAAGAATTCCATCAAATTACACACATACTTATTATTTGTTTCACATCTTAAATTGAAGCGCTCATCAATAATACGTGAATGGTGTAATTACGATTTATTATTTACTATATTTCATTGCCCAAGAACTATATGAACTGTTCTCTTATCGCAACACCTTCACAAACCTAGGTTAATTTATTTTCCAGTATTCATCAGCCTTTAAGATTTCTTTTTTATTATTATTATTATTATTATTTTTATCTACGAGTCATTACAAAGTATAATTATGCAAAATTGACTGAAATATTTAATTCATATACTAAAAAATATTAACGATCGTGTCGCAAAAAAAAAAAAAAAAAAAAAAAAAAAAAAGAAAAGAAAAAGAGAGAGAGAGAGAGAGAGAGGAGAGATTATAGTGGAAGAAAAAATATTAAGCTGTTACCTATTACAGAACAAAGAGGATCGAATACCAAGAAATTTTAAGGGGTAGTTTTCATAAAAACATTATATATAAAAGAGGATACATTGTCCTAAATCGATAAATATGTGAATTTTTTAAATTTTTATTTCATTGAGTATTTTTAATTAATTTTTAAAAGACGTAAAATGCCCTCACAGTGATAGCTTTTCCTATGCCCAGACAATTTAAAGTTATCAAATATAACGTCATTTTTCAATTTTATAAAATTCGGGACAATGTTCTCTTTTAGAATATTTTTTTTTTTTTTTTTTTTTTTTTTTTTTAGATTCGAATTCCTTATCGATGCTGGCTATAATTTAAAAATAAATAAATAAAGTTGTGGTTTAAATTTAAAGATTAAGCTGCATGGATCCAAACAAATTTCAAAGTATCATAAAATATCTTCGCTATATAAGTTTTGCATGTGATAATTATAATTATTTCAAAAATAAAAGGTGCACACATTTGAATTTATGTTGATTAATAAAATAAAATGTAACGTTACAATTTTATGTAAATTTAAGTAAAATATATGACATTCACTAAATTATAGATAATATTTCATTCTTATATATTTTTTGTTTGTTTTTTACTCTTTCATCGTATATTAACTTAACCCTAGTGAAAAAGCAAGTATACTTTTTGTAAAAGTATACTTGCATGAAGTATACTTATTTGAGTATACTATTTTTATGTTAGTTTAGACTTAATTTTATACTTATTTTATACTAATTTTGTACTTAAAAAATCATAAATTAATTATAAATTTATTATACTTTTTTTATACTTATTTTATACTAATTTTGTATTTAAAAAATCATAAATTAATTATAAATTTATTATACTTTTTTTATACTTATTAAAGTATCCCGCTAGATCCAAATGACTTCTTTTAAGACATCCCCTAAGGTCCACGCGAGACATCCCCCGAGATGTCATATGAGATGTCATTTTAGACGTCTAAAAAGATGTCCCGAACGAGACCCATATTTGGGGACCTCTCCCAGAAATCCTTCGTGGGGACCTTAGGGGACAACTAAATATTTTGGCTCATTTTTAGCAAAAAAATTATTTGGGCCCCACTTAGGGCCCCCTCGTTCAGGATGTCCGCTCGATGTCACCCCTAGGGACCTCAGGAGACATCTCAATATTTTAATGCCCTGTAAGTAATGGATTAAATGACAAATAAGTTGAGGGCCTACTTGGGGCCCCTCGTTCAGGATGTCCACTCGATGTCTCCCCGGAAGACCTCAGCAGACATCTCAATATTGCAATGCCCTGTAAATAATAGATTAAATGATAAATAAGTTAAGGGCCTACTTGGGGCCCCTCGTTCAGGATGTCCAGTCCATGTCTCCCCTGGGGACTTCAGGAGACATCTCAATATTTCAATGCCCTGTAAATAATAGATTAAATGATAAATAAGTTGAGGGCCTACTTGGGGCCCCTCGTTCAGGATGTCCGCTCGATGTCTCTCCTGGGGAGTTCAGGAAACATCTCAATATTTCAATGCCCTGTAAATAATAGATTAAATGATAAATAAGTTGAGGGCCTACTTGGGGCCCCTCGTTCAGGATGTCCGCTCGATGTCTCTCCTGTGGAGTTCAGGAAATATCTCAATATTTCAACTCTGTACACAATCAAGCGATAACATACATAAGTTGGAGGCCCTGCCCTCGTTCATGATGTCCGCTTGATGTGTCACCTGGGGAAATCAGGAGACATTTCAATATTTTAACTCCCTGTACACAACAAAGGATGAAACATAAATAAGTTTGGGCACCTTTTTCAGGATGTCCACTCAAAGTCTCACCTCGGGACCTCAGAAGACATCTAGATTTATTACAAGTTTCCTTAGAGGAGACAATAAATGAAAAATAAATAAGTTATATTATTGCCATTTAATTATACTGTTAGTGCAATTAAAACTTATTAGTAAAACTGTTAATTAAAAGTAAAAAAGCCATGGTGATGCTTATAAAAAAATATAATAAAATAATATATAAGGCATGCATATATGCATATTTTTAGAAAAGTAATGCTTAAAAAAAATTATGAAGAAAAAAAAAAAAAAAAAAAAGAAAAGAGAAAGAGAAAGAAAAAATATATATACGCAAGGCCATGCAATACATGCTTTTCCCGTGCGCAACCTTTCCGAAATCTGAGTTTCCTTATATATGCATAACATTAACCCCCGTTGTGTTATTAAATAAATATACATAATATAATAGGCATTATTACATTTAAAAAAAAAAGTCATACATTAGTTTATACAAATGCAGAAAAAATACTCTGCAGTACTGTTAAAAAATTCCACCGATATAATTATTGTCTAAGCGGAGAGAATTAACTGAGTTGAAATAACCAACGCACGGAACTCCAAAATCTTGAGTGGTTCGCACTTCTGTTATTTCAATTTGGGCAATTCTCTCCGTGTATATGCGGTATATTTATATAATATACTGTATGAAGAAAAAACAGCATTAAAATATATATGTAAAATCATAATTTTACCTCGTAATTAGTAAAACTGTTAATTAAAAGTCAAAAAGGCATGGTCATGCTTATAAAAAAAACATAATATATGAAAAAAATTATGAAGAAAAAAAAAAGAAAAAAAAAGAAAAAAAAAAAAAAAGAAAAAAAATATATGCAAGGTGATGCAATATATGCTTTTCCCGTGCGTATAACCTTTCTGAAATCTAAGTTTCCTTATATATGCCCCCGTGTGTTAAAAAATAAATACATAATAATAGGCATCATTACATATAAAAAAAAAAGTCATACATAGTTTATACAAAACATGCAGAAAAAATACTTTGCAGTACTGTTAAAAAATTCCACCGATATTTATTGTCTACTTATACATATACGGCATATACCAAAATTACACGGAGAGAATTATGAGTTGAAATAACAAAAGTACGTACGTACCTCAAAATCTTGAGTGGTTCGCACTTCTGTTATTTCAACTCAGGCAATTCTCTCCGTGTGTATGTATACATGCAGTATATTTATATAATATATGAAGAAAAACAACATATGTATATGTAAAATCATAGCATTACCTCGTAATTAGTTTACGCGTCTCAAACTACATGACAAATGTTGTGCAGTATCCGTTTGCATGGCACAAACACTCGAAAACCGCGCGGCCGTTACATATGAAAAAAAAAACACGTTTCTTTTAGCCTAACATTGATTAAAATCGTTTGAAACGACTACAATAAATATTCTTACCTTTAACAAAGTTTTCCTGATAATAAAACACTGATAATAACACAAATTTACAATTAAAAACTTACAAAATCTTCATAACAATACAAAAAAGTCTAACTCAATCACGCCACATAACATTTCGGCACTAGCCTGGCTGTCGATCTGTCGCACGCTAGGCAAGCCGGGCGAGCATGCATGGCGAGTAAGACTCGGTTAGACCGTTTTACCCGATTGCTGATTGGTTGTTCAAAACCAACAGTGACGGTTTTTCGCACAGCTGCGCGGCCAACTGGCCAATCACCGCGTCGCGTTTTCGAGGAAACCAGGAAACCCCCAAAAAAGTATAGTCACGGGCAAAAAGACTGTGACTGTACAGTCAATGACAAAAATTATTAAATTTTAAATAATAACAAAATACTATGCACTGTAAATTATAATTCGGAAAATTTAAGATCAGAAAGTCAGACTATTTATATTTAACATACAAAAATGGAAAAAAAAGGCACAAAAAAAAGAATAATAAAAAAATAGAATCCCGCTTTTTAAGAAAATATTATTATATATTTAACAAATTACAGAGAAGAATAAAAAAAATTTAATTCTTTCTAAATTAACTTTTTGTTTTATACTTTTTTTCTTCAAATTTTTTTTTTTTTATTGTCCCGCGAGGTCTCGCTGTAAGACGTCTTTCGAGACATCTCCACTGGTCTCGAGATGTCCCATGTTATTAAAAACATTATTTAATGAACTGCAAAGCATATAGACTACCAAAATATATAGAAAAATGTACTTAATAATTGAAGTAATGCACAAAAATGCAATTTTTTATATATGAAGTCCCACGAGGTCCCACCGAGAGATGTCTTTCGAGACATCTCCACTGGTCTCGAGAGGGTCCTTTTATTTCAAAATGTCGTAAAATTATCATAACAAATATTTAAAAAACATACAAGTGACAGCAAACCCATTAAAATAATATTTAGAGCCAGTTCTGACCAAAACTAAGCCAAAAAAGTGATGTCCCCTAGAGGTCCCCGAGGGGACGTCCCGGGGAGACATGTCTCGCACTGGTCTCCTGGACTTAGCGGGATACTATGATTATATCTTAAGCATTCAATTAATAATGCACATAAGTACTTGTATAGCTATAATAATAGATTTTAAAATTATAATGTTTACATTAAAATTAAAATATTGCTTAACGAATCATGATTTTTAAATGTAAATTAACCGTTTAATTAGTATGCTACACCTATATAAAACTCTATGTATTACCCATTTCTAGTAATATGCTTATTTTATCATTTTTTTATTGTTTAACTTTACGAGTATACTTTTGTTCTGAATGAATAAATTAACGAAATTAACTTTTTATATAATTTAAGCAGAATAATAAGAGCGATAAAATAAAAATTAACTCATTTATATAATAAAAATTAAAAAAATAATAATTATCAAAAATACTTTGAAGATTCACACCCATATTTCATAATAAAAAAATGACTAAGTTCGACCTTAAAGAGGAACTTTTTTTTACTTCCGCGGGATTAAATAACTCTTTATATATTTATTTATAAATAATTATATAATATAAAAATTAATGCAAAATTTTATTTTAATAGTTATAACAAACAAATTTTAAAATATTTTATTACTTATAAATAATCGTTAAAAATTAGCATTATTTTTATCGCGGAAGAATACATGACGCCACGGAAAAGGCACGGAAGTCGGAAGTGTGTAGTCCGCGCGCCATATTGTTTGTGTTGAAAATTGTTTGTTGTAAGTGTGCTTATGAAAATTCAAAAATAGCTGAAGTTTTCACATATAGGAGTCTTCCAGGTAAATATATAATTAAAGTAGTGTTCCTGCTTTAATTTAATGTATTAAGTCTAATGGAACTTGTATTTTCTTTCATGAAAACTCGCATTTACTTGTGGAGCAAACTCCATCGATGGCGAGAAACTTGGATGGAAGCCGTTTACGGCTACCTTTTTCACTGTACGACTCGCCGTTTTCCAAGCAGGAACATGGATATTCTTTTAATGCCGTTACAGATCTATATGCAACTTTAAGAGGGAGTATAGCACATACTAGTGGCAAGTACAATGCATGTTTTTTTTTTTTTGTTTTTTTTTTTTTTGTGTTTTACCCCGATATATATATTTTGAAATATAAGAAATATTTTATGATATACGATATTTTATGATATATGTGCATGAGCATGACTTAAAATTAACAATCTACCTAAAAATATATATATTTTTAAACGTTTTTGCCTTTTGTTTACTGTAGATTTAGGTAAAAGGTAACAAAAAATTCATTTAAACAATATTTTTAGTACCAAAAATAGATATAAATATAAAAAAAGTATACAAAAAGCATAAAGTAAACATATATTGTAGTGAAAGAGTACTTAAATGCTTTTGTTTGCTAATATTTTTCCCCAACATATGAAAACATTAAATTTATTTTATAGTCTATTAATGTCTTATTATATAATATATATTATATTTATATTGATAAATTTCCATAGGCACTTTTTATTGTTTTAAAGTAAAAAAATAAATAAAAATTAATATTTTGCTTTATATATATTGCTTTTTATTTACTGTGATTTTATGTAGAAGTGTCAACCAATTCATTCTTATAATGTTTTTATTCCCTAAAATAATTATTAATGCAAAAAGTATAAAAAAATTACATATTAAGCATTAAAAAAAATATTTTGAATGTGTAAAACTTAAATAAGTATATTTTTGTTGTTAGTATACTTATATAAAAAAAGTATACTGAAGTATACTGATATGTCCGATAAAACCATATACGAAGTATAAAAAGTATACTCGTAGTATAATATTTTTATACTAGTATACTTTTCTATAAGTATACTTTAAGTATAGAAAAATCACATAATAAGTATACAAAAATCGTAAAATAGGGTACATAATGAAGCTAGAAAAATAAAACAAAAAAAGTATACTATTAGTATAATTAATATAAATTTAATATTAAAAAAAGTATAAATTTATTAAATATATTGATTATTAAAATAGTATACTTAAAGTATTAAATAAATTTACAGTAAGCATAAAATTAGTATAAAATTAAATAAAAATAAGTTTAAAAAAATTATAAAATAAGTATAAAATTAGTATATAATAAAGCTATAATAACTACAAAACTTAAATAAGTATACTTTTGATGTAAGTATACTTATATAAAAAAAGTATACTGAAGTATACTGATATGTCCGATAAAAACATATACGAAGTATAAAAAGTATACTTGTAGTATAATATTTTTATACTAGTATACTTTTCTAAAAGTATACTTTAAGTATAAAAAAAGTATAAAAAAAATATAAAAAGTATACTTCCTTTCCACTAGGGAAGGGTTGTATATAGATGGCTTGTATCTCAAAATCTAAAAAGAAAACTTCCAAATTTTATGATGCCATTTGAAAGTTAACAGTAACAGCTACCTATGATAAAATTTTCAGAACCCGTGACCATCAGATAAGAGTGAAATTAACTATTGAAATTAATATGGGCACTTATGGGACTAAAACTTCAAAAAAACATAATTCAAAATCTAGCATGGTGACCCACCAAAATTTTTACATTTTTGAAGATACCTAATCCTATAATGTTTCACTGTGCAAAATTTCAGATTTTTCTGTCTTTACAACTTTTTAGTCAAATCCCGCAGATTTCTCGCCTTAATCAAACTTAAATATAAATATAACACAAGTTAAGTTGACTAAAATTGTCCAAACATTTTTAAATAGAGCTGTAAAAAATTTTTAAAAAATTTATGCCCATAGGCTAATTTTTTTATTATCCCGGTTTGACTTGAAAGCCGGGTTTAGCTTTAACTTGAAAAACAAGCCAAAGCCCCGGAAATCTCGATATTTGAGCCGAAATTTGAAAATGTGCTATGAAGTAAAAAGCTCATTTTTCTTAAAAAAAAAAAAGAAGTTTTGAATGATAAAAGTCGTAAATAAAATAATTTAAATAATATTTTAAACAGCTTATTTTGCATGATAAAATATTAAAAACATCATATTGAAATAAAATTACAAATTTATTTATTCATTTTAGCTCGATTTATTTTCAAAAGCTCGTTTGCTTCACGAGTAGCTTATTTCCCGCCTTCAGCAAAATTGTTATTTTACTTATTTCTATACTGAAAAAAACGAAAAAATTATTTTTTTTTTTTGCGCAAAACAAAGAAATAATAAAAGCACCCTTTTTAAGTGATTTTTTCCTCAAAAAAGGGGCGTGTCTTAAAAATTTCCGGGGGGCTTCGCCCCCCGGAACCCCCTTTTGCTGGGGGGGCTGCGCCCCCCCAGACCCCCCCCAGTGGGCCCTCTCTGGTCTCTTCCTGAGTGGGCCTTTTCGAGCCAGTCCGACCCTGACTGTCAACTTGCCTTGCTTGCTTGTCCACGCCAACGCATTTCTGAATATAAAGCTGCATTACCATTTACTTATGGTGTTTTTAGTTTTGTCATACATACCGAGCGACAAATGATCTCTAGCATGTTTGACTAATAATATATAATTCTACATAAGAAACATATTACACTTTATATGTGTAGACTATGTGAGGCATTACATGCATGTTCTTGACCTGCCACCAGAATATCAATATAACAAATAAATGCAAGACGGAATCCGTAAGCTATAACAAAAAAACCTCGCAGTGACTGCATATTATAATTATATCATGATATTATGTTACCTGTGATACAAATTTAATTTTTACGTCAAAATGTTTCTATCTCTCATTTAAATTTAACTACATGGCTTCAGTTCAGTAAAGTACTAAAATATAATTAAAAAAAAAAAGGCGATACTAAATAAAAAATAATAATAGTGCGTTATTTTGCACCCCACATGCACCTAGCTGTGATTGGTCATAGCGCGCTACTCTGACATTCATTCACAGACGTAAAATACTGAAATATGTGCATGTTCGTTTACTGAACGACGTACAGTACGTAATTAATACATATGACACATGACGTGTACTTAACTAACTATTACTTTCTTACATAATTTTATATCTTCACTTTCTATATCGATCATCATCGCAATTGCAATATATGTAGCATTTATGATACTGCGCATATATTTAATCACGCGATGTTTTATATATCTTGGAGCTAAATGCAACTTATATATTGAAATAAAAGTGAATCTATAGTTTTAATAATCATAAGAATCGGAGAATTTTTTTTTAAATTTTTTTCTTTCTTTTTTTTTTATTTCTACTCTGTAACAGTGAAGTTAAAATGGGCTTTAAAAAATAAATTGTTTTTCAAATTATCGTAATGAATTATATTAAAAATAAAAACAATAACAATAAATAACAAATTATTATTATACTTGGTATACATATAATACGTACAGTACACGCCATTACAAAATTGCAGAAAAAAAATGAGATAAAACTGGAATTCATATTGCAAAACGACGGCTTTATGTTTCGAGTTGCTAAATTTATATCCTGATAATTATGCAACTTTTCGTGCAAAAAAATTGCAACAGTTGCCTATCTGCAAGGGGTGCACTCAAATCAAAATATAAAAGTCAAATTTCTTTATCATATCACAGATTATAACTCTCATTAAATCACTTATTAAGGCTAATTCAATAACTTTCTTTTTCTGCCACACTTTCAAATAGAGCTTATCGGCCTAAACAATGAAAGATGTTGCAGGAAGAGACTGACTGATAAAATAAATTAAGAATAATAATCTTCATTGAGCCAGGCAGTTCATAGTAACAATCAAAGTTACAACAAGCATTGGTCTTGTCAAATATAACTTAATAATAATAATAAAGGTAATAAATAATAATACAAACAATTAATAACAACAACAAGAATACAAAATAAAAAAGGAATCACACAACTATAAGAGCTCTATTAAACGATGTACAAACATTATAAATGAAGTTGGAGAAAATGTGTTATTATCTGTATAATAAATGTTGTATGGGTGCGGTGAACATCAATACATCAATATCATCTATTTTGGAATCTTTATCAAAAAAGGATCCTAAAGTATAATATTCTTTATAAAGCAAACAAAATTTAAGCAAATTTTTTAAAAGATTATCATTATATTTACATTTCTTAAGATAGAAGGCAAATTGTAATAAATTTTAGCAGTTACAAAATATGGACTTCTTTCAAATAGTTTAGTTAAATGTTTTGGTACAATATTAAGCAATTAATATTGTATAAATGTTATTGATATTTTGAAATAGCATCAACAACATAATCTTTTAGTATTGTAGATTTGGCGTCTCTCTCTCTCTCTCTCTCTCTCTCTCTCTCTCTCTCTCTCTCTACGTGATGTATTTTTATTACTTTTTTTTTTACCCCTGGCAACAATGATTATGATAATTTAAATCGCTAATGAGCTACAAAAAATGCAGTAACACGTATACGCTTACAAGTGGCTTATTTATACTAAATGTATAATACAAAACCCACGTTACAATTGACAAGATTGTTACACTTGACCTGTAGCCCCAAGGTGGCTGTATGAACAAGTTAGTGATGTTTGCTGGCTGGCTGGCTGCATGAGTGTATAGCAAAGTCCGCGACACACCGCCTAGTGAGTGTGAGTGACCAGCAGCTAGTCGCGGCAGTTCAAGTTAACGGCGCGAGTGAGAGAGCGAGCGAGAGAGCGACCTTGCCTGATCATCTTACATATTATAAAACCTCAAACTGGTTAATTATAACTACGGTACAACTAATGACGATCAAATCATAAAATCTGGTTCTTAAATTTAGCAGTCAGCGGGTATTTCGTTTGTGTGATAATACTGACCCAAAGAAATATCTTATACATAAGTTCTAGTTTTATCTGCATGCATTATTATTGTATTACATCTAATTATATAGCTAATTATATCGATCATATAAAAAATATGTTTGGTTTAGGAAAAATTGCTTCAAAATCTAAGAATTTATCTGGACAAGGAAAAAAAATGGAATGCAAAATGTATCTGCTCTATGCATTCAGGTTGAAGTAAAATTACTCATTTCGCCAGTTTAAAAAATACTAAGCAATATTTTGAGTGCACTGATGCGCTGTTATAGTAGTTTGAATTAGTATCTCAAGTATGTGAGAAAAATAAAAATGCCAAAAACTTAGGCGATTTCCCAAAGAAAATACACGAAAATGAAGTTATAGTCCTATACTGAGTAATGTTATTCATTACTCCAGTATGGCATCGAAGCGCAATAAATATGACGTCATGCGCAGATCTATAAAATATAAAATACAAGAGGAAAAATATAATCATGACATTTTTTTACTAAAAATAAGTTAATATTTTGTTTAAATAAAAATATTTAACGCTTTAATTAAGTATACATAATTCAGTTTATATATTTTATATTATATATATATATATATATATTATAAAAATATTATTCAGTATAATCAAAGTTTATTAGTGAAGCACTCTAATCAAAGACAGATGGCACAGTAACATAGACATATGGACGGGAAAATCTTTAATTTCCAATCCTTTTTAGCGAATGTGCAACTTTCTTCTTCTTCTTTCTATCTCTTTTTTGCTATCGTGAATTGAATTGTAAAATGTGAATTAAACATTTAGACAGACATATTTTTACGAGTTTAAATTTATATCAAACAAAAGTTGTTGTCACCTATAACATCCATTGTTTTAGAGAGGATTTTTTTATGAGGGTCACAGTTGAAAATTGATATAAAATTGTTAACGATAAACGCAGGAAATGAAAAATTTTTCAGCACTGTGCAGCCAGCGTAATAGTCGATATATTAGAAATTCTTCACCAAACC
The DNA here is from genome assembly GCA_949318235.1 of Ecdyonurus torrentis. Lineage (NCBI taxonomy): Eukaryota > Metazoa > Arthropoda > Insecta > Ephemeroptera > Heptageniidae > Ecdyonurus > Ecdyonurus torrentis. The sequence goes on from OX439130.1 coordinate 53,025,508, forward strand.
TGATTTATGAAATATTTGCATATCAGCTATACATGTTGTGTGTGTATATATATATATATATATATATATATATATATATATATATATATATATATATATATATATATATATATATATATATATATATATATATATAATTGCAGGTCAATTTCTTGAATATAAAAATCATGAATGAGATTCTACGAAATATAAAACGTTGAGGATATTAAATTTGTGCTTAATGCCTTGCTTCGTATGAAACTGCACTTCTCTCTCTCTCTCTCTCTCTCTCTCTCTCTCTCTCTCTCTCTCTCTCTCTCTCTCTCTCTCACACATACACACTGCACTTGTTTATTTCAGAGTGCACTTGACAGCCTAACAGGTTCCATCCACTTACTTATTAGGTCAGTGGTTCCCCACGATTGCAGACCATATGTAAACTGAAGTATATATCAACCAGTTCCTCCTTGTCCTAGGTCCAGAATTCACTTTGTACAGAAGCTGTGATATAAATATTTACTTACTTGTTGCCATGGTAACACACATACTTACACTTTCATCAAAGTGCTACATTGTAAAGCACCTGCACTTACAAGGAACGAAATATTTAAAATAAATTTAAATATATTCTTAATGCATTTCTCATGAAAAAAATCATCATTATATAATTATGCTACAACAATTAGAAAAAGTGCATTATATCTGTATCTATGCATTTCGTGGAAGCCTGTTTTTTTATTTATATAAAATAAATCAATAAAAAATCAATCCCTGTATTGCTCCATATTTATGTAAAATATATTTAAATCTTAAAAAGTCTTAAATCAACGCGGTATTAAATCAACCATAATATTGTATATTATGAACCTTCATACGGAAAATCAAAATGTACGTCACAGCTAGTGAGTTAATTGTTACAAAGCCTCAGCTTAGTAAGTACAGTATTTACAAACAATAAAATACTTCTTGCAAAAGTAGGTTTAATTAATAATAAAAAAAAAAACTTCGAGCCGAAACAATGCTAACAAATTGCTAGCAGACTTTGTTATAATGTCTTGATTTATAATTTATAATGCATGGAAGAATGCAGCAGCTAGTAACCTCAAGTTACAACTTTTTATTTAAGTTTTCCTCTAAGCCTCAAAGCTTTTGTTTTCCTGACTTCATATGCATTTTGTTAGGTTAACAAAAGGAGGCACAATTTGTTTTTTCCAAGCTTGAAATCTATGTAGGAATAAAGTTTAATGTCAACCAAAAATAAAAAACAGAAATATACTTAAATACTTTATTTATTTATTTATTTATTTTGATTTTTTCAAACATTCAACAACAATAAAAATTTTCAAAATAAAACTTCAAAACATTTCACATTCATTCTTTGAATTCTCGTCCTTGCACACAATCACAGTTGATATATTTAATTAAAAACGACGAAGAATAATTAATAATAACAATAATAAATTAATATAAATAATAATGATAATAACAATATGTACTGACATACATATCAAATATATATGACAATCGAGGCTTAATTTACAATACAAGTTTAGTTTCTACTTACATAATGAGCAAATCAGAATTATAACATTAATGAGGAACACTAAGAAATATTTAGGGAGATAATTTTATTTCATGTTCTTAACATTATCCTCAATCATGCATATTTTTGAGTTCTTTAATTATTTTCAATTAATTTGTGAAAGTTGACAAGTGACGTCACAGGTGGTAACTTTTCCTATGCTGACACGCATAAGTCGCCGCCTGTGACGTCATTTTTAGATTATAAAAAATTAATTAAAAATTATTAATAAACTCAAAAATTAGAAATTCGAGATTCAGAACGTTGTCCTCCTGTAGAATATTAAATAAAATTAACCAGTAAATATTTTGTCGTGTTCCCCATTGTAAGAACTTACTACCACATACTGTACACTTGATTATTGGCGTTATCATTTCGGACAACATTTTGACCAAAGGGAGTGCACACATTTGCAGAGTTTTCGAATTACTATAAGTATTGACCTTTTTTTTTTTTTTTTTTTTTTTTTTTTTTAAAGTTTGAAGTGGCGTTATAGTTAAGAACTAAACGTTTCTTTTTTCTTTTTTATGTTCCGTCTTGTATTAACATTGTAATAGGACAACAGTTTTTTGTTTTGTTTTTATTCCTTACAGAACACACACAAAAGATTAATCGTGCATTTTCAATTGCATTGGTCATTAATTTTTGTAAACTTTGAAAACTTTTTACATACTTTAAAATCACCTTTTTCTTTTTCCATATCATTCATAAGATTATAAATAGTTGTCGAAAATCACAATTTGTAGTTTCTATGTTTTATTTATTTTTTTATTATTATTAAAAAAATGAACCATTAACCAATGCACTTACAAATTGCTGAAACTTTTATTTAGTTCCTTTAATACTGCGTTACTACTTAAAATGTTCTATTTTCTTTAAAAAAAATCAATTCAAAAATTATATAATTATATTTCTTTAAAAAGAATTAAATGATAATTACTTACAGTAGTTCGAAAACTTAAATAAAAACTGCACTAAAGTTCAAATATACATTCAGAAATACCAACAAATCAATAAATATACTCGTAGTGTTTCTTATAAATATATATGGCGTTGAATTATGACAAGATTATCATAGAGTAATTAATGAATTACTTATGTATGTATGCGGGATGATGAGTATATATAAAACAATGGGAAATGTACAGTTTATGACATGTAAAAATACACTTTTTGTTTTTCTTTGCAATTTTAGGTCCTGGAAATAATATATATACTTAAATAAATATAAAAACAGCTTTGTTTAATTAACAAATTAATATGTTTCAAACCAAAATTCTAAACTTCTTTTTTTTTTTTTTTTCTTTTTTTTTTTTTCCAAATCCTATGAATTTTTGCAGGTTTGTAATGAAATTAAAACGTTAAAAATTAGTAAGATTTTTTTATCACCCCAATTTTTACTTAATATAAAAATAGCTATATTTCAAAATAAATATTAATAATTCTTATGCTATAGGATCTTTAGGTCTTAAGAAAAAAAATTTCATTTTATTGCATTTTCTGTAAGTAAATGGTATTTTTATAACTTTTTTTTTTTTTTTTTTTTTTGAAGCTGGAGCAAAATGAAAGATTTTTAATAAAATTTCAAAGTTACGAGAAGAGGTGATGAAAATCATATGCCAAATTTATCGCAGAGTAGTTTTCTATCAATATTAAGTTAATATAGGAGGTGTAAATATACATTCCATCGTTCCTTTAGTATTATTTAAATGTTCCTTATTTCCAAGACCTAGCTGTTACATTGGTGTGCCTACCTAATTTATGTATGTACATTTATGTATGATAATTAATATTGATATGTGCGAGCATAGCAGGAGAGATATATTTCACGATAACAAAGTGCAATAGGAAAGAAACCAAAAGCTACACAGAGAAAACAGTTTCGTAGAGAAAATAGAACTTTCAGAGGTTAGCTTTGATTATCAAGAAATACGCTCTAAAAATAAAATAAACGTTACTTGAAATATTTCTGTTTTGTCAACGGTTATGACGTCATTTGGGGACATTCTAACGATGAAAAAGAAAATAACGGTCACAATCTTTGACGGGGAAAAAAAATCTAAGCGACCAAAATTTAAATTAATTTGATATTACTACTGTGACGTCATTTTCGTTTGTGTCGTTAGACTGTCAGCTCTTTATGACGTCATAACCGTTAACTGAAACATCACAAAACTGTTTTTTAAACGATTTCCTACATAATAGAGTGATAGTTATTTTGAGCAAATATAAAATGATGAAACCGAACTGTGCTGTACATGAAATATTTCTTATGATATTGTGCGTGCTCAAGAAATATTTTAATTAAAACAATTTGTAGCTTCATTTTTGCATTATTTTCTTGTGAATAATTTATTTATTTATTTATTATTTTACTATAGTAAAATTTCTTTAGTCTTTTACAGAAGAAGAAAAAAATTGATTCCAACGACGCTATTTTAAACACTGTTTACAAATAGTCAGTGGTTTACCTAGCCCAATGGTTCTTATAATAACGTCACTAATTTTAGTTTTTCATTTTTTTATTGTTGAATTGCTCAGAATTAACTCAACGCTATTTTAAACCGTTGAGCTCCACTAGTATCACTACAAATTGTTTTAAATAGTTCTTCATTGTAAATTTTAAATTGTAACACGTCATTTGAAAAAATTAAATGAAAACTTTATGTATAGTTTTATTGCATTGATTTTATGTATTGCAGACTCAACGGTTATGACGTCACGAAGCGTCAACAATATAACGACATACACGTGTATGACGTCACATTTACAAGTGTTAGAATCACAATGAAATAAATCCGTTGCCAAAAAAAGAATTTCGTGCAATGAATTTCTTCATTTCGTTCATTTATTGATTTTTTGTTCATTACTTTTTCTTTACAATTTGAACCCTTACATTGATATCATAACCGATAATTCGACTATATATACTTAAAACAATAGAAAAACTATCTCAGTTTAAGGTTTTAAATTCTATTTTATTTAATTGCAGCCCAATGCAGCTAATTCTAATTTAATCAATCTTGGAATGTATTTGATGTGCGGTGATGATGACTCAGGGCTTTCTTGATCTGCACGTGATCCACCCTGGCTTGACTTGAGATGCCCACCCTCCACCCACCCCCCTCTCCATGACCCCTGAGTGACCCTCACATCAGCTTGGCTCCCAAGGTGTTGTCCAAGGTGACCTCTGTGGGCGGCCGAGGGGCTTCATCATCTACCTCGTTCTCGGAGGTTTCAGATGCTTCTTTCCTGAAACACGATGAAGAACACAGAAATTTAGTAAACTGATTTTGTGCTTTCTAATTACAATTAATTACATTAGTTCGAAGAAGTTATGAAGTTAATAAATAATTTTTCAAAACTAGAAGCAATTTTATTGGCAATACCAACAATGCTTTGACAGCACAGTCAACTAAGGTTGCAAATTCCTTACAGTCAACTATATTTCGCAATTATATATATATATATATATATATATATATATATATACAGGGCCGGCTTGGGGCACGTTGGCCCGGTCTGGCAATCTGGGAATTGGCCCGCATATGCTGGGGGGTCTGGGGGGCGCCAGCCCCCCAGCTGGCGCCGCAGGCGAAAATTTTTTTTAAAAGGGGGCGTGGCACTGGTTTTTACGCTAATTTTGAATTAAATTTTAATTTTTTCACATTTTTTAAAATAATGTATAACACTATTATATTGAAAAATAAGTATGCAATTGAACCATGACATTATTTTGATATACTACGATCTACATGACATGACCTTCGGCCACCTTAAAAAAAATATTAGACAAAAAAATTGATGTATGATAGAAACAAACTATATTGAAGGAAATTGTTATAATGTAATGATTTAATTGAAGTATGGGGGGAAAAAGAAAAAAAAAGGGGGATAAAAAAAGGGATTTGTAAATTTATAATTATAGGTGTAGATAACTTAAATTTTTTTTGAATGGTTTGACTTGAAAGAGCTTGATTTTGAGCTTAAATTTGAAAAAAACGAGCCATTACTTGGGGAAATCAATATTTAGGCCAAAATTTAAAAAAAAAAGCTCTTGAAAACGTATGTGTCACAAAAAAAAAAGGCTCAATTCTCATTATATACAAAAATTTATTTTTATTTTGAAGACAAAAGTTGTAAATTATTATTATTTTTAAGTATTAACAATTGATTTTACATGCTATAGAGAAGTATAAATATATTGTACTTAAAAAAAAAAAGGTTTTATCCTTTTTTTTTATCTTGTATTCTTTGCAAATGCTTTTTTTTTAACGAGTCATTTACGGGCTCATCTCGTGTTTAGAAATATATATTTAACAATAAATATATTTTTTATAAATAATATAAATAAAATATAAATATAGGGCTATGAATTTAATAACTTTCCAAAATATAATATTTTATTTACATACTATAGTGCAAGAAGTATTGAAAAAAAACGCAAATACGACGGCTTAAAAAGAAGGGTTTAATTGAAACTGAAAATTAAAAAAATGATATCACTTCTTTTCAAATAATAAAAGTGAGCTATTTTTCAAAGTACCTTTGAACTTTTTTTAATTGATTTTTTTTCCAACAGAACCAAAGGCCCGCAAAAGCAAAGTCCCTATCCAGGAGCCCGCGGATTAACTTGTACGGCCTTATGCCTAGCTGGCCCAAGTGCATAAAAAAATTTAGTTGGCTTGCAATGATCTCAATGCATTTTTTTTTTTTTTTTTTTAGTTACAATAAAAATGCGCATTTCAAGTAATTTGTGTGCATGCATCATAGATTAAATTCATATGATACAAAATTAAATTTTAAAAAAATATGCTGGCAAAGGTATTAAAGTTTAGTTGTTTTTTTCTTCTCTCCCTCTCTCTCTCTCTCTCTCTCTCTCTCTCTCTCTCTCTCTCTCTCTCTCTCTCTCTCTCTCTCTCTCTCTCTCTCTCTCTCTATCTCTCTTTTTATTTTTATTTTTTTTACTAATTAAGAGCAAGCAAAAAGGCCCGCAAAGTCAAAAGCCCGAGCCGCGGGATCCCGGCCTTACGTCTTATGCCAAGCCGGCCCTGATCAGATTCATTATCAGATTTTTCACTTTCACTACGTATACTAATTTTTTGCATAACTAAGATTTTCATTTCTCTGCTCTGTCTCTGAATTAAATAAACTGTAGAAGTAGAAAAACTATTATATTGTGCTGCAAACTTTTGAGTAAATTTAAATTATTGTCTTCTTCTTCTTTCTTTCTTTCTTTTCTTTTCTTTTTTTTTTTTTTTTTTTTTTCTTTTTTTCTTTTTTTTTTTTTCTTTTTCTTTTTCTTTTTTGGCCCGCTTGGCCCGCAATGACGTTGGCCCGGTCTGCGATCGCAGACCTCGTCTTATGGCCAAGCCGGCCCTGTATATATATATATATATATATATATATATATATATATATAATTGTATTGGGCGAGAAAAATGCACCTATTCTGAATTACATTAAATCAAATTATATTGATGATCAAATATGATCAATATAATTATTCATCATTGAAGTTTAAATAATCCTTGAAAAACAAAATATAATTTCATTAAATACAATTAAGTGTGTTTTTGTTCCCTCTACAAAAAGGTGCAGAGCCTCTAATTGAACAGTACGCTTATGCGTTTGTTTGTTTGCTTGTTGTTGTTGTTTTGCAATTTTTGAGAAAACTACTGCATCGATTCAGGAACAATTTAAATAAGTAATACTAGATATATTTTAACGTGTTATAAGCTACATAACCATAGTCAATAATAATAATAAAATTATAGCCGGTGAAGCGATGCTTATTGTGCCATCTAATTATCAGGTGTTTTTGCAATGATTTAAAAATATATATTATGTATAAAAAAGCAACAAATATAAACTTATCTTCACAAGGACAAAAAACAAATGCACAATAATCACGCAACCCAAATTTAGAAACATCAAAACATAACAACATGCTTATGATAACTTTTCAGCGTATTTTATTTTACCCGCGCGCGTGTATTTTCCCGTTCCCCTTCACTGTCCAATTGATATTTAATAAACATAAAAATTCCAACACATTTTACTAACACTCAATAGTTAATATTCCAAATTCGATTGGCCTACAAAATTCAAACAAAGGTTTTTATATTTAAAACAAAATGTATTGTTGAATATAAAAACAAAGGCCACTCGTAAAGTTGTTGCGGAGTATTGTTGATGTGCTTGCTTACTCAGTTTGCAATAAGTAAACAGTTACGTTGCGGTTGTAATTTGCGCACTGAATCATGTAATGGATATGCAGTGTGGTAAGAACTCTTGGAACATATGCATGCGGTTACTCGGCCACTATGACACGCCCTATCTTACATACATAAGTACACGTTTTATTGCGATAATTTAGGCGGCATGTTTGTCACTTCTACGTGCAGCTGACTGGCGCCAGACAACAGTACTTTTAGTTTTACACCTCAAGCCAAATTTGTTGACTTTGAACTTCGGAAAATAAGCTCGACTGTGAGAAACGCTAGCATTTTTTTTTTTTTTTTTAATGTTTTGTTAATTAGAATGATAGTATTTTGTTTGATAAGTTTGGATTTTATTTAAAAAATTAATAAATGAGCCTTTTGGAATGAATGAACTATTTGAAATAAATTTAAACGTTCTTAATGCATTTCTTATATGTTAAAATAGCTTTCACAGGTATGTTACAGCAATGAAAAAAAGTTCATTGCAAGAAGTCCATTGAAATTTTTAATACATTTATGTCCTGTTTAGAGAAATCAATATTTTTACGATGAAATCAGTTAATTGGTTGCATGAAATTTAATTATATTTTAAAATTAGAAAACACTTTACGAATTTCAAATTTAAAGATAAAAATCCCATACAATCGGATAATCATATGCGACATAAACAGATATTTACGGATGAAATAATTTATGCTGCATAATATATGTCATGCGGAGTATCATTTTTACGCAGCATAAATAATTATGCTATATATGTATACAACATTTTTGTTACTCTGAGTAGCATAATAATTATCTAATAGTGCGGAAACTATACGTCGATCTGTTGTTAGCAATAAAATGTTACTGAAACTAGGCTAGTATAATTATTACGTATTTATTTTTGTTCTAGCATATAGAAAAATGATTATTATTATTTATATTACTGAACATGAAAATTACATTACAATTATTGTGTACACAGTAACCGATTGACACATATATAAAACTGATTGATTGATGTAATTATTGATTTGTGACGTCACCATGATTATATTGAAAGAGGAAATTCAATTAATTATCCTAGAACAAACTCTGCAGGAAATTGTGACTACATGAGCGTGAATACTTAGAACTTTACTTACTATCTAGTCAACGGTACTCATGCATCTCATATCTGCTGGGAAATTTGCAAGAGAATACTTTACATGTTAAATATTAAATACTATAATATGTACGGAGAACAATAGTTAGTCACAGTAAGTGAGGATAATTTTATTATAGCATTGGTTAACACGCATTTGAATTAATCTCGTCTTTAGAAGACGTTTGTAGAACTATACAAAAAAAAAGTGTCAACTAATTAGTAGGGTATATAGTACCTCTAATACCAATGCAAGATAAAGTTTGGCCTCCCTAGCTGGCCATACACTTAATTAGACGTAATTAGCAGATTATATATATATGGCTGCATAGAACAGAACGGAATCTGTACATACAGAATCAACCTGTTCGTTTGATCAACCTAAAACATTTAAACATTCAGGGTTTCTCAACCGGTGTTCTGTGGAGCACTGGTGTTCCGCGGAGCACGAGATGATTTTAGGTGCTCTACAGAATAAAGAAAAAAGTCAGACCACTAGTGATAAAGTTAATGCCTGTTCACATTAAATTTTTTCTAATTGGGTTTGTTAATTATGTTATCAAAATAACATGCGTTCTTATGGAGGTCACTTAACAATTCCAATTAGAAAAAATCTTATTGTGAACACGGCTTTAGAGGAACAAGGTTTTAGTGAGCATCTGATAGGTGCTACGTCACCACCGGTATGAATCATTGTTATAACTTCGTGAAATATTGTGAGCTGAAGTAGAAGCGAAGCGACAGTGAGATAAAGCAATCACGATAGTTTAACTTACGAGTATTTGGATTTCCACGAGAATAGTGACTTGGGACAATCCTTGTGGTATCTCCAGCACTCGCCGTCACCTTGTCCCGCTTGCTCCGCCGCCACGTACTCGCTAATCAAGTCGGACACCGGAGACTTGCTCGCTCTGCAACAACAAAATAAATAAGTACATGTGAGTCACCACTTCAGTACAATAATAATAATAATAACTTTATTTAGGCGTAATACAACAACATACTTCGAGGAAAGCAGGGAGGTTACATTTATATAAAAGTTGACGCCATATGTGATCACTAAATAACATTGGCTGGTATGGGAAAATTACACATTTTGACAGTTTTAAAATACTTATGAAATTTTTGAGAGCATTGATGCTAACACGCTGAATTAGTATGTGAGAATAATAATAATAAAAAAAAATCCATAAAATTGGACAAAAGCCACGTTTAGTATATATGCTGATCAATGTTATTCATTGCTCCAGAATGGCGTCGATAGAAGCACCTTCAGTATGACGTCATGCGCATACATACACCCTATAGAAACTAAAATATAAAATATAATATTTTACATTTATCATAAGGAAGTTAAAAAGTTGTGCATGGTGTGAATGATCTTCAGACTGCACTTCAAATGTTTCATCATTCATATGGCGTTCATGACTTTACAAATTTTGTATGCAATTTAATTTTATTGTATAAACTTTAAGTTATCTGGAATTTTGCAGGAAAAAAAGAAAAAAAAGAAAAAAAAAGAAAGAAAGAAAAGAAAGGGGGTTGTTAAAAAAATGTAAAGTTGAAGAAACCAGTTGAAAATAAATAAATACCAAAATTTATTAAAATAACAATTAACAAAAATATAATATTGCAGTTAATTTTTGCGAAGTTTTATCTTATAGTCACTCTATTTCAAGAAGAGAAAAAGAAAGATCGAGAAAGAAAAAATGAAATGAGAAAAAGAGAAAAAGAAACAAAGAGAGAACGAAAAAATAGAAAGAAGAAGTTTCAGAAAATATTTTAAAAATATGTTACGTTCCAAGACAAAACTATTTGATATTATTTGTCCTCTTTTAGAATATGAAGTAAAATTATCTCTTAAATTTTGTGTTAGTCTTTCTCATAGAGGATTACTTTGTAACATTAAAGTTTAAAAGTTGAGATATAGGGGATGATATTCAGTGAGCTTATTTCTATCGGCTACACTTCGATATACAAACAAACACACGTGCTGTGCTACTCACGTGAAGAACAGTCTGAGGAACTAACTAACTAACTAACTAACTAACTAACTAACTAACTAACTAACTAACTAACTAACTAACTAACTAACTAACTAACTAACTAACTAAACAAATAAACACACGTGCTGTGCTACTCACGTGAAGAACAGCCTGAGGAACTCTCCCAGCAGACCAAAGTGTTGCAGAGGGTATCCATGCACCTCACAGATTGCTCGCAGCACGCAAGCCTTGCCGTCCATGCCCATGTTGCTGAGGAAGTCCTCGACCACTTGGTACAGCAGCGCTCTGCAAGCAAAGTTAAGCATGTCAATATTCAAAAACAAAATGTAATGGGTAAGACTTAGGCCTAGACCTACCTCTCATACGTCCAACTAAACACAGAATCAGTAATTGTTGATGAAATGGTGAGAGTAGCATTGCATGGTGCATGTTTGCACAAAATTATAGTTCAATAAAATATTCAGCACTCAAAAATATTTAAAATAAATCGTTTAACATCTAATAACCTAATAGATACTAGCATCGTATAAAACAAAATTAAGAGACATTTGGGGTCTCTTCCTCATAGAGGTGTTTGAAAATACATTGAATATCACCATCCCTATCCCTATCCCATCCCTTAGCATTGCAGAACTCTATTGTATTCCTTTTTCGTGCTCTCTCTCTCTCTCTCTCTCTCTCTCTCTCTCTCTCTATCTATCTCTCTCTCTCTCTCTTGAAAAAGGTAAATTGAGATCAACCAATAATTTTAATTGAAAGAGTTGACCAAGGGTTCAAATAAATACAATTCTACTTGCTATAAGCCCATCGTATGATTTGACCTAAATCCTGATTAACTATCATAATATTCCTGTGTAAATTTGTGTCCTTGACTCACCTCTCCCCGCCATGCAGGACCGACTTTGCCTCGGGAGGCAGCTGTGCAGGCTCCACGTGTACTCCACGTGTCGTTCTCCTGCGAGCCTCGAGGAAGCTGGACACGTACGAGGACACAGCATTGCCTGCCATGCGACCCATACTGCGGGCAAGGATCGGAGGCAGCACGCCATAGGGGTTGGCGTTGTCAGTCAACCCTAGCGCGTCGAAGTCAACTGCGGGGTACAAATAAGTAAGTAAGTCAATCAATCAATCAATCAATCAATCAATCAATCAATCAATCAATCAATCAATCAATCAATCAATCAATCAATCAATCAATCAATCAATCAATCAATCAATAAATCATTGTACACACACTGCGACACAAAATTTTAATTCATCGTTTTTTTGAATACTAATATACGCATTTACATAATGGAGCATTTTGAGTTAATTAAAGTCGTCAAATATACGCTATCATAAGACAATAGATTTCAAATTTATTCTAAGGTGAATGTACATAAAATACAGCCAAGTACAGTAATTGTTTGATTGTATCCTAAATTAAATTGTTAATTGGTATTTGTTTTAAGTATTAAGAATTAAATTTTTTATTAAAAAAAAATCAATAAAATAATACTAACAAATAAAATAAATTGTAGCAAAATATTGAACTAATGTGCATTCTTATACGAAAGATAATAGAATTCTTGTGAACTAGAATATTTGTTCTATATGACAATAAAAATAATTTACTTTAGTTAATAATTAATTAATTAATTAGGTCAGTGGTGTATCAGCAAAATAACAAATATTCATTATTTAAATATACGTAACAAAAGAAAATTGAATCATGAAAAATATTAACTTTCCATTTTAAAACACCAAAGCATGGAAAAGTGGAACAACTTCGTTAATTACTATATTATATCAAAATTTATATAAAAACACAAAGTTATATATAACACAAAGCGCTGCGTAACGTTTTATTGTTTATGTTGGCAGGGAAATGTAAACACGTAATTTTAATTATAAAAGTTATTTAATTAATTTTTTACACTTTCTTTAGGTGTGAAACAAAAAAAAATATATATAATATTAAAAAAAAAAAAAAAAACTGTTGTTAAGCGGGTCGTTAATAATGTCCGATATGCGGCTGGCCACAACACAATCTGCGGTGAGCTTCGTGTTTGCAGACAATCAGCAGCCGCATTATCTGGCCTGCAGATTTCATTGTTACACACGTGCACGTACTGTACGTAATCACGTAATTTGAACTATAAGTACACACGTTATTTGCAGCTTCAAGAATTATGTAACATTAACTTTTATTACGTGTTAGCATTTCAATCGTTTTACTTGGAATTTTTTGTGCATGGTTGTACATAAATATTATCCTCAAAGTAATAATCAAATATTCTTCCAACTTTTACCATTAAAAGTTTTTTTATTTTTTTATTTGGTCTTTGTTTCCAATGCCAAGATTGTTCTAAATGTTGTATTGACATCACGTGACTATGCTAATGAATAATTAACTGTAATGTAAAAATAATTAACTTTCATATTATTGGGCTATATCACTGCATGGGCCAATAAAAACATAATTATTGCATACTTTAATAAAAATGTAATTTATTTAATTTGATTGTTTTGAAAGTTCAAAATTAATTTTATTGTGTTTAATATTAAAAATTTAAAAAAAAAATGGCGCCTCTCTTTGTAACTTAAACAGATAATGAAAAATACTTCCATCAGTAGCTCCAGTACTCCAAAATGTTAAAAAATATTGTATAAATTAACAGAAAATTAATGAGATGTAATATTTATGTATGTAAAAATAATATTAATTTTTCATCTTAGGAACTAATTGTAATGATTCACTAGCAATCGCATGCTATATTAATATTACTTTACGAACGTAACAGTGCTTAATGTTGGCTATTTATAGCGATAATTTATTTCGTAATTATGTAGTCCTGTTGATTTTATGTACGAAAACATTGATCTATTGCTTGCAGTCCTTGTCCTGGTGATCAAGTTTTAAAATTTTACTTGAAAAGCTCAAATTTTCTCAACAACGAAAAGTAAATGCAACGTGGCGCCAAAATTACTGCAGCTGCTTACATGTTTGAGACTTGGGTTGGAAATTTCAATAACATTATTAAGGCAATGATTTTAGTCTATAAAGTGTGCTGGTCTCAGGAGCGTGGACTGTGGTGATTTTATACTTACTTACTCGTGATTTTGGTCTAGGGTACTCTAGGGTATGTCTAGGTTAAGGTTGGTCTAGCTAGGGTATATGAACACAAAAGCTCTGTAGAAAATGTCGATGTTATACTTACTTACTTATACTTACTTACTTACTCGTGATTTTGGTCTAGGGTACTCTAGGGTATGTCTAGGTGGCCTAGGGTATATTAATACAAAAGCTCAGGAGTGTGGAAAATGTTGATGTTATACTTACTTACTTACTCGTGATTTTGGTCTAGAGTACTCTAGGGTACGTCTAGGTTAAGTCTAGGGTAGGAGCTCAGGAGTGTAGAAAATGTTGATGTTATACTTACTTGTGAAAGGCAAACTGATGGTCATGTTTGAGAAGAAGCCATCAGGAGGGTACCGCACGAAGGGTAGCGATAACGAGGGGGTGATGACGAGCGAGCTGCCGGGGGGTAGAGCTAAGCGTCCATCAGGAGTCAACCAGAGTAATCTTTTTTGTCTGGAGTGTGGTATGTCCTCCGGTCTTCTGTCCTCAGCCTCCCCAGCACTCAGGGTCAGTACCACGGCAAGTACCCATACCCACGTATACCACCACGGCATCTGAAATATCAGAGGTCACAGGTCAAGTCAAAGGTCAGGTCAAGGTCAACTTCTGTTCTCAGCCTCCCGAGTACTCAGGGTCAGTACTACGGCAAGCACCCAAGTGTACCACCACGGCATCTGAAATATCAGAGGTCAGGTCACAGGTCAAGTCAAGGTCAACATTTTAATATCTGAAATGTCAGGTCACAAATCACGGCAAGGTTGAATTGGGTCCTCAAACGAGCACCAGATAAAAGGGGCCACTTTAGCGGAGAGTTATTTGTAGTGCTTAGCATCCCCAAATAAAGCCCAAGCATCTCTAAAGAAGAAAGAAGTTAAAAATCTTGCAAAATAAAATAGGCTAACGAGATCTTGTTTTCTAATACGTTTAAACATTAACAAATTAATAATAATATAATAATGTATATAAAAAACTTCCTAGTGTATTAGATTAAATAATATATTTGAGATAGAGTGAAGTCGCCTCGAGGGATATTTTAAGAAAGAAAACTTACTATAATTTGCAGCGGTCGTATAAGTGATGTGAGATTTTTATAAGTCCCGTATCATGGGATAAGTTAGTTAATTATGTGTTTGTGTACGTGTGTGTGTGTGAGAGAGAGAGAGAGAGAGAGAGAGAGAGAGAGAGAGAGAGAGAGAGAGAGAGCGGTGCATCATGAATTATGCAGTTGTGTTGCAATGTAACAACTTGCACATTATCATAAAATGCAAATCAGGAAGGACAACAACAAAAACTTTTACAACGTTGGCAAAGCAAATGCATTTAAACGACATTTAATGTTTTTAATATTAAAACAAAGCTATAAATTTGTAAGACCGGTAAAGTTAAGACCAAATTTGAGATATGTTATTGGCAAGCTATCCAATCATACCAACGGGTTTACTTGAATCTAATTGACACACATACATTGATTGAATGTCAAAAATATGTAATTAAAATTTCATATTTCACTCGCTATACCACGTACAGTACAGTACGTACATATTATAATAATTTAGATTCAATTTCAAATCACAACGGTATTTTTTTTTAATTAAAAATCATAGTAATTATTAGACTGCAAAAATATTTAAATAATTTGTGATAGACACCCAGAATATTATTATACATAATTTTTGCAATACGTGCTTGAATTTGCAATTATAGTTACAATATAACAGAAATATTTAAATTATTCGCTCAAATGTATTATTGCAAAATTACTTCATTGTTTGCCAATTACAAAGTAATCATTTCATTGTCCTCTGGCATGTTGGTAAATTATACTTGAGATGACATTAATGATCTCACATCACAATGATAATTATGTCACATTTAAACACTCTTTTCCTGTCGGCAAATAATAGCAAGAAAACTGTTTCTTGTATACATACACACCTTCGCAACATTGCACGCCAAGTTTTAAGTCATCAAAACTAACAATTATATTAATATCTATCAAGGAAAGAAGAACTTGTGTATATTTATAGTGATGTTGTTATGTTGCATAATTCAATAATTATGCTCTATACAAGATCATATTTATGCTATGAAAGATAGCTATGCTGTTTATAATATAAATTATTTTTTAGTGAACAAATGTTGTTGAAAGTGGACTTATATAATTCTTACGTATTCAATTTAGTCCGTGATTATAACATACTAAGTACTTATAACTGTATATACGTGTGTTTACGTACTGTACGTGTCTTACAAATACGTTTTGATGATATTATGTCTTTTCATTGATTGATTTAATTGGTTTATTTACTCATTTATTTCTACTAAATAAAATAATGTAAAATCAAATTAAAATCCATATTATATACAGAAAAAAAAGACTAAAATTTGCATAATATTATCATCTTTTCAATACTGTATATTAAAAAATTGCTGTAATTTCTAGTAAGAACTTTTTATTAAATTACACATTATTAATCTTTTAACATTTGGCATTGCTAATATGTTCGAGCTCGATTGTATTTTAAACTTGAAAACAAAAAACACATGTTCGTCTTTCTCTCTCTCTCTCTCTCTCTCTCTCTCTCTCTCTCTCTCTCTCTCTCTCTCTCTCTCTCTCTCTCTCTCTCTCTCTCTCTCTCTCTCTCTCTCTCTCTCTCTCTCGCTGACGACGCCAGGGGTCACCTGACCAGCTCAGCACGAAGGTCCCAAGGTGAACACACTCTCAAAGACGCCAAGCTAGCGCCACTGCCGAGCCCCTCTCATTGTCAATCAAGAAGACTCACCAAGTCACAAATACCAGCGATAATATTTGATATCCTTTATAAAATTTAGCGCTATCATTATAATATAGTAAAAACGGTACAATACGCACAATCAAAATTAATTAATCCTAAATTTATCTTCTTAATTATTTTGATGTTCAGCCCACGGCATTGTGTTAGTATGAATTTCACAGAAATGATAATGAAATTATTTTAGCATTTATTTGCAATCAACATAGTTGTTTACAAGATTAACCAAAGAAACAAAAAGTTACAACTTATAGTAGACTCCCACGTTATTATAAGACACATAGGCACACAGGTTTTCCTTGTTTGCGGTGAATACCCTTCAATATACAGATCTGTCATTTATCTTATTTTTAACACCACTTCTGATGTGTTTAAATCTCGTAAAGAAAATAAATAAATTTACAATAATGTGGATTTTATAAAAAATATATTATTATTATTATTATTTATTTTTTTTATAATTAAAAAGTTACCTACAATAATAACATATGGTGGAGATTGCATGATGGTGGTTTGGTAATAGAAAGTGTGCATGGAAAAGCATGGGAATGCGCTTCGACGCCATACTGGAGCAATGAATAAAAGCTCAGTAAAAGACATATAGTAAAAAAAAAATAGGAGCTCAGTAAAAGACAAACATAGTTTTTGGCTAAAACTTTTGAAGGAAATCGAGCAATTTCGCGTTGTTGTTATTTTTCTCTCATACTTGAAATTCAACGTATTAATTACAGCATCAAAGCTCTAAAAAATATTGCTAAGTATTTTTAAACTGGTAGAATGTGTCATTTTCCCATACCAGTCCATGCTATTTAGTGCTAGAATATGGTTCTACTTTTATATTAATGCAATTATCTACCCTATATAAGATGCTTTCATTAAATTTCACTTAGAGTTGCAATTAGAAGGGCCGTACCACTGGAAATCATAAGCTTACCCCTCCCCCACGTTTTTTTTATTAAATTTCACTTGAGGGTTGCAATTAGAAGGTTCGTACCACTGGAAATCATAAGCTTACCCCTCCCCCTCTCCCACGTTTTTTATGTCTGCATTTGAAAGTTAATGGTTAAAACTACCCAGCACAAAAACTTCAGGACTCGTCACCATTCTAGACAATAAGAGAGACAAAAATGTTGAAATTAATGTGGAGCCCTCTTGAAGTAGATTTCAAAAATTTACTATAATATTAATATACGTGTTTCTTACCAATGTATAAAATAACAATAATTTTTTTGAAACATTACCATAGAGTACGTAGCTAATTGTAAGCCTTCGTAATACCTTTGCGCACCATACTGTATACCTTTGCGCACCATACTGTATACCTTTGCGCACCATACTGTATACCTTTGCGCACCATACTGTATACCTTTGCGCACCATACTGTATACCTTTGCGCACCATACTGTATACCTTTGCGCACCATACTGTATACCTTTGCGCACCATACTGTATACCTTTGCGCACCATACTGTATACATTTGCGCACCATACTGTATACCTTTGCGCACCATACTGTATACCTTTGCGCACCATACTGTATACATTTGCGCACCATACTGTATACCTTTGCGCACCATACTGTATACCTTTGCGCACCATACTGTATACCTTTGCGCACCATACTGTATACATTTGCGCACCATACTGTATACCTTTGCGCACCATACTGTATACCTTTGCGCACCATACTGTATACATTAAAAAACAATATTTTAGCAAGGTTATAAAGTTCACGCATCATTCAATAAAAAAATGTGATAATCCAAGACGAGATTTGCAACGGTGCTCATGTCAGAAGTTAGATTGGTAAAACATAATGATGATGATGAAGGCAGACACGCAGTAGAATTGACCAGGATAGGCTCTGCAGTATAGCGAAGAATTTAGTACTTAGTGGTTCAAGTCGAGCTAGGGAGGAAAAACTGTTAAACTGACCTCTCTTTTAGTTCACCAGGATTTCCCAACTCAAAATTAATTATGCACAATTTATTAACTTTATTATTTTACTGTCCAGATTTTATCATCGAGCAAAAATGATAATTTGCAGTTTTATTTTTTTATTTTTTACATTTTGTTATTTGTATAAACTGGATATTTCAAGTTTTTTAGTTGTTAAAATTTATTGACAAAAGAATAAATTAAATATTTTAAATAATTGTTAAGAGAAGAACTTTTTGAGTTATGTAATAAAATACTAATCGTAAACTAAATATAATTTGTTTTTTTGTTGCAATGTAAGCAGTTTTTATTATTATTTTTTTGTTAATATATATTTAATTTAGAAGTTTTTAAAAACTTGTTTTATATAAAAACTTGTTTCATTAAATATATGATATTATTTCACATTTTAAAGTGAATCCTGATTTCCTCGTAAAGAAAAAAATATATATAATATATACGAGTATACAGCCAGACTGTTCTTTTAAAGAAGGTGTTCGTTCTTGCTCCCTATACTTTACGATTTACATAATATACATGTGTATACCCACAGCGTGCTTTTTATTATTATTTCTTTAGCTACTGCACTTAAGTTCAAATATGTAAATTAGTGAAAATACAGTTGTGCTTACATGTTTTAAGCCAATTTTTTTTTTTTTTTTTTTTTGCTTGTAAACATGTAATTACGGACACAAATAAAATCACAATAATTATACAGTATGCTATTCCGATTTCAATAACACTTATTCATAAGAAAATAAGTTCTGCAATATTGAATAATAATTATCAATTATAGTACGCAGCACACAGAATAACAATAACTTATATAACCCTGCAAAATAATAACAACATTTATAATATGATACAAAGTGATCACAAATTACGTAATATATTTCATCCATGAATATGATTCGATTAATACGCTTATTTCAGCCCATCACGAACTAAATAACTAATTAAACAACCTCTAGATGTTACGACGACATTGCAATTAAAAAATTAAAACGAACTCATGACTAGTCATAAATATAATTTTAGCTAAAACACTAATAAGTTTAACTATTATTGCTATATAATTATAAATAATCAGGATTAAAATTCCAACCATCAGTAAAATCATATAAAAAGTAAGTACGTGACGTGACATAGCATTATACGATACAAAAATTATAATAATAATTGAGCAACATGTATGTATGTATATTATTAACTGTAAAATATATATTAAAGAAAATAAATATAGTATTATAACGAGACGAGAAAAATAATAATAATAAAAAAAAGAGATGAAATATCGGTTACTTGGACGTTGAGATTATTGTATAATTTCCCCCGGGCTAAGATGATATAATCTGCTCTGCTCTCTTACATATATTTGTGAACCCACACGCATGCAGGCTTGGGTTTTTATCTTTGCATTGTTACTTCGGTCATATATATGTGACGTCACTGGAGAACCGGTCCTTTACTTAATTAGCAATTTATTGACACGAGGCACTGCTGCCCCACTGATAATTGTTCCTAATACTCTCACCCATGTGTACCACAAGTGCACCACTAATATATTATGGTACCTAAAAGTTTAACGTGATTTTCTATATTCTCGCTAATTCTGTTCAAATTTGGGAACCACCTCCTTTTTCAAGACTTATTTACCTTTTTTTTTTTTTTTTTACTTTTTTATTCACTTTCTCTCGTAGAGCACCAAAACAATTAAGTAAAGCACTGTTTCATCAGGTAATGCATTTTAAAATGATGTTTTACATCAAATTTCTTGAAATGTTGGTAATTTCTGTTATAAATATTTCAATATAATTTATAATAGAGGTTTTCAAAACAAAGAAGACAATTTTCATTAAACTTACTAGATTTATAGGAAATATTGATATTAGAAATATGTGATATATAATATGAAGAACCAAAGTTAGCGCTAAATTTTGTGAGTTGTTTAATTTTCGTACATAAAAAAAAATCAATATATTATTTTACATTTTTAAATATTTCTTCAAAACACATGAAGTGCATCAAAATGATAAAATTACTACAGCGATATTAGTTATTTGTGCATGATTTAAACAAATAGAAGGAACTCGTACGAGGGGGTGGGGGGTGACTTCACGAGAAACACTTCAAACAAAAGAATTGTAGTTTGGATAATTAGAGAGAAATGTCAATTTTACTTTGCAACAAACAAACACAAAAATTCAATAATATTGGATTTACCGTAAAAAAAAAAAAAAAATGAGTGAATGAAATTGAAGGCTCCACATTGTATACAAACAGTTTGGTGTGTGAAATCATGGTGAAATGTTATTTGTCAAAAATTACCGTATTTCACCTCATCTCTCTCTCAGCTATCAATCACACCGAGGCCAGTTTTTATTTCCCTATTGAAGCGCAAGATCAAAGGTTGAAAATTACCTTCAAAGAAAAACAAAAAATACCCACAAAAAAATATAATTGCAACTTGAGCACTGCAGAACTTTACCGTAAGAAACCTTGTTATTTAAATCTATTTATTTAATAATTTTTATATAAATTATAAGGTCGAGCCGAATTCCTTTTCAATGTCAGTTTACTGCTTATATAACACGGTGTAACACGAAAGCTAAACCCTTTCATTAATTTTTATATATTTTAGGATAAATTTGAACAACTATATTAAGTAGTTACTTATTTTCAAGATTATGCAGTTATGGCAAAGTCATGCTGGTACATGTTAATTAAAAGTTAAAAGCCAATTAAGCCACTGGTAACACACATTCATAAATTTAAATAATTCCGCTAACGTCAACTTGATGTAATTATATATTGCTCAATTTTGTGTTAGTGCAGCAGAGAGGGGTGCAAGTGCAAGCAACCAGTTCTCAGGAATGCAAAGTGCATTATGCAGTCAGGTTGCAACATTGATGCACAATTAGTGATTGGTGTTATTGTTATCTATATAAATATGGAGTTTTATTGTTCTGAGTGATTTCAATTTACTGTAATTTTATTGTACCTAAGCAAGTACACATATAAATCAATCATATTAATAATAAAGATCAGAGAGTATAATAAAATCAATTGATTAGACGTTAATGTGAGGAAGATTGGTTAATTTTATTGCATATTCTGAAAGAAGACGTCGTCCTGCATTACTACAGATATGCGAATTTCTAATTTTTGAGTTCATTGAGTATTTTGACTTAGTTTTTTAAAGTCATAATATGACGTCACGGTCGGTAAATTTTTTCTATGCCTACATGTTGAAGTTACAGCCCTTGAAGTCATTAAGTCATTTTTTTTTAATTAAAAAAAATTAAAGAACTCAAAAATTAGAAATTTGCGTATAAATCGATTCAGGATGATGTCAGGAGTATACAATACACGTAAAATTATTAGTGAGGAAAATATTGTTATCCAAACATCATAGTTTTTACGTTTATTTTTAAATATTTTTAAAATTACGATTCAGCGGAAACTGATGCATAATTTTGCGTAATATTTAGTATTTTTGTTCACTTTCTTCTTCTTTTTTTTTTTTTTTTTTTTTTTCTTTCTTTATCTTATGGTAATAAAATTTATGCATAATATGGAGACTTTAATAAATGCAAAATGCTTCAAACATCTGCCTTGGTATTAACATAAGGCAATATAGTAAAATTTCACATCACAGTTACTGTACATATATCTTGTAATTTCTCTTCTTCTGAGGTTATACTTAACACACGTTAAAATTGTACATCTTTCACTGAAGATTTCGAGAAGTCGCGTATTTCATGCAGATATATTCCAATAAATAAAGTTGTCAAATGCATCTCCAGCTACAGGGTGCGCCAATTCTTGTAACGGAAAGTTAAAACACCAAACTGTAAAACTTTAAAAAGCTGCTAATTTTGTTCTATTAACAAAAGATATGCAAATCAATCATTTTTGTCACTGTTATTTGAAACAAGTTTTGAAGAATTTTAACGCATCAATTTGCTAATTAATGTTAAATATAAACTTAAGAATTTACAACAATAATCAAAGTTTGTGGAAATAGGTTTTATATAAACAATGATGTACAAATATTGCAAAACAGTTTATTTTGTTTTAGTTATTTACCGTACTTATTACGATTTGAGTTATTTATACTTTGTATTGTCTAATTTTTATCGTTCAAAATAATAATAAATTATATAAAACCATGTATTAGTGCGACTATTGTAGTATGCGTATGCATCATTCTGAGCAGCTCCAAACTTACTTACAACAGGGTGTTCCAATATCAAATTAGGCGTCCCTCGCGAGACTAATTATTACACTTTTCTGCAGATAACAACAAAATATTTAAAACAATTTAATTTGAGAATATAATTAAAAAAAGAAACATAATTTTTAGTTATTTACTTATACTATTTACGTAAATAATTGCTATACTTTAATTAATATTTAATTTAATTAATAATAAATCACATATAAAATCTTTGTCATAATTTTTTGTTCTCAAATAAAAATTATACGTTAAAAAAATATTGAAAGTAATTTTATATTGTTATCTTCAAATTATGAAGTAAACAAGCCACATGGTTAAGGCTAATTCAATTACATGTAATTTAATATAAGAGAGGTTGTTACCGAAGTGGCTACTTGTAAGTGTTGAACATAACAATTGCGCTCGGAATGATTTGCTCCACTGAGCTGAAATGTGAAGTACTGCAATCATTATTTTAAATTACGATTCTCTTTTGTTCAATTATCTCATCATGTATTTATACCTTCAACTTTTTTGTTGTTTAATCTAAGTAAGCAGTCGTGAGTGATCCCGCTACCGCAAAGCTAAATTACGCGAGATTTCGCGCGCGAGCTGCCCACGCGAGTGCGCAGTTAATGTTTATGTTAATCTGGCGTGACCAGAGAATTTTCATCCTAGGTTAGCCTTAGTTTATCATCGCATCGTTCAGACAGCAATAAAATCTTTATTGCTCTCTGCATTTTTTTTTTTATGTTTCTTCTCGTCTTTGACTAATTAAATCATTATTAAATATTTTATATTTATTGCTTCTTTTTTATCAAATACCACAAAATAAATAACTAAATAAAAATTAATAAATAGCCTGTGTTTTTGAATAGCAATATATCAAATAATTAACTTTAAGAAACACGTACGTAAAAAAAAATTAAAAAAAAAATTGATGATCAATTATTATATAGTAAAAACCACTAATGAATGGAAATTCTATTCTATACATAAATAAAAATAATATTGATCATTCGAAACTGCATTAACATTAGTAACCTACATTCACAATAACAACACAACGGTAAATGAACAAGCTGGTCTAATGACATTACGTATATATATGACGACGCGGAGGTATGAAGGGAGGACCTTGCAGGCTCAAAATAAATGTTGGACAATAATTTTCACGTGTCCCGCTATCCTAAGTTCGCGTGCTGAGATCACCCGGCTTCCTGGTCCTTTGACTTTGACTTTGAGACGTATATACTTATACGTATTATCTATCTATTATATAGAAGCACCTTATAGCTTACATAACTGGTCAAACCAGCATCACCGAAATGTACCTGACCTCTACATGCATGTTATACGTAACAACATGTTGTGTCACGTAGCTATATCTTTATAATCATTTAAATAACGTACGGTAATAATAATAACACTCGAGACTCGCACACATTTTTTTGTCAAGTTTGGTTTTTAGCTTAAAAAGTACGCATACAATTTTCCAGCCTATCAGCAAATTACAAAAAAAAAAAAAAAAAAAAAAATTGCAATAAAGATGAGATAAGAAATTATCAAATAATAATGCGGGAGCGTGCCTTTTTCCACACGGTCTGTGATTGGCTAACTCGCTACGCCTGCAACATCCATTGTTACATATGTGTGTTGTATACAGAACGTGTAGTGATATTATCATGTTATGTAAAATTGATATTTCGTGTCAAAGTTTCGTATAATATGGTTGTCAAGCCCACACAACGTCCGTCTTATTAAATTTCATTTAACAATTTATCACTTTAGTTCGACAAGAGAAATGTGCTATAAACTTTCAATTTTATTATTGTTCCTGTAATGTCTTATGGTTCCTGTATTCAAGAGGACTCTTCGCAGCAGAGATAGAGACAGGTGGGACAGGCATCAGGTCATGCACTACGGACTTACTGAAGATATTTGCTTTTACAATCTATTTAAAAACTTATTATTTATTTATATTTCAGTTCTGGTAACTTATCGCTTCTATTATAGTTTGACATAAATTTCTTTTTGTTAATACATTATTATAGAAAATACGATGTTGTGCAGAATTATTTAAACTACTTATTAATCTATATTAATACCTCTGCGATTAAAATGAGTGTTGCAGGTGGGTAACAAAAAAGACAAATATTTTGGTAGTAAAACTTTCCTATTGTTTGAGACTTAACGGATATTAGCCTAAAATATACGTAACAATTTGTCTGCTATTATAGAATTTCTCTCTCTCTCTCTCTCTCTCTCTCTCTTCTTTAACAGCTTGCTCAAAAATTACTTGAAGAACGATTCCGTAATTTTAAAAATAGGAAATTAGATGTCCCTGTCATTTTTCCATGCATGTAACATGCATTATTGTTGAAAAAAAATGTTTCATTCATTCATTCATTCATTCATTCATTCATTCATTCATTCATTCATTCATTCATTCATTCATTCATTCATTCATTCATTCATTCATTCATTCATTCATTCATTCATTCATTCATTCATTCATTCATTCATTCATTCATTCATTCATTCATTCATTCATTCATTCATTCATTCATTCATTCATTCATTCATTCATTCATTCATTCATTCATTCATTCATTCATTCATTCATTCATTCATTCATTCATTCATTCATTCATTCATTCATTCATTCATTCATTCATTCATTCATTCATTCATTCAATATTTTATTTTCCTGCAGTAAAATGTGATACATGACTGGTCTTATTACGGAGTTACAAAATATTTTACAATTTTACTTACAAACGTTCAATTCATTAGTAAATAAGATTTGTGGCTGGTCGAGTGATACTGTTACTTGAGAACATCATACATACATACAGTCAAGACTTTAGCAAAGGTCCATCAGCCGACTTAAACATAACAACAAAATGCTTCACTCAGCAGCAAATTGCCTTGTCAATTTTTACTCTTTGTTTACCGTAATTTTTCTCTATCCCAGCCTCTCTCTCTCTCTCTCTCTCTCTCTGAAGAGAGAAAATTAAATTCCATTGATTACATCATAATGCTTTGCACTCATGTGCTAATGAAACTTCAACTATAAGCAAATATGTACACTGCACTATTAGACACAACGTTCTAAAGGTGATAATTAAATAATGTAAATTTGTTTTAACATTTTTTAACTGCTTAATTTATTATTATTATTTATTTACTTCATACAAAAAAAAAGCATAATATATCTGGTAACATAAATTACGTGTAATATAATTATGCTCCATTTATGTTTTACAGCATAAATGTTGCTATTACGTAATGGTAAAAATAATTAGGAAAATGTTGCTGTAATCCAAGGTTGATATAAACCTTGGCTGAAATGCTGAAATCAATAATCGTACGTGCTTATTTTCGTACATAACAATAGAGGTTACCAACGTTGCGCGTTCGTCATAAATGCACGCGGCGTGGAAAAAGACGAACGCCAATTATTTTTCTTTACTTTGTTATTGAATTACGAAACCTCACTTGGGGGGGGGGGGGGGAAGTGGAGACACAACCCTAACAAGTAAGGCTTAAAAATTTAAATTAGTGATACTATATATAGGCACAATTTTTAAGTTTTACATGTTTTTAAGCCATTCAAATGTGCTGATTTTTTTTAAATGGAAATATTTATTTTTTAATTTTTAAAATATTTTTTTATATTCCTTCAATGTAAACTATTTGTTCCTCGTTTTCATCTCTCTCTCTCTCTCTCTCTCTCTCTCTCTCTCTCTCTCGCTCTCGCTCTCGCTCTCTGATAAATTCAATCTCCATCATAGGCAAAAAAAAAAAAAAAGAAAAAAATAGTGCAATAATCATACTAGTCTTATTTCAGCAACATTTATTAATAACAGCATAATATTGGAAAATTGAATAATAATTATCCTACACAGCATAGATATTATGCTATATAGATATTAGTATATAGTAAATAATTATTTTATAATGCAAAATAATAGCGCAACATTTATGCAATATAACATAAATGCAGTATGAAGTACCATAATATATAATATATATATTATACACATGAAGTGTCAGTCAAAGTCGAATATCACTTCACTTCACTTTAATATTATATATTTATTAACTTTAATGAAAACTTCATGACAGCAAAATGACGAGAAGTAAAAACAAAACGACAACAAAGTTTTTATAACGGATCCAAATCCTCATAAGAGGTTTTATCATGTTTTGCCGTAATTTATTTGTAACTTGGTCCTCATTTCCAAGACTTACTTACTTACTTGTACACTGTTGTACGTTGTACGTTATAAAATATAGTCAACTAGCTGCCAAGTTGACACAATGAAAATTCTACTCGCCACTTGGACGAGACTTGAGTCATGAGACATACTTCACGGTTCTGTACTGGAATACTGATCAATCACATCAATACTTTACTGACGTTTTTATTTGTAACCTTATAGTACAGATCTGACGAGAAGATACTGCAGTGTGGTAACATTTGGCTTTGGTATCCAGGACATTTTTAGCAGTTCGTCCCCCCACGTATACTAGAGACGTTACTGTGTCTGTTTCTCACGTGGAGCAGTTTTGTATTGTGTGCATTTAACGTGATTGCACGGCAATTAAGGAGGTTTTTGGAAATATTTCAGAAACAAATATAATAATATATTATTATTATCCTCTTTGCAGTCCCTGACACTTTTAAACAATATTTCACTGTCGTAAATTTTAACCACGTTTTTGTGCGGCTCTCAGACTCAGAATAACAAAAATATGCCTCTTTTGTCTTTTTTTTTTTCTTTATTTCTTTCTTTTTTCTTTCTTTTTTTTTTCTTCTTTTTTTTTTCTTTTTCTTACTGTCACGGACTCTATATGATTGCAAGTCTAAAAAACGCAAAATGTTAGTGGCTTTTTTCTGAAACAATCCACATATTTTTATCTCTATTTTTTCAATTTTTTGGATCGTTTAAATATTTTTTGTCAAGTTTTGTTATGTACAACTTATTGTATATTGGGACTGAAGAGGCTATGAATAAAAAAAGGAAACGTTCAAAAATGAATAAAGAAATTAATTAGGCAACAGTTTGCCATGGTTATATAAATTATTAATGTTGCTCAAATTCAAAATGCAAACTCAAAATATATTGATTAATTTCTCACATCCAACAATCATAATAAACAAAAATATATCAGCATTATACAATTAGAAATTATTTGGATAGTCAATAGAAAAAAGGAACAATTTCACAAAATACAGCATTTTCAACACATAATTTGCTAATTTTGGAACAAAGCATAAAACATATAAAGTATGCTTATGTACAATCAATTTGTTATACCGTGTAGCATAATCTTTATATACAATATTGCATTATTAATAAACGTTGTTAAAATTGAGTTATTTATTTAGTATAATTATTACGTATTTATTTTGGTCTATGCATGTAACTCCTGCAATGAGAAATATATATATAAAAAAAAACGATATTACTTCAAAACTTCAAATTTTACTGGCAGTAATGAGACAATTTTTAACGTTTTGTTACCGTCAGTAGTCTCCGTGATTTGGTTGGTGCTCACAAGTCAGTTGCTCTCACACCTTAGCTCAAGCAAGAGAGCCTGGTGTGGTGCGGCGTAACGCAAAGCAAAGAAAATTAAGCAAGAAATAATAATGATTTTTTTTTTAATTTTCAAAACTAATCTTCAACTATAATAAAAACATAAATGGTACAGACCAAGTCATTAGACTACGACACCACTTTAATACTTTTTAATGTGATATTTCTGGCAATACAATTTATTTCACATTAAAAACATTGCCTCATGTGAACAAAACTTTAGGTAGGCGGTATAGGGCAGGCAGTATGTATGTAGGTAGGTAAGAATCTTAACAAGGAAGGAAAGAATATAAATTGTACACAGTTAGGCGACAAGGAAAAGGAATTCTTTGTGGAAATTTTAAATAATAATTATAAAAAAAATACATAAATTATAAAAATACTTTGAATTTATTCGTCACTACATATTATATTGTGTATTCTTTATATTTATGTTGATAGTAAAAATAGAAAAATTATCTTCTTTAACCATTGATAGGTATAAATAATTGTTATTTTATATTTTATTTATCATATTTATTTGTTTTTGAATGTATTTGATCAACAATGTGTATTTTTATGTATATTTTATATAATTTATTGTAAACAGTTGACAAGACCGACGCTTATTGTAACATAATATGTTATTATGAACCGCCTGGCTCAATGAAGCATATTGTTTTATTATTAAAATTATAACTAAGTTAATTCATTAAATTGCTGAGTTTATTATTATGTATTTAAAAATTCATTTGTATATTATGTGATGTGCATATAACAAAAGTAAATAAAAAGTAAATAATGACTATCATGATGAGTCATTACATTGACTATAATCTCAGTTTAAAGCTCTGTTAAATTGCGATATTAATCATGGCACAGTGTATGAACTAACACCATTGTGTTTATCAAAACCAGAGACGTACGAAGCGCGATCAAGTTCATCCAGGCGTGGAGAACTAGTATATAATTGAATTATGTAGGAATTACGATGTGATTATAATCTTTAAATAAGTGGAATCTCACGTGCCTTTTAGAAAAAAAAAATATATTTTAAGAATATAAATATTTTACTACTAAATGTATGGCTTCACATTGTAGGATCATTCTACAAATATCAAACAATTTAACAATAAAACAAACAATTACATTTTGGTGACTATTGAAGATTCACATAGATAAATTAATTATGAACTTAATCGGTGATTTATATAATTTACCTCAGACGTTGCTACTGTTCCGTAAATAATTATGCTGTACACATTTGTTAATTATTATGCCGTGTTAGGATAATTATTGTGTAAAGTATAATTATATTATTATGAATTTTTTTTGTTGCTAAAAATAGACTAGAATAATTGTTACGTGATTAAATTCTCTCCGTATGTCATGCAGAGGTTTACTTTCCTGTGCAAGTACAGATGTGCAGTTCTTTATGTTATTATATATTAACTGAGGATTAACTTTGCAAGCAATTTATATGAAGCATGTTTGGTGTTGCTTGCAGTGAGAGTGATGATGCACTTTGAGATGAGTGGTCCAAGCTGCCGTACGTCCGTCTGTCTATTACAGCAGCAGCAGCAAATTCACTCGACCATCACGAAATTTTAATATCAGGTTACATCACTTTTCAAAACTTGAATCTATAATACTTCAATTTTATGTGTTTTTAGTCTGGACCTGCAGAATCCAATTTTAAGATAATAATAATAGTGTTGATAATTGAGGTGTGCGTAGTACGTACGTATTACTGTTATGTCGATTTTGTTTTGTCTTTATTGCTCACTTACCTTAGGAACTGATTTTGTTACGTAATACCTTAGGGGCACGAATGTTTCTTCATGCAGGTGATTTTTTTTTTTTTTTTTTTTTTTTTTTTTGAAAAGTGTGACTACAATATTTTATGCGTCATGTAAATTTCTTCGTTTTAAATGCAGAAGTTAAAAAAAAATTAAAAAAAAATTGCGATGTTAAAAAGGATAGCAATTTTAATGTATTATGTTATATTATGTAGAGGTCCCACTGACCTTTTCTTGCTCCTATTTCATTGGTTACGCGTCTATCGGTATTGCCAGACAGAATTATTTCAAATAATGGAGCTTATCAGTTTAGAGCGCGGGGTGACGCGGGGAAAGCTAAGGGTCCCCTAATTTAACATTACGCTTATAGGGAAAAACACTTCTTTTTTTCCAGTTTTTTTTTGCAGTTTTTGAAAAAACTACTCCACCAATTTCGGAAAAATTTCAATAAGAAATACTAGACATACTTTTACATGTTTTTAGCAATACAAAATTTTTAAGGCTTTATTGTTAAAGCAACCTCCATCCAGTTCACAGATATTAATAATATTGTACGTACAGCATAATTATGAATGCAATTCCAAAGTAGTAACATTTGTGCTATACGACAAACAAATGCAGCACAAATTACATTGTTTATTTTGTTTATATGTAAAATAATTATAGTTTATTTTTCTATTATACAAAAATTAACTGTTTTAAAATTAGCATAATAAAAAATTAACATTCATTATGCCTAAATATGATCATTAAATAAAAATATACGATCGCAAAACCACTAATATATAAGTTTTGCAAATTACCACTCCTTATAGTAAAGTGGAGACAATGCGTGCCACCCTCTCTCTCCTATGCAAATGAACTTGGCTCAACATAACATCACGAGGCTAATTATTATGACTGTCACACACACGCACTCACGGAAGTTGATTACTAATGCACGACGTGATTGTCTTAATCCAAAACATATTTTGTCACCCTACTTCCATCTCATTAACTACTTTAACCATTGTATAGATAAGCCATGTATACTACAATATATCGAGACAAATAATCTACACAATGTACAGTGGTTATTAGATATTTGTGACAAATATCTAGTAACCACTGTACAATGTATAAGCCATACTCGATCTACTTACAATATATCTATCGATAGTATCGATACAACAAATATCTAATAACACAAAACTTGAGGTTTCGTATCTCAAATTTATATATAAGAATAAGTGTTGGATTCTGAATGTACTTCAAACTATATTAAAATCTTATTAAGATTTGAAATAAATAAACAAATTATAAAAAAAAAATTCGAGTTATAAAATTTATAGAATTCAATGTGAAATGTAAATATTTTTCTATAGCATAATATTAATTAGATTCATATAAAAGAACGCGAAGATAAATGAAACAAAAAATAGTGTTAAGTACAATGTTACTGTTAACTTCTCATACCCATATAACTAAATAGATAAATAAATAATAAATAAATTGAAATAATTACCGGTGCAATAATAATAATAATTTAATTAATTATTTCAATATAATAATAATGTTTTTATTTTATTATTTATTTATTTTTGTAAAAAAAATAAAACATTAACTGGCTTAAAATAATTAGGCGTGTAGTATTGAGTATCCCTTATTTAGGTTTATCTAACCTCAGTACAGTACTCTGTACAGTATAGTTTTTTTTTTTTTTTTTTTTTATTTTTTTTTTAAGAGGATGCCATCGTTTTACAATGCGTACTGATTACTTCATCGTTTTTTTTTTTTTTTTTTTTTTTTTTAATATTTGTTGTATGTTTTGTGTAGAATTGTCCGATATCTGAACTTTAGCTTAATTAAAATATTTGTTTTTTTACATAACAAAAGACACTCATATTTTATTAACATTTTGTATCAACATGCACGTACAATTCAAATAATAACAATTTAAAAATTGATATGATAGGAAAGCCAGTGAATAGGTTTAATTAACAAGAAAATGATGACAAAAACCATGAGCACGATTGAGAAGGTTTGATAGCAGAACTTGTCACGTGGTGAACATCTCGAGTTGAACCTCGGAGTCATTTGTTTTTCTTCGTCTACCTCACAAGCAGCCAAATCTGCTTTTGTTTCCATTCTTGTGCACTTCATTTCTTTAATTAGAAATGTGGAACAACACCAATTAATTAACATTCAAATAACTTGAGAGTTCTTAATTTAATACAATGGAAATGACAGTGCGATTTGTTTTTTCAATTGAAAATTTTAGCTCTAAAATAATAAAGAATTTTTAAACAAAAAAGTAACCTTGATTTTGTTCGTTATAATAAATCAAGATTAAAAATTATTTATTATTTTTGTCACACAAAATTTAATAACACACTTTTGCTTTAAACGTGGTCAGAACAAAAATCACGCCTAGCATCTAATATTGAGAATGTTGAATAATTGATATAAAAATAAACTTACTTAATCTACCCAGCTTAGAGAACAACTAAAACCAGGAAGAAAACAGTTACTGATAAATCAAGAGTGACGAAAATCACCCACTTGAAGATTTGTTTTTGTTTTTTGCGAGCTGATTCCGATCTCATCCAGTCAGTGCGTAAGTGATATTTATGTGGAGCACGTGGAGCTGCTACGTGACGAGGCTTTTGTTCTTCCAGCTCGATTGCAGATGTCACTTTCTGATTAACCATGCCTTCAGACACAACTTAATTTAATTTGAGACACAATTAAGTTTAAAGTTTTCACACACACAACAATTTTTACTTCTATGCGTTCTTCTCGTCTCTGAATGTTTTAACAGTTTTTGCAGCAAATTCAAATCCAACAATTGAAATATCTTTGTTTACCTTTTTGTTTATTTAAATATTATATTATTATATTTTTTTAACGACACTTCTCTGATATTTTTATATAATCCTATATCTTTGATTTTGTTCTTTCATACTAATAAACTAATTTTAAAAAATACAACAAAAGTTAGTGGCTAAATATATTTAATGTTATGAAAATTTATTATTAAAAATGCATTTTTTAACGAAACTTAAAAGTATAGATTATAAAGTAATTTTATTATATATAAAAAACATGCTCTAAATTTTTCGAAAACTTAAAAAAGGAGCTATAGCTAATTAATCGTATTTTTCATTGGGTTTACAGGAGTACGCTAGCCAATCAGAGGGCAGAAAAATTCTAAACGAGGACTGTATGTAGTGTCTCTAGGCATAATATAGTTCGTTTGTTTTTAAACCCAATAAATTTGTTTATTAATTTGTTACGCTAACACCCTTTAAATGAAGATTATGAATAAGAAAAATAAATGTAAATTTTTAGTCTCTATATAGTTTTTTCAAATAAATTCATTTAAAAATTTACGGTTTACAATACGCAATAATATTAATAAATAATTAATTCACTAACTAGTAACTGTTAATAATTAAATAAATATATTATAATTAAGCACATAAATCTTACTTGAAGCTACAGAGCTAGATGTATAACTGCAGTTTTAAATATTATGAAAACTGAACTACGGACTACGTACGGTAAAATAAATATCAGTGCTGGAATGACAACAAGCCAATGTGACCACGTGACATTGGAAGTCGAGAGAGAGAGAGAGAGAGAGAGAGAGAGAGAGAGAGAGAGAGAGAGAGAGAGAGAGAGAGAGAGATCATATAATAAATCTTGAGATGGTCACGTGGTCATGGTGACACTTATTTCCTTACACGTGAGGATGTGAAAGCAAATTTTATTGATCCAGTCACTCTCACTCTCGATCACTTAACATGGTTATGACAACTTATACTATTATGTCATAGTTATAAGATCTAGAGCATCTTTATACTTA
Organism: Ecdyonurus torrentis; assembly: GCA_949318235.1. Lineage (NCBI taxonomy): Eukaryota > Metazoa > Arthropoda > Insecta > Ephemeroptera > Heptageniidae > Ecdyonurus > Ecdyonurus torrentis. The sequence goes on from OX439130.1 coordinate 53,059,726, forward strand.
CGTGAAAATAAAAGTACTTACATTCAGAAACTATTAAGTACAGTGACGATGTGATATTTACGTAGGTACGTTAGCAAGTCTACGTTATAGATAACAAAACAAGGGGGTAAAACTTAAGTAAATTTTGAACAAGCTAAAGTTCAAGTACTAAATACGCCAAAAAGTTCAGTGTTATTTAATTGCCTGTATTGGCAAACAAATATTTAGACGCTATATTATGTTTATAAAAGTTGTCCCAAGAAACATCCGAACGTTAAACTAATTGCACGGGACACATAACATTGAGAAATTATTCAGTTACAATATTAGATGTAACTTTTCAGTACACAAACCATAGTAACTTTGTTGACAAAAGTTTGAACAGTAACTTATTTTGTTTTAGTATAAACGTTATTTCTTCAGTGGTAAATAGTTAACTCTGCAGATTTTAAAAGAACTTTGTATATTATATAATAATATATATGTATCTAACAAATTTATTATAATAAAACGCTTAGTAACTCTTTATATAGTTACTTTTATCCGTGCCGTGTTAAGTGTAGAAACTGTGATAATAAATTTTACTTTATTTTGCTTTTTGACAACACTACTGTATATTATTTTGTACATGCAGAAATACGTTCATTAAAATCTCCACATGGACGCATATTTCTATATGATACAAAGATAATAATTAAATAGTTAATAGTTATACTTTATTTTCAGCAGTATGACTTAATTAAAAATTACAATTAAGGAATTGTCTCTGTATAGTTTTTATATGCATTCTATGAAGTCAGAAAGTTCAAATAATCTTCGAAAAATTTAATTTACCAGTCAGATTAAAACTTGGTTTGAATTATATAAGTCGTTATTTCAGATTAATTCAAAATTTCTAAGTTAGCACGAGAATTGAAGAATAGTTGCGATTGTTTTGTAAATATATAGCTCACGTTGCGACAATTTAAAATTGAACCTTACCCCCGTAAGCTGCAACGCTATAACTATATAACTAGTTAAACCATAGTTAAGTTGTTATTTTGATTGTTGCAACAATTAAAAAAAAAATAACTAAAGGTTTAACTAGAGGTTGCAGCTTACAGCCCTTAGATTTACTGTATACTCAAATTTCAATTTCTAAAATTATCATTATTATTTTGCTATACAGTTTATAAATGATACTTTACAGCGATGAAATTGTCAAATAAAGAAGAATTTTTGAATACTTGTTAGAATGAAAAATACATTTCAATCTGAGGCGGTGCAGAAAAAAAAAAATAAATAAAGAGACCTTTATTCTTTATAGTGTAATATAGCATTTTAACTTATGAAAAAGAAAATTATATTGCTACCGGAGAAATTATAAACAGCTAGGATACTATAATGCCCAATTTTACGTGCTGCATGTAAGCCTTACAGAAAAAAGAAGAAGACGATTGAACTATATGTTTTAATATTGTCTCAACTAAGCTGCACAGCAAAGATTCTAATCACCATGCCATGCCATAAATAAATAAATTAAGCTCTCGTGCAAGCAAGTCAGAATATTTGACAACACAAATAGACGTACGTTCAACATCAAAATCTGATGTACAGTACCCGAAATAAAATGAATAACTTACACATTTAGTGCTGCAATTCAGTCTATAGTTGTGTAAGTTTTTAATTTACGTGCGGTACTATGTAGATATAGAGCATAATTTTGGAAGTTTCTTTCATATTCATACAATAAACTTTTTAACTTCGGTACTCCTAGACGACTTACATTACAAAATAATTCATTATCACAAACACAGAGATCATGTCGATAATTTGATTTACAATTAATCAATATATCATATTGATATATATCAATATATATATTTTCATGGCAAGTCGTCAATTGCAATTTTTATTTCAACATTTATGGTTTGAAGTATACATATTATAATATTTATATGATTGTGGTTTAATTCTCCGCAGTATAAAAACCGCAAGTCTTGTTATGGCTCGTGGTATCACTTTTCTCATCACCTCAGTTCAATGTTTTGCTCAGATTTGAATAATAATAATGTTAAGATGTTGCTAAAGATTTGAGTTAATTAACTGTAGTATTATGTTCGACTTATGAAGCGTGTTAGTCTATACACATGCAGTATGTATGTGTGTGTATTGTGATGTTGTACGGAAATTGTAACAAATCAAGGACAATCAAAGAAACAGTGTGGATTACTATTTATACACATTAGTTGTGATTTTACACGGATACTGCAAGAAATCATTGATAATAAAATTACCGCAAACATGAACACAGGATTCATTGATAAAAATCATCTTAGTTCTTGAATTAGTTCAAACCAAAGTACAGAATTATAATGAATTAGCACTTAATAAAGTTAATTTCCATGTGGCAAAAAAAAAAAAAAAAATAATAATAATAATAATAATAATTAAAAAATAAATGAAATAAAAAAAATTTGATATAATAATTAATAATAAAATAACGTTAAGTAGAAAATAAAGTTTGAACAAAAGCTTTTTTTTTATATATATATAAATATTATTTTAAATAGACTGAAAAATATTTTAGCTCAATTACGCTATGCTGTACAGCGAAGCAACTTTTCGCCACTAAACAAGGAAAGCTCAAGTGCAAAATTGTTTTGTTCTCCACTAATTCACGAAACGTCCCACAACAGAAGTGAAATGACAATTTTGAGCATTATAATTTACGTGTTATTATTATTTTTTAATGTATATGACAAATAATAATAAAAAAAAGTTCCGACTTTTATAACTTCTTGACCTATACCACTTGGATCAAAACCTTAAATTAGCAAAAATCTTTATGAATTATATATCACGGGTAAAAAAGCGCAACACAGCTAGATAGCAAAAGAGCGTGTATGTATATTTTTGTACTTACATTTGATATTTCCTTTAGTTTTGCTGATATGAGATTGAGTGAGTACAAGTCAGTGGCGCACGTACGCTAGCTGATGGAGCAGAAGAAGATAAATCGCGAGTATCAAGCGATCGAGTCCCACAGAACTAGTGACCGGTGAGAGAATGCAATGCAACTCGCGACGTCGTTCATCTATAGAACCTGCTGCCGGCACCGCCCCACTCCGCGATTACGTCTTCGCTATATTATATTGAAGAGTATACCTACCTGCCTGCTTGCCTACCTGCCTCCTGGCTGGCTAGCTATAGCGAGGGACCCGTTACTGGGTCACTTGAACTCGCGCAAGGTTCGATCCCCACTTGGCAAACACCTCAGTGACCTGATCAACCGACCATACGCGTGCATCTCATTACAACACCAAAATATCCTTCAATCAACATACTTCAAATATGTTTGTCTTCACGTACGACGAGCTCATTTTCAGCACTACATATTCATATGCTGAGTATAATTTATGCTCTACATCATAATAGCTACCAAAATTAGTATTTTACTAAACTAATATTTTATTTAGTTTACCATCATGATATAATATGCCAGCATAAATTTAGTTACAAAAAAAAAAAAAAAAAAAAAAAACTCCCGAGTTAAATTTTGTCTTATATGACTTTCTTTCTTTCTTTCTTTCTTTCTTTCTTTCTTTCTTTCTTTCTTTCTTTCTTTCTTTCTTTCTTTCTTTCTTTCTTTCTTTCTTTCTTTCTTTCTTTCTTTCTTTCTTTCTTTCTTTCTTTCTTTCTTTCTTTCTTTCTTTCTTTCTTTCTTTCTTTCTTTCTTTCTTTCTTTCTTTCTTTCTTTCTTTCTTTCTTTCTTTCTTTCTTTCTTTCTTTCTTTCTTTCTTTCTTTCTTTCTTTCTTTCTTTCTTTCTTTCTTTCTTTCTTTCTTTCTTTCTTTCTTTCTTTCTTTCTTTCTTTCTTTCTTTCTTTCTTTCTTTCTTTCTTTCTTTCTTTCTTTCTTTCTTTCTTTCTTTCTTTCTTTCTTTCTTTCTTTCTTTCTTTCTTTCTTTCTTTCTTTCTTTCTTTCTTTCTTTCTTTCTTTCTTTCTTTCTTTCTTTCTTTCTTTCTTTCTTTCTTTCTTTCTTTCTTTCTTTCTTTCTTTCTTTCTTTCTTTCTTTCTTTCTTTCTTTCTTTCTTTCTTTCTTTCTTTCTTTCTTTCTTTCTTTCTTTCTTTCTTTCTTTCTCTCTTTCTTTTTCTCTTTCTCTCTTTCTCTCTCTCTCTTTCTCTCTCTCTTTCTCTCTCTCTCTCTCTCTCTCTCTCTCTCTCTCTCTCTCTCTCTCTCTCTCTCTCTCTCTCTTATTTTCACACGCAGACACCAAAGATAAATAATAATAATAATAATCTAGCCCGATTTTAGCCACATTGATTCAAAATAACATAATTTGGCCAATACTGATTAATAATTAAATAATTATGTTGCATACCAGCTAGTACGTATTGGACAACATAATTACAATTTCAAATAACAATATTTATTAAATTGATACAAGTAGCATTATATACTCAGTTTATTTCAACCGTCTATATATTTTAATAGTTAATACTTTTTTTTTTCCAACTCCGAGTCCCTTGGCCTTATTCATTATATGAATGAATTTCTATTTCTATATAATATATACTTGGATCTATATATGGCTACAGGAAGCGAGCCCGAGCTATAATGAAAGTGATACAGGAATAACAAAATGAAAAGCAATTAAGTTATCATTTATTTATTGATTGGAGATTTTTTATATGACATAAAATATGTTAATTATTATTTGAAATCAAAGTTTGAAATTTTACGTGAAAGTTATAATTTATCATAACATGACGATATATTAATTAATTAATTTTTATGTTTTTTTCTGAAATATATAAATTAAATGAAGTGAGAGAAAATAAAGAATGCGATGTCAAGTTTTTCAAAACATGAAATTAATATATTTAAATTCTTTCACTAACATAACGTAAAATACAGCATGTAAAATACCAATAAAGGAGCAGAGATTTGTCGATGCTTTATAAAGGTGGAAATAACTTTACTAGCGTTTTCTAAACTTTTAACCATACTCGCAATGTTTAATGGACATTAAAGTGAACGTCCAGACCTAACAACATGCGCCCTTTTCATTCATTAAACACTAACGGGACACACAAAAGTATGTTCAATTTTTACTATTAACCACGCAAGAGATCGCGAAAAAGTTCGGATCGGGTTCGGACCACGCAAAGATCGGGTAGTCAAAATACACAAATTTTAAACATTTCTGACGTCAGGATTGTTCACATTCAAAATAAAAAGTTGTGCAGGTTGCATAAGCTGAAAATTTGATTATTCGTTTAGGGCGTCAAAATTAGGTTCTTGGACAAAATAATTGTATATATTATATATATATATAATATATAATAAATAATATGTATATTAAATAAATATATTTAATAACTTAAAAAAGTATGTTGTATGGTCTGGACGCTTCCTTTAAGAGATGTAATAATTTGTGTACTTGACGATTAAAGACATAGGCATGCTATACAGTATAACAAAAAATAAACTTTATGTAAGCCAGGGATAGAAAAATACTTTTATATCATTAAATGTGCTTCTTATAGTGTAATTTATTAAGTATTAAAAAAAAGGATGATTATACAATTATAGTTAAAGTACAATTTACATAAATATGAAAAAAAAAAAATACATAGCTTATATAAGTATAATTTTTAACTATATACTTCAATTATACTTATTATCATATTTAAGTATACTTTTGTATATAAGTATAATTAATTACATAAACAATTATACTACAAGTATTAAGTATAATATTTTTTGACTAGTGATATATGACCTTCACTGAGATGTACCAAGAGGAGAGGTCAATGAAAGAGTAAAACTCATAAGGCTGCGGTTGAGTTTGCAATCAATATATATATATATTTTTTATATGTGTGCACAGTAAAAAAATGTTTTAAATACTCTACGTATACCAAGATATTATATACAATATAGCGACACCAACTGCTGGTCCCATGTTAATTTGGTCGAGCGTGTCCTTATCTTGAATGTATAGTATCTTGCGTATACCACATACAATTGGCACATGTGCTTTCTGTTAGTTCACAAAACCTTTTGACAGGATAACTTCTTAAAGACGCACCCCGGGCAGAGAGCTGGCACGACAAACTATCGCTGTTATCACGGCACTGTCCTGTCTGTCGCCATCACTTCCAAGACTTTTTCCCCCATGGTCTTGCAGTTCTTCCCACAGTTCTTAAACAGTCACGTTCTTCGCCGCTTCTGACATCCAAGGCTTCTTATAGGAGCATCGTCAATGACCCCACATTTGCAAATTGTATTAGCAAGAGTTATTACTACACTTCACCTATATATTGTTATTAAACTCGATCTCGTCTTTTATTTAGTATAAGATCGACCGTAAAATTTGGAAAAAAAAAAATAATAATTTGAGTTTATTAATTTTGTTGATATCAGGAACTAAGAACACACAAATTAGGGAATCATGTTAGAAATTAAAATTCAAAACGCAAACTTCTAACAGTTTACTAGTATATTTATGATAAACAAAAAATGTCCCAAGATAAATATAATTGAGGTTGTTATATAGATAATTGTTAGTCTTGTTGTAGCTGCATGTTAGGAATTTGTCAGCACTTTGCCAGCTTTTGATTAACTAAATATTCAACATAATTGAGTTTTCACACCAGCTAGGTCGCTCGGAATGTGACCTTCAATCACCTTACGTCAAGTCACATACGCATCAGTGTCACACGTACGTTATCGGAATATTTAATCATTTGAAATCACTCGTCTTCTTCTTTTTTTTTTACAAAGAAAACCGGAAGACAATGAATCCATTTCAAAGAAATTGTTACAATATGTAAATTAATTTTGTCTTAATTCTTTCAATAACATATAATATATATACTGTACATTATTATTATGCTAATTATATATGTATGTATGTATATCAGTGCTTTCCTTGTAAATATAATATAATAACAAAGTATCCATTATGGTATGGCGATGTGTATAACACATAATCTCTATCGCTTTTTACGTCAAAATTAGGAGAATAATTTCATGTAGTACTATAAACACAAAAATTGAATTTAATTGAAAAAAAAAAAAAAAAAAAAAAAAAAAAAAAAAAAACTGAGGTAATTAAGAAGTGCGATGGTATGACGAAAACTTGTAAAAGACGATTATTTGTTTTTTTCTTGTTGATTATTTTGTTTAGTGAATGCTGTTCAATAAAAAAAGAGCTTAAAACAATATCACACTGTAAAACAAGTGATTTAAATAAAATAAATAAATAATAACAAATGTAAAAGTTTTGGGTGGTTACTATACAAAATTTAGAATAATGAATTCTTGAAAATTTAGTCACAAAAATACCCTGAAATTAATTTCAATATTTTTGTCACCTTTGTCTAATGGTCATTGACCTTCTTTAAATTTTATCATAATTCATAATAATCTCGAGTCAGAAGACGAACGAAACAGTTTAAAACAAATTATTAAGGAAACATCTACGCCCCCCCCCCCCCCCCCCCCCCGCTCCTTCTTTTTGTGTGTATCTGCGGATGTCAGAAACACTTAAAGGCGTAGAACATCTTGAACAAAAAACATGTCTAACATACCTTTGATTGATTTGAATGGAGTAATTTATTTTCCATTCACAAAATGGTAGCTGCGGGTTTATGGCGTCACGACTCACTAGTCCATGCGTGAATGTAAAATAAATTAGAAATCAATGACTCCATCCAAATCAATGTTGATATTTAGGTATGTTAGGATATTAATATGTTTTTTGTTCAAAGTGTTCTACACCTTTAAAGAATTTGAAGTCTAATAAAAATCTGCAAGTCTGTAAGGCACACAACATACACACTCCAGTTTTAATCAAAGTTTAGAGCTGAAAGCTATCCAATGTGCTAGAACTATCTTTGCTATGGTAAGGCCCTTGCTGGGTTCTCCTATTCTTTTCTTACAAAATTGTCAAGCCTATCCTCACTGGTTCATTTTCCTTAATATCTCGTATGAAATATAAGAATTTAGCGTTCAAACCAGTGACATTAAATGCACTCCGAGTATTATTTGATAAATAAAACAAGCTGGTTACAAAAGTACACTTTAATGAGAGTAATTGACACGTACATTGCAAAGTAATTGACACGTACATTGCAAAGTAATTGACACGTACATTGCAAAGTAATTGACACGTACATTGCAAAGTAATTGACACGTACATTGCAAAGTAATTGACACGTACATTGCAAAGTAATTGACACGTACATTGCAAAGTTAATTACAAATATTGAAAATAGTTCTTTGTTAGAATGTTATGTTGTACATAATTGGAAACACTAAAATAAATGCTACGCAAGTTTTAATATTAAATGCAAAAATTAGATTAAAATATCTTATTTACACTAAATCTCTTATTAATTAACTTTTTTATTTTTAATTTTGTTTTTACAAAACAAATAGTTTCAGTTCAATATTGGGTATGCCAGATTATTTGGCTACATATGTTCACAAAGCTTTCACAGTACAACATTTACAAATATTTTGACACAAACTTTGAGACTTGGGTGGTTTACGTCTCAACACAAGTACAAGCTGTGGATTACACCAAAAATATCAAAATAAAGAGAAATAATTTCATAATTGCAAAGTACACGTGTTTTTTTTTTTTTTTTTTTTTTTTTTTTTTCCCATTAATTTTTATTTATAACTCCACTTAAAGAAAAAAAAAGAAGAAAAAAAAGCAGGTCATTTGCAATTTGTTTGCTGTAGATTTGAGGTTGAGATGTCAAGATCACTTACTGTGCTACAAGATTGTTACTCCAACTTGCTCCAATGTAGAAGAATAGCCATGGATAGACATACAAGACAAGAAGCTCTTGTTGGAGAGAGAAGGTTGCTTTAATGATATATATATATATATAATTTAACTGCTTAACAAAATAATGTGAGTGAAAGTAGCATAGCTCCCATGGTGGCCAAATTGCAAGTAGTGGAACACCATGGTAGTGCTAAACCTGTTTACATTTGGATTGCTATTATGTACAGCTCTAGTCAAAAGTACCCAAACGGGGCAGCGGCAGCCGCTGTGTTTTCTCATAAAAATAACATAGTGTTGTTGCGGGTTGCCTATGCACATCGTTCAGGAACTTTTGGCCAGAGCTGTCCTACATCATTAAGGGACAGTGTTTGGTATGGGACAATAATACAGAAGCAAGAACTAGAGTTCAACCCATCAGTTAGATGTGACGTGACAGTTCAAATGTGAGCTAGGTCTAAAACATTGGCTCAAGTTTCAATGTTGTAACGTAGAAATGTTGATTATGGTATGTACAGGTTGGGCAAGGCTTATTTCTTGTGTTGTTTCTGCACGTGTCTGGCCACAGTGGACATGCCGTCCACAAACTTGGTGCGGAACAGCACGTTGGCGTTGTTGAACATGCCTTCCTTGAGGGACACAATGATGAACTGCAACACAAAACAACACAAAACATCAAGCAACAGAAACAGTTACGCTGGTTAGACGTGAAACTTTATTTTCACAATCAGACAATTTATATCACGCAAAACAAATAATTGAATCTTCTAACATTTAACTAATTTAGAAAAGATGTTACTTCAAACTGTTCGTCACATTTTTACTAGATTTGCAATGCTTGGTTTTCACCTCAAGGCTCGCATGATTAAAGAGCACCACAAGTGAAATATATTGCAAAATGTAAAACTTTCTGCACACAAATCTGCCTTTAGTAATTAACTTTCACACAGCTGTAAGCTACAGCTGATGCATGGGAATGACGTGCTTGACTATCAAACAAAAATGACAGACCAATGAGAATCACGGTATTTGTGCCACGTGACCAATGAAATTGGTGTACAAATATAAGGAGCTACATTAATTGGTTACACTGGCTTGTTCTACTGGAGAGAGAGACAGGTGAGGTAATTACCTGCGACTGCTTGAAGTGAGACTGAATGATGTTGCCAATGTTCTCTGTGTGAGAGGGGTCCAGCGCAGCATCCACCTCATCCAGGATGTAGATTGGAGCTGGCTTGAAGAGCAGCATGGCCAGGATGAGGGACAGAGCCACGAGTGACCTCTGACCTCCACTCAGTTCTCCCAGACTGTCCTTCCACTTGCCGTTGAAACCAACCTTGACCTGCACATTGTAAGATCCAACAATCAAAACATTAGGTTGAATAATTTCAGGGTAAATTTTGTTTGTGGAACAAGTGATTTCATGTGTCACTTGAGTTTTCACAAATCTAGTCTACTGAGAGGCTGCTTGGTTGTCTGATGGTTAGTAAGGTTGTGTCTATTATAATCCTGGGTCCAAAATAATGTAGGTAAATTGAGAATTATTCTCTAAACCAGATTGTGGATCAATGCATATTGGTATTGCAAGCAGATTAATCAATACTGAAAAGTTGCACAAAAGAACAAAGATGTTTGATAAAGTTATTATCTGTGATGCCACTCCACGTACCTCCAGACCCTCCAGCACGTTGTTGGAGCCACTAGAGCAGACCAGCTTAGCGTCAGCTCCCTTGAGCAGTGTGGAGAAGATAGAGCCAAAGTCCTTGTTGATTTGCTGCCAGGCTTGCTGCAATACGTCAACCATCTTCTTGTCAAGTTCCTGGATAACCATCTTCAACTGAAGACGATCCTTCTCAACCAACGTCTTCTTCTTCATCAGATCTCGCAGCTGAAACACACATGGTCAGTTATACATGGTCAGGGGGACTCATATATAATTATGTTTTTTTTATCAAAGCTGACATTTGCAAGATGGGGAAAAAAAATTGGGGCCCAACTTTAGAATTTGAGAGATAAAGCCATGCAGCTACAATGCTTAAAGTGATACTTAACCCTAAAAATAAGTAATTTTTGTTCTTCTCTACATTAATTTAATAGAAATCAGTTGTTTATTTGACTTTCTAGCCCGCGGGATAAGTGAGCCCTGCGAGGGTAAAGAGGAAAACTCTTGACATAGTAGATTTACTTTACTGTGAGTAAAAAAATCTGTGCACCTTTTCAGGTTAGCATACCAGGTAGAGCAAGGGGTACAATTGTTTTTTTACTTTCATAGTAGAGGGGGTATCTATATCGTTGCCCTTGTGGGGCTCGCTTATCCCGCGGACTAGAAAAGTCAAATAAATGACTGATTACTTTTGAATTGTTTTAGAAAAGAACAAAAAAAATACTGGTACTTATTTTAGGATCAATGATAAAGAAAAGTAATTTTCTCTTTTGATTGATAATGTCATTATCACATGACGAAAGCTCTCAAGTTATAAAGAAACTTTTATAACATTATACTGTGCCATGCAAGACCTCGACCTCTCCATAGAACTTCTACTGTGGTAAGGCCCTTGCTGGTTTTTCTATCCTTTTCTTTATCATTGATCCTAACCGCGATGGTTTTTTCCTTAAATTGGTACTTATTTTAGGATTAAGTATCACTTTAACTTGAGATTATGGTTAGCCTGTGTGTGGCAGGTATAACACATGTCAACATGTGGCTCAGGGTTCAAACTATTTTAACCACACTGGGAGAGGGGAAAAAATGTATTTAGAGAGCAGTATGCTACACTAGTTGCAGCATAACTGAACCTCTGAACCTCTGGGTGACTTCCAGTTTAGAGGTAAAAGCAGATATGCTTATGGTGCAACCACTATAGTGATAATCTAATCAAAAGTTGAAGCTGACCTGTTCCTCTGCCTTGGTCAAGATATGCATGGCCTGAGTGTTGGTTCTCTTCTCCAGGTTCTTGATCCTCGCCTGAATGGCCCCCACTCTCTCCTTCACTTGCTCTGGTGCCGTGGTCTTGAAGTCGTAGATGCCAGGTTTGTTGAACAGATGTTTCTCCGTGGCGATCCAGTCGTACTGCTCCAGCATGTGCTTGACTGACGAGGCCGCAGACTTGCTCTCGTCACGCAGTTTCTCTTGCTGAGTCTTTAACTTCTTCAACGTGAGGTCGTGTTCACCAGCCTCGGTGCTCAGTTGCTCGATACGGTTCTTCTTTGACTGAAGTTCTTTGTTTTGCTTGTTCAGAATATCCTTCTGCTTTTGTACTTTGACCTTTAACTCCTTCACCTTGGCCTGAAACACAATGTATAGCCATGTAACCAGAGAGATGTACCAATTAAGTTACCAAGTGATGTAACTACTTGGTTCATGTTCAATGCAAATCAAAGAAAAGTAATAGATATAATTAAAGCAAGCTATATTATGTGAAAATCTGTAATTATATAGATACAAAAAGGGGGACACAAAATTGCAAGTACACAAGGCTGCTAATGAGAGCTAACGCAGCCACTTGTGCTTGCAATTTTGCGTCCCCTTTTGTGTATCTATTTAATTACAGATTTTCACGTACAGTAATATAGCTTTCAATATAGCGTGCATTAATTATATCTATTACTTTTTTTTTTTTTTTTTTTTTTTTTTTCATTTTAAACTGTAATTTTTTTTCTTATATTATAGGTACAGTATATTATATAACATTTGAAACATATTTCAAGTATCTACATCATCAGATGCTGGCAAGATTCTCCATCTTAACCCCATTTTACTGGAGTCAAGTGAGCACATGGTTTTCACCATATTCCCCTGACTGACTGACTGACCGGTGCTCATTCACATCCGTAATACTTTTTGAACTTTAATTTACGGTGATGAAATGTGTTTTAGAGAATTGAAAATTTAAAAGCCTCAATTTAAAAAAAAGTGACCACCATAAGTTGCCACCTGTAGTTAAAACTTAGGTGAGTTGCTACAATAACACAACAAACTTAACTAACTAAGGTTTAAATATAGTGAGGGATTAAGAGCTGCAACTTACGAAGGTAGGTCAAAATTAAAAATGTTCCTTGCTTGTGGAAACAGTGGCTCATAGTATTGGGAAACAAAAACCCAAAGAAAGTGTAAAAAGCAAGATTTATTTTACTTCTACTTTTCCTCTAAATTTCTATCAGTTAAGAAGTAATAACTGTTGAAAGTGATCCTGATGGTTAGGCAATTTCACTAAAAATTAATTGTGAGCGTCCATTGCATTTTAGAGAAAAAAATAAACATAGTATACAAATAATTTTTGTATATTTTTTGATCAAACATAACATTTTTTCAAATTTCTTTGGGCCATAAAACTTTTGAAAACGTTGAAATAAAGTTTTTGCAAACTCCAATTTTATTCCAACGATTCCAAAAGTTTTATGGTCTGAAGAAAGCTGGAAAAATGTTGTTTGTTCAAAAAATAAACAATAATTATTTGTGATATGTTTTCCCCCCCTCAAAAATGTACTAGAATCCCACGCTTAGTGACATTGCATAACCATGCCCCCACTTGACAGTACAGTACAGTAGGTACTTACAGAGATCTGCTGCAGCTCCTCCTTGACTGAGTCCACCTCGTTCTCCATCTGCTTGATTGTCTCCACAGAGGTCTCCACGTCCGCACGAGCTTTATCAATCGTGTCCTTCAGCTCGGAGATCTCAAGTTCCAGGGTCTTGAATTTCTAAAACATCAAACACAATTTTTAGTATGCATAAAAATAAACTTGAGAGATTTTATGTGTGAATGTTGGATTGTTCTTCCTTTATTGATTATATCGTCCAATGTCCACCACATGTCTAATATCTGACCTATTAGACAAAATTCAAATTTCTCTCTCTAGAGGGAACACTAGCAATATGGTTGGTGGCTACTTGAAATATCACTTCTATTCTAATCAAACTGGCACGAGGTTCAACTAGATTGTGTGAACCTTGCAATAAGAGGACCAAGAGATGAGGCTTACCTGCTCGCACTGCTCCCACTTCTCCCTTCTGCTGTCCAGATCTGCCTGAAGTTGCTTCATCTCTTTCTCAGCATTCTTGATTTCTTTGTCAGCCAGTGCTTTGCTTGACTTCACCTTGCTCTCCAGCTCCTTGTGTTTCTGTGTTGCCTTCTTCTCCACGTCTTTCAGTTCAGCAAGACGTGCAGTGCTCGTACCTGAAACATCACGGCGTAATTAGAGACTCATTGCCAGGCCAGGACTATATTTATAGACTCAATGACTTTAGTTAGGTCTGCAGAACCACATAGATAGAAGTGTCCACTTCAAGCGTTGGTTTGGAACGCTAAGCACCCCCCCCCCCCCCTAAAAAAAAAAAAAAAAAAAAACACGCTGCTGGCGTGAAAGTAAAAATAAGTGTCTGATACAGAACCCAGTACTGTTTCAAGGACTAATTTTTGTCAAATAGTAAATGCGAACCTCCTATGCACCACTTTGACCCTGGTGAAAATAATACCAAGAAAATATCCAACTGCTCCAATATAATATATAAAAAAATTATTTCCATGAATTGTAATGCTTAAAACAGCATGTCACAATATACTAGACATATAAACTCACTGATCTCAGTCTCCAGATCCTTGATTTCCATCTCCAGCCTGCCATGTGCACTCTGCTCAATACGATCTCTCAGCAGCTTGACCTGATGGTTCTTGGTGTCCAGGTCAGCTCTCAGGGTACGATCCTTCTCTAACGCAGCCTCCAGTTTGTGCAGCTCTGCTCGCAGCTGGTTTATCTCCACCTTGTTGTTGTCCAGCTGGCTCTGCTGAGCTCTCAGATTGTCCAGCACAGACAAGATGGGCACGCTCTTCTGTGCAGCACCTGAGCAAGGCCAACACACATGTCAAGTCACGCCAAGCAACGTTGGCATGGCAACAAAATAAAGTGGCACACAAATTAAACAAGATGGCCACGCTCTTCTGTGCAGCACCTGAGCAAGGCCAACACACATGTCAAGTCACACACCAAGCAACGTTGGCATGGCAACAAAATAAAGTGACACAACAATCAACATTTTTACACAGAAGTTCCTTTTGTGACTTTCTCATTGGTTTAGATATTGCCATTGATAAAAATATCATCAAGGCTACTGTATCAGCAATTTTATAAAATATAATAATTAAGAAATTAGAGAGAGAGAGAGAGAGAGAGAGAGAGAGAGAGAGAGAGAGAGAGAGAGGGAGAGAGAGAGAGAGAGGGAGAGAGAGAGAGAGAGAACCACAATCTATGTACTGTAATATGCTAGTTTTATGTATTTATAAAAATATTCCTCCAAATGTTTTCTACATGTTATGTCCAGTATAATAAAAAACAACAACATAGGTTCTACTTCTTTAAGTGTTAAATCTGAAGGCTGAAACATTGAAACTGCAGCAATTTAACAATAACTCATGTTTTAAAGTAAAAAAAAAAAAAAAAAAAAAAAAAAAAGCAGTTTTAAAATGTTACACCCCTAAAGTCTCATGTTAATCTGATGACTGAAGTTACAGTAGTTGTTAGCCCCGACTCCCATATTACATGATAGAACTACAGAGGGTCAAAGACATCACTCACCTCCCGACATGGTACCGCTAGGCTCCACGACATCTCCGTCCATGGTGACACAGCGTGCCCTCACGCCATCCTTGTACGCCAACACCTTGGCAATCTTGAGGTCTCTGCACACCAGGGTGTTACCAAACACCATGTCCATGGCAGGCTTCAGTTCAGGAGAGAACTGGATCAGCTGGTTGGCTGGCCACACGTTGTCCTCTCCTGCAAACGCCTGAGCATTCCTCACCACGTTGCTAGAGAGCACGTGAGGCACCACCTTGTTGAGAGGCATGAACGTGACACGGCTAGTGATGCACTTGTTCTTCAGTAACTTCTTAGCCACGTTCTCGTCCTGGCAGATCACGTTGTACAGCTGACATTCAAACATTTTGGCATCAGTTCAGCAGCAAGCACAAAGTTTGTTGTACTGAAGTCACTTTTGACTTCACAAAATAGTAAATAGTAGCACATAAGTACTTTCTTTTGAACATTTATATAAATACAGGGTTTGAAAAAAAAAAAAAAAAAATTGCAGATAATGCTACTAAAACAATAGGATAGAAATAGAATGAGAGAAATTAGAGCACCGTGTATTGAAAGTGAATGCAAAACAAAATTCTCTAATTTTGATAGTTAATGGGAGAGATATTCAAATTAATTGACTAGACATTGCTAGGACGTTTTTTTTTTTTACAAAAATAATGTAAAAGGATGGTTGGTTATTCTGTGTAAAAGTTACCAAATATCCACATGACCCAACTCATGATCTGGCTGGACACGTTTCGTCCATATCTGCTCTGAATATTGTGAATATTGGCTAACTTTTGCACCAACCCATCCTTTTAATTTATTTTCATAAAAAACATCCCAGCAATGTGTAGTGAATTAATTTGAATATCTCTCTCATTAACTATCAAAATTAGAGAATTTCGATTTGCATTAATTTTTAATACACGATGCTCTAATTTCTCTTGTTCCATTTCTATCAGTATCATTAACCGCTAAAGTTTTTTCACTTAATTATAAATACTGTTCAAAAGGCAGTCTCTGCTGCCAAATACTTACTCTTCCTCCTGCTACATTCTCAAGAGCAGTTGCCATGTTCTTGTCCTTGATGGTGAAGAGACGACACACCAGACCTCGCACCAAGCGACGGTCAAAGTTGGGCTCTGGGTCAGTGAAGTCAAACTTTGCTCTGTGGTAACTGTACAACAAGACAAGTAAGTAAGTTAGAAGAAAAAAAAAAAAAAAAAAAGAAGCTATAGTTGACTAACACTTTAAAGTTACATGGTGGCTACCAGTGGTGGCACTAGTAAAGTTTGACTACAGTTTGGGAGACACGTCAGAGACATTAGAGTGTGCAAGAGCACGGAGCACGACAGCAAGGGTTGCTCACCTGCTGAGCTCGCGGTTGATCTGTACTTCCAAGCGCTGAGTCTCTCGTTTGAGCTCCTCGTAACGTGCTGACTTGTCGCGTTGATCTGTGACACATTGCTTCAGCTTGTCCAGCTCTTTCTGTAACATCACAACCATGTCACTGGTCATCTCTCTCTGCCACACTACACAATACATGCAAATTAGCTACCCCTGTTAACTGATTGATAAATTTGATAGAAAAAGACATGAGAAACCAACAAGGGCCTTACTATAGTGTGCCCCCCCCCCCCTCTCTCTCTCTCTATAAATATATATCTATGCTAGCAAGATTTTCACTGAGCTGTGGAACTCTCTCCACTATGGTAAAGCCTTTGCTGGTTTCTCCTCTCCATTTCTTTCCAATGTATAACAATTCATGAAAAGCTAAATAACTAAGGTAATTTACCTGCAAAGTGTCCGCACTCTTCTCTAGAGATTGCAGTTGTGCTTGCTCCTGGCCCAGGTTACCTCCTGCTCTCTTCAACTGATCTCTCTTCACCTTGAGCTCAGCTTTGAGAGGTTCCATCTTCATCTGCAGCTGCTTAGTCTCTGTCTGGGAGTCAATCATCGCCTTCTGCGCCTCTGCAACGTCACACATCATTTGGAGTCAATTTGCACATTTATTTTAAACTTTATTTTAAATGCTTGGCAATCATTTATAAGATCCTAAACATTTTTCAAGTTCCACTTTTTACTTTAGGTTAATGTGCTATTTGATGTATGTATGTATGTATGTACAGTTCCACCAATATAAGGAACGGTCCCGCCAATTTCTTCGTCAAACTGCATCCGGTATAAATAGTGCAAGCGCGAACATTCGTAAACCCGTGTACCCACTTGTCTTGCACGTAACTTTGACTTCCAGCCATGGTTAAGTGTTGTTATTATAGTTTATAGATTAGTTTATGAAAAATCAAAATTATTATTACTAAAAGTTAGAAAAAAATCGTAACAATGCAGCACATGACTTGATATCAGAAGCTCACCATGTGCGTGTTTTTCTTTCGCATATTGTTCGTCAATTTTTTTCTTCCTCCTCTGTATAGCAAAATCAGGTACAACGAACAAAAAAAGGGAACCTGTCATATGATATTTCCCCCCATACAAATCAAACGTCAAGGGTAGAATGTGACGTCACGCGCTTTTTCCCGTAATCCCTACCTGAAAAATAAACCTTGGAATAGACCAAATCACAACTAAAGATTCATCCGCAAGAGTAAATAGAGACGTCTTATCGCCTTGTATTACAAAATTTTAAGTACCGAGTTACGTTAAATTGCTTAATTTTAGCAGTATTTATGTATTGTTAGGTTGCGAATTATTATTTTTTGTTTATCTGAGTTAAATTTAATATATTTTACGCATAAACGTGTTAAAGATATGCGTATCCGCATCCAATCAGAGAAGTTGTTATAAAATTTGCATTGAACTGTTTAAACCAATCACGATGGATATTCTATACACCTATGCGTAGTAATTTGACGATTCTTGCTGCATCCGGGCTGTTTCTTAAATTGGTTAAATTGTATGTATGTATGTATGTATGTATTTAGAGTTTCTGAAGCTAGCAATTGTAAATTTATTTAACTTCAATTTTAAACGGTAACCAGGCCAAACGTAATATAAAATTAAAGGGTTGTAATTGTATTTCAAAACATAAAAAGAAAACTTTGAAACTTTATGATATGATGCCATTTGAAGGTTAATAGTAACAGCTACCTATGATAAAATATTTAGAACCCATGACCATAAGAAAAGAGAAAAAAAATCATTGAAATTAACATGGACTCTTATGGGACTAAAGCTTTAAAAAAAAAACAAAAAACAAAAAAACAAAAAAAAACTGTAATGTCCTATTTTTTTTTATTATTATTTAAATTTTTTTTTTCACATTTTTGAAGATACTTTATCTTAATGTATCACTGTGCAAATATGCGATTTTTTTTCCTTGCAACCTCTAATTCTCAAATCCCTCAGTAGCTGATTTCTCTCCTTAAAGGCATAGAAAACATGAAACATCGCGTTCTTTTTCATCATTACACACAAAATGTGATCTACAAAACCGATGATAATTTTTACCAGAATGTAAATGTGGCTCCACGAGAGAACATGTAAAGGACAAAGAACAAGGGACTCTTACCAATGAGCTGCTGCTCCAAGGTGCTGGCTTTGCCAGACTCATCCACAAAGAGTCCCATGCTTGCCGCCTGATGTCGCTTGCGTGCGTCCTCCAAGGCTTGCTTCAGTTTTGTCGTCTCCTCCTCCATGCTACCGTACTCGCCACGCCCCTTCTCTAACGTGGACTCTTTCTTCTTTAGCAGTCCCTCGTCTGTAGTGATGTTCTTGATCACCTGCTGGCGACGTCGCACCTCGGACTTCAAGTTGTCTTGGGACTCTTTGTCCTTGGCTAACAACACTGCCTCAGCTTTCTCAGCCTCGTTCAGTGTTTTCTCTGCCTCCTTGAGTTGTGTGTTGCCCTCCTGAGACAATTGCAACCGTACACACAGATTAATGACAAGGCATCATACCACAGCACACTTGTTTCAACCTATGATTTCACATTATAGTATCTAAACCTTAGACCTTACCCTGTCCCATACAGTGTGGTGGGAGGCGGGGGGGGGGGGGGGGGGGGGGGGGTGATAAATAAGAGTGGTGTTGGGGTAAACCTTAGACCTTACCCTGTCCCATACTGAGCAAGGGGGAGAGTGTTGGGGTGTTGGTGTTGGGGCAGGGCAATGACAAGTAAACAAAAATAAATGTAACTTTTCTTGTTCTGTACCATTTTCAAAATTCGCCAAATAATTATCGAATTCTTTCTTCTTGGGGCAGAGGAAAAATAAATGTGCACAAAAATTATACTAGAAGTAATTAATGATTAAAATCACTTATTCTCATTCTCCAAACTACGTTAATTTAAGTTTTTAAACAATTTTTATGTGTTTCGTGATTGTATTTATTGACAATTGGGAAGTCTATTTTCCGCACATTCTTATTTTTCCATAGAAGTGATTAAAAATCCCCCATAGAGTGTCATATTTCCAAGCCACAGTTGGGATTGCTCACCCTGTCCTTGATTTCCTGCAGACGCTTGATGACTTCCTCCAGCTCAGCTGTCTCCTTCTTGCCGTCCTCCACAGTTTGTCGTGTCTCCGAGATCTTGTTGTTACATTTTACCAGCTCACTCTCCAGCGTCTCACTACGTTTCTGAAACATCACAACATACACAATTAACCAAGGAATATAATCTGCTCACTAACGAGAGCTACAGGTGTTCTGCTGCTGTCACTTAAAATAACATTTTGACCACTTTCCTGAAGAAAGCGGCATCACTTTGATGGGAATATTTAGGGACTGCCCAGTGTACGTATTTATCCACATGTGTACATACCTCTGCCTCACAAAGCAAGATGAACTCTGTGATATTTATACTACAGACAAGTGTACACAACTTTTTTTTACTAGTCATGAAACAAAACATAGTCACAACACAAGAAATGTTAAACTAAAAATTACTAGTATATATAAAAGAACTGAAATGTACAATAGAGGTCCTTTCTGTGGTTGTTTGCAGATTTATAATAATCTGCCAACTCATATAAGAGAAATTGAAGACCCTAGTTTGTTTAAAAAATCATTGAAAACCAGGGTTCGACCGGGTTTTTTAACCTGGATTTTTGCCGGGCGGTTTTTTATAAAAAACCGGGCAATAAGATTTTTAAAAAACCCGGTTTTTTAAAAAAGCCGGTTTAAAAAAAAGCAAAAAAGCAAAAAAAAAAAAAAAAAAAAAAAAAAAAAAAAAAAAAAAAAAAGAAGAAGCCAAAATACTATATTAATAATAAGAGCGGAAAAATAGTCTCTTTTTTCATCAAAATAGTCCTCAAAATTAAAAAATTGTCTAAAAATAGTCTCTAAAAATAATAAAATAGTCGGAAAATAGTATTTGAAATTTATATAGCTCATTAGTGACTTTATTTATTAGCTAGTATAACATGTCTGCATTTATCTGTTTTCTTAATAGTCTCTAGGATTGCCTAAGGATTGCCTAAAAAAAAAAAAAAAAAAAAAAAAAGTTCTATAGTCTAAAAAAGTTACATCGGTCTAAAATAGCACTGTCTAAATAATAATAAAAAAAATCTTCAGAGACCACTAAAAGCATTTTTTGTAAGGCGAATTAGTATGAACACAAAATAAAGAAGCTTTGGTACTTACAAATTTAATTATGTCAAACACGTGAAACACGATCAAATATAAGTTATTCGCCACCTTAAAGATAACAATACAATACATGTAAATGTGTAAATGCAAATTTGAGTGGAAATTTGAAGTCAAATAAGAAACTTTTTGTTGAACTTAAAATTATTATTAAATTAAAACTTTTTTCCCAAAAAAAAAAATATATAATAAAAAAAAATATATTTACTCGACTTTATTTGAAAATTATTGTATTCCAACAAAACATGTTGGAAATAAATAATTTTAAAAAAATTATTGTGAAAATATGGTTTACTTTTAGCGATTTCCGGTCCAAGTCGGTCACGTTCTACGTTAATTTTCCGTTATTTTTGTCAGAAATATCGAAAAACATCGAAAAAAAGCAAAATAGTCCGAAAAGTCTTGAAAGTCCAAAATAGTCTCGGAGACTAAAATAGTCGCGAAATAGTATTTTTTTAATTTTGTATATAGGCTTGAAATCGTGTGATTCGTGGAAATTTTAAAGACTATTTTTCCGCTCTCTAAAAATAATAACAGTCGAAATTCTTAATTTACTTGTATTACTATAATTACTATGAATAAATAAACCTCTATAAAATTGATATTTGATGTGGTTTTTTGTTGTTGTTTTTTTCAAATGACTAAAAAATATGCGAGTTTATTATTTTATTATTTTTATCTTATTATTGTGAAAATTAGGAAAAAATTAAAAAAACGGGTTTTTTTACTTAAAAAACCGGGTTTTATTAAAAAAACCGGGCTATAAAACCCGGTTTTACCTGCCGGACGGTTTTATTAAAAAAACCGGGTTTAATCCGAACCCTGTTGAAAACGCAATATTGTTAAACAAGCAATATTATTCCATTGATGAGTTTATCAAAGACTATGTATAAACAATGCATTTATATCAGTTTTTAAAATATTAAAATTTGAAAATAATTTTGATCTATGTATAAATATGTTTGTATTATATTTGTGTACCTTTTGACTGACTACGTATCATTTCTAATGGAGGTTATTGGTTTAAAAAAATGCTTAAAAATGACTATTGCTTAAAACACGTAAAAGTATGTCTAGTATTTCTCATTTAAATTTCTCCGAAATCGGTGGAATAGTTTTCTCAAAAGTCGCAAAAAAATGTGTTTTTCCCCATAAGCGTAATGTTAAATTAGGGGACCCTTAGCTTTCCCCGCGTCTCCCTGCGCGCTTAACTGATAACCTCCATTGTATCCAATATGCATTGGTATATTTTGTGATTGTAGGAGGAAAGAAATTAATAAATATATTTTGAATTTAAATACCTCTGCCTCACAAAACTTGAAGGCCATATGAACTCTGCCCAGCTGCTCAGCCTCTCTCTTCAACTTGAGCAGCTCCTGGTACTGCTGTCTCTCTTCTCTCAGCTTAGCAATCTTAGGCTCCAGCTCGTCAGTCAGCTGTCTGTTGATCTCCGTCATCTTCATGTCTTTCTTCTCTAACGTCTTGACCGACTGCTCCTTCTTGGTCTTGTACAGTCTCGTACCTGCAGCCTCTTCTACCATCGACAAGATCTGAAAATTTGACAACCAATAGCAAAGCCTAACCTACCACTTTTGTACTGTACGTTTGTACGTATGTACAGTAATTACGTACATATGAACATACACATGTATGGCAACAGTACACTACAATATTATACAGTGGGGTTACTGTGATCTGCTGGTGTCACTTACACCAAATTTTCACAAATTATTTACTTTCTAACTAAAGCTCATAGAAATATGGAACAGCAGCTAAAAGATAGTGCAAAAACTGAACTTTATTTTAGTTTTTGTATAACAATTCTATAAGCTTTAGTTACAGAGTAAATAATTTTTAAAATTTTGGTCAGTCATCCCATTTGACGATGCTTTTTAAATGGAATTGCACATTTTTTGGAGAAAGAGAACAGGGTTTAGAAACATCATTAGTCTAAGGAGAGAGAGAGAGAGAGAGAGAGAGAGAGAGAGAGAGAGAGAGAGAGAGAGAGAGAGAGAGACTCACCTCGATGGGCTTCATGTTGAGAACCTTGGTAATTCTGCCCTGCATGATGAGGAAGTGAGGATTGTTGACGTTCATCTGGACTGACCGGAAGAAGTCCTGGATTCTGTTGACCTGGACTTGCAGACCATTGAGCATGTACTTGTTCTTGCCACCGATGACGACCTGCCGAGTGATCGTGATCTCACCCACGTCCTCGTAACCTGGAGGACATTGCGACTTGTCTCTGTTGTCGAACTTGACGGTCACGCTGGCTTTGTTGACATTGGCTTGTCCTTGCTTGTACACCAGATCTTGCAGCGATGTCGCGCGAACCTAAACATATTATACATACACATATTAGGTACAAAGTACTATCACAAAATGGGGGCCTTGGGGCTTTATACAATATATTTTGTGTGTATGCATCATCATTTTTGCAAAGTTAAGTGTAATAGAGAGACGTAAGTTATACAAAAGAGAGTTTTAGGTAGGTCGAGATCGCAATTTTTTTTTTATCTCCCTTCCACCCAATATAATAAGCTACGTTCTTTTCATTCTTTGGTACTGATATACGTATTTTGACGATTTATTTTTCTTAATATAAAATTTCGTGAAAGAATTAACTGTATATTACAGTAAAAACTAAAAAATTACCATATTATTCATTTTTTTTTTATTATCATCATAATTTTTGTTAGTCGCAGAGTTTAAAACTCGTTGACATTTAATTATTGTTGTTAGATTTTTATCATTTATTTTGCTATAAAATAAGATGGAAGAAGACAATAGTTTTTTGAATAATGCTAGAGAGCATTTAGCAAGAATAGATGAAGAATTAGAGATCTTGGAACACGAAGTTGTCGATCTAGAAATTCCTGATCACATTTCTAGCTCCGATACAAGTTCAATAGTCGATCCAAGTCAGGCAAACAATGCAAGCCATTGTGAGCAAGCAAGCGAGGAGTCACAAGGAATGTCTACACACATTTCTTTGCATCAAGGTCAACAATTGCAGGTTTAAATCACATATGCCTATAGCATATAGGTAGGTATGTTATTTACATTATTCTGAACTCAATGAGTTATCATTATATATGAATAATTATATTGTTTCTATATAAGGTGGCGATTTTAAAAATAGTTTTTTTTTAGTATATGTATGTACATACATATGTATAAGTTTGACGATTGTTTCTAAATGTCTATGCTTTGTAGTTGTGAACCTTGCCTTGGCAGATGTACCGGTACATAGCATTGTTTTTGTATATGTGTATACTGATTGTAGGAGAAAAAATCAAATAAAATTTTGAATTTGGATTTGGATTTGGATTTTTTTTTTTTTTTTTTTTTTTGAATGCAGTATTAAGTTTGTATAGGATGGTTGCATCAGGGTTGCATTCACGAATGAATGCCGAAGTCATGTGTGACCACGAAATAACATGGGCCAGTAAGATGCGAGCTAAGAGGAAAATTTACTTATTTTGCCAGTTTAAAAATACAAATGCATACATACATAAATATATTCTACCACTCTGAGAATATTGCTAAAATGTAAAATTAACATTTGCACTTACATTAGAGAGGTTCGTAATGCCAAGAACAAAACAAATAGCGTCTAAAATATTAGATTTTCCAGAACCATTTAAGCCGGTGATTGCATTGAACGAACGATCGAATCCGTTGATTTCTGTCCTTTTTCCGTAAGATTTAAATCCATCTATGACAATCTCTTTGATGTGCATTGTTTACAGATATTTAAAAACACATTTATCATCTAAAATACTGTAAAACACAAGTAAAACACACACAAATTATGATTACACTGTGGCGGTTACAGAAAAGCCATGTTTGCCGCCAAGAACTTTTGACAGCTGATATTTCAAAATGGCGGAAGCGCGCGAGAATATTTTTCTGAAAAAACGCCATCTAGTAGCATTAAAAACAAACTTATTTATTTTCAATGATTTTATGACATCTAGTGTGGAACAACATAACTTTAGAAAAAATAGCGCGAATAATTATTTTTAGTATATAATAATATATAGTGCACGATGCGGCACGATGCACGATGCACGATGAGCTTGACGTTTTGTATCTTTTAGTAACTAAATTTGCGGAAGATTTTATTTGAGCCGAAAACTAAGTTATACCAGGCTATACTTCATACCCTATGTTAAATTGTGTCTCCGTTTTCAATCAGTTGTCTGTTCGCGTTCACCAGGCGCGGAGGCTCTGGCTGACATCGCGAACACCCCACCCACCCACCCTCACACGATGCATTCGAACACTTATCCCTCCCTTTTGTATATAGGGGGCTTGCGCATGACGTCATCAAAGGAATTTAAATCCTCGCGCCACCGTGGCAGCCATCTTTATGTTGATCAAATTGAATTTTAGAGGGAAATGTATGCTAAAAGCATGAAGTTTACGTCGAGTTATTTCATAATAATGAGCTGAATAGTTATATATTTGCTAATAATTAAATTAAGACACATCTTGCCCGTCTATTACATAAATTTGATAAGCTATTTTTGAGTTTAAACTTATTTTATTTCTCAAATATATGAACAGTGTTCTTGTGGTAGCAGTATGAAAATTTATCTTTAGCATTTCATAAAATTTGACCTTTTAAAACAATAATACGATGTCTCTTTGAGAATAAAACATATTTCACTTCTATAAATTATAGCATATCATATAAGAATAACTTTAAAATGCAGTATCTTTTTTATTAAAAAACATTTTTATTAGCCCTTTGCATGCGGAATATACATACGCCTCGAAAATAATGCATTTTTGTTACCGGCAAACTTTTAGTATTTATGATGCATGCAACAATCTAGTTAATATTATTCATCGGTACAAGCACACATTCTAGGTCGTAATATCACGTTTCTTAAACTATAATTGTCTCAATTACAATCAAAATGCTTTATTACCGCAGCAAGCTCATCAATAAAGACTACCGGTATGTGTATGTTGTAGACACATATTTACACAAGCTTTCCTTTTATTGGTTATCATGATTACTTACCCTTTATACATATCACTCATATTATTACATATTTATAGATAAAATTACATAAATAATGATATAAATTGAATCCTTAATTCGTATTAAATACGTATTTTCATTCCAAACTATATGGGCCAAAGGAAAGCGCGCCATGTTGGATCGTCTTCTCGTGTGGACGATTTTGGTGCTACAAGTTGCCGTAGTACACTATATATTATGTAAAATCTGCAAATAGAAGAATAAAATACACAAAGTAATAGTTCTACAGTAAATTTAATGCAATTATAGTAATGAAAATACTTCCCGTAATGTGGACAATCTTGAAGGCGAAGCGAGAACAAGGGCCTTGTTAAATTTCATATATCTCCCCTAATACGAGCTAAATTCGTTCTGTTGATCGGCTAATGCAAACTTAATAAATTAATAAATAATTTAATTCATGAGATTTTATTCAATTAATTATACGAAATCCTTAAAAAATGAAAACCAAAACGACGTTTTGCATTACTTTTACGGGCCCAAGCTTCATGTTCTACTCAACAATGGCGCCAGATGGCGCTGCAGCTTGTGGAAAGGGGGCGGGTCGTCAAAATTTTAGCGGCAAAAGGAAAATTTTTGAAACGTGAAAGCCCCCTACACGGGGTACACACTTAATGCTATTCTCGAGGTAGACTTTTCTTCATTTAGTTCGCGGAGCAGTCAAGAGATGGCGCGCAAAATGTTGTTTTCGCGCGGAAATTTTCAAACACGATTCCTGGTAATGAATGAGCGTAACAGAGAGGCTGGGATAAATGTTGATAATAGCTTCAACTGATAAGAGTTAATAATCGAAATCCTGCATAAATTAATTTTGCAAGTTATAGTCCTTCGTAAGAGTCAGCAAATCAGTGAAAATAATGAGAGCTACTAATTGTACTAATGGTACGTAGTATACCAAAAAGCAATAATGCATTTGCAGTAATTAAAATTAGAAATGAAACAATAAGCTCAATTTATTATAGCGTTTCAATGAAAAGAGATATAGGCTGGACTATTGATAATATTGGCAGGCAAAATTAGAAATAATTAGTAATTAAAATAATTAATTAAAGTGACCCGGTATATATGACGCCGGATATGGTACTTTGCAAATTATCAGGCGCTCGATCGTGATGATAATGCGAGCGCTGAACGATTTATGGACGCATATCGATGCCATGTAATCAGAATAGGCAAATAACTTTTTAATTAGTATGCAAATTAGTATCCCACCCTCCAGGAGGGCAAAATATGGGTGCATAATTGAAAGAAATGAAAAATAATCGATTTGAGCAAACAAGGTATCGTTTCCAGGGTAAATGGACTCACTGAAGACGATGGTGACCTTAAATTTTTTTTAGCTCCCACCCCTAACCCTCGGAAGGGTAGTTTTTCCCCAAAATTCCAGTTTCTTTAAAAATCACGAACAAAGGGTCGAACATGGGGTAAAAAAATACGCTGAAGACGATAGTGACCATTACAAATTTTTAGCTCCCACCCCTAACCCTCCGGAGGGTAGTTTTTCCCCAAAATTCCAGTTTCTTTAAAAATCACAAACAAAGGGTCGAACATGGGGTAAAAAAATACGCTGAAGACGATAGTGACCATTACAAATTTTTAGCTCCCACCCCTGACCCTCCGGAGGGTAGTTTTCCCCCAAAATTCCAGTTTCTTTAAAAATCACGAACAAAGGGTCGAACATGGGGTAAAAAAATACGCTGAAGACGATAGTGACCATTACAAATTTTTAGCTCCCACCCCTGACCCTCCGGAGGGTAGTTTTCCCCCAAAATTCCAGTTTCTTTAAAAATCACGAACAAAGGGTCGAACATGGGGTAAAAAAATACGCTGAAGACGATAGTGACCATTACAAATTTTTAGCTCCCACCCCTGACCCTCGGAAGGGTAGTTTTTCCCCAAAATTCCAGTTTCTTTAAAAATCACGAACAAAGGGTCGAACATGGGGTAAAAAAATACGCTGAAGACGATAGTGACCATTACAAATTTTTAGCTCCCACCCCTGACCCTCCGGAGGGTAGTTTTTCCCCAAAATTCCAGTTTCTTTAAAAATCACGAGCAAAGGGTCGAACATGGGGTAAAAAAATACGCTGAAGACGATAGTGACCATTACAAATTTTTAGCTCCCACCCCTTACCCTCCGGAGGGTAGTTTTTCCCCAAAATTCCAGTTTCTTTAAAAATCACGAACAAAGGGTCGAACATGGGGTAAAAAAATACGCTGAAGACGATAGTGACCATTACAAATTTTTAGCTCCCACCCCTGACCCTCCGGAGGGTAGTTTTCCCCCAAAATTCCAGTTTCTTTAAAAATCACGAACAAAGGGTCGAACATGGGGTAAAAAAATACGCTGAAGACGATAGTGACCATTACAAATTTTTAGCTCCCACCCCTGACCCTCCGGAGGGTAGTTTTCCCCCAAAATTCCAGTTTCTTTAAAAATCACGAACAAAGGGTCGAACATGGGGTAAAAAAATACGCTGAAGACGATAGTGACCATTACAAATTTTTAGCTCCCACCCCTGACCCTCGGAAGGGTAGTTTTTCCCCAAAATTCCAGTTTCTTTAAAAATCACGAACAAAGGGTCGAACATGGGGTAAAAAAATACGCTGAAGACGATAGTGACCATTACAAATTTTTAGCTCCCACCCCTGACCCTCCGGAGGGTAGTTTTTCCCCAAAATTCCAGTTTCTTTAAAAATCACGAGCAAAGGGTCGAACATGGGGTAAAAAAATACGCTGAAGACGATAGTGACCATTACAAATTTTTAGCTCCCACCCCTTACCCTCCGGAGGGTAGTTTTTCCCCAAAATTCCAGTTTCTTTAAAAATCACGAACAAAGGGTCGAACATGGGGTAAAAAAATACGCTGAAGACGATAGTGACCATTACAAATTTTTAGCTCCCACCCCTGACCCTCCGGAGGGTAGTTTTCCCCCAAAATTCCAGTTTCTTTAAAAATCACGAACAAAGGGTCGAACATGGGGTAAAAAAATACGCTGAAGACGATAGTGACCATTACAAATTTTTAGCTCCCACCCCTGACCCTCCGGAGGGTAGTTTTCCCCCAAAATTCCAGTTTCTTTAAAAATCACGAACAAAGGGTCGAACATGGGGTAAAAAAATACGCTGAAGACGATAGTGACCATTACAAATTTTTAGCTCCCACCCCTGACCCTCCGGAGGGTAGTTTTTCCCCAAAATTCCAGATTCTTTAAAAATCACGAACAAAGGGTCGAACATGGGGTAAAAAAATACGCTGAAGACGATAGTGACCATTACAAATTTTTAGCTCCCACCCCTAACCCTCCGGAGGGTAGTTTTTCCCCAAAATTCCAGTTTCTTTAAAAATCACAAACAAAGGGTCGAACATGGGGTAAAAAAATACGTTGAAGACGATAGTGACCATTACAAATTTTTAGCTCCCACCCCTGACCCTCCGGAGGGTAGTTTTCCCCCAAAATTCCAGTTTCTTTAAAAATCACGAACAAAGGGTCGAACATGGGGTAAAAAAATACGCTGAAGACGATAGTGACCATTACAAATTTTTAGCTCCCACCCCTGACCCTCCGGAGGGTAGTTTTCCCCCAAAATTCCAGTTTCTTTAAAAATCACGAACAAAGGGTCGAACATGGGGTAAAAAAATACGCTGAAGACGATAGTGACCATTACAAATTTTTAGCTCCCACCCCTGACCCTCCGGAGGGTAGTTTTCCCCCAAAATTCCAGTTTCTTTAAAAATCACGAACAAAGGGTCGAACATGGGGTAAAAAAATACGCTGAAGACGATAGTGACCATTACAAATTTTTAGCTCCCACCCCTGACCCTCCGGAGGGTAGTTTTCCCCCAAAATTCCAGTTTCTTTAAAAATCACGAACAAAGGGTCGAACATGGGGTAAAAAAATACGCTGAAGACGATAGTGACCATTACAAATTTTTAGCTCCCACCCCTGACCCTCCGGAGGGTAGTTTTCCCCCAAAATTCCAGTTTCTTTAAAAATCACGAACAAAGGGTCGAACATGGGGTAAAAAAATACGCTGAAGACGATAGTGACCATTACAAATTTTTAGCTCCCACCCCTGACCCTCCGGAGGGTAGTTTTTCCCCAAAATTCCAGATTCTTTAAAAATCACGAACAAAGGGTCGAACATGGGGTAAAAAAATACGCTGAAGACGATAGTGACCATTACAAATTTTTAGCTCCCACCCCTAACCCTCCGGAGGGTAGTTTTTCCCCAAAATTCCAGTTTCTTTAAAAATCACAAACAAAGGGTCGAACATGGGGTAAAAAAATACGTTGAAGACGATAGTGACCATTACAAATTTTTAGCTCCCACCCCTGACCCTCCGGAGGGTAGTTTTCCCCCAAAATTCCAGTTTCTTTAAAAATCACGAACAAAGGGTCGAACATGGGGTAAAAAAATACGCTGAAGACGATAGTGACCATTACAAATTTTTAGCTCCCACCCCTGACCCTCCGGAGGGTAGTTTTCCCCCAAAATTCCAGTTTCTTTAAAAATCACGAACAAAGGGTCGAACATGGGGTAAAAAAATACGCTGAAGACGATAGTGACCATTACAAATTTTTAGCTCCCACCCCTGACCCTCCGGAGGGTAGTTTTCCCCCAAAATTCCAGTTTCTTTAAAAATCACGAACAAAGGGTCGAACATGGGGTAAAAAAATACGCTGAAGACGATAGTGACCATTACAAATTTTTAGCTCCCACCCCTGACCCTCCGGAGGGTAGTTTTTCCCCAAAATTCCAGATTCTTTAAAAATCACGAACAAAGGGTCGAACATGGGGTAAAAAAATACGCTGAAGACGATAGTGACCATTACAAATTTTTAGCTCCCACCCCTAACCCTCCGGAGGGTAGTTTTTCCCCAAAATTCCAGTTTCTTTAAAAATCACAAACAAAGGGTCGAACATGGGGTAAAAAAATACGTTGAAGACGATAGTGACCATTACAAATTTTTAGCTCCCACCCCTGACCCTCCGGAGGGTAGTTTTCCCCCAAAATTCCAGTTTCTTTAAAAATCACGAACAAAGGGTCGAACATGGGGTAAAAAAATACGCTGAAGACGATAGTGACCATTACAAATTTTTAGCTCCCACCCCTGACCCTCCGGAGGGTAGTTTTCCCCCAAAATTCCAGTTTCTTTAAAAATCACGAACAAAGGGTCGAACATGGGGTAAAAAAATACGCTGAAGACGATAGTGACCATTACAAATTTTTAGCTCCCACCCCTGACCCTCCGGAGGGTAGTTTTCCCCCAAAATTCCAGTTTCTTTAAAAATCACGAACAAAGGGTCGAACATGGGGTAAAAAAATACGCTGAAGACGATAGTGACCATTACAAATTTTTAGCTCCCACCCCTGACCCTCCGGAGGGTAGTTTTCCCCCAAAATTCCAGTTTCTTTAAAAATCACGAACAAAGGGTCGAACAGGGGTAAAAAAATACGCTGAAGACGATAGTGACCATTATAAATTTTTAGCTCCCACCCCTAACCCTCCGGAGGATACTGGACTCACATAAATTTTGGTTTCTCCAAATTTAAAATTTAATTTAAAAGTAACTAAAATTCATGTGGGTCAAGTAACCCATGGGGGGTTGAGGGTGGTAGCTAAATTTATTATGGGTAGTATATCGTCTTCAGAATTTTTTTTTTGCACCATGTTCGACTCTTTTTGTTCTTCTTTTTTAAAGAAACTTGAATTTTGGGGGAAAACTACCCTCTCGAGGGTCAGGGGTGGGAGCTAAAAATTTGTAATGGTCACTATCGTCTTCAGCGTATTTTTTTACCCCATGTTCGACCCTTTGTTCGTGATTTTTAAAGAAACTGGAATTTTGGGGGAAAACTACCCTCCGGAGGGTCAGGGGTGGGAGCTAAAAATTTGTTATGGTCACTATCGTCTTCAGCGTATTTTTTTACCCCATGTTCGACCCTTTGTTCGTGATTTTTAAAGAAACTGGAATTTTGGGGAAAAACTACCCTTCCGAGGGTCAGGGGTGGGAGCTAAAAATTTGTAATGGTCACTATCGTCTTCAGCGTATTTTTTTACCCCATGTTCGACCCTTTGTTCGTGATTTTTAAAGAAACTGGAATTTTGGGGAAAAACTACCCTCCGGAGGGTCAGGGGTGGGAGCTAAAAATTTGTAATGGTCACTATCGTCTTCAACGTATTTTTTTACCCCATGTTCGACCCTTTGTTCGTGATTTTTAAAGAAACTGGAATTTTGGGGAAAAACTACCCTCCGGAGGGTTAGGGGTGGGAGCTAAAAATTTGTAATGGTCACTATCGTCTTCAGCGTATTTTTTTACCCCATGTTCGACCCTTTGTTCGTGATTTTTAAAGAAACTGGAATTTTGGGGAAAAACTACCCTCCGGAGGGTCAGGGGTGGGAGCTAAAAATTTGTAATGGTCACTATCGTCTTCAGCGTATTTTTTTACCCCATGTTCGACCCTTTGTTCGTGATTTTTAAAGAAACTGGAATTTTGGGGAAAAACTACCCTCCGGAGGGTTAGGGGTGGGAGCTAAAAATTTGTAATGGTCACTATCGTCTTCAGCGTATTTTTTTACCCCATGTTCGACCCTTTGTTCGTGATTTTTAAAGAAACTGGAATTTTGGGGAAAAACTACCCTCCGGAGGGTCAGGGGTGGGAGCTAAAAATTTGTAATGGTCACTATCGTCTTCAGCGTATTTTTTTACCCCATGTTCGACCCTTTGTTCGTGATTTTTAAAGAAACTGGAATTTTGGGGAAAAACTACCCTTCCGAGGGTTAGGGGTGGGAGCTAAAAAAAATTTAAGGTCACCATCGTCTTCAGTGAGTCCATTTACCCTGGAAACGATACCTTGTTTGCTCAAATCGATTATTTTTCATTTCTTTCAATTATGCACCCATATTTTGCCCTCCTGGAGGGTGGGATACTAATTTGCATACTAATTAAAAAGTTATTTGCCTATTCTGATTACATGGCATCGATATGCGTCCATAAATCGTTCAGCGCTCGCATTATCATCACGATCGAGCGCCTGATAATTTGCAAAGTACCATATCCGGCGTCATATATACCGGGTCACTTTAATTAATTATTTTAATTACTAATTATTTCTAATTTTGCCTGCCAATATTATCAATAGTCCAGCCTATATCTCTTTTCATTGAAACGCTATAATAAATTGAGCTTATTGTTTCATTTCTAATTTTAATTACTGCAAATGCATTATTGCTTTTTGGTATACTACGTACCATTAGTACAATTAGTAGCTCTCATTATTTTCACTGATTTGCTGACTCTTACGAAGGACTATAACTTGCAAAATTAATTTATGCAGGATTTCGATTATTAACTCTTATCAGTTGAAGCTATTATCAACATTTATCCCAGCCTCTCTGTTACGCTCATTCATTACCAGGAATCGTGTTTGAAAATTTCCGCGCGAAAACAACATTTTGCGCGCCATCTCTTGACTGCTCCGCGAACTAAATGAAGAAAAGTCTACCTCGAGAATAGCATTAAGTGTGTACCCCGTGGCCCCCTATAACATTTTGCCTTTTTCTTATAAATATATTTTTTTCTTTTGCGCAATCTTTTTCAAGAGGAGGTGAAAACTATAATGCATTACTTGACTTCTAATTGTCGTAGAATCACGAATGAAACGAGAAAATAACTTATTTTTTTACAAAACTATTTAATAAATGATAAAATTAAGGCTATATGCATGAATATTTGAGAAAGTTAATATTTCGATTGAATTTTTATTACTCTTGCGATTTCACGCTGTGACTACCCTAAATACCCTTCCGGTTGCCTCGCGTCCCCCTCCTCCCCCGTTGGAGGGAGATTGTAAACTTTTCTTTCATACTGAAAAAGACCTTTCGAGAGTAAGAAAAAGGGACAATGTGTACAACTACTGCCATCCAGTGAACAGAAACACGATGAGAAAAAACGGCGACATTCCGTCCATATGGTCTAGAGTTATATAAATATATTCTTTATTATATGGTTATACTTTTTTACTATAACTCCACAAATAATTATTTATGCAGGATAGAAAACTGTTTCTTGGTTCGTTAAAAACATAAATAAAATAAAAAAAAACTTTTAAAAGAAGTAGAAATAAGCAAGTGCGTTGATATATATGTGTATTATAGTATAAATTTAGCAACTCTTTTTAGCAGCTTTTTGTAATTGGAATTAATAGTTAATTATCTGATCAAAATAACATATGCATTCTTATGGAGCTCGCACTTAAGCAGGGAGTAGGGTACCGCGACCTTATTGACTAGTAAAGGAACAATGGTTTTGAGGCCGACTATAAGCGATTTCGGTCACATCCGCTTCCGTTTCTCCTTACTACGCATGCGCAGTAAGTCGAAACGGAAGCGGATATGAGCAAAATTGCTTATAGTCGGCTTCAAAACAGTTGTTCCTTTATCAGTCAAAAACCCAAAAACTAGAACATGTTTTGGGTTAATTTTGTCTGCGTCGCTAAAAGTCACACCTAGCCGTATGTGATAAAAATTCCATGATGCTTGACCGTCCCGAAAAAAAGGAAAAAAAATATTGAAATTAACATTATTGGGCCTTAATTCTTATAATATATGGGCTTAAATTTTCAAAAAAATGATATAAAATTAATTTGCATATTATATATATATATATATATATATTATATATTATATATATATATATTATATATTATATATATTATATATATTATATATATTATATATATATATATATATATATATATATATATATATATATATATATATATATATATATATATATATTATATATATATATAATAATATAATATATAATACTATACTATGTATAAAATAAACATATAATGAAGATTTTTGTATTTTACAATTTGTTAATGTTAATAATAATATAATATACAAGTAGTTTGATAAATTAACACTTTACTTTATGGATAATGTTATACATGCATAACGCTTAACATGCATTATACGCTTAAGCGCATAACAAATTAAGCATTTAAATGCATTGCAAAACTTTCCAATTTTTTTTATTCATTACTTTATTTCTCCTACAATCAGTATACACAACACATGGACTAGTTAAAAAAAAAAGTATCCTATTGCAGTGTAAAATTTATTTATGTTTTAATTTGTGTTAATTACGCCTATAATAAAACTAATAAATAATAACATACTAAAGAAAACAGAAGCGAAAATAAAAATTTAATTTAATTACTATATGTTTTAATTTATATTTAAAAGCAATACTTTTTTACTTCTTAATTGTTATATTCATTTTAACCTGGATACTATAAATGAAAAAGTATCTCCCCCCCCCCCCCCCTCCAACGTTTTACGGTTTTATATTAAAATTATTGTTAAGTAACAAAAAGTTATTATAAGTAAAGCTCAAGAGACAGCGGTCGTTTCTTAGCGCAATTCTTATCTTATCCCTGCGATAGCGTACGTCCAGAAAGTTAACATTAGCGCAATTCTTATCTTATCCCTGCGATAGCGTACGTCCAGAAAGTTAGCGCACAGTCCAAACTCTATCGCTGCGGTAAGAAATCGCTAAGGAGGGACGGCTGTCCTAGGCTTAAGAATAACATATGAATAAGCATATTTTGAATTCCTATTGTTATTATCGCAAATTATAGTCTACGTTATCGTTATCCCATGCAGTTTTAATGAAAATTTTAATTAAAGTTGTTTCGTGACAAGAAAAAATATAGAGATAAAAAAAAAAGAGGGAAAGAATCCAAACCGGAAGAGAAAAAAGCATTTTTATATAAAAGTTAATGTTTTCCAATTAAGAGCTGATAATTTTATATAGTGAAGCAATATTTCGTAAGTTGTGGGTTTGAAGTCAACGTCCACGCGCGGTGTATAATTGCCACGTGTTACACGTGTGTATTTTATACAATAAATATCATGCACCCTAACACAAAACGAGAACTTTAATAACAAACATCATAATATTATATATAACTATAGAAGAGGACAAAAAATTGCAAAAAATTATTTTATCAATTATAATTTTTTTATACAAAAAATAAATACATAAAATAAAATTTATATAACTTAAAAAAAAAAAAAAAAAAAAAAACTGATTTTTTTAACATGTGTGTTTTTATTATCTGTCATTGGCCGTAAAATAATAAAAATGGTAAGGTAAAAGTCTAAGTATTGAAATCACGTGAGTTCAAAATGTGACATTAGAAATGAACAAGCTACATGATTTTTAATCCAACAACCAACTAGCTGTACTGTCATCAAACACTGGATACGAGAGAAACGGAAAGTTGCTCCAGTGAAATACCATTGACCAAGCAGATCAAGTGACGATTTTTGTTGACAGTGGAGTTCTTGGCCGGGGCCGGGGTTTTATGCTTATCACCTTTCAACTTTATGCTATTTCTAATTATTTAGCAAATTGTCATCATCATCATCATCATCGTCATCGTCATCGTCATCGTCATCGTCATCGTCATCGTCATCGTCATCGTCATCGTCATCGTCATCGTCATCGTCATCGTCCTCACCATCACCATCACCATCACCATCACCATCACCATCACCATCACCATCACCATCACCATCATCATCATCATCATCACCATCATCACCATCACCATCACCATCACCATCACCATCACCATCACCATCACCATCACCATCACCATCACCATCACCATCACCATCATCATCATCATCATCATCATCACCATCATCACCATCACCATCACCATCACCATCACCATCACCATCACCATCACCATCACCATCACCATCACCATCACCATCATCATCATCATCATCATCATCACCATCATCACCATCACCATCACCATCACCATCACCATCACCATCACCATCACCATCATCATCATCATCATCACCATCATCACCATCACCATCACCATCACCATCACCATCACCATCACCATCATCATCATCATCATCATCACCATCATCATCACCATCACCATCACCATCACCATCACCATCACCATCACCATCACCATCACCATCACCATCACCATCACCATCACCATCACCATCACCATCACCATCACCATCACCATCACCATCACCATCACCATCACCATCACCATCATCATCATCATCATCATCATCATCATCATCATCATCATCATCACCATCACCGTCATCGTCATCGTCATCGTCATCATCATCATCGTCATCGTCATCGTCATCAGCATCATCATCATCATCAACCATTATCATCTTCTTCATTTAATTAAAATATTTATCGTGCCTCTTCTTCATATTAAAGTATATTTATACATTTTTTATTTCAAATTACAATTAATGTCATTATTTCTTTATCAACACTCTTATTTCTTATACTTTTTTTCCCTTATTTTTTTTAGTACATAATTTATATACGTGCACAATTAATTTCATTATTTACTTTATTTCTGTTTTATAAAACTGATAGTTATAAGTTAAAAAAAAAAAGAGAAGATATAAAAGACAACAAAAATTGTCACTATTTTTCCACTTAACGTTTTTGTTTGTTATTTACTAATTTATTGCTTCTTTTTATCTCAATAACGTATTTGTTTCCGTTCATGGAAATTTGACAATTAAAAAATCACTATATTTTTCACAAAGTGATAACATGCATAAGTGATAACATTTTTTTAAAATTAATATTCTTGGAAGTATTAATGATAACATATTTTAATAAATTAATATAATGAGCAGTACAGTACTATACATTGCTCATTGTGCATTGTATTGTTCTCAGCACATCTTACTTAATAATATAACACATCAATGAGGAATACTAACAAGTTTAGGGGGGGGGGTAAATTTATTTCATATTCTAAAAATGAACATTGCCTTTAATCGATGAATATGCAAATTTCTAAGTTTTGAGTTTAGTAAGTATTTTTAATTTTTTTAAAACAACTTTCAACACATCGGTAAACTCTTTCTTATGGCCACACCACATGTATAAGTTATCAACCATTACGTTAAGTGTTGATTTATTAAAAATTAATAAAAAATAATTAAAGAATTCAAAAATTACAAATTCACGTATATCAATCGATTCAGAATAATTTCCACGTTAAGAATATGAAATAAAATCACCTTATTAATAATTAAGCCATAAAGACCACATAAAACAACATCTGCTTTTTAATGAATAAACACGAAATGGCCTGGATCTTCAAAACTGATGACAATTTTTACCAGAATGTTAATATTGTTAATGTAGCCCCAGGAGAGAACGTAAAAATACTGTAAAGTATGCAATTTCCGTGACTTTACATGTTTATGACGTCAGAAACATGCAAAAATTAGTAAAAAAATATTGTGCGGGTTGCAGAAATTGAAATTTTCTGATCACTGCTACGGAGCTACAGTGGGTTTTGAGACAAAACAAATTACAAAAATTTTACATTGAGTTTTATTATTATATACATAAAACACACAAAGTTAGCATTTCTATACAGAAAGACATAATAATAATAATAATGTTGTTTTACTCTGAAATATGAGGTTGGCTTGACAAATGAGCGTATCTATCAATTATTCTTCTAACCAGAGCTGTAAATTAAAACCAGTTCGAGCACCAGCCCGGGGCAAAAATCTTCAGAAGTTCATTTTCTTGGAAACGTTCAACCTGGGTTTCGAGCTTTTAGGTCAAAAAGGAGCCAACTCGAGTTAAGCCCATGAATTACTGAATTACTCGATCATCATACGAAAGAAAGAAGAAAAAAAAAAGGGGGGGGGGACTTTTGAAAAGAATACAAAATTAAAAATATTTTTGAAGAATGCAAAGAAAAAAGTTTGCGTTTTTTAGGAGGTTTTTAATACGTGTTTTTATATTAAATAGCATGTAAAGTAAAATGTTTTTAACAATTTTTAAATTTAATTAACGACTTTTGTCTTTAATACAAAAAATTAAAATGATAAACGAGCTTTTTTTCCTCATAGGCTCATGGCTTTTTTTTTTTTTTTTTTTTACAACTCTAGTTCTAACTTCTAACCGTTTGTTTTTGCGAAAAAAAAAAAAAAAAAAAAAGTTGTATTCTCTGATATGTCAATATGATCACAATCAGTGCAGATATTTGAGACCTCCTCATTATGTTAATGTTTTGATGAAGTTATATATTATAATATTTTATATATCACAACAGGAAGAGCAACATAAGATAAGTAAATAATTTATCGTGACAATTTTACACTTATTAATTTTTAGATATTTGTTTGCAGCACATCATGCATGCAGTCAAGTAAAATATCAAAACTGGCGGCGATAACTTCGAAATTTAAAAATTATTTATTTTTATTTTGTTGCTTTTTTCGTTACTTGCTCAATTATATTTTATCATGATTGCTAACTGTAAGTTAATTAAAAATTAAATTGAGATCATGAGCGTTAAGTAAAGTTGCGGCACATTGCGTGATTTCAAGTGCCGACACTTATACGTACACCTATACACCTTAGATAGATAGATAGATAGATATATAGATAGATAGATAGATAGATAGATAGATAGATAGATAGATAGATAGATAGATAGATAGATAGATAGATAGATAGATAGATAGATAGATAGATAGATAGATAGATAGATAGATAGATAGATAGATAGATAGATAGATAGATAGATAGATAGATAGATAGATAGATAGATAGATAGATAGATAGATAGATAGATAGATAGATAGATAGATCGATAGATAGATAGATAGATAGATAGATAGATAGATAGATAGATAGATAGATAGATAGATAGATAGATAGATAGATAGATAGATAGATAGATAGATAGATAGATAGATAGATAGATAGATAGATAGATAGATAGATAGATAGATAGATAGATAGATAGATAGATAGATAGATAGATAGATAGATAGATAGATAGATAGATAGATAGATAGATAGATAGATAGATAGATAGATAGATAGATAGATAGATAGATAGATAGATAGATAGATAGATAGATAGATAGATAGATAGATAGATAGATAGATAGATAGATAGATAGATAGATAGATAGATATATTGTTGGTATTATTGTTTCCACTTTTATTTTTATTGTTTTTTTTATAACTATGATTTTAATATTTTTATTATTATTTTATTTGTGTATCTTCCTTGACTGCTACTTGCATAATTATAGTAGAATAATAGTAATAAAAAAAGCATACTTAAGTTATTGTTTTGAAAGAGAATAATTAGAAATAATAGTAATAGTCCACATTGAAGCCTGCAGTAATTTAGAAGGACACTTTTGACATTCAACCCCTAGCTGCTGTACTTTTTTTTTTATCTAATTTGCAAGTCCAAGGTCACAACTGCTTATTTTTGCACGTAAGCAAAAAATATAAGGGAGAAATATTTTTGAAATTAAAATTAGCAGTTAATTTTAAATTTTACTTGTGACTCACTATTTTTTTTTTTTTTTTTTTTTTTTTTACGTTAAGTGGTTTTATCACTGTGAAAAATCAGATTTTGTTTTGTTTTTTGAACGTTAAGTTAAAGTTAACTCATCACCACGGACAAAAATAAAAATATTTACTCTAGCTCACTTTCAACACAATTTGTTCAATGCAGCGCAGCTTATGCTTTACTTCAAAATATAAATAAATATTACGTTGCAGCATAATTATTTGTGTTTTAGCATTCATACGATATATTCACATAAATGCAGCATTTTAGATTTTTTTTTTTTCGTGCAGTATTTCAATTTCAGCAATAAACAAATTTTATTATATTATTAAGTTTGTTTAACTTTTATTTTATTTTTTATCCTAAAACATAAATGACTTAATTAATTATTTAATTAAAATTTTCTTAATTAGTTTGTCGAGCAGTAAAATTTACTATCACATTTGCCGCTGCTATATTTGAACAGATAAATAAAGTGGCACAAATATTGTTGAAGTGGCAAGATTGCTATATCAATTTGATTTGATTTTTATTATTTTTTTTGCATACTAAACAACAGGTTTTTGTGA
Source organism: Ecdyonurus torrentis (assembly GCA_949318235.1). Taxonomy (NCBI): domain Eukaryota; kingdom Metazoa; phylum Arthropoda; class Insecta; order Ephemeroptera; family Heptageniidae; genus Ecdyonurus; species Ecdyonurus torrentis. The sequence goes on from OX439130.1 coordinate 53,100,734, forward strand.
ATAATTAGGTAAGTGAGTGTCGCGCGATATAAATTGGCCGAGCAAGTGCAGCCGCTCACACTTCCACCTTGGCAAGATGAGGGCGACTCTCCAGGTCAGTTATATGCTAATTTTAATGTAAGAAAAACATTCTTTATCGATCCCAGGCAGTTCATTTATACTGTATAGTCTTTTTAGATACAAGTGATGCTAAGAAATAACTTATAGTGATTGCATAATTCAAATTATAAATGAAGAACGAATGTGAATGGGGAGTTTGATTTTAGAACTTTTTTTTTATGACAAATTTTTGAAAGTTAGTGCCAACTTAAAAACTTGCAGTTTAATTGTTATATAGAATAAGAAGTCTAAGTAAATCACATTAATCATATTCATGAAGCTTGTCTTGTTTCCTTGCTTCACAAAATGCGCAATTATATTTTAAACGCATTTGTTAATTGTCATTTTTGTGTGACGTAGATCACAAAAAAAAGAAAAAAAAAAAAAAAAAAAAAAAAAAAAAAAAAAGGATTACAAATACCATAAGATACTGTGTCACAGTTTCTTGTATATTTTTATTTTTGTAGAGCACGCAACGCTATAACCATATAGACTTATGCCTAAGTGTATACATTATATACTATAGCTATAGCTACTATAGCTATAAGTGCTATAACTATTATGGATAGAACATTAATACATAACAATGCATTTCTCTCGTTATTTTTTTATTATTATTATTATTTTGTTACTTGGCTAGCGCACAACAAAGTTATCACCTTTCCAAATTCATTAAACGGAAATAAAAATCAATGGGACTCACTGGTGGAGAGAACAATTAGTTAATCACAGAGGCGGTACATGAACAACTACCACCCTAACTTCTTAATAGCTTTCATGTTTAAAACTTAACAAAATCACCATCTATAATTATGTAAACTGACGACAAACCCAACATCAAAGACAATGCATGCCACTTCTTAAAGAATTTATTCATGATTTTCAGGTATTTGGCAACCCTGCTATTATCTGACAATGTCTTTTTAGCTCTTTCTTTAGCGGCATTGCCTTTAATGTTGGATGTACTAGGTTTATAATTTTATGCAGCCTAATAATTGTACAAGCTGAAATTTATTAAAATGTTGACTGTTGTAACCATTATACTGTATGTATATGTGTGTATATATATATATATATATATATATATATATATATATATATATATGTACATATATATATATATATATATATATATATATATATATATATATATATATATATATATGTACATATATATATATATATATATATATATATATATATATATATATATATATATATATATATATATATGTACATATATATATATATATATATATATATATATATATATATATATATATATATATATATATATATATATATATATATATATATATATATATATATATATATATATATATATATATATATATATATATATATATATATATATCGAATGTTGAATTTCGAGCGAGGTTGCATGATGATAAGAAATTTTCTCGGTGAAATAGAATTATTGTCTTACCTTCTGTGAAGACACTGGGCTTTACACTCGCTGCTATCACTATTTTAAATAACAATGAAAAAATAATAGTCACTTTGTACATAATTATAAAAACACTCAATTCACAGTCTTTTTAAAAATTACATAGCTATGTTATTTACACACAATGTTTAACGTTTTCGGAGACTATATATCACAAATGATACATACTGTCTGTCTCTTTCCTCTGAGGAAGGAGACAGACAGTATGTATCATTTGTGATATATAGTCTCCGAAAACGTTAAACATTGTGTGTAAATAACATAGCTATGTAATTTTTAAAAAGACTGTGAATTGAGTGTTTTTATAATTATGTACAAAGTGACTATTATTTTTTCATTGTTATTTAAAATAGTGATAGCAGCGAGTGTAAAGCCCAGTGTCTTCACAGAAGGTAAGACAATAATTCTATTTCACCGAGAAAATTTCTTATCATATATATATATATATATATATATATATATATATATATATATATATATATATATATATTAAATTCTAATTGTCTTTTTTTAGCCTATTTTCCTGTGTATGGCAGCTTTCTTTGTTCAGGTAAAGTAACAAATTAATCTCTTAATAAAATATATTTTGGTAACACCACAGCTATAGAATAAAACAAAATACACCGATCAAATAGTACAGTACATCATAGGAATATATTATGTGCTTCTACATACAACACAATGTTAGACGTATATACGTTTTCAGCTTTACTATGTTTTAAACACTGGACTGACTTTAAATTTGAAAATAAATTTGAAAAGAATTTATTCAGTTACATAGATGTAACTCTTCAGTACAAAATAATAACCTTGTTGACAAAAGTTTAAACAATAATTCGTTTGTATAATCGTAATTTCTTCAGCGATAAATAGTTAGCTCTTTAGATCTCAAAAAACGATGTATATTTAACAAATTGATATAATTATAGCCGATATAGTTACTGTTGAGTTACTTTCCTTCCGTGTGTAAGCATTGATTTACACTTTCTTGTAGTATATGTTTAATAACGTCCTCCAGTTATTGTTGCATGTGCGCAGGTGCGAGCTGACAACTCTGCACAGGACATCATAACATCAGACGCAGAAGATGTGAGTACACTTATTGTTATACTTTTACATTTATACATACACTTAATTGTTATAATTTTACATTTACATAAAGGCTAAATATGTGCTACTTTGATGATTTGACTGTCGTTCCTGTATAGTAAGGCAACTTTTCATAAATCTATTTCAATTGCACGATGCATGTTTACATGCATTCTATGACAACGCACAGCATTCGGGAGGTGCATGATTGATGTGATTGCACCGACCAGCCTGCCTAGAGTTTCCACGGTTTCTCTAGACTGTCATGGTGAATTCCGGGCTGTGTACTTTCGTATGGCTGGCCCGTGTGTGCTTTTCCAGTATTTGGAAAGTCCTTATACCTGTCGATAAGACAATGTCTTGACTGGGACTGGGATTGGTGTAGCACGATAAAACAATATGCAAGCAAAAAAAAAAAAAAATTTAATAATAAAAATAAAAATCCTTATACGATCAGCTTCAGTTTCAGTATATTTATATACCATGAGTCAGTAATGCTTGGCTAAATATCTCTTCTTCTGAATGAGATTTTTTCCCCGTTCTACTTCCATATTTGTGATTATATATTCATTAAGTCCAAACTTTTAAAATTTTCATTAAGAAAATGCAATTCAACAGTTTTTTTTTTTCAAAGTGAACCAGCTGTACAGAGGAGAAAATGTCAGAAGGTTACCAAGCAAAATATGAAATTACTGTATTAATTGTTGACATTTTAATGCTATAAAACCACAATTGTAATTTTAAATAATTATTTTTTTTCTCCCTTATCTGGTACTGTTTCCCTTCCACTGACTTTCAATTGTTAAAAAAAAGGCAATATATATATATATATATATATATATATATATATATATATATATATATTATGTATGTGTATGTATGTATGTATATATATATATATATATATATATATATATATATATATATATATATATATATATATATATATATTATGTATGTGTATGTATATATATATATATATATATATATATATATATATATATATATATATATATATATATTCATATCTGATATATCTATCAACAACCATTATTTTAAATTAAAAAAATAATAATAAATAAAAAAAAAAAAACATCTTGCTTCAGGAAAATCGCGGCTTGTTTGACTTATTTCTTGGACAACAACAAGTAGCCCCGCACGTGCACCCTGACCCCCTGGTGATTCCATCTCCCGCCGCCTTTCTTCCTGCAGTCCCCGTCATCCCCGTTGCCCCTCACACACACACTGCACCGCAAGTTATTCAAGTTCCTCGTCCTCCACAAACTGCTGACTTGCCTCCAATTCCTCCCATACCCCATGTCCACCAAACCACCAACAACCATGGACATCTTGGGCTCCGACCCCATAGACCCGGATTTCTCAACCAACTGTTTGCGGGTAGAAGGAGCAGCGAGGAAACCGGTGCGCTACTACTGAATCAAGAATGGGTAAGCTCACCTTTTTTTTTTATTTTTTTTTTTACTATATTATTATTTATTTGTTTATTAACTTATTTATTATACTTTATAACGTAATATTTTTTTAATAGATTTGAATTAATGTTATGTATTTTATGCTATTTTGCATCACAAATTCTAATCGATAAATCTGAATTTTGAACAACACTTTATAGATACTTTAAATGTAGCAGTAATAAAGTGATCACTTATGTAAAGCTAAAAGCGGAAAAGGAAACCACGTGATGTTAAAAGTGGAAGGTGGCTCAGGCCTAGCTTGCGGCTGCTGCGAGAGAAAAACTTTGATCCTTTTTTTATCCAAATATTTAATCCTTTTTTTACCTTGCGTTACATCCTATTTTAGTCCTATTTGTAGCAAATAGTTATATTACACGATAGAAATACAGAATTAAAAAAGTGCAAACATTTTCGACTATTTTTTTTTTTAATTTTCGTTCACCCATCCAAGTACTGCGCACTCTCGACGTTTTTGCTTAACTTCCGAGGTCATATGCAATTACCCTGTCATCATGGTGAATCACAATAGTAAAAAGTTGGAAGACAGATATATTTAAAGTTCTATGTTTTTTAATCCATTTGTATCCCTTAATTATAACGTCCCTTTTACGTCCAATTTTGTAAAATTATTGTTCTCGTCCAAATTTTTCCTCTTTGAGCCTTCATTGACATATAAATAATTTCTGAACAGGACCAAAAAAGGTTAATATTGGATGAGAACAAAAATACAACGAAGTAAAATGGATTAATGGAAATTTGGACGCATTGTCAATTTTTAGATAGATTTTAGCATGGGTCAAAAAGGGATGAAAAGTTAAAAAAAGGATTAGAAAAGGACGTAAATTTTATTTTTCTCTCGGGTGGCAACAGGCTAGCAAGAAGTTTTCTCCCACTTTTACCGTCACGTGATTTCCGCTTCCGGCACTTCCTTTCCCTAATTTTAAAAATGTGTATATTTAATCTAATATGTATATACTTACTTGTACCAAAAACTTGAGACTTGAACTAATTTTGTGTTTATTTTTATAGGTGCGACACGCAATACAGAAGTGCGCCATAGGTATGTTATTGTTTTTATCTATCACATGCATTTGTGTGTGTTCTGCATAACACTCGATCTATTAATAATAATAATACTGTATCTATATAGATTTATGGAGCAAAAATAAAATAAAAATAATAAAAAATTGAAAGAAAACCCTTAGAAATTTTGTACTTCAGTTTGACGTACGATGTTGTAAAGTTAACGCTTATCACGTCATAAGGTTTTGACGTCGAGCTATAACAACAAACACGAAAATTACGCCACAAGCTTAGAACTATTTAAAAATAACCTTTATTTCAAATTAATGTTCGTTTTAATTTAACCGTTGTAGTAATATTTATAATAATGGTTTAAGACTTCACCATATAAAAATCTAATGTAAATAATTTTCATTGATAATATATTTCAGTGAACCCAAGGTCGTTGACCGCAATCTTACCAACATCCAGCAATATGCTGCGAGAACCCAGGATTTACTACTTCGAGAACTCAACCAATAACGCAGTGAGTTATGGAACACACAACTCGAATAAAGTTTCTGTACCTTTATATTACGTCCAAAATATTTGAAGGAATACTTATTACGTAACAGCTAAGATCTATAAGCTTACTTCATTCGCTAATTAAGAGATGCAAATAAAATTATTACGAAACAGCTAAGATCTATACGCTTACCTCCTTTCGCTAATTAAGAGATGCAAATAATGCTATAAATTATTTGCTTAAAAAAAAAAATAATAAAACTATAAAATTGGATCTTATTTTGTTAATACTAGCAGAATTGATGATATCGATGTTTTAATATACTCGACTCCTTCCACTTTAATGTGGCTTATTTCACAAATAATGATTCATGATAATGACTGATTACTATTGAACTTTCATTTAAAAACGTACTTTTGTTTCTCTTTTTTAACCGTTATTTTTTTTACTATGAATCTTTTGATTGTTATTTTATTAAATCGTATATTATTATATTGATTAATGTTGGCTGATATTGTTTAAGTTTTTAATTCAAGTTTAACAAAAAGCTTGTTGCAAAATGTATTGTTGCTATATGAACTGTTTGGCTCAATAAAAATATTTTTATTTCTATTACATGAATCATTCTTAATTGATTGATTGATTTTAGAAAACGTGGAGCCAGGCACAGGCGTGGTGCTCAAAGAACGGCATGCAGTTGGCTACAGTCAACAACATCCAGGAGAACGCAGTGTTGCAAGATCTAATCAAGAAAATCGTAGATGGTAACACTCACTGGTTTCTTTGTTTATTTCTCCATATTATGTTAACATGCCAGGTTTATATATTTTAAACCTTGGTTAATATGCCACTTAATTACTGTAGAGAACTTTAACAGAGAACCGACAACCTCATGTTTTAGGCAGACCCGCAATACATCTGTTTTGAAAAACTCACTAAAAGTACCCAAACTATAAAGCTAAATAATTGGCTACTCAGAAAATTTGAGCTTTCTCATTGGCTAAGAGTATTTTGACTGTCATTTAAGTTTGGGTACTTTTAGCGGGCTTTTCAAAACAAATGTATTGCAGGTCTGCCTCGAACATGAGGTTGTCTCTTCTCTGTTGAGATTCTCTACTTAACTGAAGTATGTTTAAACTTATTCAGTTTATTTTATTAGTGCATGGTATAGAATTGAACGTAATTTTGGAAAAATTGGTGTAAGTAGATTAATGATTTTTAATATAGAAATATGCAAAGATGTTATGAATTCTAACAGTTGCTTACTTTACAGTTTTTTAACCCCAGTTTGTAAGGGTACAGAAGGGTTGAGGGATATAATGTGTTTATGAATAATGTTCACATTTTATGAATTTTACGTTTTTGATTTCATTTTTTAGGCCAATATCCCTTTTTTCAATTATGAATTTTAGATACATTTTACGTGTTTTAAGCTAATAATACCAAATTTTAACCAAACGTTAAGGCCAGTAACTCTTAAATCATTTTTGCTCACTTCTAAAATTTATTTGTTTGTTATGTCCCTAGGTTCAGCCGCTGGCGGAGTAGACTCTGCAAATGCATTCTGGATTGGCTTGAACAGACGTAACGGCGACGGCACTTGGCAGTACATTGGTGACTCCACCCCAACATTCGTGGACTGGCATGTGGACGCTACAGCTGGCAATGAGCCGACACCTGGTGGTGCGCAGTGTGCTGCCATGTCACAGCGGTACACCCAGGAGAACATCCACTTTGATGCCAAGACTTGTGACGACGCCGTCCTCAAGTTCCGATATATCTGTGAGGTCAGCGAGCCCTGCGTGGCTCTGTTTATGTCCAGGTTTAGATCCAACTTTTACCTGCCCACCGCCCAGCACCACAACCACAACCACCTAGACACACTGATTGGAAAATAAAGCTCGTTCATCATGTTTTTTTATTTACGGTTAGCTTCAGACATGATAGACTCCGCCATGATTTGATATATATATATATATATATATATATATATATATATATTATATATATATTATATTTTCAACATAAGTTTTTATTGCCTTCAATAGCATGTGTATCAAATTTCATATCAATTTCATTTCAATTTGTTCATCGATTATGTGGAGAAAAATAAAATGGGACTTATCGGACGCTCTATGCTCACCATGTTATTTTTTTCCCACATAACCGATGGACAAATCGATTTGAAATTAGATACACGTGCTTTTGAAGGCAATACAAACTTATGCTAAAAATAAAAAAAAAAAAATCTAACTAGTCTAAAATGAGTTTTAACACGTCTGAGGTTAATTACTTTTTTATGTAAGTTAAGTGAAAAATCAAGCATCGGCAACATGCAACTTAAGAAATTGTAATATAAGTTATAACATAATAAAAAGTGCATATATATTCTGATTGAGCCTAATTTTGTTATTTTTATTATAAACTGTGTTTTTTTTCTTTCAGAAACTAAAAAGCAATATCACTATCGTGAATTAGTTTTAAAAATGAGTATTTATGGCAGGCATTTATTTTATCAAATCTAGACAAATTTTTTATAATAAAATAATTAGAAAATACTTTCAGTGCTCTAAAGAAGCTAATATATATATATATATATATATATATATATATATATATATATATATATATATATATATATATATATATATATATATATATATTATATTCTATCTATATATATATATATATATAAATATATATATATTATATATATAATAATCACCTGACAATTTTACCTGTCTGTCTCTACCTATCGTTGTTAATTAATGGTAAGGTATCCCACCAAACAACATTATCATACATGGCCATTTTACCTGTCATTACATAAACTTTCCATGGCACAGTTGAAAATTTTTAATTATGGAAATTTGTACAGTACTTACAGTACACAATGCAGAAATTGATATCATTATTTCAATCTCAAGTTTTTTTATTATTTCATAATAAGAAAACCAAACAAATACTATAATAATGGCAGGCTGTTCGTACTAATAAGTATCTTTAAATTTAAAATAAATATCGTATGAAGTCAAAACAGTGTTTAGGTATAAATCTTGGGATAAAAAAAAATGAAATGAAATGAAATGAAATGAAATGAAATGAAATGAAATGAAATGAAATGAAATGAAATGAAATAGAAAATTTTAACAGATTTTGGGACAAACTTATTTTGGCAAATACTATACTTGTGATCTGTAAAATAAAATAACAATAAAATTAAAGTAAATTTAAAATTGATCAATATGTTTACTTTTTTGTTATGACGACAGTCAAACAAAATGTAAAAAATTCTTCAAGGAGTTTATTATTCGTTTTAGGTTTTAGGCGAAAAGACGAAGAGTAAAAGATTATCAGAACTTTTTGAGTACTAATTTAGATATAGCTATTAGGATTAGGTTTTCAATAATATCTAATTCCTAATGCACGTCGTTGTTCTTTCAGAACGCTGCAAATTTGAAGTTCAAAAATTATATTTAATCTGGATTATTTAAATAATGAAAAATTACTTAGGTAAACCAGTGCTGTAAATTTTTAAAAATAATAAAAAACATAATTTCAGTGCAATTTTTTAAAATTTATTTATTTTTTTTTTGTATTTTTTATGATGCAACACACAAAATATAAAAACATTTGAAAACAAAAATTGCAATGATTTAATGTATCTCAATATTATATAAAAAAAAGTTTGCCCATGTATATTTTTATTTTTAAATCATTGCAAAATTTTGTTTTCACTAAAACTAATGAGATATTTACAATCACAAAATTTATTTTCATATAATTAACTTTAATTTTAATTATATTAAAACAAAGTTTAAAAGTAACAAAAAATGAAATGCTCAGTCCAGGTAATGTCATCGTCATTTTTCAGGCACCTCAATTGTCAGCCTAAAGGTGCGGTTACATAAATTTACATGAACGTGAGTCCAAATAACCAACATGCAGTCAAGTGCTTTTGTTGGCAATTTTACACATTACTTGCATGCAAACACACTTTCAAACATGAAATCTGCCAACTATAGTATTTATATATATATATATATAAAATACGCTTGAAATTAAACTGTATTCATGTGCTCAAGGCGCAATATTTTAATAATCTTGAAACAAGAGTTTAAAATCCTTTTTTTTTAAAATGTCATTTTGTTTAAATTTACTTTATAAGTTGTTACTACTATAATATAGCTGTTATATGGTACTGTTTTTTTTTTTTTTTTTTTTTATTTTTTTTTATTTTTTTAAGTACAACAGATTTGAGTATGTTTTTAACAATATAATATTTTACTTTTTTGCAAGATCTGCACTATTTTTCAATAACATGTAGCCACAAATTTGAAATTGTTTGGTATTCGCTATGATTTGACTAATTTGATTACAAAACTCAAGGAGAAAAGTGAGAAATGATTGTATGGATTTTGATTTGATATTGTAGCACGATTTTTTTGTTATGAAAATTTTTGATTCTTATCCATACATTTTTTTTTTTTTTTTTTTTTTGTACTCAGGTTTGATTTACGCCCTCAAAATTCCCCTGCAAGGTTCTGGCATCTCACATATAAAGCGAGCAGTGTCCGTACATATGGTACTCGTCCAACGTAAAATTCCACCGTTCCTCTGAGCCACCTGGGCACAAAAATTCGGCGTCGCTGTGGGCTGATTAGAATGCCAATCAGTGAAGCTAACTGCTGGTCCACTCTGTGCTCCGTCCCATGAGTAACGAAGTAAATTTGGAACTGCTTCAGCTATATTGTTCAAGCCGATCCAAAATGCATTGGTTGCCGCGTCAGTCACCGCCTTGGACTCTGCACCATCAACCAAAGTGTTATAAATACATGTGGGGATTTTTAGCTTTTTTTTTTTTTTTTTTTTTTTAATTATTTTTATTTTTTTTTTTGTTTTTGCACAATTTTAGTATTAAAAAATAGACAAAAATATATAGGTCCACAAAAGTTATGCTAGCCTCGTGTTAGCTATATAATATGAATAAAAACATAATTTAAGCAATAAGATTGAAAAATAGTTATGCATGCTAAATACGAATAGAGCAACATTTATGCTATATTATATAAATGTTCAGAGCTTAAATAACGTAATTTATTTTGTACGAATGTTCATACGAATTTACACCTAGGTAGGTAACGGACCGGTTTGAGTTCTAACGCTCTGTAGTCTTACATTTTGAGCGTCCCGGAATCCAAATTTTGTTATTGTTATTTTCGTGATATTTAAAATGTAAGACTATTGTGTAGCGGTAGAACGAACAAAATTGTTATAAACTTACTCTTGATCAGTTTTGTCGAAACCCAATCATAAACTCACCACCTTTTTTTTTTTTTTTTTTTTTTGAAATACTCTCTGTTAAAGTTTTTTAAGGTTATAAAGTAATATACTAAATTTGTGTAATTTTTTAAATTATTACTATATGAATAAATCTTACCATTCAAAATTCTCGTAATTTCGTCATTAACCACTTTGGCTTCCTCGGCATTTTCAATGTTGAGCAGGTCCATGCCTTTGGCGCGACACAGGTTGCGAGCGCCGAACCAGTTTTTCTACACAAATATTACTCAATCAATCAATCAATCAATCAATCAATCAATCAATCAATCAATCAATCAATCAATCAATCAATCAATCTTAGTGCTTGATAGGGAAGAGATATACTTTACCCTGCCATAACCATAACATTATTCAACAACTTCCAATGAAATATGAAATTGACATGCTAATTTTGAATATTCTCCAGGTTAAATTTTTTTTTTTTAATTAATGTACTAAAATGATATTTAAAAAAAAAGAGTTGTATCCATGGTGACAAAGTTACTATTTTAAGAAACATAACATTTTGTTTACAATTAAATAAAATTCAAGTACATTTGTAAAACTTATTTACATGCAATGGATATGCGGGAATGTAACCAACACTGAAGAACTTTTTTATTATTATTATCGGTTTATAAGCATTTAGAATAAAATATCAATGTTTTGTTAACTGCATAAACATTGAAAATAGTCACCAAACAGCTTAGTAAATAATAATCTAATAATTAGAACTCAATTAGCAATTAATTTTTAGCAAACAGAGCTAGACAATTTATAATTATTTTTAATTGTTGGATCAAAATGACATACCACATTTGCAGTACTAGCTTCAAAAAAGTATAGGCCGGTAGTCAGGTTCTTTGTGGTTCCAGCTGAAAATAAATACATAAATAATAAGTACATAATTAACACAAAAAAGTATCATAACGCCATAATCCCTTTCGGGGTAGGCCAGGACAGTTCCTTTCTAGTAAGAGGGCTTACAATGATCTGTGGCTTACCAGACCACAGGCCTGTGCAGCTTGGACTGCTAAATCTTACGACGGCAACACTCGCCACTATGGAGGAGAGGTGGTCAAGCAAACCTGGGGGTCGGCAACGTACACATTGAAACACACTGTAACTTCACCGTTCTAACCACCGCTCTAACAAGCTGACCTTTCAAGGCTAACCCAGCTTGGTATCGAACGCCGAACCTCCAGCATGCCAAACGAGCACGCAAGCCACTTGTACACCACACAGGCAGGTTAAGGACATAAATAAATATACAAATAATTAATATAAAAACTTGTACCTGTTGCATTACACAGCGTTCTCCACGTTGAAAACTGTAAAAAGAAGAAAAGAAAACTAATTAAAAATTATTTATTGACGGATCAAACACCTGAACGGTGACGGATCAGATTAGGGCAGTGATTTCACCTAATTTCCTATGCTCTCTATAGCATTGTGTAAAATCATATAGAGTTTTGAAGAAAACTACAGGCCAGAAACGAGGCCATTAAACTTAATAATGAGGCTCGTAAACTCTGCTCCCTTGCACCAAAAATAATAATAATAATAAAGAAGCCCAATTCCATTTAAAAAGCTTTAGGTAATCGTCATTTTTGTTTTTTGTTTGGAGCAAGAAAGACAGGGTTTACGAACCTCATTAATGTTTTCAATTACAAATATTGCGCAGTTTTAACGTAAGATTGTACAGAAGATTCCACTTACGATGGCGGTTTGCGAGGCTAGCGCGGTGTTTTGTGCGTTGAGGTTGATGTAGTCCGCCTCTGCCTGCAAGATCTGAGCCTTGATTGTGTTGCTGAACAGTCGGTCAAGCACGCCTTGGTTCAGTGAAGTATTGGAGGGAGCGGGGAACAATGTTGGGAACAGTGTGGATAACACGCCGCGTTCTCCGGGGCTGTTCACTGCAAGGCTACCCAGTAGGGAACCAATCAGAGAACGTTGCTCCTGCTGAAATGCCAATTTTAAATCAGAACAGCTTCGAGAATAGTCTGGACAGCTCGAGGATTTTCCAGGCTACTCTCCATAGTTGTTCACAGTACGGAACCAATCAGAGAACGAAATGTCAAATTTACATCAGAACAGCTTCGAGAATAGTCTGGACAACACGTGGGCTGTTCGTTACATACAACTTGCCAGATTTAACATGAAATTTAATATGAAATATTATTTTGTTATTTGACCACGTCTACTTACAGTTACGCTCTCACTGATGCTGTTCGAATTCACCACGTTTGCTTGCACCTGTAATTAGAAAAACATGTAGTTTTAATGAAGCTGTACTTGTATGAGTGATTATAGTTGTTGTTGTTGTTGTTTTTACACGTAATTTTCTTACAATTTGTAACCTTGGTTTTGTTATACTTTCATGAATGTCAAACTTCTATACTTATTATTTCAACGAACTTTTTTCAAAATTACTCTGAGAGAGAGAGAGAGAGAGAGAGAAAGAAGAAGAAGAAGGAACAAAAATTAATGATTATATTTCTAAAGATTGATTTGTATAACCATTACACCACACCAATTATAATTGCAATAACAAAAAGAGCTTAAAATTACAAATATGTGTTTGGTTTTTGAAAATAATTCTTTATTTTAAGAAGTTTTCATAATCTCCAACGCAATGGCAGTTGCATTTGTAGTATGGTAGATTTTTAACATTGATCATTTGAGGATTTCAAAAAGCACCCAATTGTATTTAAATAACGACAAAATATCGAACAACAAAGATACAAAATATAGAAAAGAAATTTGTTGTCCTGTTGAAATATTTTAACCTGTACCAAGTTTTTTTTTTCTTTCAAAGGTAAATTTCTAACAAGTATTAATGAAATAGTAAATATTTGTAGCACAATAACACAATATGGCATGCAAAAAAAAAAAAAAAAAAAAGGAACTAATGACCCGTTCACATAATGCAATAAATTTGATTGCATGAAAGTTTAATGGTTTATAAACGAGATAACAATCCAGTCAAATGTATTGTGTGTTGCACCGTGTGAATCAGTCTTCACAAAGTTTATTAGTCAAGGTTATACTATAGTATATATTATATAACATAATAATACTATGGTTTTTATACTTACGCATGCAATTGCGAGCGCCAGAGACAGAAGCCACATCTGTGAAACATATTAATTATCATTACACGTAATTGTTATTAAGTCGTATTGTTATTGTGACAAGTTTTAATGCATCGTATTTTCATAACACAATAGGGTGTATGCATTCATTTTAAAGTCAACGCCATGTTTGATAACTCAATAACATGGGCGGAATAGAAAAATAGCTAATTTTGACAGTTTAAAAACACTATGCAATATTTTTGAGAGCATTGATGTTGTTAATATATTGAATTAGTATCCCAAGTATGCGAGAAAAATAACAATAACAAAAATTTAACAGATTTCTCAAAGAAAATTGCCAAAAACAAAGTTTGTCCTATACTGAGCAATGTTATTCACTACTCCAGTATGGCCTCCAAGCGCAATAAATATGACATCATGCGCATACACCATAATATAGGGTAAAAAAGTCACAGTGTCGGTACCTAACAAATTAAATGTATTTGTTAATCATAATTTGCTTGCACCAACTTTCGATGTAATAAAATAAATCAAGTGTTTTGTTTATGTTATTTAAGGGATGATGTTAGCAATGCTGAGTGAATGAGCGATGCTCGTCAGCTGGGTCTGATTTTACACAATCCTTCAAGTTATTGAGTTGAATTTTCAAGACGTAAAGAAAGTGAAGTTTTTTTATTTCCTTCTTTTATTATTATTCTTTTTTATTAATTTTTTTGTAAGCATTTGAATGATAATAAAACTAACCTACCCTAAAAGTGTACACAGTGATAAATTGAAACTTGGATGTATATTTTCCTGGCTATTGTTGACTTGTCGTACGAAACTTCTATCAATAAATAATTTATTTTACGACAGTATTGCAAAGAGTATTGTGTTTAATATTTTTGTAAGAACTACAAACGTGAAGTAATCGTAAAAGTATAATCTACAAATATATCTTCATTTCAAAATGAAGCTAATATTATTTAATAACGTAACATTGTAAAATTGAATTTATTTAAATTATTATAGCATACTCTGCAAAAAAAAAAAAAAAAAAAAAAAAAAAAAAAAAAGACAAAAGAAGTCAGTAAGTGGTGTACTTATTCTGGTCTCTAAATTGAAAACCATTTATTAGTAAACAAGTTGATAAATGTTATGCAGAAAGAACTACGTACCTGCTTGAGTTGCAGTTTCCTCATGTTTCAAACCTGGAAATGTACTGAAGAACCAAGTAAGGGTGGTCAATATTTATAGCAGACGGAGGGCTGAGGAATCTCACGTAGCCTCCAAACTTAAACAAAACAACCAATAAATCATGTTGTGTGATAGTACACAACTGAACATTCTGCACTGCGAAATCTTTATTGTTATTACCTGTGCTTCCTTTTCTTGTTTTTATTTTAAAAAATAATTAAATTTTATTTTATTTCAAATATTTAGTTCATAAAAGTGATATAAAAAATAAATTCCTGTAACTTCCAGTATAAATATTAAAAAATACCTAAAATTCCTAACATTATTTGTCGCGAACCGCAAACCTATATTTTACGTGTACAAATTTTGTTGTAACTTTCACTCCGTACGTTTTTAATTTCGCATTTACGAAATTTTGTAAATAAAAGAAATGACTTTTTTATCATTATATAATATAGCTTTCATGATATGTATTTCATATCATATAACTTTTATACATTTATTTACTTGCCTCACGAGCTCTTCCCATTGCACTTGCTATACATTACATAATTATTATAAATATGTGTTCACCATAGTGTTCAGTTATGTTTGCAGTAGTGTATGTACAGTACGGTACATGCAACTATAATCATGTATTTTACCATCTAAGTTCAGCATAAAGAAACACTTGACCCTACAAATAAGAATGTTTTCTATTTTTCATAGTTTTGCTATATAATATAGTTATATACTATACATAACATATCTTATTAAATATTTGTATTATCTATCGCACTAATAATATTGAAATCTTGCGAAGGTTATATAATTGTAATAATATTCAGAAATTCATAGTATAATTATTGTACAAAATATTTTGCTGATATATTATGTTGCAAATATTAGTTTTTGGTTAATCTATTGTTAAATAGGTTTCTCAAGCCCTCGCAATGCTTATAGGTATTATTATTTATCATTCATTATTATCTGAACGCAATGATGTACAAGGGGCTGTAAATTTGTTTATTGAAAAAAAAAATGTAAATAAGACGGAGGGAAAAAAAAGAAGTTAAAACT
The DNA here is from genome assembly GCA_949318235.1 of Ecdyonurus torrentis. Classification (NCBI taxonomy): domain Eukaryota; kingdom Metazoa; phylum Arthropoda; class Insecta; order Ephemeroptera; family Heptageniidae; genus Ecdyonurus; species Ecdyonurus torrentis. The sequence continues at coordinate 53,117,048 of OX439130.1, forward strand.
ATTATTCACTATTGACAAATAAAAATTATAATTTTGAGGAGTCAAACAATTGATTTAAACACCGCGCATTCTTGTAACTGTTATCAACTAAAATATTTTTTGAAAATTGAAAAACAAAAACAGGAAGCAGCATGTTAGACATAGTTATATAATTAGGCTTGATTGATGATAATGAAAAACAATCAAATTCCTTACATTGCTATGTGGTCACAGTACCATATAAATTGAGACTTTGGATCGAAGTTCTTGACTTCAAGTTCTGAACCCGACAAGATGACTTCGGCTAAGGTAAGTATGTCAACTATCACGTCACGTGTCAATTTTCACCAACATATTGATTTATATAAATATGATTCAAATACATAGCACGTAGAAATGCAACACAAAAGTCCCAGTAAAGTCAAACCAAGGTGGGGATTACAAGTCATTGTCTTTTGCTGCACGATATACACGAAAATCTAATGAAATTGTATTTGCAATTTATGAAAATTTGTTAATTTAGCCCCCTATATCACACGGGTAGATTTGAAAAGTAATTAAGGCTCGTTCGAAAACCTATAACCGTGCGGGGGGAAAAATGCACAATCCCAATTAAAAAACATTAGAAGATCGTTATTTGTCATGTTATTCCGGAGCACAAACAACAACAACAACAAACAAACAAACAGTGATTACGAACAAGCCTAACGTTAATCTTACTGCGTCATTCATTTGTTATTTATTTGCTTAACTTGCTGAGTCTCGGTAAGTTTCTCTCTGGATATAAGTTTATTCTCCGTCCAAATTTTTAAGTTGTTCTTCTATAAATATTAATAAATCATTCGTACCGCCTACTACTATGCTACTATTATTATTATTTTATTACAAAGGAATTTTTATAACTTGCACTTATAATAATAATAATAAACGCATTTATGCTGCATTAATATTATAGCCTAAATGTTGCTATTTTTAAATATGAAACGGGCACAAAAATGAAGCACGATTATCTTTATATTAGTTTGCTTCATATTTATAGTTTTACTTATATAACTGTAGCCAATATACTATAACTATATAAGTAGTACTTATAGTTATAGTATATTGGCATTAAGTAGTATGGTTTATGTACTAGTTATCGGCATAATATACTATAGTTTACTTATATAACTGTAGCCAATATACTATAACTATATAAGTAGTAACATAATATTATCATCGTTAGGGTTGAATATATGTAGATGGCTTGTATCTCAAAATTTAAAAACAAAACGTTGAAACTTTATGATGCTATTTGAAAGTTAATTAACAGCAACCAATATTGTCGGATTAGATCACAAACCGTGTACCTGCAAAAGTAAACAAGGCTCAAATTATGATACAAGTAGATAAGATTTTTGTCTTGTTAGCTGCTTTTGTAGATACATGGTTTAATTGTGCTCTAAACCCGACGATATGATAACATTTTTAGAACCCGTGACCATCAGATAAGAGAGAAAATAATTATTGAAATATCATGGGACCAAAACTTCAAAAAAATCATAATTTAAAATCAAGCATTGTGATATTTTTACATTTTTGAAGATACCATATCCTAATGTATCATTGTGAAAAATTTTAGATTTTTCTTTCTTTACAATTTTTTTAGTCAAATCTTGCAGTACCTGATTTCCCGCCTTAATTAACTGCCAAGATATACTTTAAATGCTAATTTCTACAGTTTACTTTAATTTACTTAAAAGTCCCATCACAGGTCCATCTCTAATTATGATTTTTACAAAATACTTTTGATTTCAGCTAAGTGTGCTTGTGATTGCGCTTGTGTTTGGCTATGTAAGTACTCTCGTTACATTTACATTTACAAACTTCTTGGAAATGCTTTTATAATTTGCATTAGAATGTTATTTCATTGTTGGACACTAAATTATAAAATTACTTATACTCAAGACTTTATTCATGATGATAATAATAAAAAACATTTTGATCACTACTTTATTTGTTCCATACGTACCACAAAGTTAAACACAACAATACTAATCTGTGTTGTGTTGTTTGTCACCGCCGTTGCTGTAAGATATAAGATAACATTTAAATTTGCATGTTCTCGTACCTCATTACATTTAACTTGCAGTATTGCATGTGGATGTAATTTGAAACCAATAAAAACTTCTTATTCTGTATATTAAAACTGTACATATTTTTTTGCAGTAAAGAAAATTTGTTGTGATGCAAGTTGTCAATTAAAACTTAAATTACATATTTTTTCATGATAGTCAACTATAAGTGATCAAATTTGTTTTTCTATAAAAAAGGCATGCAATAAAATAAAAATCACAAAGCAAACTCTAATGCGAGCTGTCATACTGTTGTTATTAGTAAACCTTTTTTTTATTTATTTTTATATATTTTTTTATAATTTTTTCCACCAAAAAAATGCGCATTACATTTGACAGCTGATCGTCTTTTTAGTAGCAGAAAACAGGGTTTACGAACAACATTAAAAGAGCTCATTGGTATAAAGCACTCGCTAAAAGTTAAGGGTCCCCGAATTTAATATTAAGCTTATAGCGAGAAAATCTTTTCTTTTTTTTTTTTTTTTTTATTGATTTTTTTTTTTACAATTTTTGAGAAAACTATTGCACCAAACCCGGATATATATTTAAATGAGAAATACTATGCATGATTTTACGTGTTTTAAGAAATAGAATTTTTTTTAATAATTATTATAATAATTATAATAATAATAATAAAATAAAAACAACAACTTAAAATTGCTGATTGTTATAGGTGAAGGCAGCAGCAACAAGTCAAAATGAATTATTAGATAACTTGTTACCAACTGGGTGAGTCCGCATATAATTATACTATGTTTCTGTACTTGTTATGTATGATGTATATTCAGCAATGACATTTTCACCCCTTATAATGTGCCACCTCTAGTTTAACTTTAGTTAACATTTTCACATTGTGGCAACAATGAAGGTAATCACACTTAACTACGGTCTAACTTACAGCAGCGGCATCGACTTGACCGACATTTCGGACGTTTTTGGAGGCCAGGCTAAACAGGTACATATAACATTCAAGTATAAGCAGTCTTGTAACGGTCACAAATCTGATTTTTTTTTGTAAAATTGGAGTCACTTATCAAAGGCATAGAAAGCATTGGAGCAACATGTTCTAAACACGAAATGGGATCTACAAAACTGATGATAATTTTTACCAGAATGTAAATGTGGCCCCACAAGAGAGCTTGAAAAAACTGTAAAGTATGCAATATGCGTGAATATTTCTGTTTATGACGTCATAAACAGGCAAAAACTAGTATAAAAATGTTGTGCGGGTTGCATAAATCGAAATTTTATGATCACTGCTACGGCACTACAGTTGGGTTTTGAGACCAATTAATGTTATTTATGTAAGTCCCATCAAGTGTTTGTTATGTAAATGCAAATGGTTTCATGTTATCTATGCCTTTAAGTTAAGCTTATAGTACTTTTATTTTACTTTTTTATTAGTATTTCATTTTCATACATTGTCCAACCAAGGTTGGTTTAATTGAACATTACAATTCAATTTTACACAAAATCAATTTACACAAAAGCATAAAGCACAAAATTTTACGTTACTTGTGTTATTTTATTATTAATAATAACAAAAAAAAAATTAACAATAAGAAACACCTAATTTTTTTACAGTACATAATATATAATATACTATATATATACAGTATATATATTATGTATATTTTGTGTATATATCACGTACACAAATGAAATGGATGAATGTGTATGAACAAATCAGAAACAGTCACGTTTTACTGTACACACCATTGTAATAATAAATTTTACCGTTCAAAAGTCGCGCTAAATTTGCAATGTTGATATTCTTATCAGAAAACCCGCACTGAGTGGTAAAATATACTATCCGTGTCGTGTCGTGTGTACGCATGCTGCTGTATGTACTACACTATATGTATATATAATATATACGCGCGTATGCTGCTGTATGTACTACACTATAATATGTATATTATTCCAGATTTACTTATCTGCTGATGATAGCTAAATTTTCATGCCAAATGATTAATTTTTAACATAAAAACCAACAAAGACATAATAATAGTTAGCTAGATTTTAATAACATTTGCTAACATTTCAGTCCGTGCGAGGGTTAGCTAGATTATACATTGGCTAACATTGAGATACTAACATTTCAGTCCGTGCGAGGGTTAGCTCTGTTCAATCAAGACTACCAGGCCAGACTGAACCAACTGAACGTCAAAGTCACTCCACTCAGGAACAGGAATGCTCAGCTCAGGAGATTCGCAGAAGCAGTATGGAATTATTTACTTTCTTAATTACCTACTTAACTTCTCACTTGATAAGCCGTATTTTGGATCTTATGCACGTTGGAAACTGGAATCGTTGGTTCCTATGTTACACACTTATTTACCATTTATTTATTCACTAATTTTCTATTTTATTGATTCATTTATTAATTGCTTGGTTTATTTGTTTATTCACTTATTTACTTATTTATTGATTCATTTATTGGTATATTTATTTCAGACTGGAAACGCAACAATTGTTTGCAGAGAGAGAGGCAAGTTATTATTGATTTTCTTATAAAGCTTCGTATTTTCCTTGTGTCCTTACTTTGCAACACAGCAAAGTATTTTGTAACCAACAAGGGTTGCATAAATCTTGATAAAAAATAAACCCTTTATTTTTCTGAGAGGTTTCTGAAAGGTAAACAACAACAAAACGTTTTATCAACCTTATACAAGCTCATTCAGTTGTTATCTTATACGTATATAGATTAAACTAAGTAGCGCAAGCAAAAATTTGTTTTTCATCTTTTGGTGTCCAAAATGAGTGTAACAAATATACTTATTTATTTATTTTATTTCATTTATATTTACTCTCGTCATATTTGATTTAAAATATTTTACAGTATTATTTTTATATATACTTATTGTTAATAATTAATAAGTTTAAACTAGTAAAAAATTCTATATTTTATACATTACTAAACAATGTTATGAGAGTATGGAATTTAACACCTATTTTACACGGGAAGTTTTAATGAAAGGTTCTGGCTTTCATGTTACACCGTGTTGAAAAGAAATTCACGGTGTAACACGAAAGCCAAAACCTTTCAATGTTAAAGTTATTCACAAAATGTAAAATTCAAAACTAATGCGATATATAAGAAGTTAATAAAGTATTTAATAAGTATTTTTCTGTTCTGTGTGGTTTAGTTCCCGTGAATGCCTTGACGAAGCTTGGAGGCACCTACTATCTCTTTGAGGGACGCAGTGGAGCAGGTTTCACAGTATGTAAAATAACAACAATAACAAAAGTTTATCATGAGTTAAAAATAAAGAGGAACATCAACAAAATTTAGGGGGTAATTTCATTTTATATTATTTTTTATATTTTATATTTATTGATATTATAAAAGAGGAAATTGCTCTAGATCGATAGATATGTATGAAAATTTGTTAATTTTTGAGTTCATTAAGTTTTTTTTTATTTATTTATGAAAGTTGTAAAATGACGTCATGACGTCATCTTTTTCTCATGACCACATATAAGTTGCCACCCATGACGTCAGTTTTTAATTTTCAAAATAATTTTAAAATACTTAATGAACTCAAAAATTAGATATTTGCAAATTGATGAAAGAGAAATGACATTTTTTTTTAGAATATGAAATAAAATTGCCCCCTAAATATTTTAAAATTTTTTCGTTTTAAATTCGATTACTTTTGTAAATTAATAAACGTAAGGAAAAGTTAGTGACGCAGTGCTTTGGCGTGGTATAGATGAGATTTCATGAGATCACTTTGACTTGCATTAAATATAACAATTCTAATTGATACGCAGCTTTTTGTAGAGGCACATTCAGTTACATGCAAGAAACAATATTGTGCAATTTTTAATTTCAATAATATATTAAACTACTGGGATTTTCATATGAAAAAATAAACAGACAACATGTAAGATTTTTTTATATATATTTATACATTTTCTTTCATAAAAAATTGAATTCTACTGGCAAATGGAAATAACATTTATTTAAGTGTAGTTTGGTGTCAACTGAAATCTCCACCTGAACGCATTGTATGGCCATAGCCAATAGAAGTCAATTTTTTTATCAAAGAGACTGCGCCAGTTAAATTAATTAAAAACAACAACTGTATAATTTTTTTTTGAAACAATATTAATAATAAATATAATAATAAAATAACATAATAATACCCCAGAAAATATGTTCTTACGTTGTTAAGAGTGCATATATATATATATATATATATATATATATATATATATATATATATATATATATATATATATATATAAAACATATATTATGTAGTTTACAAAATGAACCTCTGTGTTTCAGAAAACTTTCCAAGAGGCTAATTCAGTTTGCAGATCTCACGGCATGCAGCTGACAACACTTGAGACCGCGGCAGAGAGCACTTTAGTCAAAAACAAAGTCTTCGAAATCATGTCTACTGAAAGTACGTATATATTATACTTGTCATACATTTTGTCCAAATATTATCCATGAACCTCGGTCATAATTGGAACCCAATATTAATATTAAACACAACATTTATCAAAGTTTTTATACTGGCCTTAGAAAAAAAAAAAAAAAAAAAGTTACCTCTCAATGAGATGGGACTCAACTCTTAATGAGAAAACTTGTAAAGTAAAGTAGGCAATCCACGCTACAATTTAAGTTCACGGAAAACATAAATTTAATAAATTATTCAGATACATATCAATAACTCTTTAGTACTAAACAATAACTCTCTTGCAAAAAGTCTAAAGAGTAACTCGTTAGATAATTTTTTCCGTGTGGGCAATCCACGCTACAATTTATACAAAGAATATTTTACTCTAGGATCCTTTCTTGATAAAAACTCAACAATAGTTAACATCGATGTATGATTGCTCACTACCCATACAACATTGGAATATTATACACTGATAATAATACATTTTCATAACAATGTTTTTATTTATTAATCAATAGTGCATACTCACAGCTGTGTAAACATTGTTATGTCGTATTGTTATTGTAATTTGTTATATGAATTTATTTTAAGTTACATTTGACAAGACCAATGCTTGTTGTAACTTTAATTGTTACTATGAACTGCCTGGGTCAATAAAATTAGCTCGTTCTATAAAGTAAAGTGAATCTCAATAACAGTGATTGGCTGACCAACAAAATAAGACACATTCATTGGTTGATCTTGTTTTTTTTAACCGATAAAAGTAAGTCGCATATTGAGACTGGAACTTTTTTTTGGAAAGTTTCTTTCATTCTTATCAAGTTCAAAGTTCTAAGGGAAGATGATGAGTTGTTGTTTTTACCCCAGTTTGCAAGGCTACGGAAGTGACAAATATGTATGTCCCATCTCATGACTATATTATTATTATTGTTTAATTTTAACATTGTTGAGGTCAGATTCCTTTACTTGTATCCTAGCTGATATTAATCACCATACAATATTTAGCTCCAGCTCCAACAGTACTAACTGCAGTGGGATTCTACATCGGTCTCAACGACTTGGCCTTGACCTCTACCTATTTATGGGTCGGAGACGGAAGCACCGGTACTCCAGAGTTCGCAAACTTAGCTGCCGGCGGAACCTGCGCACGGATCACGTTAACTACAAACCCGCTCAGTTTGGCCAACATTGCGTGGTTAGACGCTCCCTGTACAGACGTGCAACGATACATCTGTGAACTGCCTAAAACATGTCAATTTATACTCAATTTACCCAGCTAGGCTAATTATGTACTAATATGTATGTACATTATATCAATTGCATTTTCATGATATCAGTTGAATTTTCATATTTGATCAAATCGATCAAATTTGAATAACGTAGTAAATATTGCAAAATACTAACAAATAATTATATATATATATATATATATATATATATATATATATATATATATATATATATATATATATATATATATATATATATATATATATATATATATATATATATATATATTAAATATCACTTTTTAATTATTTAAAATTAAAAATTTGAAAAGTTTGACAAAATTTTAAGTTGAAAAAATTACTATTTCAAAATTATAACAATAAAACAAATGCACAAATGAATGTTAAAGTATCTGTATGTAACATCTAGCTGAAGTTTGTAGAAAAAACAACAAGAAAATTGTGACTGATGTTTTGAAAATGTCAAATACATGACTTGACGATATGGCAAATCAATGAAATTGGGGCAAATTCTGGAGAAATTATGCTTTTTAACAAATATTAATAATAATAATAAAAGAAAAAAAATCAAGCCAAAAGCAGCATATTTTTTTTTAGTTTAAAAATTAATTTCAAATGATTTAAATGTATCTCAGTATTATTAGCCCAGACAATTTTCGTGTTAAATCATTTGAATTAATTTTTAATACTTAAATTGAGATAATTAAAACCCCAAAGTTTTTGTAATAAAATAAAAATACAAATAAATTTTGTATGCTGTGCTTGGTTATTATTTCCTAGTAAAACGTTCATGTTCTGTTTAAATACTTTTAATTTTACTTTATTGATTGTTTCGTTTTTTATATCTTTGAATGCTAACACGTTTTGCTTGACTATGAAAATAAAATAAAAAATTGCACTGAAATTCTTTGTACATTTCTTTGATTTTCAACACTTATACTTCAGCTTAAAAATTTTAATTTTTTTTTTATATACTTTATTGGATTCATATGGAGAATTACATGGACCAAAATACATATGCAATAATTAGTCTAAAAGCCCACTTTTTAGCACATTCATTACAATTGAATAATTTATACTAACTTTGTAATAGCTGTATTACATAGCATAAATATTAGGTTGTGTATCACATAGCATAAATATTAGGTTGTGTATTACGTAGCATAAATATTATATTGTGTATTACATAGCATAAATATTATGTTGTGTATTACATAGCATAAATATTATATTGTGTATTACATAGCATAAATATTATATTGTGTATTACATAGCATAAATATTATACTGTGTATTACATAGCATAAATATTATATTGTGTATTACATAGCATAAATATTATATTGTGTATTACATAGCATAAATATTAGGTTGTGTATCACATAGCATAAATATTATATTGTGTATTACATAGCATAAATATTATATTGTGTATTACATAGCATAAATATTATATTGTGTATTACATAGCATAAATATTATATTGTGTATTACATAGCATAAATATTATACTGTGTATTACATAGCATAAATATTATATTGTGTATTACATAGCATAAATATTATATTGTGTATTACATAGCATAAATATTAGGTTGTGTATCACATAGCATAAATATTATATTGTGTATTACATAGCATAAATATTATATTGTGTATTACATAGCATAAATATTATATTGTGTATTACATAGCATAAATATTATATTGTGTATTACATAGCATAAATATTATGTTGTGTATTACATAGCATAAATATTATATTGTGTATTACATAGCATAAATATTATATTGTGTATTACATAGCATAAATATTAGGTTGTGTATTACATAGCATAAATATTATGTTGTGTATTACATAGCATAAATATTATACTGTGTATTACATAGCATAAATATTATGTTGTGTATTACATAGCATAAATATTATATTGTGTATTACATAGCATAAATATTATATTGTGTATTACATAGCATAAATATTAGGTTGTGTATTACATAGCATAAATATTATACTGTGTATTACATAGCATAAATATTATGTTGTGTATTACATAGCATAAATATTATATTGTGTATTACATAGCATAAATATTATACTGTGTATTACATAGCATAAATATTATATTGTGTATTAAATAGCATAAATATTAGGTTGTGTATCACATAGCATAAATATTATATTGTGTATTACATAGCATAAATATTAGGTTGTGTATTACATAGCATAAATATTATATTGTGTATTACATAGCATAAATATTATACTGTGTATTACATAGCATAAATATTATATTGTGTATTACATAGCATAAATATTAGGTTGTGTATTACATAGCATAAATATTATGTTGTGTATTACATAGCATAAATATTATATTGTGTATTACATAGCATAAATATTATATTGTGTATTACATAGCATAAATATTAGGTTGTGAATTACATAGCATAAATATTAGGTTGTGTATTACATAGCATAAATATTATACTGTGTATTACATAGCATAAATATTATATTGTGTATTACATAGCATAAATATTATATTGTGTATTACATAGCATAAATATTATATTGTGTATTACATAGCATAAATATTATACTGTGTATTACATAGCATAAATATTCTACTGTGTATTACATAGCATAAATATTATATTGTGTATTACATAGCATAAATATTATATTGTGTATTACATAGCATAAATATTATATTGTGTATTACATAGCATAAATATTAGGTTGTGAATTACATAGCATAAATATTAGGTTGTGTATTACATAGCATAAATATTATACTGTGTATTACATAGCATAAATATTATATTGTGTATTACATAGCATAAATATTATATTGTGTATTACATAGCATAAATATTATGTTGTGTATTACATAGCATAAATATTATATTGTGTATTACATAGCATAAATATTATATTGTGTATTACATAGCATAAATATTATATTGTGTATTACATAGCATAAATATTATATTGTGTATTACATAGCATAAATATTATACTGTGTATTACATAGCATAAATATTATATTGTGTATTACATAGCATAAATATTAGGTTGTGTATCACATAGCATAAATATTAGGTTGTGTATTACGTAGCATAAATATTATATTGTGTATTACATAGCATAAATATTATATTGTGTATTACATAGCATAAATATTATATTGTGTATTACATAGCATAAATATTAGGTTGTGTATTACATAGCATAAATATTATACTGTGTATTACATAGCATAAATATTATATTGTGTATTACATAGCATAAATATTATGTTGTGAATTACATAGCATAAATATTATATTGTGTATTACATAGCATAAATATTATATTGTGTATTACATAGCATAAATATTATACTGTGTATTACATAGCATAAATATTCTACTGTGTATTACATAGCATAAATATTATATTGTGTATTACATAGCATAAATATTATATTGTGTATTACATAGCATAAATATTATATTGTGTATTACATAGCATAAATATTAGGTTGTGTATTACATAGCATAAATATTATACTGTGTATTACATAGCATAAATATTATATTGTGTATTACATAGCATAAATATTATGTTGTGAATTACATAGCATAAATATTAGGTTGTGAATTACATAGCATAAATATTATGTTGTGTATTACATAGCATAAATATTATATTGTGTATTACATAGCATAAATATTATATTGTGTATTACATAGCATAAATATTATATTGTGTATTACATAGCATAAATATTAGGTTGTGAATTACATAGCATAAATATTATGTTGTGAATTACATAGCATAAATATTAGGTTGTGTATTACATAGCATAAATATTAGGTTTGTATTACATAGCATAAATATTATGTTGTGTATTACATAGCATAAATATTAGGTTGTGAATTACATAGCATAAATATTATGTTGTGAATTACATAGCATAAATATTAGGTTGTGTATTACATAGCATAAATATTATGTTGTGTATTACATAGCATAAATATTATGTTGTGTATTACATAGCATAAATATTAGGTTGTGTATTACATAGCATAAATATTATGTTGTGTATTACATAGCATAAATATTAGGTTGTGAATTACATAGCATAAATATTATGTTGTGAATTACATAGCATAAATATTATATTGTGTATTACATAGCATAAATATTATGTTGTGAATTACATAGCATAAATATTATGTTGTGTATTACATAGCATAAATATTAGGTTGTGTATTACATAGCATAAATATTAGGTTGTGTATTACATAGCATAAATATTAGGTTGTGTATTACATAGCATAAATATTAGGTTGTGTATTACATAGCATAAATATTAGGTTGTGTATTACATAGCATAAATATTATATTGTGTATTGTAATTATTTATATTGTTACCCAACACTAACAAAATAATCGTTAAAAATCTTGCTCAGTGTTTTGCAATGTTTTAAGTATTGTGGAATCAACGGTAATGACGTCACTTTGAAATTTTAACGATTAAAACATTATAGTGACTTCCCAAGCTTTAGAACCGAGTAGAAAAAATGTAGATTAGCAACGGTCAAGTTTCACGTTGATTACATTGTGATTTTAATGCTTGTGACGTTAATTATGCTCTTATATCAAAGTCATGACCATTACTACCAAAGCATTGCAAAACTGTGTACAAGATTTTTAACGCTTATTTTTGTAGAGTACAGTAACACTGATGCTACGAGACTTCAATAATATATTTTTTTATATAAAAATAAGGTAAGTATATTTCCAAACTTTTGTATTAACACTCCAAAATTTATGCGTACCTTAAGTTGTTTTATCAAAGCATCACCAAAGTTCAAAAATTTAGAACTCGCTACCTTTATAAACGGTTTGTCCCATCATATTGTATATTTAGACATCCAATATAATCTATATCCAAGGTGGATTGTTCCGGATATTGCCTGATAAACCACAGAAAACCTTCATCTCGCAAGCAGTTGGCAGTCAGAAAGACAATGAGAGAAAACTGATATATATTTAGCACAGAGAGAGAGAGAGAGAGAGAGAGAGAGAGAGAGAGAGAGAGAGAGAGAGAGAGAGAGAGAGAGAGAGAGAGAGAGAGAGAGAGAGAGAGAGAGAGAGAGAGAGAGAGAGAGAGAGAGAGAGAGAGAGAGAGAGAAAACTGCAGACAAATTCAACAATTTATGAAACAATAATTACAATACAACAAATTAAACATAAACACAAAGTGATTACCATGGTCGAGTACTTAAAGTGAACCATGGCATACACACGGTTACGTAGGCTAACAAAATTTCACTTTAAAGGCGTAGAACACCTTCATTAAAAAACTTGTGTAATATCCTAACAAACCTGAAAATCAACATGGATGCAGTTGCAGTCATTGATTTCTAATTTGTTTTCCATTCATAAAAAGATGCATGTGGACTCTAACATCACAGCTCGCTTGTTTTACACGCGTGTGGAACAGGTGAACTGTGAGGTCAGAGTCCGCACGACCCATTATGTGAGTGTAAAATAAATTAGAAATCAATGACTCCGTCCAAATCAACGTTGATTTTTTAGGTTTGTTAGGACATTACACAAGTTTTTGTTATTGTTATTTTCGTGTTCAAGGTGTTTGACGCTTTTCATGTCAAATCGAAAGGAAATAACAATCATTAAATAAAATTTAAAAGTTTTGTGGAAAAAGTAATGAAGCATAATTATTAAGTAGTATACGTACTGTATAGTCAATTGAGTGATAAGAAATTACAATTAAAAAAATTGTATGTAATTTTAAAATATAAATACACATATTGGGCACAGAGGAAGTGGAAATTACGTGTTTAATTTAGCATAACAAAAAATGCATTGCCAAATTATAGTTAAGTTTTGATAACACTATACGAGGTTGATGATAGCATAGCTGGCTCAATATTGACACGTCAAGGAACACGATTTTAATCTGCTGTACTGAGAGTATAAAAACCACGACTTTGGCTGTGACATGTACTTACTTACTTACTTACGTACACACATATATACTGCAGGTGAAACATGGCGAGCAAGGTAATGTATATGTAGGTTACTACTATAGTTAATAATATTAATTAACTACAAAATGACCACAATTTTATGTGATATATAATTGAATAATTTTAATTAAAATAGCATTTTTATTGTAAAGTGGCATTTTTTTAAATTACACTAAAAAAAGGGTGCATTACTTCAGTTAACTTATTTGAGTTAAACACTTTTGAGTTCTTATGAGCAGCTAAAATAATGAACTGTAGCAAATTATTAACAATATATAATTTAGCTTCAAATAGCCTAAAATAACTCAAATCTACTAATAACAACTTAAATTAGCTATTGTTAATAATTTGCTAAAATGTATTTTTTAGGTGCTCATAATAACTGAAAAGTGTTTATCTCAAATAAGTTAGGATTTGTAACTGACTTTAGGATTTTTAGAGTCACGTATGTAAGTTGGACAGTCATTTCACAATGTCAATGTAGATGTCAACTTAGCAGATGTTTTGTTTTGTAGACTGATTGTAGGAGAAACAAATGAAATAAACAATTTGGAACGTTTTGAATTTTGAGTATTTGTTCTAAGTGATTCAATTTGCTATTGACACTTCGAACTATTCACATATTTATAAAGTATTATTATTAATTTTTTTTTTTTGAAATTTATTGGAAATATTATATTGCAAATCATATTGAATTATATTAAATGTTCTAAGAATTCACATGGAAAATAAATTTTAACGCGTGTTGTTGTAACTTCAGAACATAAATATACAGCACAGTATACTAATAAATAATATTTCTAGTGCTAAACCAAATCTTAGTTAGTTTTGACAAGAAAGAAAGAAGCATTTATTGTATGTATTGTATTTGCTAATTAATATATTGATTACAGATAATTGTGTTATGTCTATGCGTATCATTGGTAAGTAGTAACTTATTCACTTACTTAAATATAATCCAGACCCGATAGGTTCTAATTGTTGGCACATGTTAACGAAAACTTGAAATAAAATATTTTCTCAACCAATCAAGCTAGATACTTGAAACTCAAAAATTTGAATACTCGCAAGTTATAAGATTGGATTCAATGGTGGCCTAAAAAGTCCTCTACCCTAAATATATCTCTAAGTTCCAACAATTATGACTGTAAAAACAATAATAATGAATTGTTTTTGTTATTTATAGAGCCTAGCAAATCTAATACCCTCCGAGTCTGACACGGACAATTCGAAAACTGATGCTGAGTGAGTTCACATTTCAATTACTTATTATTTTGACGTTCCATGACAGAGCGTAGTTTTCGAAACATAAAAACCCCAGTCACAGCCTCTCGTAGCAAGTTTTAATCCCCGGTTACACTGCTGATTACTGGCGCAGTCTGGTAGGTGACAATATCAAAAATTGACATTTAATTGAGGTATTCACTGTACGCACGTAAAGAACAAATTACGTAAAATACACTAAAAAAAAGGTGCATTACGTCAGTTACGAATCCTAACTTATTTGAGATAAACACTTATGAGTTATGAGTTATTATGAGCAGCTAAAATAATGCATTTTAGCAAATAATTAACAATAACTATTTTAACTTAAAATAGCCGAAAGTAACTGAAAACAAAATTTTTTATATATTTTTTATATTAATCACTCACAGTATATAAAAAAAATCCATCCAAGGCAAAGCCTTATCGGTCGGTATACATTTTTTTTTATTTACCATTATATGATTATTATACATATTTTTTACATAGATGAAATAAAACACAATTAAAACAAAAAGTAAATACAATTATTATCACCACATTGATAACAAACAATAAAAAGAAAGTCAATCAAAAAGAAAAGTATTAATATCATAGTTAACTTAATGTTTCCAACTTACCAAATTAAAATAACTGTTGTTAATAACTTACCAAATTAAAATAACTTTTGTTAATAACTTACCAAATTAAAAGAACTGTTGTTAATAACTTACCAAATTAAAATAACTGTTGTTATTAACTTACCAAATTAAAATAACCGTTGTTAATAACTTACCAAATTAAAATAACTTTTGTTAATAACTTACCAAATTAAAATAACTGTTGTTAATAACTTACCAAATTAAAATAACCGTTGTTAATAACTTACCAAATTAAAATAACTGTTGTTAATAACTTACCAAATTAAAAGAACTGTTGTTAATAACTTACCAAATTAAAATAACTGTTGTTAATAACTTACCAAATTAAAATAACCGTTGTTAATAACTTACCAAATTAAAATAACTGTTGTTAATAACTTACCAAATTTAAATAACCTTTGTTAATAACTTACCAAATATAAATAACTGTTGTTAATAACTTACCAAATTAAAATAACTTTTGTTAATAACTTACCAAATTAAAATAACTGTTGTTAATAACTTACCAAATTAAAATAACTGTTGTTAATAACTTACCAAATTAAAATAACTGTTGTTAATAACTTACCAAATTAAAATAACTTTTGTTAATAACTTACCAAATTAAAAGAACTGTTGTTAATAACTTACCAAATTAAAATAACTGTTGTTAATAACTTACCAAATTAAAATAACCGTTGTTAATAACTTACCAAATTAAAATAACTTTTGTTAATAACTTACCAAATTAAAATAACTGTTGTTAATAACTTACCAAATTAAAATAACCGTTGTTAATAACTTACCAAATTAAAATAACTTTTGTTAATAACTTACCAAATTAAAAGAACTGTTGTTAATAACTTACCAAATTAAAATAACTGTTGTTAATAACTTACCAAATTAAAATAACCGTTGTTAATAACTTACCAAATTAAAATAACTGTTGTTAATAACTTACCAAATTAAAATAACTATTGTTAACAACTTACCAAATTTAAATAACCTTTGTTAATAACTTACCAAATTAAAATAACTGTTGTTAATAACTTACCAAATTAAAATAACTGTTGTTAATAACTTACCAAATTAAAATAACCGTTGTTAATAACTTACCAAATTAAAATAACTATTGTTAATAACTTACCAAATTAAAATAACTGTTGTTAATAACTTACCAAATTAAAATAACTGTTGTTAATAACTTGCTAAATAGCTGCACATAATAACTCATAATTGTTTATCTCAAATAAGTTAGGATTCGTAACTGAAGTAATGTACATTTTGTTTTGTTAGTGTATTATTATAGCATTAATGTAGAGTACTCTAGAAGGGGGGAGTATACGCGATCCAGCAGAATTTTTAAAGCCCTTTCATTGGCTGTTGAAATCAAAAATTCAAATCTGATTGGCTGGTATGCCCAAGAATTTTATTGTTGTCAGTCAATGTTATTTAAATGGGGTTTTTTGGTTCTGAAAATGACCGTAAGTAATGGGGAAAAATGAGATTTTGAACACTCATAAAATTTTACCAAAACGTTGTCACATTATAAAACTTTCACAGATGAAACTCTATTATTTGGCCAAAAAAATAACTTAAATTCAAAAGTTGTAATAATTCGCAAATACCGTTATTTACTGTTTATTTTTGTTCTCTTTTTCGTGATCAAAAAACCCCAACTAAGGGTGCGCGTATACTCCCCCCTTCTAGAGTACTCTACATTAATGTTGCTAAATCAGAGCAGCTTACAATATCATACCATACAACGTTTATTTTAAAGTATCGTACATAGTTATTATACAGTATAGCATAATACGTACTTTATGTTTCAATGAACTAATGATGCTGACAATGAATGAATATAATCTACTATAGTTTTTTATCCTTGCAGGAAAAAAAAAGAGGAAAATAATCATTACCCTTTTTCATTATAATTACAACATAATTTATGTTAAGTTGAATAATAACTGAGTTGTGAGTTGCACTGCGTAATAAATATGTATTACAGTGCATTATTATAATTCTTTATGCAGTCGAAGACTTGCAAAAGTAGGTTTAGTGATAAAATAAACAAACTCACAGCCCAACAATATACTAACAAAATGCTAGCAGACGACTTTGTGTACATGCAGCATAATAGTACTTGTAAATCTTTCATCCATATTATCGTACAGCTTTGAAATTACAAGAAGTTATATAAATTAAATCGTACATATATATCTTTTATCCATATTATCGTACAGCTTTGAAATTACAAGACGTTATATAAATTAAATCGTACATGTATATCTTTCATCCATATTATCGTACAGCTTTGAAATTACAAGACGTTATATAAATTAAATCGTACATGTATATCTTTTATCCATATTATCGTACAGCTTTGAAATTACAAGAAGTTATATAAATTAAATCGTACATGTATATCTTTTATCCATATTATCGTACAGCTTTGAAATTACAAGAACTTATAAATTTATCTAAGATTTCTCTCTTTAATGTATTATTGTTACGTCTGAAAAACACAATTTTTATTTTTTATTTTAATTTTTTAAAATTGTCTCTAATTTTTTGTGGCATTAAATTTCGCAACCTAAAAGTTGTCCATGTTGTTCACCGTATATCATGTTTTAGTTTTACATGACTTAATTTTGCTCTTCAGATTACAAGAAAAACCAATTGTGACGCAACAGGAAGATGACGATAGAAAAACTTTGGTATGCTTTTTTTTGTTCTAAGTGATTCCAGTATTTCTCCATTATTTTAATCCACAAATATTGTAAAACACAACACTTTACTTTCAATTTCTATTCTATGGAAAATCTATGTGTATTTATAGGGTGTGTACGCATGACGTCATTCTGAGTTCTTTTTGATCCTCTTCTTGAGCAATGAATAACATTGCTCAGCATAGGATAAACGTGGTTTTTGGCTATTTGCTCTGGAAAATTTGCTATTTTTTGGTCATTATTATTTTATTTGCATACTTGAGATACTAATTCAACCTGTTAACAGCATCAGTGCTCTCAAAAAAATTGCAAAGTATTTGTGAACTGGCAAAATTGCTATTTTCCTATACCGGCCAAAACTAGTCAAAAAAATATGTAAAAGGCCAAAAAAAAAAAAAAAAAAAAAAAAAAAAAAAAGGAGGGCAGGGTGATACGAAAATTTATAATACACTTATACAAATATTGTAAAAAAAAAAAGGAAGGTATAATTCTAGTGTCTGCTAATAGGGCCGAATTAGTTAAAAAAAAGCTAGCGTTAATGCTAGTAAGATGAGAGTACCTGTATGTAGTACATGGCTACTACCTTTAATGAGGAAGATAAAGAATTTTTTGTTGCATATTATATAGGGTGTATGCATTCATATTAAAGTCGACGTCATCTTGGATAACTCAATAACATGGGTCGCATATGAAAATAACCGATTGACAGTTTAATTATATTTTACAATATTTTGGAGAGCATTGATGCTGTTAATAGGTAATATTAGTATCTCAAGTATGTGCAAAAAATAAGAGTAACAAAAAAATTACGCAATTTTCGAAAGAAAATATCCAAAATTGAAGTTTGTCCTATGCTGAGCAATGTTATTTCACTACTCCAGTATGGCCTCCAAGTGCATTAAATATGGCGTCACGCGGATACACCCTATACAAGAAGGAATCATTTTGAATCGATTGGTCTGTGGTTTTGAATTTTTTTAGTACATTAATTATTAATTATGTTTAAAGTTAATTATAAAAATCGTAATTAATGAGTTTGCACGCAAAACTTATCGAACGTAACGTCATATTTTGAGTTCCAAGAAATTTATTAAGAATACTTAACGTACTTAAAAATTAGAAACTCACGCATTAATCGTAATAAAATGACCCTCCTCATTGTGATGTTGTATGCTTTAGCTTGGTCTGTTGGGCGGAGGTCACCACAGCTCAGATTACCATCAAAATGACTGTCGCTATGAGCCAGGCGACGTCACTGCAATCTCATTAATCGTAATAAAATGACCCTCCTCATTGTGATGTTGTATGCTTTAGCTTGGTCTGTTGGGCGGAGGTCACCACAGCTCAGATTACCATCAAAATGACTGTCACTACTACATGAGCCGGGTGACGTCACTGCAATATCATTAATCGTAATAAAATGACCCCTCCTCATTGTGATGTTGTATGCTTTAGCTTGGTCTGTTGGGCGGAGGTCACCACAGCTCAGATTACCATCAAAATGACTGTCACTACTACATGAGCCGGGTGACGTCACTGCAATCTCAACTGAACGTAGTGACCGCTCAGCTGCAGGTCACCAACTCCTCCTTGATCTCCACCCAGCAAGCACTCACCACTGCTCTTGCCGCGTGTCGTCGCTAATCTCTTCACCATCGAGCAGCGACAACGTCAACTTTTTGTCTACGTAGTCCGTAACACATTAATGGGGAAGACAAATTATTTTTAGCCCTGGGGTAATTTTATTTCATATTCTAAAACAGTATACATTGTCCTGAGTCAATACATGTATCAATTTTTTATATCTGACTTCATTAAGTACTTTTACTTAAGTTTTGAAAGTCACGAAATGACGTCACAGACTGCAACTTTTCCTATGCTCACATGGATAAGGTGCAGCTTGTGACGTCATTCCGCGACTTTCAAAAATTAAATAAAAATATATAATTAACTCAAAAATTAGAAATTCACAGATGAATCGATTCAGTACAATTTCCTCTATTAAAATATGAAATAAAATTACCCCCTCCAAATTTTTGTAGTCTTCCTCATTAGTCAGTATACTATGACTAAATTACGACTGTATTCCGAGTCATCGTAGACATCACGTTGTCACTTCTCTGTTAGGGGTCTCTATGCTGCATAGACTCCTCCCTCCCACAAACTTCCTTGTAAACATGTGGACAACAATAAATACCTAATATATATGGTATCAAGATTTTAGTATCTTTTATTTATACCATGCTATGCTATATTCTTGTTAAAAAGACAACAACTCAAATTAAATATTACAAAATAAAACAACAACAGTAATTAGGACAATATATAATGTAAAATGTCTATACTGCATATTTATACCAAAATCTTCTTTATTTTTTAAAATATATAATATTAGTATTTAATTTAATCAAAAAATCAAGAATCGAAAATGAACGTGTATCAACTCAAATATTTGCTCAAACTCGAAGGAGAGAGAGAGAGAGAGAGAGAA
Organism: Ecdyonurus torrentis; assembly: GCA_949318235.1. NCBI lineage: Eukaryota > Metazoa > Arthropoda > Insecta > Ephemeroptera > Heptageniidae > Ecdyonurus > Ecdyonurus torrentis. The sequence continues at coordinate 53,137,957 of OX439130.1, forward strand.
TATGCCTTATTTTAAATTTATGCCTTATATTTAAAAGTAATAACAGTTCGTACTGTAAAGTATAGGGAATCTCATAAACATTGATTGTCTGCCCAACAAAATAAGATACATTCATTGGTTGATCCTGTTTTTTCAGCCAATAAGTGAGTTGCATGTTGAGCATGGAACTTTTTTTTTTTGTAAGTTTGTTCATTCTTACCAGGTCCAAAGTTCTAAACTAAGAAATAACAATGACCAACCATACATATAAACGTAGTAAACAGGTAATGACGTCATGATCAGTTGTTTTCAACAAAGGAAAAATTTCGAAGCTTTGTGTGTAGTTTACAGAACGGAAAAATATTTATTTTATTCTTACAAAATGAATCTATTACGACTACTTTCTTATATTACATTGGTTCAAAGTCCACGTCTGCCTTATTTTATCCAGTGATAACAATGTACCTCATGAAAGTAAAAAACTTACACAACAATAAACTGAATTACAACACTGTATGCCCGTTCTGAGCTCTATGTTCCCCTCATATCTGTCATCTTATTTATCTGTTATCTTTTATCGTAATGTTGCCAGTTTGTTTATCTTACTATAAGGATAATATACTCCAAGTTATTTATTTTATTTCCGTACCTTTTTCCCCCCTCATATTATAGTATAGGCACGATACTGCCTTTTTTATGCTTAGGTCAAAAAAAAAAGTACCAAAGCTGATTTTTTTGTTATTTTGTGCCCACTTCCATAAGTAACAAAATATTCTCAAAACACATATTTTTGCATTTCAAATAAATAAATGTATTAGTTTATAATAATAAGCTATAAACATGCATAATAATAAAATACAGGGTGTCCGTAAAGTCTTTGAGGATGTTTAGACATAAAGAAAACACACAAAACTTAACGTAAAATTAACTTTTTATACATCAAATTAAAGCTTAGGTTTTTACAATTGTGAAAATTTAAACAGTTTTAAAATCAAATAATTATTAACTTTGCTACAGGAGAAAAAGCAAAAAGTGAGATTTTGTCGATTTTTTTTTTTTTTAATATTTTTTTTACTTTTTTACCATTTTTGTTTTTTTTTTGTTTTGAAACTTTACATTATGGTATCCTTACGTGGGCACCGTTGGCTGCATTACAGACGTTCAGACGAACCTCTAGCTCGCGCCACACATTATGGAGCATTTGCGGCGTGATGGACTGGATGGTGGCGATGATCCTCTGCTTCAGCTCTGGCTTGTCATTCACTGGTGTTTTGAAGAATTTCCTTGACGTAGCCCCGGAGGAAAAATTCTGGAGGAGGGGGGGGGGGGGTCTGAGGTCAAGTGATATTAAGGGCCCATGCAATAGGTCTATCTCGACCAATCCACCGTATTAACACCGTATTAAGCGTGTCTCTGACATTATGTGCCCAATGTGGTGCAGCATCATCTGCTGGAAGATGAGATCATGACCCCACTCTGCCTGTGCTTGAAGCAAGCAGCTGGGGGATCGCACAATTCTCTAGCATATCCAGGTAATTATCCCACCTGACCAGAATGATCACTGATCAGCCCATTCGTCTTCCAAGATCCAACAGTCAGGTGGGATAATAACCTGGATATGCTAGAAAACTTTGCAATCTCTCAGCTGCTTCAAGCACAGGCAGAATGAAGTCAAGACGGTGCTCCATTATATTGGGCACATAATGTCAGAGACACGCTTAGTACGGTGTTTCCAGGTAGATGGATTGGTCGAGATAGACCTATTGCATGGGCCCTTAATATCACTTGACCTCAGCCCCCCCCCCCCCCTCCTCCAGAATTTTTCCTCTGGGGCTACGTCAAGGAAATTCTTCAAAACACCAGTGAATGACAAGCCAGAGCTGAAGCAGAGGATCATCGCCACCATCCAGTCCATCACGCCGCAAATGCTCCATAATGTGTGGCGCGAGCTAGAGGTTCGTCTGAACGTCTGTAATGCAGCCAACGGTGCCCACGTAAGGATACCATAATGTAAAGTTTCAAAAAAAAAAAAAAAATGGTAAAAAAGTAAAAAAAAAAAAAAAAAAAAAAAAAAAAAAATCGACAAAATCTCACTTTTTGCTTTTTCTCCTGTAGCAAAGTTAATAATTATTTGATTTTAAAACTGTTTAAATTTTCAAAATTGTAAAAATCTAAGCTTTCATTTGATGTCTAAAAAGTTAATTTTACGTTAAGTCTTGTGTGTTTTCTTTATGTCTAAACATCCTCAAAGACTTTACGGACACCCTGTACATAAGCAATAGTAGTGGAATATCTTCAATCGTCACATACAATTCTGAATTGAGAAATGCCAATTATTGGCTATCTATTTTATGATTAAATAAATTAATAATATTTAATTATATACTCTAAAAAATAAAGAAGATTTTGGCATAAAAATATATATAGACATTTTATATCGACTTTTTTTCTTCTTCTTTAAAATAAATAAATCATATTTTCATATTTAATGTAAATAATTATACATACCGAAACGCGTTCAAAATAGTTATAAAAACAAAGATAAAAACATCCTTTATGGTTCCTCGTTTTTATTTGATATTTCTAGAAACTAAATTTATTGTCCGTATATAGATAATAATTTCGATATCACTTTGATATTATCAGCAGAGAGTTGTTTTGAAAACACACTTTTGAACATTTTTGAAAAAACGTCAGAGAAATGACGCAAATCAAACATTTAATTGTTGTTTTCTGAAGTCAAGAACAATTTTATTATAAAGTTAATTATATATGTTGTGCTATCAACGCTCCCATAGTGTCAATATTTTGTCTAATTTTACCATAAATCGTTTCCTTGAATAAATTTAGAGTGGGAAATTTGAGTATAAAAGCAAAACTATCGTGAATGTACAGTAGTTGGCAGAAGATTTTAACAATGACGAGCAAGGTATCTAGAATGCTTTTATATTTATTTATTTATTTATTTATTTATTTATTTATTTATTTATTCATTTCCTTATTTGTTTTAGATTTTCTTTTTATGCCTGTGCTTATCTTTGGTAAGTGAATAATTAAATATTTTAATTAAGTTAAATACTTACAAATGTACGTAATTATATATCACATAAGGGGCAAATAATTTAAGTTACGCCTATGTAACTAATTTTGCTTTTGTTTTTAGAAGTTTGTCATTTATGATTCCAAGCAGGATGATTGACAATTGAAGTAAAAACCCTGGTCAGATGTCTCTTCCCCCCCCCCCCAATTTAATTGCTCCGTAGTCATCTGATTACATCTGCAGCAAATTTTGTTTGCTCTCTCATATTTGGTTTTTGTTTAAATAGAAAGCAATGGTCTTATTTAACATCGTGGCTGGAAATCTTGTCAATATTTCAGCATCAAACCTCTTGCTATTATTTGCACCAATGTTTCCTTATTTTTAATTTAATATCATCAATTTCAGAGCACTGCGAATGTAATGCAAAGTGTATCTGACACAGCTGCTATCACTGCTGATAACCGGTGAGATTTCTCTCTCTCTCTCTCTCTCTCTCTCTCTCTCTCTCTTGCTGAATTGTATTTTAGTAAATTAATATGTTAAAAGTTTAAATTTATTCTTATTGAACACATCTTTATTGGATGGTAGCTCTCTGCAACTAGCCCCACAAATATCATTATATATATATATATATAAAATTATATAATATAATTATATATATTAATTTGAATTAGTTCCAATTTATTTTCTACTGTTTTTTTTAAGACCCAAAATTAAACCAATTATCACGCATATTTCAAAAATCTCAAAAAAATCATGTGCGTTTTCGTCTATTACGTATGGTCTGAAAGCAGGAGCAGCAGAGGAGAACTTAGGTAGCGAGAACTTGAAAGACTATTTGTGTTTTTATATTCCTGGTCTACAATTGTAAGATTGAGATCCTCTGTGTATTTGTTTGTTAATTTGTTATGATTTTTGGTGTTCAGACTAGCAGAAGTTGCTGAAGAGACGCAGAATAACATTGAGGATGGCAAGACAATTGGGGTATGTTAACCCCGCCTATACTGTACATGTAACACTCTAAAAAAAATTAGCAGTTTCACTTAAAAAAAGTGCATTGTGAACGAGGCTTCTAACTTTTGTGACGTCATGTACTATTTAGTCGCTAGAATTTCAATACTTAGTGACGCCAGGAAACACAAATGAGATAAACAAGCTTGAAGTTGATTTTTGTTCACTACCATTAATAACAAATACGTAAAACATTGCAAATCTTACTTGTTAGATCGAACAACATTTTTAACGCTAGTCTTCTATTGCACCACTTTCAATGAACCAACTATTGAAAATTAAACATTTAAACATTGTTAATGCGTTTCTTATGGGAAAATCATTATCGTTAATATACATAACAATAAACGTTCTTTGCAAGTGGTTCACTGTTAAGCCATGTTCACAATAAGCTTTTTTTTTTTATTAGAGTTGTTAAATGTTTGATCAAAAATGCATGATCAAAATAACATGCATTCTTATAGACTTCCTTTACCAATACCAATTAGAAAAAAGCTCATCGTGAAAAATGCATTTTTACAAAAGAATAGAATTATTGATTGATTTTGTTTTCATTTTTAATACATTATTTCAACATCAATTACTTGACTGTGTGAACTAAATATTATTAATCTATATTTCAGTATTGTCGTTCTTACGTCGCACAACTTGAAGCTCGTATCAGAACTCTTCAAACAGATCTGGCCACCACTCAGTCATCACTGAACACGTGCAACACCTCTCTGGCCGCATGCCGTGCTGGTTAAATCTTAACTAACTTTGAGATCCCTACAAAATACCAAGTACTCTCACTAAAACCATTGAAAACCTTCACTCAAATAATAATACATTATTTTTATTGAGAGGCCATACAAGGTACACCCACCTACATGGTCCTCTGACATATTTGAACTGAACATAATTATCTTGTCAGAGTTTTGTAATAAAATAAAGATTATTAATTATACACCAATGAACTCAAAAATTAGAAATTCAAAGATAAATTGAATCAGGACAATGTCCTCTGTTAGAACATGAAATAAAATTAACCCTTCAAATTTTTGTAGTCTTAATTCCTAATTCCTCATAAAAAAAGAGCATTAAATTTACTATTATTGTTAAAGTTGAGAAAAAATATTTTATATATTTATCATTTGTGATGAGACAATTACGCCATCTTTCTTTTTTTTTTTTTTTTTTTCTTTTTTCTATATAATTTGTAATATGCTTGCTTCAACACGAGCATATAGCTCTCTGAAGAGGACTAACAGAATGGACCTCATAACTTTATATATATGTACTGTGTTCTAAATAAAAATAAAAATCAGGCGTACAACCTCTCAATTTAACCCAACTGTTTAACAGTACAGTCACTTACAGTGTTTGTTAGTAACATTAACATTATAGCATTAAAATATAACGTGAAAATTATTTTATTGAAAATTTTTAATAAGGATACTATATGACTAAATTACTGTATTCCGAGTAAGTCTTAGACATCACGTTGTCACTTTTCTGTTAGGGGTCTCTATGCTGCATATATTCTTCCCTCCCACAAACTTCCTCTTAAACATATGGACAAAAATACCTAATAATTATGGTATCAAAATTTTAGTATCTTTTATTTATACCATGCTATGCTATATTCTTGTTAAAAAAAAAAAAAAAGCTAAAATTAAACATCACAAAGTAAAACAACAACAATAATTAGGGCAAAATAAAATGTCTACGTATATATATTGTCAAACATCGAAAATTAATGTAAGTAATTTAAAAATGACATGGTGTGGATGCGAAAATTAGATTAAATGCTTACTTGAGCAAACTCGCTTATGTTTTATGGGGGTAGAACGTAGCTCATAGCTAAACTTACAAGAAGTACAATCTAACTTGACTCTAACTTGTATAAACTGATATCCCTCGCTAGTAGGAATTATGCTTTATAACTTTGGGATTTGTAAGAATAAGAAGATGAATTATTTATTTAGCATTTTACTGGAAGTTATATATATTGGTGTGTATGGTCAACTTACGGATTGTCGAGTTGTCGAGGTGTGTGTGTGTGTGTGTGTGCCAGCGTGCCGTGACGTCGCGGTGTGAGAAACTTCATCTCGCGTGTAGCTCACCATCACTATAGAGTAGCTCAAGAATTATAATAACCTAATGAGGGCAAAACCAGTGGCGGCCCAATATAGGAGGATGAGCGGACATTTCCCCCGGACACCGGGGTAAAAAGGGCACCGGAGTAAAAAGGGCACACGGCGAGAGAAATTCGTGCCTAATAAATTATTATAAAAAAACTACAATAAAACAGCTTAAAAGACAAAAAAAAAAAAAAAAAAAAAAAGCATATGAAATTGAAGCTAATGCACAATCTGTCAAATAGTGAAGCATTTTATATGCGTATATATTTTTGATATATAATTTTTTAAGGTTTTTTATTCCTTTAATTTTTTTAATGAACCAAGGAACAGTTTTCTCCACAAATAAGTTTTGGCTCGAATAAAATCTTCCGCAAATTTAGTATGTAAAAAATACAAAACGTCAAGCTCTTCGTACGCAAAATTTTTCTTAAATAACTTAATTCTGAACAAAAAATACTATATAGCGCGTGTTCTTAAATTTACATATCAACTTTTATTGACTTTGAGTTCAAAAACAATTTTTATGAGATTGTTATTATTATTTTTTTTTTACGGAGAACAAAATTATTACGCATAGCAGATTTAAATTTTCAAGGCTTAACGGGTTTATAAATGTCTCGTAATTTACATTTAATTGTCAGTATATACATAATCCCTTAAAAATAAAAATTACAGAGAAAACAAAATTTTTAAACAGCTTAGGTCGCTTAGTTAGCTTATTTGTCATATTGTCTCAAAATATTCCGTATCTGTCAGACTTAACGACTGATTTACTCATTCGTTTGAAATTCACTTTGCTCAAAACACACATTCTTGCATTTTAAGTAAATTAAATGAATTATTTTATAATAATAATAAACTCCTAAACATTCATAATAACAAAATACAAAAGTAATAATGGCATGGCTTCAACCGCCACATGCAATTCTGAACTAAGAAATGTCAATTTTCTTGATTTTTTGATTAAATAAATTATTATTAATACATATTTAATATAAAAAATAAAGAAGATATTGGTATAAAAATAACTTGACATTTATAATGCTGTATTTATTATTTTTCTTTATTTATGTTGTGATTTTAAATATATTATTAAACACCGAAACTTGTTCAAAATAGTTCAATAAAATAGTAAAAAACAAAGATAAAAACTTCCTTTATGGTTTTTATTTTGTGTTTCCAGAAACTACATTATTTTCTGTATAGTATAGTTAATAATTTGTGTATCGTTTTTTGATGTTATCAACCGACAGTTGTATTTGCAAATACTTTTTTAACATTTTCTGAAAAAATTTCGGAGAAATGATGCAAATCAAACGTTGGAGTGTTGTTTTCAACACAATCAACAACAATTAAAATTGCATATTTTGTGGTGTCAACGCTTCTAGTGGAAATTTTTTGTCTACATTTACGATATATTTCCTAGAAATTTATAATTTGAAAAAATTGAGTATAAAAGCAAAATATTATAAATGAAGTTTGCAGACCATTTTTAACCATGACAAACAAGGTATCTAGAATGCTTTTATATTTATTTATTTACTTACTTATACTTACTTTTTTATTTATTTATTTATTTATTTATTTATTTATTTATTTATTTATTTATTTATTTATTTATTTATTTATTTATTTATTTATTTATTTATTTAATAATTTACTTATTTATTTATTTTCTTAATTGTTTTAGATTTTCTTTTTGTGCCTGTGCTTATCTTTGGTAAGTCAATACTTAAAGCCATAGACCACATAAATCAACTGGTAATTTTTAATGAATAAACACGAAATAGGATCTTCAAAAATGATGACAATTTTTACCAAAATGTAGCAAGAGCGTGAAAATACTGTAAAGTATGCAATGTGCGTGAAAATTCATGTTTATGAAGTCAGAAACATGCAAAAATTAGTATGAAAATGTTGTACGGGTTGCATAAATTGACATTTCTGATCACTGCTACGGGGCTACTGTTGGGTTTTGAGACAAACTAATGTTATTTATGTAAATCCCATCAAGTGCTTTGCGATGTAAATCCTTATGTTTTTCTCTGGTCTATTCCTTTAAATATTTTAATTAAGTTAAACACTTTTAAATGTACGTAATGATATACGGTATTACATAATGTGCAGATAATTTAACCCTCGCCTTATATCTTATATTACCTGGGTTTTTAGAAAGTTGTAATTTTTAATTCCAAGCAAGAGGCTTGATGTAGAAGTAAAAACCCTGGTTAAACGCTCCCCAAATCTAATTACTCCGTAGCCATCTGATTACATAATTATGCAGCAATTTTTTATTGCTCTCTTATATTTGGTTCTTGTAAAAATAGCAAGCAATGACTCCGTGCCAGCAAATCTTGTCATCAGACCTGCTGCTTTTATTTTAACTTTTATTTCATTTTATTTTTATTTAATATCTTCAATTTCAGAGCACTGCCAATGTAATGCAAAGTGTATCTGACACAGCTACTAGCACTGCTGATGACCGGTGAGTTTTCTCTCTCTCTCTCTCTCTCTTGTTGATTTACATGTCAGTAAAATAATTTATGTTAACATTTTAAGACACATTTTTTTTATTGCTATTTAAAATATTGCATTATTATTATTTCTAATGTACTGTATCCCGTTAAGTTATTCTTTTGAAACACATCTTTAATTGTATGGTAGCTCTCTGCACCTAACCCCACAAATATCATGTTAGGGTATATATATATATATATATATATATATATATATATATATATATATATATATATATATATATATATATATATATATATATATATATATATATATATATATATATATATATATATATGCATATTTTTTTCCTGAATTAGTTCCAATTTATGTTTTGCTGTATTTTTCTTTAAATGCAAAATTAAACCAATTATCACGCACATTTCAGAAGTCTCGATGAATGCTATCGATGATTTAGTCTATTAATAAGTGGCCTGAAATAAGGAGCAGCAGAAGATAATTTAAATAGCGAGATGTTAAAAGAAAATGTTGTGTTTTACATTACTGGCGTCAATCAGGCAGTGCCTTGGATTACATAGAATCACTTATTTCAAGTCCCCTATAAAATAAAGAGATCTCTTCTCTCTGTAAACATTTGTTTCTTAATTTGTCATGATTTTTGATGTTCAGATCAGCAGAGATTGCTGCAAAAACGCATAATAGCATTGACGGTTGCAAAACAAGGGTATGTTCAGCCTATACTGTATACTTTATATAAATATTGATTAGCTTGTACAGCGTTTTGTAATGCGATACATAGGTACATAGGTTTTGTAATGCTATATATACGTACATAGGTACATATATATTACATAGGTTTTGTAATGCGATATATAGGTATATTGCAAAATCAACAATTATAACGTTACAATGATAAAACTTTGAGTGACGTCATAACAATTAGAACAACAACAGAAATGCTGTTCGTAAACCCTGTCTGCTCTTTACTCCTAAAATGCTGATCAACTTTGGTTATTCAATTAGACTGCACATTTTTTGGTGCAAAATAATAATAATAATAATAAATAATAATAAATAAATAAAAGAGTTCACGAACAACGCTAGTTTATCACGTGTACTTGATCCTAACGTTTGTGATGTCTTGTAGTTTTTAGTCGTTACAATTTCAATGCATACTTAGTGACTTACTTGTTAGAGGAAAACAAATGAAACAAACTGGGTTAAATTTGTATTTTTTTCATTGCTCTTAGCTTTACAATACTTCAAATATTGCAAAACCTTTTTGTTAGAGCAAAATTTTCAACGCTAATTTTTTACTAGTGATGAAAATAATGTACCACTAAGTGACCACTAAGTGACCACTAAGTGACCACTAAGTGACCACTAAGTGACCACTAAGTGACCACTAAGTGACCACTAAGTGACCATTAAGTGACCACTAAGTGACCAACTTGCAATGAATGAACTTTGGAAAATAAATTTAAACATTCTTAATGCATTTTTCTATAATCATTATTACGATCATAATATACTGTATATTACAACAGTTAAAAAAACCGTTAATTGCAAGTGGTTTGCTGCTGTTATATACGTATTACAATAGAATTATATTCATTATGGTCTCATTTGTGGACCAAAAAATTTTAACATATAATATTTGACTGTGTGAACTAAATATTTAATTTATATTTCAGTATTGTCGTTCTTACGTCGCACAACTTGAATCTCGTATCACAAGTCTTCAAACCCAACTGACCACGTGCAACACATCTCTGACCACCGCTGAGACGTCACTGACCACGTGCACCACCTCTCTGACCACCGCTCAGACCTCACTGACCACCACTCAGACGTCACTGACCACGTGCACTACGACTTTGACCACCGCTCAGACCTCACTGACCACGTGCACCACCTCTCTGACCACCACTCAGACGTCACTGACCACGTGCACCGCCGCTCTGGCCTTGTGCTAACTAACAAATCTTGTAGTCGTTAACGTAAAATTGTTAGCGTTAAGTTAATTATAACGATAACTTGTTATTTCTATAACATAGATTAACAATATTGCAGAAGTAACGTTATAGTTATAAACAAATAAAAATTGACGTTAACAAAGCGATAACTATAAGTTACTGTAATGTTACTTATAGTTATAAACAGATAAAAATTGACGTTAACAAAGCGATAACTATAAGTTACTGTAATGTTACTTTTTGAAATAAAAACAACAACTTTATCCTGATTAAAAAACAAAATCAACTGACAAGGTGATAAGAATAAAAATAATCTTTATTGACCCAAGCAGTTCATAGTAACAATCAAAGTTACAACAAGCGTTGGTCTTGTCAAATAAGAATAGAAGAAATAAGAATTAGATAGAGATAATAAATAAAATTAACTTTTTATATATAAATGATTAAATATAAATAAAAGATTGACTTTATAAATAATTAAATTAATGAATAACTATATTAAAAAAATACATCTCATCTAAAAAATGTGTTAACGTTATATATAGTTAACGTTCAAGGTAAAGTTATAGTTGAGGACAAATTAGAGTTAACGTTATCGTTAAAGTTATAGTTTTACATAAAACTAACTTAACATTAACGTAACGTAACGTAACGTAACGTAATGTAAGATAGATAGATAGATAGATAGATAGATAGATAGATAGATAGATAGATAGATAGATAGATAGATAGATAGATAGATAGATAGATAGATAGATAGATAGATAGATAGATAGATAGATAGATAGATAGATAGATAGATAGATAGATAGATAGATAGATAGATAGATAGATAGATAGATAGATAGATAGATAGATAGATAGATAGATAGATAGATAGATAGATAGATAGATAGATAGATAGATAGATAGATAGATAGATAGATAGATAGATAGATAGATAGATAGATAGATAGATAGATAGATAGATAGATAGATAGATAGATAGATAGATAGATAGATAGATAGATAGATAGATAGATAGATAGATAGATAGATAGATAGATAGATAGATAGATAGATAGATAGATAGATAGATAGATAGATAGATAGATAGATAGATAGATAGATAGATAGATAGATAGATAGATAGATAGATAGATAGATAGATAGATAGATAGATAGATAGATAGATAGATAGATAGATAGATAGATAGATAGATAGATAGATAGATAGATAGATAGATAGATAGATAGATAGATAGATAGATAGATAGATAGATAGATAGATAGATAACCCACTAAAGTGGTCCTCTGATATTCTTGCGGTCAGATTAGATTAACTTAAATTAGCAGCTACATCAAACTTCAATATAACATACAGTTCTGTATTGCTGTGAATATTTATATCGAAATCTATGATTTTAATTTATTAAATATTAGCAAATTGCACCTTGTTGTCTTCACTTTGTGATATATAAGGCTGTCTGCAATATTATTAAAATAATTATATATTTTGATATTAAAAAAAAATTGGTTAAATTTTTTACCAAAATATTCTTATTTTAAAATTTTCTCATTAAAATAATTAACACAAAAAATGATAAAATGTTCTATTATGATAGTAATTGTGGTATATATTATATATATATATATATATATATATATATATATATATATATATATATATATATAATATATATATTTTAGGAAAAATTAGATATATTTAATTTTCAAGGTTTATGAAAATTGAAAATTATCAAAAAAAAAAAAAAAAAAAAAAATCTTGACATAATTGGAATCACAGCGTAAATATATTACGAATCAAAATGTTATTTTCAACCTTGACAAAGATAATTAAAATTTGATATCGACGCATCCGCGTAAAAATTGGTTTTTGATATAAACTAACAAATATAACGAAACGCAATATCTGTATTGGGACCCTCAAAGTATAAAAGCACAGAGATTGGGACAAAACTTTACATTTGAAATTGTAATCATGACGTGCAAGGTAAGGTGGCTATTTTGACAATTTATTTAAATCAATACTCATCGTTATTCATCTTTATTATTGATTTATTTACTTGTTTATTTATTAACTTCTGATATTTTATGTTTTAGATATTCTTATTGTGCCTTTTTCTAACTTTAACTCTGGTAAGTGTAACATTAAAATACCTAAAATGTATATATATATTTTATATATATATATATATATATATATATATATATATATATATATATATATATATATATATATATATATATATATATATATATATATATTATAATATAATATATATATATAAAAGCATGTATTTTGTCCGAAGGATATTAAATGATGAATTGAAGTAATTGTGAATTAAATGTCTAATTCAAAACTGACATTTTATAAATTGTCCCTTAATATTGAACATGCTTTAAATTTAATTTATTTATTTATTTATTTATTTATTTTTGTTACAATCAGTGGCATAAATGCATGATCATAAATCACGAATGTTTTGATAGTACCGAAAGTAATAATAATGTAATAATGTAATGACTTTATTGTGATTTTACTCACACAGCTCATTGCAAGATATGAAAAGATTTCCACTCTCTTATCTTGCAAAGTATTCGTTATATCACAATCAAAATTTCACATCAATCACATATAGCTTAAACATATATATGCTTGTCATTATAGCATAAATAATGCTAAATTGAAACAATGTTAATAATTATGGTGCACAACATAATATTACTAATTAATGCTATCTATCATAATTATTATGCAATATAGCATAAATTTTGCTGTATTGAATAAATTGTGCTGAAAATGAGCTAGCATAATTATTACGTATTTATTTGTCATACCAAATGTCATCGTGTTCTATAGATTTAGAAAATATCAAATTTAACATGGGAAAGGCTAGACATTTGTATACACCGAGATTACAAGATTATTTTATGATATAATTTGATCTTATATAATATATGTTATATTTTTATTGTCTGTTCATTAATTACGTCGTATATGTAAATTATATGTTTATGTAAGTTAATTACAACTTTAGCTACCAATTAATTATGATTTTTGTTTAATTTTAGATCAGTGGAAATCTAATCCAATCTGCATCTGAGGAGAACATTTCGCTTACTGACGCTAAGTAAGTACAAAGTAGTATAATATTAAAGATAGGCTAGCTCACAACGTGCAAGTATGACGTCACGTCATGCATGGAAATAGTTCCACTTATGAAAATTATCACTGTTGTTAAAGCATAGGAAACTTACTTTTTGTTATCATAATAAAAATTAATATCCCTTAACATTTCATAAGTTATACATGAACACTTGGACTTTATATTTATTTTCATTTTGACAATATTCTTTATCTGACATCACTATATGAGAGTTAAATTTAAAATATCATGACGTCAGATAAGTGATTAGTTAACCGTCAAAATGAAAATAAATACAAAATCTAATGTATTTTTTTGATGTATGTCTAATTTATTTATGAATAATAAGGTACACGTATAATAAACAAAACTTAAGGCAAGTAGATGCAATATGTAGACATACGTATATATATATATATATATATATATATATATATATATATATATATATATATATATATATATATATATATATATATATATATATATATATATATATATATGTGTGTGTGTGTGTGTGTGTGTGTGTGTTAGCATCAAAACCCGAAATTGACCCAAACTAGGTATTTTTGCTCATTTCGGCTTTTGGTTCGTCGCTTTTTGCCAAAACCCGGAATGCCAGTTTATTTCGGCTTTTATAGCTATAGCTCTAAGCTTGCAATACCTTCACACCTTTTCCATCATGTTTTGTAACTTATTGATGTGTTGTTATTTTAACATTGAATTGATCATCACAGTTTATAATATAATACAATGATTTGGATTAAAAAAAATTATAATAAGTGGCAAGAAGTCAATAAAAACGTCTGAAGATTTACGAGTAAAAAACCACTAAAAGTTGTTCCTCGTTTTGTGTAGGGAAAAAAAATAAAAAATTAAAAAAAGGAAAAAGGAAAGAAAGAAAGAAAAAATTGGAATTTTTTCAAAATTTATCATTCTTAAACCCACACCAAGATTGCTTTCCATTGTTTACTTACCTATAATCATTATTGATATGAAATTTACAAACAAATGTCTTTTTCAATATTATGTATTCATATAAAGTAATACCATAAAATAATTTTTATTATTATTATTTTTAATAATTTTACTTTCCGAGTGTAGCCGTTTTCAGGTGTAATCAATTCCTGTAACCCATTATTTTTACTTGACAGATTATCAGAAAATGCACAAGAAAAAACTCAAGATCCTGAGGAACCCAAAAATGCAGTATGTAACACTTGAATTATCACACTATAATATATGAGAAATTGGAACGTGGATTTAAAAAAAAAAAGAAAAAAAGAAATTCTTTTCTTGTTACTATGACCCAGTCATTTAAACCAAATTTTATTTATGGCCATGGTAATTTTTGTACATTGATATTATTTATTGAAGAAAATCACTTTCATCTCTGCCTGCAAAATTAAGTTGTATTTTAGTCATTACAAAACCATATTGTAGTTAAATCCATGCTTGTACCTGAGAAGGTGTTTTCTTGATATATATAAATATTATATTTCAGCTTGGAAACTGTCGTGCCTTCATCACAACGTACCAAGCTCGTATTGCGTCTCTGAATACTCAAGTGACCACACTGCTCAATCAACTAAGCTCCCAGACTGGCGTCTTGGCCACTGCTCAATCATCTATCAGCGCCTGCAACACTGCATTGGCCGCCTGCAGAGGCTAACATCAACCACAAGTAGCATAGGACTAGCTAATATCGAATGTCATTTTTTTTTATATCTTTTAACATGGACCATATGACAAGCGGTACGTGTCCTACCATACCTGTATAGAATCATCGGCTAAACTCATCTTTATGTCTGAATTTCGAAACTATCTCTAGATTACACCATGTATGCAATTATTTTAATTAGTTGACAATATGAAATAATTATATAAAAAAATAAATAATTTTTTTAAAAAAAATGATGTTATTATTTAAAAGACAGTTTAAATATTTAGATTGATATGAACTGAGAAAACAAAATGTTTGTAAGCTTCCACCAATAGTTCGACCTTATATTGTTACAAGAATCACAATAATAACTTAAGACGGTAAATCAGCTTCTACGGGATTTCAATAAAAAGTGGACAAGAAAGAAAAATCTGAAATTTTGTACAATGATACATCAAGTTAAAGTATTTACAAAAAAAAAATAATAAATAAAAAAAAATCAAACGAGGGTTACCATGCTAGATTTAAAATTATGATTCTTTGAAGTTATAGTCCCATTATAGAGCCCACGTTATTTTAATATTTATTTTCTCTCTCACCTCATGGTAACGAGTTTCTGAAAATTTTGTCTTACGTATAGTTGTTATTATTAACTTTCACCTGGCATTATAAAAAATTATATATATATATATATATATATATATATATATATATATATATATATATATATATATATATATATATATATATATATATATATATATATATATATATATATATATTAAGATTTTGAGATACAGCTGTGCTACGGAGCTACAGTTGTGTTTTGAGACAAACTAATGTTATTTATGTAAGTCCCATCAAGTCTTTCGTGATATAAATGCGTGTGTTTTTCTCTGGTCTATTCCTTTAATAAATCTATATGAAACAGTGCTGTACTGAGGATTTTGCAATGGGAGGGGTCCAGCATATAGTGAGGCTTGTAAAGCGGGGAACATCTTTCTTTACCCATACTTTTTCAAAACTGCCGAGGGGGTCGTCCGGACCCCCCATCCCTGAATATGCCTCTAAATGGGCTATTATAAGGCCTATCATATCTTTCGTCCCATCGTGTCCTAAATGCAAGTACATAATAATAATTTTAAAATTTAATATAGTGCCATATTTTAAAAGAAATATGATGTTAACTTTCTAATTTTATCTCGGTTTTGTTCAAATTGTTTGCTAAATTGTCCAGTATAATTATAGGGTGCAAGCAGTGTCACACAATTTCGCATGTTAGGTAACCATGAATTATGTGATCCACATCAGTGACCGTAGATAACGGTAAATTGTTACTTATTATTTTATTTGATGAAAATGTTTTACTAATTGACATTAAAACAAAAGTGAGACGTTATTTTGACAAATGAAAGTATAAAAGCAACGAAATTGAGAATGCAATTTTTATTTGATATTTTAGGCATGGCGAGTAAGGTATAGCTGCTATTTATTTATTTATTAGTTTATTTATTTATTTATTTATTTATTTATTTATTTATTTATTTATTTATTTATTTATATATTTATTTATTCATTCATTTCTTCATTAATTTATTTCAGATTTTATTTGTGTGCCTATGTATAGCACTGGTAAGTCAAGTATTATTCATATCTAATTATTTTTATATTTTGTAGTTTTAGTATTTAAATTGATTTTTCTATCCATATTTTAGAGCAGTGGAAGTCACATTAAGTCTAAAGTAGACCCGGAACTGTTGAAACACGGAGACGAAGAGTGAGTATAATTTAAATGTAAAGTTGACCCGGAACTGTTGAAACACGGCGACAAGGATTAAGTATAATCTGTCCACGATTTGGCATCTAACAATTATCATTGTTGCAAACGTAACGTAAGCCGTGTTCACAATAACTTTTTTTTTTGGTTGTCGTATTATGTTATTGTGCTACACCATTCCCATTCCCAGTCAAGACATTGTCTTATCGACAGGTAAGGACTTTCCAATCAATGGAAAAGCACGCACGCACGCACGGGCCGGCCACGGCCTAAGTACACATCCCGGCATTCGACATGACAGCCCGTGGAAACGTCTAGACAGGCTGGTAGGTGCAATCACATCGATCATGCACCTCCCGAATGCTGCGCGTCATCATGGAATGCATGTAAACATGCATCGTGTAACGTGTTGTGCTCTCACACTTCACGTACGCACCCAGCAGTGGCTCGAACCTCTACTCCGAGAGATATACACAGTTACGAGTCAGCGGCCTTCACCACTCGGCCATACCGTCTCGGAATTGGAATTCTTAATTATTTGATCAAAATAACATGCACTCTTATTCAAGCTCACTTAACAATTCTACTAAGAAAAAACTTAGTGTAAATAACACGGCACTACAATTAGTGATCTAATTAATTTTCCCATAAGAAAAGTTTTGAGTAAACAATTTTATCAAAAGGTGTGCAACAATGGAAACCATTCTAATGCAATTCATGCGTTAGTTATTTTATATTTTTGTCAACAAAATACAGGATAATATATATATATATATATATATATATATATATATATATATATATATATATATATATATATATATATATATATATATATATACGTATAATATATATATATATATATATATATATATATATATATATATATATATATAATATATATATATATAAAAGTAATCTTTACTATGCTCAATGTTGAAAATAATAAAAACCAGGGGTTTGGACCCGGACCTGGTTCCGGCAAAAACCCTATATTTTGGGCGGGTCTTTCGGACCCGGGTCCGCGGACCAGAAAAAATATATAGGGTCCGGACCTGGCTCCGCGGACCCGACAATTTTTTTTCAGGTCCGGGACCCGTGTCTGCGGACCCGATAATTTTTGTGATTAATCCGAACCCCTGATAAAAACTAAACTTAAAATTCTAAAAGTTGCTCCAGTATAGCCTTAAATTTTATATCCAATTTTTAAACTTGTATTTTTTTGAAGCTTTTTTATAAATCGTTGAAATTTTTGTTTCTAATTTTTCTATATATTATATTATAATTGTTCTCAACAGATCGAAGCAAGTACACGCACAAGCACGACACTTTGACAAACCACCGTGGGTACGTACTATACTGTACATTATACTTTCCATAACTTCTTTGTATGCAATTCTTCAAAATTACTCAATGAAAACTTCTTGTTGTACGATATAAAGAGCTCCCTCACTATTGTGTAATGCACTGTCATATTAAAGTAGTTTGATAAATAAAATTAAGATTATATAGATAAAATTAATATAGCCATGCATGCCGGAGAATTTTAGTCTGGATTATCGGGTAGAAATACAGTAATCAGGAAATGCCTTGCTGATATTTGCCCAGCATAATTCTTTGTCAGTGCTAGTATGTCACTTAGCTAACTTAACATTGTCGTGACAATTACGTTCCAAAAATTGCGTTGAATTTTTTTTTTTTTTTTTTTTTTGAAATTAACACATAAACATGTTATTACGGGCCTAATTAAAAAAAAAATCCTTTTTTAATTTCTTTTTTAAATTATATTTTTACTTTTTTTGTTGCATTAAATTGATATATTTTCTGCCATTTCA
This sequence comes from Ecdyonurus torrentis, assembly GCA_949318235.1. NCBI lineage: Eukaryota > Metazoa > Arthropoda > Insecta > Ephemeroptera > Heptageniidae > Ecdyonurus > Ecdyonurus torrentis. The sequence goes on from OX439130.1 coordinate 53,156,988, forward strand.
ACTTTAACTAAAATCCCCAGAGCATATTCAAGGGGGGTAGTCAGGACCCCTCACGTCAAGTCTGAAAAAGTATGGGTAAAGAGTGTGTTTTCCCTCTTTACATATTATGCTCACTGTAGGCAGGACCTTTTCCACCTCCCCCCTCCGTCGCCAATTCCTGGCTACACCACTGACAGCAATACCTCATTTTTAGTTCCTTAGTCACGGAAGTCGCGGTAGTCTCTTTGATCATCACGCCCATGATGACCACCACCATCACCACTTGGACTGCAGCGCCGTACTCAGACGTCTTGAGACCCGCATCACAAGCCTTAACTCCCAGATCTCCAGCCTGCAAGGCCAAGTGACTACTCTAACCACCTCCAATACTGCTCTGACCACTCAGCTTCAGACCTCGACCCAGAGTAATACTGCACTGGTCAGTCAACTGCAGAGCCAGGCAACGACCTTGACCACCACACAGCAGCAACTGATCACGTGTAACACCGCTCTCGCAAACTGTTAGAGTTCAACGTACATTATCATTACACAATTACAAATACTGCAAAGTTTTCTAAGGCCAGATATGAGAGCAACATTATTCTATCTTTTACAGGGGGAAATATAAGGGGTAATTTATTGCATATTCTAAATTGATAGATATGCGAATTTGTAATTTTTGATCTCATTGAGTATTTTTAATTAAGTTTTAAAGGTCGTGAAATCACGTCACGGATGGCAACTTTGTCCTATGCCAACGTGTATGGCGTCATTTTTAGTCTTTTAAAAATTATTTAAAAATATTAAATTGACTCAAAAATTAGAAATTTGAATATCCATCGTTTCAAAGCATTGCCGTATTTTAGAATATGAAGTAAAATTATCCACTCCTTTTTTTTGTCTTCCTCATTTTAAGTTAGCAACACAAAAATTGTTCTTGTTTTTCTAAATTTAATAATATATTTATTTTATTAGTAAAAAATGAATAGTATTATTTTATTCATAGCTTATCAAAAATGTGCTTGAAAATACTATCGAGGGTTAACAAAATCTGCTTTGCTAATACCTTTACGACACTTTCAAGTAAGATATCAACATAACTCTTAACCCCCGTAAGCTGCGACACTAACTAACTAGTTAAACCGTAGTTAAGTTGTTATTTTGATTGTTGCAACAATTAAAAAAAGATAACTAAGGTTTAACTAGAGGTTGCAGCTTACAGCCCTAAAAATAAATGTTGTTGATTTTTTTCTTTGTTCATTCAAATGTGTGCCAACGATAATAAGTCATAATATAATTTCTACCGTTATTTATTCTTTATTTCAAATTTAAATTTGAAGAACCATATCTGACAATTTGTTTTTCTTATGCATAACTTATTTATTTTTTATTTCTGAAATAATTACAAATTGCAATGTGTTATTTTTAAATAATTCATGTGTAACTCATTTTTTTAATAAAAATTAAGAGAATTAAACAAACTGTGAATTTTTTTTAGTTTTATATATAACAAGCACCAAACCAAGAGCAAAATAAAGAAAGAAAAAAAAATAAAAAATAAAGTAAAGTAAAGATCGTAGAAAAATCTTGAACTTCAACTTTAATTGGAATCGGTACAGTTAAAATATTTGCGCTCAGAAATTTAAATTTCGTAATTCTGTTATCTTACCCCCAAATCATGAGCAATTCCATTGAAAATGCATTAAGTAATATTTTTCTTTCTTTCTTTGTTACGTATTTTGGGAAAAAAAAGAATAAAAAAATTGAAAGGGGGGGGGGGTGGGAGAAGAAGAAGGAAAAGAGGAGACAGAGAGAAAGAGATAGACCGCCTAAGTTTACTCAAAATGCGGAAAAGGAAGTGCTGGAAGAGGAAACCACGTGACGATTATAGTGGAAGGTAGCTCAGGCCTAGCTTGCTGCTGGCACCAACTTTTTCCCCACTTTTACCGTCACGTGGTTTCCTTTCCCGGCACTTCCTTTTCAGTTTTTTAGAGTAGACATACGCACTCATAGTTTATGAACATGAGTTTGTAAAAGGAGTGGCCGGAAGAGGAAACCACGTGACGGTAAAAGTGGGAGAAAAGTTGGTGCCAGCAGCAAGCTAGGCCCTAGCTACCTCCCACTTTTACCGTCACGTGATTTCCTCTTTCGGCACTTCCTTATCCGTATTTTGAGTAAACATAAGCGGTCCATGAGTGTAAACAAAATAGAGAGAAGCCAATATCCAATACTGGCCAAGTGTGGAAAATGTTGAACTGTCTTAAACTTTTAATCAACTTTGTTGATAAATAATGTTATCGTTTTAGTTCAAAACAAATTTCCCTCCCATTTTATGTGGGATACTAATTTTTTGTGTCACATTTTATATAATAAATTTGCCGTCAATGTTTTGTAAACTATCAGCTGCCAAACTGTCACAACGTCCCAGTAAACTTCTCTAATCTTAAGTTCGTGCAAACTTATTATTAAAATTTAACTTTATCATATTGTTCAAGAAAAAAACAATTTTACAAATATTAATTATAATAAATAAATTGATATCGTCATGTAGGTTGTACAGTCATTCCAATAAAAAAATGAAATTCTATTGGCATATGGAAATAACATGTATTCAGAGATAGAGTTTTGCGTCAACTGAAATCTCCATCTGATTGCATTGAATGGCTATAAGCCAATACAATTTCATTTTTTATTGGAATGATTGTACAAAATATATATCAACCACTTTGTTGTTTGTTATGTGATCCTTACATGGTATGCAAATATTTCAGAATTTCTAAACTTTATTAGCACAGGACTCACAAGAGAGAGGTATGCACTATACAAAATAATTCTATCTGATGGCAGGGAAAATAATGGTGTAAATAAGTAAATAAAATAAATATACCGTAACTTAAATTGATAAAATATTTCTAATTATTAACTTGTACATTAATTTAAATTTAATATAAGATGTAACATTTTAATATAATTTCATAGCTGTTAATTATAAAAAACAAGACATAGCTTCGTAACTTTGTAATTACAGTTATATATAATAATATTTCCTTATTCTATGTACAGTAATGTATTATTCATTCATATACAAAGTCAAATCTTTAGAGAGTCCCTGATATTATACAAAATTTCTATAGCGATGAAATACTAAAATAATATTGTTATCTATAGCAGCAAATGTTGAGCCTCCTCAGTCCTAGTATACAATGCAGTGAACACCGTATATAACTCAATAAAAAATAGAATAAAAGATGAAACAAAGGGAGATGAAACTACAAAAATTGGACCATAGAACGTGATTAAATTTGCGTGTTTTTAATGCTATTTTGAGCTTTCTAGAGTTAATAGGGGGTCCACAAAAGTAAGAAAATCTTTTTGACAAAAGAGGCATATTTTTGTCATTATGAGAGCCGCACAAAAAGTGGTTAAAATATAAGATATTGAAATATTGTTTAAAAAGTCAGGGACTGAAGAGGTTATAAGTGTAATTTTACTGTAGATATGTAGGTTTTTTTACTGTTTTTTTTACTGTTTTACTGTTTGCTGGACAAATAAGTAAAAAACAAAAGGCAATTAAGCAACACGACACCAGTAGTACTTTTCCTTAAAGGCCAGGATTAAATAAACCTCTGCAATATGAAGAAGCGTATGTACAATAGAAAGTATATTTATTTAAACTATTTTGTAGATAGTATCAAAGTATCATATCATACATAATACACCTCCAGCAGTTTGAATATTTAGTAACTTGCTTAGTGGCGTTTGATCGAACTATTTCGTGGTACTATCTCTAAAATATTTGAGCATTTGAGCTCTGAGACTAAACATTTATTTTCTGAATAACGCATATCAATCAAAATAGTTTTATTCTGTTTAAGCTGACCTATGTTATATTTAATCACATACTTATTGGAATAATGTTATTTAAAACATGAATGTGATCGTCATTATAGAAGTATTAGGGAAACAATAATTGTCAAGTACTCTAATAATATTTAAAAATATTAAAAAGCTATAGCTATAATATATAGGTACAGCTCTGGCCAAAAGTTTGAGAACGATTTGAAATGCAACCCGCAACACAAATCATGTAAACAAGCAAATTTCCTTTTTCCTGACTATATCACTATAGCGATTACGATTATTTATCACGACAGCTAGCAAGCAGACGTGCGTCTCTCTTGCTAGCTTGCTGCATACACCTTTCTAGCTTTTCAATATTTCTGATGACTACAAAATATTTTAGTTTTGTTATGCATACCTGCTATTTGATATTGTAAAATGTTCTATCTCTTGTGGTTTTTTGTTAAAATGCAAGGTATATTATAATATAATATCAACCTTGGTAAAAATACTATGATGTTATATAGATAGGCCTATATTTTTATTTTATTATTATTATTTTGCATTATTTAAATTTTTTTCTTTTTTTTTAAATGAATTAATTATTTTCTACAAATAATCGCTTTTATATATAATTTGTTTCATTAAATAGTTTGCTATAATTCATTAACTAATTATTTATATGAAACAACTTTTATTCTTTAATTAAAAAGACGGAAAGGGATGATTGTTTATGCGGGGAAATAAAACAACAACAAATGATAAAATTAAATATAAAATCAAATTGTTTGTAAATAAATATGTTGATTAATAAATATGTTAATTAAAAAAAAATAGTGAAATAATTTTTTTTTAAATATAGGCCTATCCCTTAAATATAAAGTGGCATAAATATCATAAGCTGGAATCATTTAATTATTGAATATGTGTAATACTTTATAAAAAAATTAGTTAGCTTAATTATTTAAATGAAACAACTTTTATTCTATAATTCAAATGACGCAATAAAGGGATGATTGTTTATGCGGGAGAAAAAGAAGAACAGAAGATAAAATTAGATATCAAATCAAATTATTTGAAAATTAAATATTATAATTAATAAATAAGTTAATTAAAAAAAGATAAAATAATGAAATAATTAAAAAAAAAAATTATATCCATTAAATATAAAGTAGCATAAACATCGTAAAACTATATTCATATAATTATTGAATGTTTTTAATAATTTATATATTTTTTTCTTGCTTCATGTAAGGTATAAAAATAAAACTCAAGAAGACAATATTTTGTGAGTTTGATAGGTAAAAATAGAAATCACCACATTCTGTGTGATTGTTTGATCGAAAAACATGATAACAAAACTGGACACAACAGATAGCCAAACATAGAGGAGGAGGTGAGGGGAAAGATTCACATACTATCGATATAGTCAGGAAAAAAGAAACCTGCATTGATGACTCATCTGTTTTGCCCGATCACTTTCATATCGTTCTCAAACTTTTGGCCAGAGCTGTACATCATAGGTACATATACCTATGATACAATTTTCAGAACCCGTGACCATCAGATAAGAGAGAAAATAGTTTGGGGATGGGGATCAAACATAATGGGGATTTGATATCACGTTCCAGCGAGATGGTGCTCCACTGCACTGTGCAAGAGATGTTATAAACAGTATCTCAACCAAATCTTCCCAGGCAGGTGGCTGGGTCGTGATGGACCGACAGCATTGGCTCCACGGTCTCCTGATCTCACACCACCCCGACTTCTTCCAGTGTGGATACGTGGAAGATACCGTGTTCAAAACTCCAGTGTCAACTATCAGAGATCTCAAGCAGCGTATCACCGCTCCGTGACACGGGTGACACCTAACATGCTGGAGAACGTATGGCGAGATCTAGAAGTGCGTCTGGATCAGTGCCGACGTAATAATTTTTTATGTAAATGTAATTTGCATTTAAAAACGGGCCATTTTTTATATACCTGATCCCGTGTAAATTTTCAGATTTTTCTTTCTTTTTTCTTTGCCACTTTTTATTCAAATCGCAGTAGTTAATTTCCCACCCAAAGTTAAAAATAAGTTTATTATTTATATATAAAAAAAATTGCATGTTTTAAAACGATCAAATAAGTCATTAAACATTATTTTGAGTACATTGCAAAAAAAGATAATTTAAAACGACACCATAATTATAGGTTGTGTTGTGGCTGATGAAATAGATTGGTATTTGATACGTGAGCGACCACGCTTTATCAAAGTTTTTTTATATCAAAACTTGAAGAAATAAGTTGTGGTATAGTTAGCAAGATGTCGCACGTAAAGGTAAATATTTGGACTGTAAGATTTTGTTTTTAAAGTTTCTATCTATTCCGAGCGCTAGGAACATAAGGGGGTATTTTAATTAGTATCCAAGTATTACAGCATGTTAAAATTTATTACTTAAAGTAGCAGGGGACTAGCTGATATCTCACACACTGAACGGCCAGAAATTATAAAATTAACATGAAATGAAAATGAAACATTACTTTAAAGTTAAGTTTTGCCAAACATATGCAAACACGAGTAAATATTGAAGATATTCCACAATAAAAATAACATTTAAATGTGTAAATTCATATTTTAGTGCCAACTTTAAGTCAATTTAGAACCAATTTAATAATGATGTTCGGAAACCCTGTTTTTCGTGCCCTAAACCACAAAAAAATGGCGATCACAAATAACGTAGGAAGAATTATTGTGAGACTTGAGTTCCTTTTTTGACTATTTCTGTACAAGACTAATAATCAGGAGTACAGACCCGGAACCAGTCCGTCTAAAGTCCGAGATTTGAATGGGATATTGTTATAAGAAAAATGTTGCATTAAAGTTGAAAACTGTAGCAATGTATAAGGTCCAAATCAATAACAATGTATTTGTTGTTTTGTTGCTGTATCTCTTTGTTTGCTTATGAAAAGTTTACTTGTAATGTTGTGGTCAAGCAGCTAGGGCTGTCAAGCCCTCACAACGCCTTAATAAAGTTATTTATTAGTATTATTATAATGAGCAAGGATTCTAATAAACTTTATCATCTCCACTTGTTTGTCTTTTTTCTAGCTCGTTTTGTTCTGCATTTTCAACATATTTATTGCAATGGTGAGTCTTTTGAAGCTTTAATCATGGAACAAATTAATAAATAATAATATATATTCATAATTCACAATTTGTATGTTAAGGGAGCTGGCATGACAACTTCGACTCCAGAGCAACAATCTGCAAGGCGAGTGTTTGATCTTTCAGCTCTGTTCACACAGTGACATAAATTACATTGCCTGCAATCCACATTATAAGGGCATGTTCACTATACAATATTTGCACTGTGCTAAAAATCTGATTACATTAAAATTTAATGGTTTTTAATTAGTCTGAGTGAAATCAAATTTATTATCGACATTAGTCTCTACCAATTTGACTGGTTATTGTGAAAATACAGTCGTGCTGTGGTGTATACAGGTATGATTTTGATAATATATTTTAGCATCCCAAAACTGGTGCTCAATATAAAATATTATTCTTATGCTAGAAACACATTGTATCTTACATGTCCTCCGACTATCGGCTTATTTCTTACACACGATAGTTAAATTTTCCTCTCTAAAGGGAACACTTGCGATACTTTTGGTGGTTATTTGAACTTTTAGCACTAGCTATTCTTATCAAACTGATAAGGCTGATTGAAGGTTAGAAACAATATAATATATGATGTAAAGTAAAACACACTTGCGCTCAGGTATCAACAAGACACCTTGTGAAGCAGTGTATTAAAGTAATAGTAGTTTTAGCAGCTAATTACGGCGCTAGACTGTAAGACTCCGGCTTAACTACAGATTTATACAGGGAATAGGAGGAATAGGGAATAACATGCGGTAGATTTAAGGTAAAAATATATTATCATAATCATGTGTGCAGTCTTTTAACTTAAATGTTGATTTCTGTTGGCTTATGGCCATTCAATGCAATCAGATGGAGATTTCAGTAGACGCAAAACTGTAAATACACGTTATTTCAATATAGATTTTGTTTTTTTAGTAAAATGATCGTACAATAAATTTTGTAGGTGCATTGAGACTAGGCATCAAATTTCTGACTTTATATTAGTTAAGTGTATTGAATGGTGCGTACAGTATAAATTCTTAATAATACCTAATTACAGTTAATAATTTTAATTAATATTCCTATTTAGACTCTCCAACGATGCAACAACCACTCTTGACTTATCAAATATAACAGACACCTCTGATAAGGTAAAAAAACAAGACTCTGGTCTATAGGTTATTATAACCAATGTCCCTTATGTGTCTTTTGACTCTCTGTATAGATCTCTTCTCAAGATTTTACTAAAGTGACACATTTTAATTTTAAATCTTTAACATGAACCTAAAAAATTAATTGAGCTCTTGCAACAATGGTCATAATGAAAAAGTAACAAAATTTTAAATTGAAATTAGTTGATTATACAGCAACAGAGCACGTCCACACTGACATACACTGAATATAATAAAAAAAACACATCAACAATAAACAACAACAAAAAGAACAACAACAATAACAACAACAACAACAACAACAACAACAACAACAACAACAACAACAACAACAACAACAACAACAACAACAACAACAACAACAACAACAACAACAACAACAACAACAACACATAAACAAAAGGGGAAAACAAACTCTCTAAAAAAGGTGCATTCCTTCAGTTACAAATAATAACTTAATATTTAAGATAAACACTTTTGAGTTATTAATTATGAGTAGCTAAAATAATACATTATAGCAAATTATTAATAACACCACTAATGAATTAATTAGCTTAAAACAACCTAAAACAACAGCTAACAATAGTTATTGTTAATAATTTGCTAAAATGCATTATTTTAGCTACTCATATTATTAGGTACGAGGTATTATTTGATCATTGGTTTGGTTTGTTTGATCATTTGTCGTGTTATTTGCTCCTTTTTTAAAGTGAATGTAATATCGATATATAAAATAACTTAAAAAGTTAAAAGTCTTGTTCAAAATCAGCTTTTCTAAGTGAAAATGTTAATTACTTCATGCACTTAAGAACAAGTTTGATTAATTGTTACGTACAAAATTTAATTAAGGATCAAACCATTTTTGATTCTTAAGAATAAGCCTTAATATCATCACTTTACATACTTAAAACAAAACATTTGAAGAATCAAGAAATAATTTAAAATGTTATATATATTAACATTTCATTTATTTATCGTTTGAGGGCGTGTTTTTAGTTTTTTAGTTTTAATTTATCATCAAATAAGGTAGTATTTTGTGACAGTAGCGCCTCCACACTAATAGAAGGTAAATTAAGAGAACCGAACATTAAAGAGTACTACAGTATAACGTGAAGGATTTTTTTACTGATATTAATAAAAAAAATACTGGGAATTATTAAATATGGGAAATTGAAGTAATATTGTTATTTTTGTTGATTTAGGGATTTATAAAAAGTAAAAACTGATAAAACTAATGCAAATAAGTAACATGTGCGTTTGTAATAATAAATAAATAATAGTAAGATATTTATTATTATGTTTGTTTGTGTAGGCAGGCTGTACTGTAAACAACCCGTGTCTATAGACAAATAAAATAGTTAAGGGTATTTACATTTAAGGTGTGCTTTTTATTCTCTATGTTTATCGATGCGGTCAACCAACCCCACATACTAAAAAATAAGCGTTGAAAAGCTTGTACACAGTTTAACAATGCTTTAAGTATGGTATAATCCACGGTTATGACGTCACTAAACGTTGATATTTCATCATTAAAAATGTTAGTGACGTCACAAGCGTTGGGATTAAATAGAAAAATCATAGATTTGCAACGGCCAAGTTTATTACATTGTAATTATAACGCTTGTGACGTCATTTACGCTTTTACCGTTAGATTGTCAACGTTTAGTGACGTCATAACCGTTGATTCTACAATACTTAAAGGATTGCAAAACTGGGTACAAGCTTTTCAACGCTTTTTTTAGTGTGCACTCTTTAAGCATTGGCAAATATTGCCGGGGTAAAATCATGGTTCTGTGTAAACATTGGCTTTTTATGGAAACACCAAAAACCGAAAAAGGAAGTGCCAGAAAAGTAAACCACGTAATTTTCGTTTCCGTAACTTCCTCTTCCGGTTTTTTGATGTTGGCTTAAGTTAGTTCTGTAAACTACACGAAAATTTTGAGCTTTGAAATCATATCAGCTTCGATATTTTTCCTTTGTTAAAAACACCTGATCATAGTGTTTTTTACCTGTTAACGACGTTTATATGTATAGTGGATCAGTTAGACCTAATAAGAACGAACAGAACTGTGATGGAAAAAATCCACGCTGAACAGAAATTCATTTTTATCAATTCTAAAAACAAGATCAACCAATAAATTTTCAACCGGACCGGATACCAAATTTGGTGAATTTTAATTTGTTGTGTTGTATTTGCAGGTCCCTGGCAGGCTACAGAGGAACCACTTGCAGTACGATGACTACTACTCTTGCTTCGAAACTTTAAATCGCATTACAGCAGAACTCACCAGGGCGCAAACACAAATCAACTCTCTTACTGAAAGACTAGCGACTCAAACTACAATGAACAACGCATTGAGTGCAGAAATAGGAACCTTAAAGGGCTCTAACCAAGCTCTAACTTTTCAAGTAGCGACCTTAACCTCTACTAACACTGCATTGAGTTCTCAAGTTGCATCTCTTAAAGGCATAAATACTGGTCTTAAAGGTGAAATTACAACTTTAACTAATGCAAATGCAGCTTTAAATACACAAATTAGTTCTTTAACAACGGATAAGAACAATTTAAATAATCAAATAAATACTTTAACGAGTACTAATAGTGGATTAGCGAATCAAATAAATGCTTTGACCACTTCAAATTCAGCTCTGAGCAATCAATTTTCAACTTTAGCAAATACAAACAATGCAATTTCTAATACATTAAATACTTGTCAGAATAGGTTACAAACCTGCTTGGCGGGATAAACTGCACTGTGGGATATATTGCACTGTGTGATATATTGCACTGTGGCATATATTGCACTGTGGGATATATTGCACTGTGGGATATATTGCACTGTGTGATATATTGCACTGTAGGATATATTGCACTGTGTGATATATTGCACTGTGGGATATATTGCACTGTGGGATATATTGCTCTGTGTGATATATTGCACTGTGGGATATATTGCACTGTGGAATATATTGCACTGTGGGATATATTGCACTGTGGGATATATTGCACTGTGGAATATATTGCACTGTGGGATATATTGCACTGTGGGATATATTGCACTGTGGGATATATTGCACTGTGGAATATATTGCACTGTGTGATATATTGCACTGTGTGATATATTGCACTGTAGGATATATTGCACTGTGTGATATATTGCACTGTGGGATATATTGCTCTGTGTGATATATTGCACTGTGGGATATATTGCACTGTGGAATATATTGCACTGTGGGATATATTGCACTGTGGGATATATTGCACTGTGGAATATATTGCACTGTGGAATATATTGCACTGTGGAATATATTGCACTGTGGGATATATTGCACTGTGGGATATATTGCACTGTGGAATATATTGCACTGTGTGATATATTGCACTGTGAAATATATTGCAAATAAATTGCACTTTGTAATATCCTGATATATTGTGATTAAAGAGGATTAAAGGCATAAATAATAAATAATGTTTATACACAACTTCATATTTTTTTCTGTGTTCTATAAAAATGTGTTATTGCTTTATTACTTTATTATAGTTATTTTCTAGTTGGGGTTAGGGGTAAGAATAGATCTTAAGCCAAATCTTGCTCTTTCAAAAATTTATATAAATATATATATATATATATATATATATATATATATATATATATATATATATATATATATATATATATATATATATATATATATATATATATATATATATATATATATATATATATATATATATATATTTATGATTTTTAATAAAGACGTTTATATTATAATTTAAATTATACAGTAGAGAACTAAATAGCATTTTGACACAAACTAAAAGCTATTTGTACAGAAAAAAAAAAACTACGTAACTTATGCTTCATGTATGTCAGTATAGAATAAATGGTGCTAAATTGGGACAACATAAATATTTATATAATGTTTATGAAGACAGTTATGCTATGTAATATTATTACTATGTATGTATCACACTAAAAATATATACTGTGCATATATAACTACTACTACTAATACTAATGTATAGGATTAATTGTGGTTGTTGTAAAATAAATTATGTTGAAAATGAGATAGCATAATTATTACGTATATATTTTTCATCCATGTACGATAAGTGAATAGTTATTATAAATTATAACCCATAATTAGTAATATTGATTTTTTTATAACTACATCTGCTTTTATTTGAATAAGAATAATATAATAAATTTGTATTAACACTTTAATCATAACCAGAACAGGTTTATATTAATAATATTATATATATATATATATATATATCGATCGCAGGTTTGAGCCTCTGCTGGGTGTGTATATGTAAAACTTGCGAGACCGCAACAATAATAATAATAATGGTAATACATATTACTAATAATAGTAAGGTAATAATTTACTGTTAGTATACTCATAGTGATAAACACGAAAATCCACTTTTCAAAATTTCCCGCGCACAACAGCGCTAAACTTACAACTTACAAAGTAACCCTATGTCCCTTGCATGTCTTCCAACTCTTGGCTGATTTTTTAGACACGCTGTTTTAAATTTCCCTCTCTAGCGAACACTGCGATACGCATGGTGGCAATTTGAACTATTATATGATAAGGCTGACTAAAGGTCAGATAATATAATGTATGACGTAAACAGGGATAACCACTCGGAATTCTTGCGCTCAGGTGACAACAAGACCTCAAACCTTTGTAAAGCAGTATTTGTAATATAGTAGTTTTGGCTGCCAATCGCGGCGCTAGTGTTAAAGCTTGAATCATGCTTGTCTATAAATTTATACAGGGAGTTGGAAGACATGTAAGGGGCATTGCAAAGTATCCCTTAATATATGTAATATATTATATATAATATATAGCACTATTTATGCTAAAATCTTTTTAGACGGTTTACATTTTTTTAAGTAACGTTTTGTTTTCATAGTGTAGTTAGTAGAAAAAAATTAAAGTGACTTGTAATGTAATGTACATAAAAATTTGATATTGAAAAGTCAGTTTATTTAATTTCGTATATACATTTTTTTGCTTAATTTATTTTTTCCGGTTGGTTTTAAAAAATATTTAAACTGATGATAAGGCTTGCAATCGGGCTTCGTGTGTATAAAAACACGGACATTGATATAAAGTTGACCACTTGGGCTGAACATGAAGAAATCAACGCAGGTAAACTTTGCATGTTTTGTAATAAATAACTTCATAACTTATTAAACGGTTCAAATAAGTAATTGTAAAATGATAATTGCATGATTCAATTTGTGTTTTTGATTGTTTTACCAAGAGATGAGTTAAATTATACACGTAGTTTTATGTAAGTTTATGTAAGTTTACGATTCAATTAAAACCACGCAGTTACAATAGAAATAAACATTTTTATTCAATATATATATATATATATATATATATATATATATATATATATATATATATATATATATATACATATATACATATATAATATAATATGACAAAGTTAATGACAGCAATTAAAAAACAATATTTAAAGATTTGTATTTATAAAATTTTCTTTTACCGTCTCAAATCATATCATAGAAACTTTTTTTTTTTTTTACTAATAATATTATTTTTTAGTTGTAAGGTGGTAAGATGGCTAGATTAGTACTACGTATTGTAGGTTGTATTAGGAGTAGCTTGAAGGTAGCTTATGTAAGCAGTCATAAACCAGGAGGTACACTAAGCCTTCTCTAAATCTACCCATCAAAGCAATTCCGCTTTATTTAGAAAATGTTCAACATGTCATGTTAAGTGACAGCAGTGTTGCCAGATTTAACCTCGTGGAACATCTGCAGTTCCATTAGCAAATGTTAAATCTTGTAACGTTGTTGTCACTTAAGATGTCATGTGTGACAGCAGTGTTGCCAGATTTAACCTCGTGGAATATCTGCAGCTCCATTAGTGAAGGTTAAATCTTGCAACGTTGTTGTCACATAAGATGTCATGTGTGACAGCAGTGTTGCCAGATTTAACCTCGTGGAACACACCTGCAACCCCATTAGTGAAGGTTAAATCTTGCAACGTTGTTGTCACTTAAGATCATGTGTGACAGCAGCGTTGCCAGATTTAACCTCGTGGAACACCTGCAGCTCCATTAGCGACGGTTAAATTTTGTAACACTGCTGTTATATAAGATGTCATGTGTGACAGCAGTGTTGCCAGAATTAACCTCGTGGAACATCTGCAGCTGCATTAGCAAATGTTAAATCTTGCAACGCTGCTGTCACTTAAAATGACATATTGACCATTTTCTAAAGAAAGCGGCATCACTTTGATGCGTAATTTTAAAACCGGAGGAGTGTACAAGTAGCAAACTGCATTAGTGGGTAGCTGGTAACGTTAAACGTCACTTCGATCACAAATAAACGAGCGTTCTGCCGTAATGTGACGCACACCGAGGACTCAATATGAGCACCATGACTCAGTAAAAGTCACGCACTATAGGTCGGTATAGAACGCTGGTCACCAGTGATATGCAAGCGAGCGTGCTGCCGTGATGTGATACACGCCGAGGACTCAATATGAGCACCATGACTCAGTAAAAGTCACGCACTATAGGTCGGTATAGAACGCTGGTCACCAGTGATATGCAAGCGAGCGTGCTGCCGTGATGTGATACACGCCGAGGACTCAATATGAGCACCATGACTCAGTAAAAGTCACGCACTATAGGTCGGTATAGAACACGGGTCACCAGTGATATGCAAGCGAGCGTGCTGCCGTGATGTGATACACGCCGAGGACTCAATATGAGCACCATGACTCAGTAAAAGTCACGCACTATAGGTCGGTATAGAACGCGGGTCACCAGTGATATGCAAGCGAGCGTGCTGCCGTGATGTGATACATGCTGAAAACTATACTTGAGCACCATGTCTCAGTAACGTTCATGCACTATAGGTCGGTATAGAACGTGGGTCAACAGCGTGATGTACAAGCACACCACATGGCTGTCTTCTATAAGTAAGATAATTTATAATGATATTTGAAATTGCAGTTTATTTTGCTGGCGTATCTGGTTTTTGCTTCATCCGGCTATCAGGTAAATATTATTAAATTTTTCGTTGATACAGCACGCTTATTATATACAATCAGTCACACTTATTATATATCAATAGTTCCCCCCCCCCCCGGTTTATCTCCTTTTTTTCCTAAATATTTTATAGCATTTACTAAATTCAATTGCAATGAACGAACTATTAAAAATAATGTAAAATATTCTTAATGCATTTCTTATTTCTTATAAAAAATAGTTTTCACTTACATGTCGCAACAATTTAAAACATTTCATTGCAAGTGGTCCATTTTTAAAGTAAAAGATGGTAAATTCAGGTGTAACACATCGTAGAGGGAGAGAGGGTGCAATTTAATGCAAGCTGGTAGAGAGAGCGCCTTGCTAGGTATACTGTGCTGCCGTACAGGTATTGGACACACTTGTGGCCTATACGCAAGGATACTGCTCGATGTAACACATTGTAGAGAGAGGGAGAGAGGGTGCAATTTAATGCAAGCTGGTAGAGAGAGCGCCTTGCTAGGTATACTGTGCCGCCGTACAGTTATTGGTCACACTTGTTGCCTATACGCAAGGATACTGCTCGATGTAACACATTGTAGAGATGTAGAGAGAGGGAGGGTGCAATTTAATGCAAGCTGGTAGAGAGAGCGCCTTGCTAGGTATACTGTGCCGCCGTACAGTTATTGGTCACACTTGTTGCCTATACGCAAGGATACTGCTCCATTACAATGCAAAGCGGGAAAACATGTAAGATAAGTTACGCATTTACATCTTGGCCATTAAGTTTTGAATGCAGTAAGAATTTTAAGTTAGTAGCAGAAATTTTGTAATTTTAACCGAAAATTTAATATTTACGCAAGATTAAAAGAAATATTTATTTTAATGCTTATTTTATCATTGGAAATACTTTTAGACATATATTTTTTGCAAAGTTATTTAAGAATAAGAAATTCTGTAAATAAGTCCTAAAATGCTACGTGCAATATAAATTAATTTCAATGGATAATTAACTTTATGGGATTTGCATTTTTAATTATTCCTTTGAGAACTTGCACCATTGTTTGTTACTTGACTGTAAAATATTGTTGCTCAACACATCTGTATTATATGAGAATTATAAAAACATGTTTACTTAACTTGTTAACATTAACTGCAATGCCAAAGTAAGTTTCTCAAATAATGTTTTGTTTTAAACGTCAATGTTTTTTAAAAAATTTCTCTGCTATTTTTTCTCATCTCAGATTTCTGCAAGAACCATCGAAGATGGTGGTACTCAAGTCGTCAGTTCGAATAAGTAAGTAAGCAATTATGGTTACAAAATGTCAATGTTAAAAATTATATGGGATAAAAGATATTTGCAATAAATAATAGTAATAGTTAATTTTAGACATTGGTACTTAATATCATATAATATGTTACAACATCTTCGCCTCGTCCAATTTTTCTAACTATAATCTAAACCTATTAAGATATGTATTTACATATTTAATATTTACAGCTCAATAAACTTCAAATTAGTTTTTTTATTTAGGAATAGAGCAAGTCCAAATACACTAAATATAATAATTTATTTTTATTCTAGTGAGGATTCAAAACTTGCCGATACTTTAAATGCTGTCTCTGATGTAGAAGAAGAACCTAAAGAAGAAAAACCTAAAGAAGAAATACCTAAAGAAGCAGAACCTGAAGAAGCAGAACCTAAAGAAGCAGAACCTAAAGAAGAAAAACCTAAAGAAGAAAAAACTAAAGAAGAAAAAACTAAAGAAGCAGAACCTAAAGAAGAAAAACCTAAAGAAGCAGAACCTAAAGAAGAAAAACCTAAAGAAGCAGAACCTAAAGAAGAAAAACCTAAAGAAGAAAAACCTAAAGAAGCAGAACCTAAAGAAGAAAAACCTAAAGAAGAAAAACCTAAAGAAGAAAAAACTAAAGAAGCAGAACCTAAAGAAGAAAAACCTAAAGAAGAAAAACCTAAAGAAGCAGAACCTAAAGAAGAAAAACCTAAAGAAGCAGAACCTAAAGAAGAAAAACCTAAAGAAGAAAAACCTAAAGAAGCAGAACCTAAAGAAGAAAAACCTAAAGAAGAAAAACCTAAAGAAGAAAAACCTAAAGGAGCAGAACCTAAAGAAGAAAAACCTAAAGAAGAAAAACCTAAAGAAGAAAAACCTAAAGAAGAAAAACCTAAAGAAGCAGAACCTAAAGAAGAAGAAACTAAAGAAGAAGAACAAACTAGAGAAGAATTGCAAATTGAAAAAAGCACAACTTCTAACAGGTGATTAAGTGATTAGATAAACCAGTTTTACTTGCTGAAAGCTGAAAGAGATTTGTTTTCATTCATTTAGACAAAACTTATAATTATCTTTTGCCAAAAGCAGATCAAAATACACTGCTAATATTAATAATAGTAAAGTATGTATAGTTCTAACTTATACAAGGGATGTAAGTAAAGTTTAGTTTTTAAAATTGATTTCAAAATAGAAAAATTACAAAAATACAAAAAATACGCAAAAATCTGATTCCTTAATAAAAATTAAGTTCTGTCAGAATATGTATTATTTTGTCTCTATTTTATTTTTTTACTTTTTATTTTATTGTTATTTTTTGTATGAGCTCAAAATCAGTTTGTTTTAATTTTGTTACGAGTGCACTATTTTGTTTCAGTTCTCTTGAGTCTGCTGACGCACAGACGTCCTCGATACTGATCGATCAAGTCACCAATATTGAGGTTAGTAAGTTGTGTACAAATTTACCTAAGATGCTTCTGAAAAACATAGAGAAAATTGAACAATGTTTGACTGATAAACATAAGTTGCTGTTGAGGCATGGCATAACTTTTCTCTTGAAATTTCAACATTCTTTCAGCTCACTACGTAGAAAACACACCAAACATACGTACATATTTTATGTAAATCTATAGAAACAGGAAGAGGAAACCACGTGACGGTAAAAGTAGGAGGTAGCTCAAGGCTAACTTGCTGCTGACAAGAAGTTTTCTACCACTTTTACAGCCACGTGGTTTCCTTTTCCAGCACTTCCTTTTCCGTTTTATAGCTTTAAATAAAATGTCATAATAAATGTTGTAACCAGGTAGTGACGTCATGATCAGATGTTCTTAACAAAAAAATACCTTAGCTGATGATTTTAAAGCTCAATATTTGTGTGTAGTTATCAGAACCAACTGAAATATAAAGTACGAATGTTTTAAATATTGAATACTTCGAACTGAGAAATAGACGCTTCTGTTTCGAATATAGTTGATATTTGTGCACTTGATTTTAGGAACCAGCGACTGAGGAGATCTCAATTGAAGATCTGATAAATGAAAGTGACTTCGATTTTCAAGACTCGAGATTAAGGTATTAATTTGTTCTCTCTCGTTCTATTAATTGTTTTACTTCTACTATTAGACTTCGATAGCATACAGTAACATCATACAGTAACATCCGAGGCCGTGGCGCAGTGGTAGCGTGTCTGCTTCGTGTGCGAAGGGTCACTGGTTCGACTCCCAGGCTGTGCGGCTTTTACAAGGCCGTGTATGCTGGCGGAGTGCACTTGTGATCTTTGCATATGAGGTTGATGCGTGTGCTATTGTGTCATGAGTCATCGGTAGGAGAGGTGTGTATGCCTGTGTGTATGCATGTCTCCGATCGTCCTGATGTAGGCAGTAGTGACCCTACATCACGCAATAGAGAGAATCTCGGGACGGTTCACCATTTCACTCATATTTCCTGCCTATCCATTCATCATCACCTATAACCAAACTTGCTGTAGACTAGGTAAATATAAGAGCCCTAGATAACACAAGAACAATTTGCAACCAAGGTTGACTGGACACAAAATGTGTATGGATTCTCAGAGTCTTTTCCAGTAACCTCATGGGGTATTAGCTTCTCTTCTGTATAGCCCATGAAAGATTGTACAATTACAATCACAATATTATTATTATTATTATCACATCATTATGATAACGATGTTTATGTTTACGCGTCGAAGTGAACGGCCTTCACTTGACAAATTTCACTCAAAATCTGCGTTTGGCGCTTCTACTTGTTTTAACATGAGAACAAGATGGGGGAACTTGGAAATTGTAAAGTGTAGAACGGTCATTTTTCATAAAATCTGTAAAGTGTAATTCGTTCACTTCGACGGGTAAGCATCGATATCTTACACTACATGCGTCTCGTCGCAATTTTCTAATAACAATATTAACACAACCTAAAAAAATATTTACAAAAAAAGCTCCCTAACTCCAGAATACTTTATCAGATCTTCAGTAAACTCAACTCATAACCAGTGACAATTTTAGTATTTTCATCGAAGTAATTTTCAACTCTGCTATACTCTTCGGATATTAATTTTAAACATTTTATTTCTCTCTTTTTTTTGCCTCATTTCAATAATTCTTTGCTTTTTACCAGTGAAATTCACCTTATGAAAAATGTTTCATTGATTCATGAAATATATATGAATTTCTAATTAAAAAAAATTATGCCACTGTTATTTAAAATGTGAACTAGATTTCACAAACTGTACTTCACAAAAGTTTTAAATTAAAAAAATAATGTTGTAAACACAATCTTCTGGGTCTTTTTAGCAATAAAAATAATAATTAACGGCTTTTTTATCAGGAGAAATCAGGCGTACAACCTCTCAATTTAACCCAACTGTTTAACAGTACAGTCAATTACAATTTTTGTTAGTATAGCATCAACATATAGCATGAAAATTGTATTAATAATTTTTTGATAATTTTTAATTAAAGTTGTTAATTTAATAAGTACAATTTTAAAATTTAAGTTAAGTTTCCTTTCACTTAAATTTATATAGTTGATAATTATACACTTAAAAATTGTTGTTAGTAAAAAGAAAATTAGTAATAAATAAGTAAATACATGTTGTTGAGAAAATTATTGCACTGGTTAGAACAACATAGAGTACATAATACTATTATAGCTGCAAATAACGCTCGAATAACAGTTTTTTAAGTTTGATTTAAATGTATTCACTGATGGTCAATTTCTAACTTTAAAAGGTAACATATTCCACAATTTACCACCCAACACAGTGAAGGAGTTATCAAACATTTTATAATTTGCTCTAGGAACTTTAATTATAGTCTTATCACATCTTGTGTTTCTTATCTTAACATCACAGGCTGTTGTTATAAATGAATTAAGATACTCTGGGATTAAACCATTCATGATTTTATAAATCTGAGTTAATAAATGTAGCTCTCTTCGTTCCTTTATTTTAAGCAGATTTATCTTAGAATAGTATTTAGTGGTACCTTCTCCCATCTCAAGATCATATACATATCTAATTAAACCATTTGCAATGAACGAACTTTTTAAAATAATTTGAAAAATTCTTAATGCATTTCTTATGTAAAAATCGTTTTTACTTACTTGCTGCAACAATTAAAAACATTTTATTGCAAGTGGTCCTTTAAACCATTTAGTAACACTTCAAGTTTACGATTAAAATCATAACAAATGTTTGATTGTAGTACGTGACAATAGTCAATAATAGGACAAAGAAGTGTCTTAGCAAGCAAGATACGGCTTGTAGCAATGTAGCTTAATTAGTAACTTACTAAATTTGAAGCAATCATGCAAATAAAAATAAATCAATGAAATTAAATTTACAGCGATGACGAAGAGATTGGTAGTACCCGAAGTAAACTACCCTACTTTGGAGCCGTTAATAAAAATCACTGGGTTAGTTTTTTTTTATTATTTACTATTCTTTTTTACTTTTATTTGTTTAATTAATTATTCATTTATATATTAAATCAATTGTCTAGGAATCTTTTTTATTTTGTATTGATCAATTAGTTTGTTGATTGATTGATTGATTGATTGATTGATTTGTTGATATAATGTTTCCAGCAAACCTTCGACTATATGGACTCCTCGGACTCACTCTCTATTTCTTATCCAACGTACAACAACAAGCACCCGTGCAATCACATAGATCATATGTACAAACACAAATACAACAATTACAAAATATCACTGGAGGTTTGCAAAATCAATGTGACTCAGCATGAAAACTTGGCTCATGATTGTAAAGGCTACTTAAATGAAAGAAACGAAGACATTCTTTACTTTAATAACGAAATTATGTCCTGTGAATCAGATAAATCAGCTATCCAAGCTTTGATCACTGATATCAAACTGCAGATAGCGACGTGTGACTCCACGTTCAAAGATCTACAAACCAAGGTGACAGAACAGCAGAGAATCAACTGTGATTTGTTAACTTCCAACCTCGGTCTGGCGGACAAGATTGGGTTTTGTCAAGATGACGTTTACGATTGTCAGGTCGATATCAACACATGTCTAGACAGCTGCAGTTATTGATAAACTTCATCAATTATATACTTACTCTGACTTAAGTTCAATTATAGTTTATTCATTAAAACTATTTTTAATTTACTATAATAACGGAGTTCAATTAATTTTTTTTTTCTTTTTACAAACTTTACTTTTAGGATTTGAGAAAATATACCTTATAGAAGCCTTGAACAAAAAGTTGGCTATATAAATAAATAAATTGGGAGCCTAATAAAGCTGGTATTTGACTCTGTATTATACTTTGTTTACAATTAGCTTTTTCTAATTGCAATTGTTAAGTGAGCTCCATAAAAATGCCCGTTATTTTGATTAAATAATTAACAATTCCAATTACAAAAATCTTATAGTAAACATGGCATTACAGTCTACACTTAATATGCTTTTTAATGGCAAAATGAAGCAGCTATAACGCTTATCAGAATTTGGTTGCGGTTTTTAAATTTTTATACTGAAGATAACTGAACCTTTAATGCTTTTCACTTTCTAAAATTTAAGATATTTGAAGGAAAAACTAATTTGTCACCAAATAACTTGAAATGTATAAAGTCAAAAGTTTTAAAACTCTATAAGTTACCACAAAATTTTATTTATATGTACACAATGTCAGCATAATGCATTGGAAATAAGTCTGGTAAACAAATTAAAAAAATTATTAAAAAAACAGAAGCTAAATCGACAATATTGTTTATTTTCTTACAGTATTTTTGACAAATTACTTTAAAAATTTACTAAATGTTGTGAAACAAAGAATAAAAGTATTCATTTCATATATTATTGCAATAAAATATATTTGTGTGAAACTACTTCTTATTTATTTTTCACAGTAAACCCTTCGTAAAGGTCAATTAAGACGGAAAATCAGGTACTTCGGGATTTGACTAAAAAATTGCAAAGAAAGAAAAATCTGAAATTTTGCACAGGGATACTTTATAGTATCTTCAAAAATACAAATAAAAAAATTGGGGGTCATCATGCTAGATTTTCAATTATGATTTTTTGAAGTTTTAGTCCCATAAGAGCCCATGCTAATTTCAATAGTTATTTTCTCTCTTATCTGATGGACACGGGTTCTAAAACTTTTATCATAAGTAGCTGTTACTGTTAACTTTTAAATGGCATCATAAAGTTTGCAAGTTTTATTTTTAGAATTCAAGATGCAAACCATCTTATACAACCCTTAAAGTACATAATATAGTATAGGTGTATAATTTGGTACTCAATGAAAAGTTAAGTGTAAACACTGTTTAGTGATATAAAAACATATTATAATAAATCAAGAATACTCATAAAATACAATAAATATTTATACAGTACAGTGTAATGCATACTATTAATAATAATAATAATAATAATAAGTACAGTGTAATGCTCACTTATTAATAATAATAATTAGAAACAGAAACATTTTCCTGCATTTAGCAGTGTGTTGTGTGCCTCTAACTTTTTATATGAAAATTTCAAAGGCATTCACGTATCTATTGAAGCAAATAAATATATATGTGTACATATGTACTAGATAAATAAAGGATCTATCAATTAATCAATTTCGCATCTACTAACACATTTGAGTCTTATTTTAATAAAGCTACACGAGCGCTTCACACTAATTTTGAGTTTCTTGATAGTCAGCTAGGTTCTTAAGATAACAATGAGGTCGTGAGCTTGTGTGACACCGAGCGTGACTCGGAGAACCCATTACTTTGACGTAACATAATTTGGGCGTGTAAACTAGCCAGCGCTGTAAGCACTATAAGTACACTGTAAGTCCAATATGTGTCGTCATCAATAAAAAAAAATAATAATAAAAAAAAACTCTTATTTTTTTCCTTGCGATTTTATATAATGTATATAATATACATATAAATATTTTAAATGAATATAATAATTATATTAAATATATTGCCATGACATATCATGTCATGCTATACACGCTATTTCACATTTAAATAATCAAGAACATTTTTATCAACGTGAACAATGTGCCTAACAACATAAACAACAATAAAATTGTGTGAACATGAAATTTAATCCTTTACCACACAAACCCAACTGAGAATAATTTTATAGAAATAAATGCGATGAGATGGAATGTTGAAGCGTCCCGAACTATTACCACTTTGCACTGCCAGGACTGTGAAACACTCCGGTAATCGTAGAAACATTAACGTGCGGATAACACGAGATTGCATTTGCAGTGACCGCTTATGTTTACTCAAAATGCGGAAAAGGAAGTGCCGGAAGAGAAAACCACGTGACGGTAAAAGTGGGAGGTAGCTCAGGCCTAGCTTACTGCTAGCACTAAATTTTCTCCCACTTTTACCGTCACGAGGTGTTCTTTTCCGGCACTTCCTTTTCCGTTTTTAAAAGTAAACATAAGCAGTCAATGCATACCACGGGCTCGATACCAGATCTGGAAAAGATGCATATTATAAGAATTGACTTCTTTTGTTTTCGCTCGTCAAATCAGTATGCATCTGCCCCACAAACTGTTTTAGTTAACATTATGGTATGGTTATGCATGCATAATTTGATTTTCAGCACCATATATGATTTTTTACCATATGCATGTTTTAGTAATAATAATGATAATGGGATTTTGATTTATTTGAGTTTGTAAATATGGTTTAGACTATAAAGTTGTTATGAATCAGTAACTTAAGCTGACACATTTTATTGTGATATGATTGCAGGATCTTAGAAATAAATAAAACAATTTTAAACTGCATCTTGTGTATTATACTCGCTTTATAAAATAACCAAGCCAACCATATACCTGCTGCTTTAAAAAAAGTTTCTATTCTCATTAGTTAACCATAGCAATATATAACCAATAAATAAAACAAAAGGTAATTAATATCAGCAAATAACATTTATTTTAAAGTCAAAATAAAAGAAGAAATTGACATTTCATAAAAATCCTAGAAATGTCCAAAATAATGAAGTTTAGAGAAATGTAAGTTTTAGACTTGCTTGTTAGTGAAAACCGTTAACAATTGCATTTTCAAATTTAAAAGAAAGAAATAAGTCAGTAACTTACATATAATTATATTTATAAATAGACAAGTTAAAAAATAACTAATTTTGTAACTTAACTTTATATTTGAGATCTACGTGAGATAGTGTGATTGTTTTTTTTACAGTATTTTAGATGTCAAAGAGATTTTTTTTTATAATATAAAATTTAATATTCGTTAAAGTTGTATTTTAAAGTCATCAAACTCCACCGTGTTCTTTTTTATATATTTTTATGTATTTTATCAATATTGCATACTTTTTATAAGGTTACAATTAGCATTCCAATCAAGCATTTAGAAAAGTAAGCAAACGATAATTTTAATTCTGTTCTTTGATAAAAAAATATAAAAAAAAATAACTTTAAAATACAACCAATAAGAGAAATTATTTTATAGTATGACCAAATATTTTTAATGTGTAATTAGTTTTCTTGCGTGATAATGTAGCATGACTGCAATCACATTACTCATCTAAAATACAGAACTGTTAATGATGATAAAATAACAACACAAATATCTCATCGCCTTAAATTCAAATATATCGTTAGAAAGACTACTCCAATTATGTGATCGTTATTTTTATATGCAAGGTTGCATGACCTTTCAATGACCGCAGCTGTCTAGACACGTGTTGATGTCTACTTGACAGTCATATACGTCATCTTGACAGAAGCCAATATGATCTGCCAGACCGAGGTTCATAGTCAAGAAGTCAGCGTTGATCTTCTGTTGAGCTGTTATTTTGGTCTCTAGATCTTTGTTGACAGTTGCGCAAGCAGAACTCTTGACTTTCTCAGCATCGATCAAAATTATCAGAGCTTTGGTGTCAGCTTCACACATAGTCAATAAATTAGTATAATCAGTAATATCCTCTTTCTCTTCATCTAAATGATGAATGCATTCATGAGCCAAATTTTCAAACTGAGTGATGTTCATCCTACAAATATGATTTGAGATTCGTAATTTTTGAGATTCTTGTTCATATATTTGTTTCAGTTTGTCGCAGTCCATGTTCGAGTGGTCGTGAGATTGGTGACTTCCTGAAGACGAGGAGTCGGAGTCGGAGTCGGAATTGTGGTACTTCTCATGGTAGTTCCAGTCCTCAGAAATGTCAGTGCCAGTAGACGAGAAAGGAAGCTGAGAAAACATGACAAACATCAATTATAAAGTAATTAATTAATCAAGTCCCGGCCGAGATAAATATAATTTACTTCAGTTTTTTAAAATAACTCAAAGTTTTATCAATTTATATCTTTTTGTATTATTTACGGCTAAAAATAACTACATGAAACATTTTTAGCTCCATAAATTATACTAATATAATAGCAATAATATAAAATTAAAAAAAAAAGTAGTTTATTTCAATTTTGGCTCCATTTTAGTAACATTTATTGATAGCGTAAAAATATATTTCCCTATATTCATTACTGTATTTTTCATGCAGCATAGTAAAAACGTCAAACAATAAAATTTATGCAAAACAAAACAGCAATATTTATGCTACATTATAAACGCAGCATATAATAAGTGACCGAACTTTTCTTATATACATTCGTTGAAAAGCCTGTACACAATTTTAAATTTTGTGGAATTAACGGTTATGACGTCAGTAAATATTCTAATGATATGTAAGCGTATAAAGTGTGTTAAGCCATAAACTTTGTATAAAATAAACTTCAAACATTTTGTTTGTTTTTTTATACGTTTGGACTTTCTACGTTTAGTGACGTCATATAAGTTAATTCTATAATATTTTAAGGATTATCAAACTGTGCATACGATTTTCAAACCTGATAATTAGTATTTAGAGTATATTGACAGTATTTTAAAATATTTTCTTAACTTACGACGAAACACAATATAAGTTGTTTTCTATAGGCCCACTGTACAATTGATACCCTGGTATCCTGATACACAGCGTACAATTGATACCCTGATAGCTAGTCCTTGAATAACATTTTATTTCTTACCCAGTTCTTTGCCTTTCCGTTTCTGTTAGTTGTTTCTCCGCTCAAGACCTCATTTTCTCTGAAACATTTAAAAGACAATTACTCTGTTTCTTTCACAATCTACGAAATTAGTAACAAATTTAATTAATATTCCAGATTTCATATTTGGTTGAACATGATATAACCAGAACACATGCGATGGTAAAATGAGTTATTTAACTGTTTATTTACATTTCAAGTCGGTACCTACTTCTTCAGTACACGGAAAACATAAATTTAAGAAATTATTTAGATACATATCAATAACTCTTTAGTACTAAACAATAACTCTCTTGCAAAAAGTTTAAAGAGTAACTCGTTAGTACAAACGTAAATTCTTTAGCGGTAAATAGTTAACTCTTTAGATTCAAAAAAGTTTAGCTTGTATCTAAAGAATTTATTATGAAAAAAAGTCTAAATATGAACTCTTTAGATAATTTTTTCCGTGTAGTTTAGGTTTGACAAAATAGTGTTTACATTCTTGTACTGTATGGTAAAGACCCAATTGTTGGCTAATGGCTTATTACGCGCGGGTTATTTAAATGGGAAATTGTTGTCACTCAGGTAAATCTTAAGTTAATAGTCCTCTCCTGTACCCCTGGGTTGACAATTTTTTAAGTTTTTAAAACTCTAGCTTAACTGGTTGACGAGATGATAGTTTAACATCTGCCAAAAATTGTGTCTAGACCATAATATGCAAGTTTTACAATGGTTTAAGTATCTTAGAAATAACGATTATGACATTATGACATTATGCGGTGTTCAAAATCTTATAATAAAAACATAAATGACGTCACGAACCACAACGTCAAAGTTAGCCTTTGGAAATATAATTGATGAAGCAAATAATTGTCTCCATTAGGTTCAAATGCTTGTGACGTCACTTACGTTTTGACGTCATATTATCAATGCTTATAGTGACGTCATAACCGTTCTTTCTACAATATTTAGAACTGAAAGCAAGCTCCTCAAGCTTTGTTAAGATTAAATTCTTACTGGTCAAGTGAGTCAAACTTCATGTCTTCAATCTTGCGCCCTGACACCTGCAACATCAATCAAAATAATTCAGTTACAAAAACAGAGATCACTGCGACAACATAGAGATGCAATGTGCAAAAACTGGTTTCTTTTTTATTGTGCTGTTTTTCAAATCGTTCAAGAAAATATTATACAATTATATTACAAATTGGATAGAATAATATTTGGTTATCATACAGGGTAAATTTCAGTTTTATTCCAAAGTATGATAAACTGTTTTTTTATTTGCCAATTTCATGCTACATATTTGCTTTTTTTTTTTTTTTTCATGTTCAATTAAAAATTCAGAAATAAATAACTTTGCATTTTGTGATAAATTAGACAAAATATGCATGTTAAAATATTTATATAAAAATATAGGGTGTATGCGCATGGCGTCATATTTAATGCACTTGGAGGCCATACTAGAGTAATGAATAACAATGCTCAGCATAGGACAAACTTTGTTTTTGGCTATTTTCTTTGAAAATTTGGTTAATTTTTTGTTGCTATTATTTTTCTCGCATACTTGAGATACTTATTCAACCTATTAATAGCATCATTGCTCTAAAAAAAATATTAGTTAGTATTTTTAAATTGGCAAACTGAGCTATTTTTCTCTGCGGTTCATGTTATTGAGTGATTCAACATGGCGTTGACTTTAACATGTATACATACGCCTTATACAAGAATCAGAAGCAAGTTGTATTAAGATACAATATAAACTGATCATGATTATAATTATTATTTTATGATTTTATACTTCAATGTTTGATAGTCAGTTTGAAATTGTGCAGAGCCATTGCGGCTTATTGATTTTAAGTCATCTATACAATTTTTATAGATCCAATTTAAATTTTATTGATCAATTAACTTAATATACACATTTACGTCTGCTTAATTTTATCTGCATGTAATTTACAATGGACCACTTGCAATAATATATTTTTTATTGTCTTAACGTGGAAGTAAAAAATATTTTTTTCCCATAAGAAATGCATCCAGGATAATAATAAAAAAATTAAGTAGGATCAACTGTCTTAATTTTAATATGTAAAAATAGAAACAGAGCTATAATAATAATAAAAAAATAACAATGAAATTTTTCACTTACCAGCACAGCCATGACAGCAAGGGACAAGAAAATCATCTGAAATATTTCAATTATTAATTAATATAAAAGCATTATTAATTTTATTTTCTAATTAATCAGTTAATAATAATTTTGATGTTATATGTTAATGGTAGTAACAAACATTGTAACTGACTGTACTGTTAAACAGTTGGGTTAAATTGAGAGGTTGTACGCCTGGTTTCACCCAACAAAAGCCGTTATTATTATTATAGATTAGCTAACGGTAAAAACGTAAATAATGACACAAAAGTTGGGACCACAATAAATAAACATTACAATTTTTGTTTCGTTATATTTTGTGTCCTAACGCTTGCAACGTCATTATTATTAGTGCAGTATTATTAGTGTTATCATTAGTGCAGTATTATTAGTGTTATTATTAGTGCAGTATTATTAGTGTTATCATTAGTGCAGTATTATTAGTGTTATCATTAGTGCAGTATTATTAGTGTTATTATTATTAGTGCATTATTATTAGTGTTATTATTAGTCCAGTATTATTAGTGTTATTATTAGTGCAGTATTATTAGTGTTATCATTAGTGCAGTATTATTAGTGTTATCATTAGTGCAGTATTATTAGTGTTATTATTATTAGTGCATTATTATTAGTGTTATTATTAGTGCAGTATTATTAGTGTTATTATTAGCTTACTGACGTCATAACCCTTAATCTCACGACAATATTTGTCAATATATAAAAGAAATGTGATTACAACTTGTTAGAACTTAAATTGTAAGAGGTATTACATAAAGTGCAATGTTAAAACTTAAATTGTAAGAGGTATTACATAAAGTGCAATGTTAGAACTTAAATTGTAAGAGGTATTACATAAAGTGCAATGTTAAAACTTAAATTGTAAGAGGTATTACATAAAGTGCAATGTTAAAACTTAAATTGTAAGAGGTATTACATAAAGTGCAATGTTAAAACTTAAATTGTAAGAGGTATTACAACGTTGAACATGTAGAAAATATTGCACAGAAAGAATATTTACCTGAAGCGTGGTCGACATATCGAGAAGTTGAATACTTGGTGTAGACCACGGCTAGTATTTATATTACTAAATTCAACTCCACATTGCTTATCAGGTGACTGGCATAAAAACTACACGACTTTCATTAAACGATGAACTTGCAATAATTATTGAGGTTTTTTAATATTTTTTTTTGATTGCATATTTCCGCAGAACTTTGTTTAAAAATGATAAAATTATTTCAGCCTTTTTTCCCCCTTCCATTTATCATTTTAGTATCTTATATATTTTTTTACTGTTTATATCTTATATTATAATTGTTCTGCAATTACTTGGCTCTTTTTAGTCCATGCAATAAAAGCAAATACGTTAATCATTATATATAATTGGTTTCAAAAAATATTTTTCTCAATTACTATTCTTTATGGTATAATGTAAGAATACTTTAAACAATGAAGGTGATATTCTACGTATAAAAAATGTTGTAACAATTGAAATACGCAGAACCTTATCTACATTTTTTGTCAAAGCTGCGTAAGAAAGTGGTATAGTCTTCACGTCGTCAGGTTTAAACCTACGTATTATACCCCTTAGTGTTAATATAAACTATTTTCAATTTTAGTTATATAAAATTTAGTTCCACAACTAACTAAATAGTCTATAAGATCCTTGCATTCATATTAAAGACAACGCCATGTTGAATCACTAAAAATCATGGGCCGGTATGAGGAAATGACACATTTTGCTACTTTAAAAATACTTAGCAATATTTTTGAGAGCAATAAATTAATATTGAAATTAACAGGGTAAATGTGTTTTCAATTATGCGAGGAAAATGATTACATATAAAGAAACCAATTTTTTAAAGAAAATAGCCAAAACCTGCATTATTTGTCTTTTGCTGATCAATGTTATTTATTGCTTCGGTAAGGCGTCAAAGTACATTCAGTTTGACGTCATGTAGTCGCATCCTATGTATAATATTAATGAAATCGTGAAATATATGTGTGTTTGAAAATTTAAAAATGAGCAATGTTTCATCAGGTTGTAAAGTTAAGATCTCTAAGTTATGGTAATTAGGTGTTATTTCATTAGGCTTTGAGGAAGGTTGCGTGTACTTGGTGACATAGAAATATTTAGTTAAAAAAAAAAAAAAAACAAGACAAAAACAATAAGTTTATAATTTTCTTAAAGCGATAAAAAAAAAAGTAATTTTTGTTCTTCTCTAAAATAATTCAATAGAAATCAGTTGTTTATTTGACTTTTCTAGCCCGTGGAATAAGCGAGCCTCGCGAAGGTAAATAGGAAAACTCTGCCGTTTAGTCTGACCAACGAACTAAAATATCTGTCATTTTTATTTATTTATTTATTAAAGACAATGTGTGTACATTTGTGTGTACATCTGTCATTTTGATTGACAATACCCTGAAAGAGGTATCAACAACAGTATAATTTGTGAAGCAATACAAAATAATATAACATAACAATATCCCATTGTTGAAAGGCGGCCGTTGGCCGTAATGTTTTTTTAATTTATAACAGTTGCATGAAATCCAGAAGCTAATTGAAAATCGGATGTAAACAAATGACGTCATAGTCGGCAAAGGGTTGGGAATTGAAAATTTTTATTTCTTCTTTTATTAAATAAAACGTCAATTTTGCAGGTAATTGCCTACGCTAAGTTTATCTACTACTTTTTCTCTTTCAAATGACGTATTCAAACCTAGGGGTTAACTTCGTGTAGACTTCCTCATTGTCTGAACATTTTCTTGTTTGGCTCCATGCTACAAGAGCTGAGTAAATGTCTACAGTGAAATAGAAACCAAATTTATGTCTGCTAAATTTGCCTAGTCAGTCTTGTTATGAGAAAAAACAAGTGAATATGAATACTATTGACTAGTAAAGGAACAATGGTTTTGAGGCTGACTATAAGCGATTTCAGTCACATTCACTTCCGTTTCTCCTTACTACGCATGCGCAGTAAGGAGAAACGGAAGCGGATATGAGCAAAATTGCTTATAGTCGGTTTCAAAACAGTTGTTCCTTTATCAGTCAATATAAAACATATTTATCCTAATCATTTGTTCATTACATGACAAGTTCTATTAAACTTTTTGATATACGATTTTCAATAAAGATAAATACATTTTTGCACGATTTATTAATAAAATTAAAATTATAAAACTTCTTGAAGTTTTCCACTTTAAAGTAAAATTATTTTTTATATTAATAATTTTTATTTTTTTATCGCACCAAGTAATCTTTACAAATTTTGTAATCAGAGGACAAAATATTTCATTAAAAATCAAATTTAAGACTCATAACTTTATTTAAACAATATTTAACAATAATTATTGAATACATTTTTTCTAATAATAATTTAAAAGTAAAGGTAGCACAAATTTGTGCATTTAAAAAGTGTGTAATTGTTTTGACCTTTGCTGTATTTTATTTAACCTTTAAATATAAAAACAAACTGTAGAAAATTTGAATTGTTGTTATTTTTGCCGTGAAATTCTAATGACTGCTGTTATCAGAAGATGACGAAGAGGATCCGTCGTCTCCGAGACATCCCTGGTGACAAATCTCCTCAGTTTTCCTGCAGGAAGTAGTCACGATCTTGCAATTTGCCAGATATTTCTTGCTATTGGTTGCAATTGCAGTCAAAGCCACAGCCTTAGACTTGAGATCCTCCAGCTGTGTTATCAAAACCTTATTCTTTCCTTCACACGAGGCAAGTGTTTCTTGGAGAACTGCATACTCGGCTCTCAAAACTTTCGCATCACTCGCACATTTTACCATTTTAGTCCGCTGCACGCGCTCGTTCTTCTCCGCCAATCCGACAGCAACTGAGCAACTGGTGTATTTCTCAAACGCTCCATTAGAGTTACATTTCTTGCTTTGTTCCTTTAGCTTTTTTAAAGCGAAGATCATTTGAATTTTATGTTCCTCGCAGTTTCTGTTATTGTTATGATGGTTGTTATTATTATTATTATTATTACTATGCTGATGGCTGGAATGAGAAGGCTTATGATTGTAGTATTTACCGCGAGAAGGAACCATCTGGAACAGATCAATGTTTGTTATTATCATCATTAACGTATAAAAACACATCATTATTTCTTATGTTATTATCATCCTTAACGTATGAAAACAGGAGTACTTAAGATTACCAGTATCTTCTTTTATGTTAGAACTATGGGTCAATATGAAAGTTTTTGAATTATAGTTTTATGAAGTTTTAGGTTCATAAGATTTATTGGTTTTTCTATTTTTTACTATTCTTAATGCGATGATCTATCTCAAAGCTTGTATCAGTAAAAGTTAATAATGTAGTAAGCTCTCAAATGATACCAAAGATGATACAAAATGATGCACCTGACTACAAGTATTTTATACAAAACATTTATGAAATTTTATTTGAAGTTTTAATTGACTCAATAGTAACGAAATCTCAGGTAAAAGTAAGAAATAAGATTCATGTTTATGAACTCTAAGACCTTCTGTATTGTAAACCTTTTCAGTCTAAGACGTTCTGTATTGTGAACATTTTCAGTCTTCTGTATTGTGAACATTTTAAGTCTAAGACCTTCTGTATTGTGAACATTTTCAGTCTTACCAATTCAGGAAAAGTATCGTCATCCAGAGTCGTAATCTGCATCCCAGCATCTACACTACGAACAAAAATTTAAAAAGCCGTCATTAAACAAAATTCAAATATTAGAGGTTATTTGTAATTTTTATTTATTTGTTATTATTTTTTTTTTAATTTCACTGAGATTTCTATTTTACTCACCTCTCCATTGCATTTACCAAGTCGCTACCATTTGCCTGAAAATACAAGCAAATTAAACCTTGATTTAACCCTGACTAAATGAAAGTTTAGGTTTTTGTTTCTTTTTACAAAACAATAGAAATGATAGCCATTTAAAAAGATCCGGACGCTATAATACGATAATTGAAATTTATGAAAATAAATGTAACCCTAATCTCTAACTTAGCGTGTTGTGATTTTTTTTAAAATTACAATAATTTCTACTTATTTAAAAAAAAAAAAAAAACTAAACTAACGCATAATTGTTTGTATTATTATTGTTCAAAGAAAATTAAATAAAGGAAGTTAGAAGTTATGAAAGTTGTCATGTGTATCAGGCGCAATAGTTTCAATCTCCATTAAAAACAATTAAATTTATAAGCGATAAAATTGATTTCACAAGGCAAATATTGCTTTATGTAAAAATTGCTAAACATGATAGCAAACATCAAAATTTTAAGATTAAAAAACATTTATATAAGATTAAGCTACCTAATTTAAATGGGATTGCAATGCTCTGCAAAGCCAGTTTCACAATTCATTTCTATGTAGAGATGTCTAAGACTGATCTATTATACAGCATAGCGTATTGTCTTGGGATACATTTAGATAAATAAATAATTATAGTAGGCTACGTACCTCAAAGACGCTGATAATTACTACGAAACATAATAACGCAGGCACCTGGAATAACATTGAAATATGAATTAATTTTGTTAACATTTTTAATAACTTATTTTACCTGTTACTGTCTACATAAACTCATTAATATAATTATTAAGTATTAAGTAATTTATCAAATCAGATTGAAATGCAAATTGATGTATTTTTCTGATACAAAATAAAAATACATAGAACTTTACAGAAGATTACTTTCATTAAAAAAGTTACATATGATAGCCATATTTGCAATAGTATATACATATATATATACATATATATACTATTGTAATTTCCAAGACTTGCATATTAGTCTAAGTTAAATAGAAATGAAAGTTAAGCCGTGTTTACGTACTTGCATCATGTTGAACGTCGTTGATAACTATACCGCTTGTTCTACCCACTTTATATGTTTTAAATATGAGTGCCCGTTCCTCTTGTGATATCGTGGTTTTATGACGTGACTGCCGTGACAATCCAATTTTTTATTTTACTATCAAAATTTAAACTTTGTTCAAGTAACGATGACAGTCAATTTCCAATAATTATTCTTTCAAAATTATCGCATGTTAAACAATTGCAGCTTTAGTTGTAATGAGAAATATATATTTACTTAAATAATTATATATAAGAAAAGTAATGATGAGTTGCAAAACTTTAACACCCATTTCTGTTATCTTAATTAGCAGAAATAAATTATAGGTTAACAATTTTCCTTGTGAAATTGCCACGAAATATAAATATTTAATGATTATTTATTTTAGCAGGGCATAAACCAGTCACCCACTCTTTTTTATTTTTCCAAAAAGATGATTATAAAATTTTACCATGTGTACTAAATTTTTAATAGCTTGAATTTAAATAGCAAGGCAAAGGCACATATTATAATTATATTGCCAAAACTTATCGGGAAATATTTGCCAATGTACAGTTTGTTATCAACTTGGTTTTACATTGAAGTGTAAGCTTACTAGTACCAGTTTATTACTGCAAATAATTTTATATTTACACATGAATATTTAGCTCAACCCAACCTGTATTAGGTTGTAATATAATAAGAACACAAATGATTTTTATTTAATAATAATACTTTTATTTAAGAAACATAGACGGCTATTTCAGTCATAATTACATGTTCTTGACCAGAATATTAAAACATTAATTTTCATATTAGAACACAAACAACAATAATAATTTATTTTTACTAAGAAGTCACATACTCACTTACATGGTCCTGTGACTTTTAATTTAACAATAATCCCATATATGTCAGAGTGTTTCATAATGTTAGCTTTACACGCAGTACATACAATTATATTCTATAATTATAGAATGGGTCAATAAATATTCTTATTCTTATTATAAGTTTTCAATAAAATACTATTCAAATAAATATTAATGAACTTGGCAGATATTCACTGAATAGAATGGAAGGTACAGATATTTTTTATCACAAACATTTATCATATTTAGAGTTCAATGAAACACAGAATAAAGTACAGCCTTCACTTCATTTCATGATTTATATGAAACAACACAAATACTTAATGAGATAGCGCTACTTAAAGCCATGGACCACATGCAACAACATGCGATTTTTATTGAATAAACACGAAATGGGATCTTAAAAACTGTTGACAATTTTTGGCAGAATGATACTTACGAGAGAGCGTGAAAAAACTGTAAAGTATGCAATTTGCGAGAAAATTCATGTTTATGATGTCAGGAACATGCAAAAATTAGTATGAAAATGTTGTGCGGGTTGCATAAATCGAATTTTCTGATCACTGCTACGGGGCTACAGTTGGGTTTTGAGACAAACTAATGTTATTTATGTTAATCCCATCAAGTGTTTTGTGATATAAATGCTTATATTTTTCTCTAGCCTATTCCTTTAAGAAGTGCAATAATTGATTGTTACCATAATATTTAATAAGATTACCATTATTGCATAATAACATGTTGCAACGTTTTCAAATATCTAGTTTAAACTTATTTTAAAATTTCTTACTTTGTTTGACTTATATTTTTCAAAATACCAACTATTAAAGAAGAGAAGACAGACAATTATCATAAAATATACAAAAACACTGCAAACTGCAAACTTCTAGTAAACAATATTAAAGAGCCCCTGGTCTCAAAAACAAACTTCCTCTCAATGATAATCATGAGATAGGACTATTATATAAATTCACATATTTTGTGTCTTAACCCTTCAGTACTCTCGCAAACTGGGCAGAAAACTTGTAAAGTAGGCAACCTGCGCTACAATTTCTATTGTATTCCTGGAGTTGATGACGTCATGAAGTCCTAAAGTTGCCTACTTTGAAGGATATAATATGTGTATGAAAGATGCTCACATCTCATGAATTTTACGTTTTTAATTCAATTGTTTGAGGCCTGAAGCCTTTTAATAGTCAGAGTATTTTAACAACCATATATTACACATACAGTATTTCTTCAGTCTTATAAAAACTTATTATAAATTAAGCTGACTTTTCAACTTGTAACTGTCACTAGTATTTCAGTGCGATATTTCACTGATCTTACGTACTGTTCTGTATGATTGAACGTAATTCAGAGCTTCTACTGTGAACAACTAATCAAAATTTCTATTAAGTAATAATATGACAAGTTCTATATACCAGGCCACGCAAAGTAAAGAAGAAAATCTTTTATTAATAATAATAAATGTTGATTATTACGAGGCCCAATAAGTTACATACCCACTTACATGCTCCTCTCAATTATTTATGACATATTCAGGTATTTGTCAGAATATGTTTTTTTACACATTTTTCATACATGATAAAGATAATTTATTTATTGATTTCTTATTTACTTATTTTCATTTAATTAAGATACAAAACTTTACTAACATATTAACCTATGATATAATGACAATATACAAAATAGCTTTATACAAACTCAATACTCATATTTAGATAATTATTTAGTCTTTTTACTCACTGTAATATAACGAACTTTCTACCCCATGATTATGATGCATTTTGTATGTAACATAAATCAAATGAAAAACTTACATAAATAAATAAATAAATAAATAAATAAATAAATAAATAAATAAATAAATAAATAAATAAATAAATAAATAAATAAATAAATAAATAAATAAATAAATAAATAAATAAATAAATAAATAAATAAATAAATAAAAAGAAGTTTAGTAAAAAAATAAACAAACTCTGGCCTAAGCAATACTGTAACTGTAAGTGCTAGTTCTTGATGTCAAATTATTTTATTCTGCTTTGATTTATTCTGCTTTCTTATGGAATATTGCATCAGCTCTATATAACTCGGGTTTTTAAAAAATTCAAAGTTTCATATTTATTTTAGCTTAATTATACTGTGCGTACATTTATTGATAGATAAATGCCAATATTGAATGACAATTAGATATATCATAGAAGGTGACCGACTGGGACCGGAAATTGTTAAAAGAAGAACTATATTTTCACAATAATTTTTTGTACATTATTTATTTCCCACAAAACAAACAGTATAATTTTCAAATAAAATCAAGTAAATTATTATTACTTTTTTCGCGAAAAAAGTTTTAAAAACATTTTTAATTTTAAAAAAGTTTCTAATTTGACATTCCTAATTATTCATAAAAAGTTGTACGTCTTTTGTAATAACATTTTAATATTAGACGGAGTTTAAAAATTGAGCCAAGAAAGATGTCTAGTAAAATTTTCTTATACACACATTTTTTTATTTTAAATTAAGAAAAGTGTTGTTTGTAGTACAGTAATTTTAGTTGAACCAACACAGCCTTGTACTGCACCATGTATGTAGTATAATTACTGTTATTAAATATTAGTGTATTTAATATAATAACAATTTAATTATTTCAAATTAAAATGAAACTGTTAAAATGTTAATAGATATCATTACTAACAATTTTTCCTTATTGCATATAATAACTGTAATCACTGATAATTATTTCTTGAAATTTTTATAGTTTTCAACGTAAAGTTTGTGAAGTTTCTTTACTTTCAATTTTATCTGTCTTTATGAATTTGAAATATAATGTCAAACGATAAACATTATGGCCCCGAGTCACCATCAGTTGCACGCTCTAGCAAAAAACTCTACATGAGTTTGAATGCTCTTATCTATCAAAAAAACTATATTATTTATTTAATTAAAAAAATGCATTATCAGCACTGATTGAACTCCAGTTTTTTCGCATTGTCAGTTTAAAAAAAAAAAAAAAAAAAAGTTCATTTTCAGTTTAATGATATAAAAACAGTGGAATGTAGCTTTGATGTATTTTTTAATTAAAAACAAAATATTATCAATAAAGGATGGTAAATTTTAGACAGTATTGTTTATCAACAAAAATCGTAAAAAAATATGTTGACTCATTATCCAATAACACCTTTTTTTACCAAAGTTCATTTTACTTTATGTTGTTCAGTTGAATTCAGTTATTTTATGAAGTTTTTTT
This sequence comes from Ecdyonurus torrentis, assembly GCA_949318235.1. Taxonomy (NCBI): domain Eukaryota; kingdom Metazoa; phylum Arthropoda; class Insecta; order Ephemeroptera; family Heptageniidae; genus Ecdyonurus; species Ecdyonurus torrentis. The sequence goes on from OX439130.1 coordinate 53,195,570, forward strand.
TTTTTTTTTTTTTTTTTTTCGTGTGGCAATTCTGAATAAAAATATTACAAATAAATAAAATAGAAAGATTTGTATTTGATATGGGAATTTATCAACGCAAGCCATGCCAATTGAAGGAAAAATACTAAAAAATAATAATAATAATAATAATAATAAAATAAAAACTACGAGCAACGATTACAGCATTTTTTTTTTTTTACATTTTTTTAAATTGTGTTATTATTACTACTTTTAAATCTGCGCAAAGATATATATTATTATATTACTTTAAAAAAAAATTCTTTGCAAAAATACTTCATATTAATAATAATAAAACTTCAATAATGTAGTAAACAATACTTGACCACATAGATTTTAGAAATATGCACTATAGTTTTAAGATATGCAGTAAAAATAATTATTTCAAAATATTTAATTTTTGTTAAAGCACACCATGCTAGGTTTATGTATGTTAAAAGTCTATTTTCAGTTTCTAAAAAAAAAAAAAAAAAAAAAAAAGCTGACAAAACGTAAAATAACTGACCCATTTTATAAAGTTTTTTTTTTTTCAGTCCAAACTTTTTTGCAATTTCGGGTAATAAAACTTCATGATCATAATATTATAAAAGACATCTGAACTCAGATGTGACCTAGCATGCATATTTCAAAAACTGATCAAACTGGAGATCCGGTCCCTAGAAATAAGTATCAATCGGGCAGTACGTTGCTGAGGTCATTTATTGGATCAAAGGGAAATATACCATGTGTATTTATATTGCGCTACCACCTAGTATTAAACAATGTGAATCACATTTATTATTTAAGAAATCAGTATAGAAAACCCTACTTGAAAATATGTTTTACATAATGTATCTGATAATTTAGTAGTTAATAATGTCTAATATAATTGATCATAAATAGGAAATAATTTGCTATAAATTTAATCTTATTTTATATTGTATGTATGATGTGTTTTGACTTGACTTGTTCTAATCTGTAAAGACATGGAACGTAATAAAATCTTTTATCTTAAAAAGATAAATTGTATTGTAATATTATAGGAAGGACAATAGTAATGCACAAATTTGAATTATAATATTTTTTATTCCAATTAAAAACCATAAACTTCGAGCAACAATTTATAAGTATCAACATTTTATTTATATTTTGATAACATGATAAAATTTACAACACGGAAGCAATTACCACAAAAGACAAACTATTACGTAAATTTAAATAACCAATTGCAAAGGTCAAGAAGAAAATCCATTACAATACACGCTGAAACATTTGTATTAAAAATATTGGTTACATTTTGTAAACGGTTATGACGTCACTTGTTGTCGACAATCTAATGGTTACAACGGCAATAAATACGTTAAAATAAATGTCAAATTTGAAAAAAAAAATTCTAACAATATTTCTTTAAAAAGTATCAACTCTTAGTAACGTCTTCACCATATATATATATATATATATATATATATATATATATATATATATATATATATATATATATATATATATATATATATATATATATTACAAGACTTAAGGAATCCTGGCCTCATACCTAAATCAAAAAAGGAAGATTTATGGTACTATCACTCATACACATATTAATTCCCTCAATCCTTCTGTACCCTCACAAATTGGGATTAAAAAACTGTAAAATTGACAAATTTAGGAATTCATGCGGTGTCATGAATTCTGGGTGTACACAATAGAAATTGTCGTGCAGCCTACTTACGTACACTTTACAAGCTTTCTCCCTAGTTTGTGAGAGTACTGAAGAGTTAAGTAACATAATATTTGTATGAATAAAAGTCCCATCTCAGGATTTATCATTGAATGTATGTTTATATATATACATATTAGGTCGTCCAATATATTTTAAAAAAATCACAAAGCCGTGTCTAGTTTTTTGAACGTTTAAATGTTTCGAATGTTACAGTATTTTCCTCCATGTTAATCCATATTTTTACTTCTTACGGCTTCTTACGGTTACTATTCTTCTTGCCTTGTTTGTACGACTCATACGGCGACGTTGCACCCCATGGTACGTTCTCTAGACGGTTTCTGTCCATACGATGGCTAGAACTTCTGGAGCTACTCGAGTCCTCAGAACTTGAATGTGAATGTGAGTGTGAGTGTGAGTGTGTGTGAGGACACCTGTACTTACATTCCTCGAGGTTCTCCGTACAATGTTCCTCGTTCTCATCACACAGCTCCAAGTCTCGCACCAGAACACGATTATCAGCCACCACAACGCCGAAAGCTTCTCTTAAATCTGACAATTGTGATGATAAATAGTCGTGAGTAGATCTACATTTAGCAGTGATCGCTCTTTCTTTGGGCAAAGTAGATTCCAGTTCTTTACGTTTGCCGCTGCAAGTTCCAAGATTTATTTTCAAATTTTTCTTCTCAATTTCAGTGGCTTCGTGTTCTTTCTTACAATTTAAAAAAGTATTCACGCGATCAACTACTTGAATTCGACAAACTTTCTGTATGTTCTTCAAACTTTGAAGTGTTTTGTCATATTTTTCTTTCATCTCGTTGCTTGGCTTACATTTGTTCTCAAAAAATGTAAAAAGATTGGGCTGTAATCAAATACAAGTAAGATTGGGCTGTAATCAAGTATAACATTAGTTCTAATAAAATAATAATTGTAGAACAAAATACTGTAGAACGGAATGGAGTGAATTAGCTGGAACAATAATGGTGTTCGTAAACCCTCAAAAAAATGCGCAATTTCATTTAAAAAGCATGGCCTTTTTTTGTGTGGTTTGGGACACGAAAAACTAGGTTTAATATGAACATCATTATTACAAAAATGTCAATTCAGACACAACATGTTAAGTTCATTGTGAAAGGGGCTATAGATAAAAACTCCGTGTTTGAAAACTAAAAATTTATGCTACTAAAATAAATAATTATTTTGTATTAATATATTACACTGAGCTATATTTTGAACTTGAAAGTTAAACATAATTGTGCAACAATTATTATTATTATTTTGTGTACATAATTATGGTAAGTCACTTTACACATAACATAATTTATGTTATTATACATTAGTAATGTTGAAATTGAACTTCAGTAAAGCAAAATTATTAGGCTTAAAAAATGGATATTTTTAATGTTTTATATAATTGCATGGTTTAACAATAGCACTAATTGTAAAGACATTAATGTATATTATAAGATATTGTCTCAATAAAAACCAAAATATCCCTGCAATGTTTACTGGCAAACAAACATTATCACTTTCTTATTATTTTGGTAATGTATAATGTTGTGATAATAGAAAGATGTCAGAGAAAGCTGTTCTACTACACTGATGTAAATATATAAAACATATTTGCCTTCGTCTGCTTACCCAGTTTGCTCTCCCCTTGCCTACAGTTCCATTGATCTCAAATCCATCATCCTCAACCATTTCCAATTCGAAACCGTTGGATTCATGACTGAAAAAAAAACGAAAGTACATTGTGTTCTAAAACTTATAATATATAATATAATATGTACATTATAATATATACTATTATGTACATAAGAATATGAACATAATAAAGATAATTTTTTTCGTATCACTCTGAAGAACAAATGTTAAGAACTACATGTTCCCAGATTTGCAATGTATGTACTGTACTTATGTATGTACTGTACTTATGTATGTACTGTACTTATGTATGTAATGCATTTATTACTATTTACTATTTATTGTAGAATTATCGGTAAATGACGTAACTATGCGCAGAAATGTTGAAATAATAATAATAACTAATTGTAAGTTACAATAATAATAAATAATAATAATAACTACGTTACGTTAATTAACTAGTTAGTGATTAAGGATTAAGTGATTAAGTGGTGAACTAAATTAGTGATTAAGGAAGAAAATACAACGTTTTAGCGGTCGATCTACTTTATTTTATTTTGGTCCTAGCGCTTGTGACGTCACTTACGTTTTTATATATACAGGTAGTTCATTCCATTAACCCGAAGCATGTTATGCACTGTGCAATCAACTAGATTACTTGAAAATTTAATGTTTTTGCTCAGTGTGAACAGTGGCTTCATAACCGTTAATTTTAAAATACTTAAAACATTTAAAGTTAAGTAAAAAGTTCGTAACAAAATTTTTAGTACGTAAGAGCTGCCACAATTTTACTTTCATAAATTGTAAACTAACAACAACATATATATATATATATATATATATATATATATAAACTAATTTGTTGACTCTTTTTTTTTTTTTTTTCCTTAATTATAATTAACAGTTTAGTCACCTGAGTATTACGTCGTGATCTAACATCTCCGACTGCGCAGCGCACTGAAAGTCAAACAAATTACATTCAGTAAATACAAACAACATCAAGTACCTTACTTAGTCAATTTGTAATTAAAGCATGGGATGTAAAAACTAAAAGTACTGGCACTGATTAAAGTTCCTAAATCTAACTATAAAATTTATTAAAATTCATTTTGTGTGCTGGGGGTAAAACGTGGAACCAACTTCCTTTGATAATAAGAAGTTTTCCTTCTATTTATTCTTTTAAATTACGTACAATTTAAAAAAGCACATAATATTTAAACGTTACTTATAGTGGTCTGATTTATATATAAATTATTATTTATCGTGTATTGTCCAAAAAACAACACATAAACAGTATTTCAAAAAATATTATTGTATTATCAATAAAAATTATAAAAAAACAAAAACATGATACATGAAAATAAATCAATTATTAATAGAAAAATAGTTTTAAAGAAAAGCGCTTTAATAATAAACATTTTTTTTTTTGAAAAAAATTCATCGATACTAATTATTTTAAAATTTTAATTTAATAAGAGGAAAAAACATCAACATTAACATAGTGAAATTACTGTTGTAATTGTGCCTGACTGTTCTGTTAAACAGTTGGGTTAAATTGAGAGGTTGTACGCCTGATTTTGACAAATAAAAGCGTCAATTATTATTGTTGATTATTAGAATTGTTTCTTTCTGTACATACAACTTTCTTTATCTTCGATATATAAATCATCTCGATAAATAATTTGTTAAAAATATTGGAAAATAAAAATTATATTTAAATTTTGCAATAAAATTATTCAAACTATATATAAATATGTCATTACAAAAACATTTAATTTACGTAAGAAGAAGAAAGATTATAATAGCGATCCAACAGAAAAAGTGTTGTGATTTTGCTTAGAGAATAGTCAAGAGAAACCGAGAACAATTTGAATTTAGAGGAATCTAAATATTTTACAATTATGTGTTGTCCCCATATAAAATGTTGAATTCAACTTTAGTCCCATACAGCTCAAAGTTATTTAATTTTTTTAATGGAAACCTACCCTGACCTACCCTCTGACCACTAACACCGATTTGCATTGAATTAAATTAGGATTTTTTTATGTAAAGAATATAAACCATTGTGGTTAAGTATGACATAAAGTATTTAAAAGCAAAAGATAGGCGACACTAGCAAGAGTTTTACCTTTATT